>JAREYC010000022.1:1107500-1842500 GCA_030015325.1 Cryptoblepharus egeriae
ATTAAATACAGATTATTAATAAGTAAATTAATAAATTTACCATGTAAATTACTAGTAAATTACTTATTAATAAGTAATATTATTTATTACTTATTATTTATTCATTATTTATAAATAAAAATAATTTATTAATAATTTATTCATTAATTAATTAATTAATTATTAATAAGTAATATTACTTATTAATAAATAATATTACTTATTAATATGTAATATTGATAGTAAATCACTATTACTAAAAGTAAATATTAAAAGTAAATAGTAAATTACTATTAATAAGTAATAATAGTGTTTAAATTAACCACATGAAAACAATATATTGAATTTACACAAATGTAACGCTCACCTTTTCCAGCCGAATTTGGGGTGTGAATTTGGGATTTCTCCAAAATCGGGGTGCGCATTAGATTCAACGGTTAATTATATTTGAGAACAGTATTTTAATAAGTGTAGGGGCTACTCAAAAGTAAGCCCCATTGTGTTCAGTGGGTCTTACTCCCAGGAAAGCATCTTTAGGATTTCAGCCTTAGAGCTACAAGATTGTGCAGGGCTGGACAGACTGGATAGAGTGTATCTTTAGGAAGAAAGGTGGGATATGAATGAATGAATGAATGAATGAATGAATGAATGAATGAAATTTCTTTCAAAATTTATTTCAAGATAAACTTAAAAATTTATTTCAAATCCTACATAAATAAAATAAAATCTCCTTTCACCGTCACCATAACAAGGGGACTGTCACTAAAACTGAGTGTCGGGTGATTCGGAACAGACTGGCGCAAACACCCGAAGTATTTATCTACCCAGCTTGGCATTAATCTATGGAACTACTTGCTGCAGGATTCAGTGATGGCATCTGCCCTAGATACCTTTAAAGAAGGTTTGGACCACTTTATGGAGCAGAAGTCCATCACAGGTGACAAGCTATGATTATTCTATGCAACCTCCAGCTTTTAGAGGGAGTCTGTCTCTGACTCTCTGTCGCATGGGCTGGCACCAGGACGCAGGCGCCTTGCGCACTGTGAGAGGCATCCGCTGGACCAGCAGGATTAGATGGGCCTTGGGCCTGATGCTGTGGGGCTCTTCTGGTGTTCTGAGACCTTCTGTGTCAACCCACAGGCTGCTCCACACCAATCCACCTGCCCCAGGCAAGAGCCCTGCTGGGCAGATCCGGCCTTCTGCTCTCCACAGCGGCCAACCAGGGGGAGAAGTTGGCAGCCCTCCCCAGTTTGATGTCCACAAGAGCTGCTGCTTCTGCTCTATTCCCAGTCATCGGGACCAGTATGGATCAGGCCCAGCGTCACCTACCACAGCATCCCCTCTCCCAACATCATCTCTGTACAGAGGAGTGAAAACTGGACCCAATTAGCGATAATTTCCTTTTTTCCCCTCCTCTCCCACACCATCACATCACTTTTTCATTTTAAAATTAACACTAATACTCAGCCAAAGAGACAGGAGGATTGCTCTTGAACGGGATCCAGCACTGCTTGCCAAAGACCATTTGCAGGGCTCCAAATCGGAGCGAGGCTGTGCGTGATCTTCAGGATTTTTTCCCCACTTGTGAGTTCTCGGCACAGGAACGGTGTGACTTTTTTATTTAGGACAAGCTCTGAAGGTGGGAACAGCAGCAAAGCAAAAAAAAAAAAAAGATGGATACAAGTCCAAGCTTGTTATACACAGCTTTGCAAATCACAGTTTTAAAAACTGCTTTTCTACCGTTGTAGAAACTGTGTCGCAATGGAAGAAAAACTTAAAAGACTCGGGGCTACATCACAAGAGAAGGAAAAGCAAATGCGGGGAGCTGCAGAACCCTAAACATTTACCGTAATGTCACCTTAACGGTCCACGTAACCTAAATTGTAAACTTATTGTAACCTGAATGGTCCATGCACGATGGAGGATTCGTTAAAGGCCAATAAAAAATCCATTCAGACGCCCATCTTCTGAACCTCACAGGCAAATCCAAACTTGTTATACTCTTGAAATGTATTGTTTAGATCTTGCCTCAATTTTTAATTACTAAATGTTTAATTATTGATTTAAATTTTAAAAAATATCTTTAAAAATTTTTAATGTAAGATGTTCTGGACTCAGTAGGTAGGTAGGTGGATGGGTGGGCAGGTGGGTGGATGGATGGATGGATGGATGGATGAATGCTGTCCTGCAAGCAGTGAGTCCGTTCTTCTGTCCCAGAATCAAACCCTGCAGACATGAAGGCACTACCTGATTCCTTTGGGTGCAACGAAGGAGCAAGAGACCAGGAATTGGGTCTTAAAGATCTATTATACATCTATTTTTCCATCGTTTTTGTTTATCCATGAATTTTTTTATCCATGGATGGTTCCAGAATGGAACCCTAGCGGATTACGGGGGTCACCCGTATGGTACAGACTCTTCCCCCATCGTCAAAAGGGCAGCTACTTGCACTGCCTAAAACGCAGTCTCTCCAACTCTCCTTCCAGCTCCCCTCCTTAATGGATTTCTCTCCCTGCACCGCACCGCCATGCACAGCTTTGGAGCCTGCCTGGCAGCCTCTCTCTTCCAGCCCAGGCTGATTAAATGAATGTTTGGATCCCAAAATGTTCTCCTTGACCCCTTGGCTGTCAAACCCAGTTATCCATTTAGTGGGTTCAGAGGGTGATTGACTCCCTTTCGAAACCCGGCCAGCAACACAGAAACCGGCACCAGCCAAAGTGGTTATAAAGCTCTTGGCACTTCAGCGGAAGGAAGACTCCAAAAGGGACACTTTTCATGCCCAGGCCACGCTGGCTCTGATCCGAGACTGGCAGCGGGACGCAGACGCTGGCGTTGCACCACACTCCCTTGCAGGGTAGATGTAAGGAGAGGTGCATCCACTGCAGTACTGGGTCTCGGTCAAATGTATCCTGAACATTGGTGAAAACAAACTATGGGTGCAATCCAGAGTAACTACAGGAAGTCCTCGCTCCAGGGTAAGAACAATTTGCTCTGGACTGCAATATGAAGTTCCCATAGGTTTTCACTAGGTGGTGCATGTAATGTCTCTTGGTGCTCCCGTAGTTACTCTGGATTGTACTCTATATCTGGGATCCAAACATCATGCTCACTATCTGAAGCCTCTTATCCAAGCCTTAACACTATTCTTGCCTTGAAAATAAAATAAAATACATGCCATACATTTATTTAGTGTATGCCTCCAATGCATGGGCTTGGGGTAAATCAGATGTCAGTGTCCATCCACCCGTTCAAAGACAGTGGCATGCGTTTAAAAGAAATGAGACCCCAGACCAGTATAAGCTCCCACTTTACCACTGAACACAATGTGATGAGGAGCACCACAGTCGCACTGGGGGGCAGATACTAACCCCATTTAAACAGTGAGTCCTGGCAGACACCGTGGAGACACAGCCAAATCCAGAGTAACTACGTGAGCACGGAAGAGACATTACGTGCACCCATAGTTACTGCACCACCTCGTGAAAACCTATGGGAAATTCATAGTGTAATCCAGAGTAAATTGTTCTTACACCGGGGTAAGGACTCCCTGTAGTTACTCTGGATTGTGCCCATAAACATACATATACAAATATACATTAATAAATATGCCAAGGGAGACCTGGCAGACACGTCACATATATATGGGACACAAATGTCCAGGGATGCCAGTGACCAGGATACCTTTGGCTTGGGCTGCAATCCTAAAGACACTTTCCTGGGAGTAAAGACTCATTGAACACAATGGGGCTTATGTTTGAGTAGACAGGGTTAAGATTGTGCTTTTGGATTCATTGTGGTTCTCAATCTTCCTAACGCCGTGGCCCCTTTATAAGTTCCTCATGTGGTGGGGACCCCAACCATAACATTATTTTGGTTGCTACTTTAGAACTGTGATTTTGCTCCTGTTATGAATGGTAATGTGAATATCCGATCTATGCAGGATGTATTTTTGTTGTTACAAATGAAATGTGTGTTCTATGCACACATTGAACACAATGGGATTTATTTCAGAGTAGGCATGCATAGGATTGGGCCCTGAGGCTGCAATCCTATCCACATTTACATGGGAGTAAATGCCCCCCTAACTATAATGGGATTTATTTCAGAATAGGCATGCATAGGATTGGGTCCTGAGGCTGCAATCCTATCCACATTTACATGGGAGTAAAGTCCCCCCTAACTATAATGGGATTTATTTCAGAATAGGCATGCATAGGATTGGGCCCTGTGGCTGCAATATTATCCACATTTACATGGGAGTAAATGCCCCCCTGACTATAATGGGATTTATTTCAGAATAGGCATGCATAGGATTGGGCCCTGTGGCTGCAATATTATCCACATTTACATGGGAGTAAAGGCCCCCCTGACTATAATGGGATTTATTTCAGACTAGGCATGCATAGGATTGGGCCCTGTGGCTGCAATATTATCCACATTTACATGGGAGTAAATGCCCCCTGACTATAATGGGATTTATTTCAGAATAGGCATGCATAGGATTGGGCCCTGAGGCGGCAATCCTATCCACATTTACATGGGAGTAAAGGCCCCCCTAACTATAATGGGATTTATTTCAGAATAGGCATGCATAGGATTGGGCCCTGTGGCTGCAATATTATCCACATTTACACGGGAGTAAATGCCCCCCTGACTATAATGGGATTTATTTCAGAATAGGCATGCATAGGATTGGGCCCTGAGGCTGCAATCCTATCCACATTTACATGGGAGTAAAGGCCCCCCTAACTATAATGGGATTTATTTCAGAATAGGCATGCATAGGATTGGGCCCTGTGGCTGCAATATTATCCACATTTACACGGGAGTAAATGCCCCCCTGACTATAATGGGATTTATTTCAGAATAGGCATGCATAGGATTGGGCCCTGAGGCTGCAATCCTATCCACATTTACATGGGAGTAAAGGCCCCCCTAACTATAATGGGATTTATTTCAGAATAGGCATGCATAGGATTGGGCCCTGTGGCTGCAATATTATCCACATTTACACGGGAGTAAATGCCCCCCTGACTATAATGGGATTTATTTCAGAATAGGCATGCATAGGATTGGGCCCTGAGGCTGCAATCCTATCCACATTTACATGGGAGTAAAGGCCCCCCTAACTATAATGGGATTTATTTCAGAATAGGCATGCATAGGATTGGGCCCTGTGGCTGCAATATTATCCACATTTACATGGGAGTAAATGCCCCCCTGACTATAATGGGATTTATTTCAGAATAGGCATGCATAGGATTGGGCCCTGAGGCTGTCAGTCAGCCCCAGTGCAGCTACAGCTGGAGGTCTGGCAAGCCTGACCTGGCCCCCTGCACCAGGGGTCTTTAGGCGACCCCCAAAGGGGTCCCAACCCCCACTTTGAGAAACACTGGTCTAGACAGATCAAGAATCAGACTCTGCGGAATGACTGGTGTGTCTTCGTTCTCGTAAAGAAACGGATTGTGTCCCAAGAACCTCACGATGCCTCCCATGCAACAGCCTGCCTGATTATTTTTATTCTGGTGAAGAATGTTCCTTCTGCTCTCTCCAGGCACTTGACGGCTCGGCTTTCCCCTCAATCAGGCCAGGCCTACATCCCGAAAGGCTTCCTCGAACCCAAGCACATGCTCCAGTAGCCTCACCCGCCTTCCTCCTCTTTGCTGCTGATCTTTCCAGGCTGAGGTGGCCCCTCGGAAGCAAGAAGCCCACTTGCCCCGGCTGCAGCCGGACAGATTGGCAAAGGAGCCCCATTTAGCATCCGGCAGACCAAGACATCAGCACATCAACTGACGCGCACCATTTCGAACACACCACCTTGTAGACAGGTGGCAACTATCTGTGCCGCCCAGTGTCGCCCTCTTATTTCAACCGGTCCCAAAGGGACACCGTTCCTGCTTGCAATGCGGTGCCCCAGAAGAATATATTATCAGAATACATCAATAAATTAGATGCAATAATAGTTTCCAATTTCATAATGTTTAAATTAAATATATACGTGTTTTAAGGATTTTGCATGCCATACATTTTTCTTGCATGTCTTATGTTTGGGGCTAATCAAAATGCTGGGACAGAGTAAGGGTTTATCTGGCCTGGCATCCTCTTTCCAACAGGGAACAGCCAGGCACTTGCAGGAGATGGATGGATTGATTGATTGATTGATGGATTGATCAGTCCAGTTGCCCTTGCAGCCCTCATTGACACCTATTTCCAAGCAAGCAGCCCTTTTACTTGCTTGATTCTATACTGGCCGATGTTTGTCCAGGACCAAGGCTGCAATCTTAAAGACTCTTTCCTGGGAGTAAGACCCATTGAACTCAATGGGGCCTACTTTTGAGTAGACATGATTAGGATTGTGCTCTGGGAGGGCGGGATTGGGGCCGCAGAGAGGGCCGCAAGCGGATGCAACTTGGAGGATGGGGGGCCCGTCAACGTCTGGATGCCCTTGCCCCCCGCTGAAGCCCCCCAGCCCATTGCAATGACCTGCACCCCCCAAACCGCCCGCGCTGGCATTTCTCGTGGCCAGATGAGGCCGTCTTGCAAACCCTGCCATTTTCTTTAATGAAATTGTTGCCCTGGCAACTCTCTTGTCACATTAGGGCAACGCGCCGCAGCAGACGGATGGGGGAATATTTGCTAAGAGGGGGTGGGGGAGAAGTCAGATGAGTGGAGGAGGAGGAGGAGGAAGACCATGGATGAATGAGCCGGCAAAGAAGCTCCGGGGCCTGGAAAGTGCATGCCGGGGGCAGAGGCCTTGCCATGCCGCCCAGGGACGGACAGACGGACACAAAAGCAAAGCTAAGAGGTGCCGTTCCATCGACTGGTTTCAGAGCACCCAGCAGAGGGTATCACCCTTTGACTTAGAAGCATGCATGTGAGCACCCCTTTGGTGGGACTCGGGGCAATGGGCAGAGTCAATGATGGCTGCTGGCCTTGGTTTGGAGTAGTCAGAGAGTGGGACTAGTCCTGGAGCAAAGTTAAACAGGGGCGTCCAAGTGAGGACTGCAGGGACCACAATGCGCCTTCTCAGGACCAGAGCTGGCATCCAGAGCTGGCAACAACACAGACACTTGCAGAGCCAAGCGCTGTCTCATGAGCTTCGCCATCACCACCCGGAGTGGCTCCGACGGTGATCAGAAGGGGTCGGCTGCACGGCGAGTTGTGGGACTTGTAGTGCTCCCCATGTTGACCCCCTCTAGCTATGCCACTGAGCAACTCAGAGTACACTTGCCCACTCCCCACTTTTTCCAGCTCTTCCCATCAACACAAGATACTTCTTTATTGAATCAGCATCCAGAAGGGGCCGCTGAGCCTTGCGGACCTCTTGCCATCATTTGTTCTGCCCTTCATCATCTTCTGAAGTTACCACGAAAATGAGAACCAGGTTTCGATGCAGCTTATGGGGCTAGGAAGCCTCCTGATGCCCCTGGAGTCCTATCTATGTATAGAAAAATGAAAACTCACTCACTCACTGACTCATTAAAGCCCAGCCAAAACCCCTGGACCTAGAAGTGTGAAATTTGGGGAGGGTGTTCCTTCTATGACATCAACACCCACCAAGAAGGGATGTGGAGAAATGTCACCCTTAAGGGGCTGGGCTGAAAAGGGGTGCAACGTGTTTTTGTCCTATACTTAACAACCTCCAGCCACTTAGGTGCTCAGGGCCTGGTGCACTGGGGGGGATGTTGTTCGGAGGGAGGGGTTGCACTGGGGAGGACGCTGTGCATGGGGGGGATGTTGAGCATGGGGAGATGATGTGCATGAGATGATGTTGCACATGGGGGCTTGATGCGCATGGGGGATGATGAGCACCCACCTTTGGCCTGAAAAAATAAACTCTTCAGTTGTTAAAGAGTCTTCCTGGTTAACTCTTGCTGGTTAAAGGGTCTGGATGTTCCCTACTAACCATGGTTAGATTTCCTTGCTAAATTAGAAGCGGTTCCTTTGAATGCCCAGAAGGACCACAAACAAAAGTAGCCATCAGCCAAGCCACGCCATCCCTGGAATAGGTGGCACAACCCAAGCATCTGCCTTCTAGAGCCAAGCGGAGACCCTGCGTCGGGAAGAAGGGAAGGATCCGGGCACAGATCTGCATGGCAAAAGCTGTGCCAAGATGCAACACTTTTGGAAAGCAGGCCACAGACTCATCCAGAGAGACTGCAGGCAGCTCCCCCAGTTTCAGTTCAACTGAGTTTCCCAGACCTTACGCAAGCTTAAAAGTAGAATTGACCCCATTAGGATTTTCATGGCCCATCCAGAACATTTCACTTGGATCCATTTTTCCCCACAAAGGAAAGCAAGCCAAGGACCACCAAAACAAAGCGTTAATCAATCAGAACAGGTTGTTTCCACAGGAACTGGGCAGACCCGGCTGGCGGCTGGCGCTCCATTCTCCGCCACCGCACGGAACAATGTGGCATTGTTGGAAGTCCGCTGGGCCCAAACGCGCCGGAACGGGGGTTGTCGACGGAACAGCAGCGTTTTCCTCCGAGAAAACCTTCGGAAAAGGAAGTCTCGGGGACTTTGGAAAGATCACTGGAAAAGCAGAGCAGAAAAACAAGGAATCCGCCCCCCGCAATATTCCCATTAGCCAGGAAGACCTGGGTACTACCCAAAGCCATCCGTGTGGGGAGAGGCCATGAGGAACAGCATATTAATCCCCCATATGGTGATTTAAAAAATGCCCCAAGAGGGAAAAGTAGTTAAGGCATCAGTTTCCTACCCAGCCATGGGGGTCACTCCGGATCTGCTTGGAGCCCAAGCCTGAGCCATTGCTAAATTCATGGCTGAACACACCACTCCAGGCTCCTTCTGCTTCCCATATGGATTCCTACAACCCCTATATTGGCATCTTTAAAGGCATACTTTAGGACATATAATCCTAAAGCAGCAACCGTTTGGATTTGGAAAGACAGCGGAGCCTCACATGACAAGTTTAATTCGTTCCGGAAGCATGCTTGTTATGTGAAACGCTCTTTAAGTGAAGCAGATTTTCCCATAGGAAATAATGGAAACTCGGACAATGGGTTCCACAACCCCCAAATATTCATATCAAAATATTAACGGAGTGTAAAAATGATGACAAAACACTGGAATGGAATTCAAAACATGGTCCTATGAAGTCTACTTAGGCTGCAAGCCTAGAGACACTTTCCTGGGAGTAAGACCCATTTAACACAATGGGGCTTACTTCTGAGTAGACACGCTGAGGAGGCTGCAATCAAAGACACTTTCCTGGGAGTAATCAATCCCAGGAAATTTCCTGCAATCAAAGACACTTTCCTGGGAGTAGGACCCATTTAACACAATGGGGCTTACTTCTGAGTAGGCATGCTTAGGAGGCTGCAAAGACTCCTTACTTCTGAGTAGACATGGTTAGGAGGATGCATGGAGGATAGGGGGCTTACCCTGGCTGCTTCTGGAGGCTGGTAGGGGCACTTGGGGGCAATTAGGGCAGTAGCGCTGGCTGGCAGCCCATTAAAAGTCTCCATGTGGCACGTCGGGGTTGCCTAGTGCGCCACCCATTAGGAAGCAACGCTTCCTGTTTCTCCATGCGCTTGCCTTTCACCAGATGACGCAGCCAGGTTGCTTTCAGGTTGCCTAGGGCTTGTTAAGTGAAGCAAGCTTGTTATGTGAATCACTTGTTATGTGGGGCACTTGATGCATATGATGTTCAGAAAGATTTGAAATGGTGATGTCTGTACATCTGTCCCTCGCCTACGATCCAGCTGTCTCCATCTACCAGGCACAACCCCATCTTTCTGACTGCTGTTGTTATCATGTCACTATTTGGACTCTAAAAACTTTGGAGAGGGACTTTCAATCCTGGCCATCAGTCAGCTTTCATCTCCCTTTTCCAAGTCTTTGGCATTTTAAACAGAGCTGGGGAGGCACCGCTGCATCCTATTTATAAACCCCCTTATCTTATCAGGTACAGTTGGTGAGGATACAGAATGTGGAACTCCTTGCCACTAGAACTCCTTTATCGTGGACCAATTCCTTTGTTGGCATTATCTGAACAAGACAACTTTAAATGAATGCAGATGTACAAATTCAGATGATTACCCTCCCCGACGCCAATAAATAATCAATAATTTGTATTGACTGATCTGTATTGATGCTGTCCATCTCTGTAAAGTTCATCTTTACAGTAAAACTTATCCTCAGCTCTGTTTTGTTTCAAAAAGGAAGTACTGAGAAGGGATACCGTTTTTCTATCCCCCTCCAAGTAGTCGACCTTCTGGTGTTATCTGAGGAAATACAATTCAGGGCTCGAGTCTGTATCCTGAAAAGTGCCCCCCCCATTTCATTGTGTACTTGTATACAATGACAATAAAAGTATTATAAGTTATTATCAGTGTTTGCTCAGACAACATCTTGCAGAGCTAACTTCCCAGCAAGGAAAAGCAAAACATGAATGCATTCAACCTCCCCCCCATCAAACCAATTTTCTTAAAAGCAGCGCAAGAAGTGGTAGGAGTGCCGCCTGTGAGTCACCGCTCCGTATTCCAAGCACTGCACTGCAAAGACACCTCTTTTGGGTGGGATCCCAACTCTTGCAGACCTTAAACTCCCAAAACTGGGGAAGTGAGTGCGGAGTGAACTCCGACATCCAGGAGTGAGTGCGGAGCGTTCAACCTGCTGACCTGTAGTAGGTGGAAGGGGTTGGTTCTTCTTCTGCAAAGATCCTCCAGGTCCAAGCAGGATCCTTTGGACCGTTGAGGACGTTGCCTACTCCAAAGCCAGGTCTACCCCCACCTGAAGATTTTACTCGGTGCTGAACCTGGACACTGTTTCACGCAAAGCTGGTGCTTTAGGAGCTCAAATGCAACATTGATTTGATGTCACTGAAAAAATGCAACGCAAACGTCAACCTCTATTGATAGGAGGGCTGTTGGGTCCACTACCTGAGACCATCTGGAAGCATAAATCCCTCGTAGGAATCCAGAGTGCCGACTGAGCCCAATATCCACCTCTGATTAAATAGCTACATTATATTTTATACAGTATCATGTATAGTTACAGTTACGTAAATAGCTTACTCTGATGGGTAGAGAGGTAGGAAGGATAGCTAGAAATCAGAACTTCTTGGTGGCGGCTCCCCATTAGGGCCTTAAGAACGGCTTCCTTTCTAGAGACATTTCAGCCTATTTTGGAAGGCATTTATAATTTTATAGTTTTTTATAATTTTCTAATTAAACAAATTATTTTATAATTCGTAGTTTTCTATGAATCCGAGTCAATTTTGTTTTACTCCTTTGTTATGTTTACCTTTTCAAAATGGTTTGTGTGAGTTTTTATTCTATAAGCAGCTTTGAATGCAGGGCTGTACGTTCTTCCAATAAATAAAACGGGCAGAGGTCGGAGAAACTTTCTAAAAAGTTGGGACGCCAATTCACACCCCCCCCTTTTAAATTAAGGCAGTGATTTTGAACTGGTGTGCTATGGCATACTGGTGTGCCACATACGGTCTGCAGCACTTTGGGGAGGGTCCTCGAGTTGTAGGGCCATTGGGGGATTTGAGCCCCCCACCAGCAGCATTGTGTGCATTTTCAATGATCAGTAAATTGATGGTGTTCCTTGAATATTTTAGTGACTTGTCGGTTTCCCATGAGATGGAAAAGATTGAAAAATGCTAAGTTAAGGTGTTGATCAAAATGATCATACTTCCCTGTGAGTAAATCTAACTGAACACAATGGGCCTTCCTTATGTGTAGACATGCATAGGATCGGGTTGATGAGCTGACCCAAAAGCACGTCCTCATCTATCTCGTTCCTGTGCTTCTCCTGCTCCGCAATCTTGCCTTCCTTCCCGAGAACTTCCTGCACAGCCGTGGCATCCGACCAAGGAACACAACAGGCGACACTCGGGTCAAATCAATATTTCATGGCGTGGGTGTCATCCTGTTGCAAGGGCTGCTTGCGGGCAGCAGGCTTTCTCGGAATGGCTGTTTCATCCAACAGGACCCAGGGGTGCTGGTGCCCCTTGAAGCAGGTTCGGACCCAAAAAAACGCAGATCAGAAGTAATTGTGCGCTGGGGGTGCTGATTTTTCTTAATGACAAGCAAGGCTGCTTCCTCATGCAGAGAAGTGGGTGGTGCAGGTAGTTCTCCAAAAATGGGTGTTCATCTACTGGCACTCACAGTCAAGCCTGCAGCTCCAGGCATCTAGCAACAGAAGGGGGCTGTTGTGATTCTGTGCCGGGGGCCCTTCACCCAGACAGCAGCTCTGTGGGTGGGGAAAAGCACTGCGCAGAGTCCTTATGCCGTACTTGCCGGAGATCCGGGAACAGGCGCACCCACCGTTGGGGCAGGACACGCTGTTCCAAAAAGCCTTCGTCTGCCTGATGGACCCAGAAAGAGACTTTTATGAACCTGGCTTGTGATGGCCCCTTAAACGTTACCCAGTTTTGGCAAAGGCAGAGCAGCAAATGCCAGTTGAAAAGCAGCATTTGGTGCAGAAATATATATACATATATATTTATTTCTAGCTTCAGGGACTAGCCCTGAGGTGGGGAAATGTTCTCCAAAATGCCACAAAACCCACAGATCAGGCAGTATCCATGTCATTTAATTCCTCTTTTAATCCCAAAGTTTGCAAGAAAGTGGCAGATTCCTTTGGGATTGAAAATCTTTTGCGGAGGCAGATCTAGGAGGGATTAACGTTGGGGGTAACTATAAAAACTACCAACACTGCTTATTTGGGGTATCTTTCCCCTCCGGGCACATGGAGTGGTTGCAACAGGGCTCACCTTGATGTCTGCAGTCAGAGCGCTGGAATCTTTCAGGTACCAACGACAGGTGGTGCATCGAAGGTGACTGCACAGGAATGTCTGGAGACACATGACTCCTGGACAACTCAGGGGGATCCAAGCTGCATGAAGACCCTAAAGACACTTTCCTGGGAGTAAGACGTGTTGAACACAATGGGGGCTACTTCTGAGTAAACATGGTCAGTTAGGATGGTGCACTAAAACAATTATTTGGAGGAAAAGCCGTTTGTACATTTGCACGTATCTCAGAAGACACATTAGAAGCATGACCCTTTCGCTCCTGTTGTAGGGGATGCATCTTTTATGACAGCGCCTGGTGCAACATATTCATGCATGGAGTGCCTCTTCCAAGAGGGCGTCCGCCCTTCGCAATCCTCACAAGAATCTGTTTTTTAAAAAAGGTGCCAACTGCAGCCCAATTACTCGGAGGCACCTTCTGCGCTCCTCGCATGTCGGCTGCGCGTCTCATTGTTCCATATTTCAAGAGGATAAATTTAGCAAGAGAGCTTCACATTCAGAAGGTTTTGCTTAATTGGGTGGAAATGGGGCTGGCACCGGGATCAGGATCGGGATGCCATATTCAGGCCTTGCTGAAGGGAAGGTTGCAAAAAAGAAAGTGGTGGGTAATAAAGAGGTGGAGGGAGCAGAGACAGCACAGCAAGGCAAACAAGGCAGGAGTAAAAAGCAGGCCTCCGTCAGTCTTGAGAGACTCTGGTATTGTGCTTGGTGCTGCATACGCTGCATGCAAAGCACAAAAGCCTGGGTTGGATTGTTATGGAGGATAGGCTGTTACCCAAGCAGCAAATCCCCCCCTCCATGCCACTGAATTAGTCCAATGGAAAGGCAGAGCCGATACGATTGGATCCAGCTGCGTCGCAGAGCTGGGCTAAGGACAGGAGCTCAGCCTGTCTTGTGGGGCCGACCCGGGAATTGAACCCTGGCCTGCTGGTTAAGAGGCACAGTGTCTTAACACTTGCTCCACCCACAGCTCCAAGGCAGGAGTAAATGTCCCACATAAGAAATAGTCCATTAGGAATAAAGGTTCTAGGCCAGCCTGTCCCTTGTGGCGCTAATTTTCTCCTTACAGGTAACTGATTGTATAAAAGGGAACATTACAAGGTGACGCATGCGGTGAAGCAAGGTCTATTTCCTCAATTTGGGACACTATGACCTTGTTGTGATGTGTATCAACCAAGCTTAGGCCTACAGCCAGGAGTCCATTGTGGCCCCCTCGGGGGCTGGAGACGTTGCCTTCCCAGACTCTACTAACAATGTTCAATCAGTGCGCCGTGAAAGGTCCGAAGGAGTTTGGAGCATAGAAGTTGAAAAAATATTGCTGAAACTCTTCCAGGTCTTAGGACATCTAACCAATGGTCTGACCCTCTTCCTCTGTCAATCTGTCATCAGGGACGGTTGAAACCTAGAAACCAAACCAGAACCTGGAAGAAGCATCAAGAGGCAAAAGCCATGGGTCAGGTGGGACGGACAGCACAATCCAGAGTAACTATGGGAGCTCTTCTGTTGACGTAAGATATTTACATCGATGTAGTTTTGGTGCCACCTATGGGAAAAGCATAGAGCAATCCAGAGCAAATTTTTTTTGCGTCGAAGTTGCGTTCTTGCGTTGTTACTCTGGATTGTGCTGCCCGAAGAAAGTGTTGACAATTGCTGGACGAGCAACGGGGTTGAAGTGCACATAACCCTTAAGGACCAAGTAGAGGTGACGGCACAAGGCTCTGACCCAAAGCCCCGACTTCCACCTAACAGGAAGGTGCACATGTGGTGCAAAGGTACACGCACCAAAGGTGCACCTGTGGACTCATCGCACAGTCGGCCTCTCTTAATCCAGAACGTTTCCCTCGCTCCACACGCAAATCTGAGCCGTATTCTTTGTCTGTCCGTTTTTAATAGATTTTTTTACAATATATCTCTTCATTTGCATATATCCATCGCATCTGCAACTGTTTTTTATCATACACGTTAAACCAAAAACAGGAATAAATCTAAGGGGGTGATTTTAAATGACGTTAAAACAAATTGATTAAACTTTGCAACGCCGAAAGAAAGAAAGAGTAAACCCGTAAAGAAAAAGAAAACGGAAAAAAACCATTCGTTTGAACTATTGATGCTGAAAGCAAAGAGTCCGTGTGAGGATGATGATGGTCTCTCGATACACTGGATGAGATTCAAACACACACAATCATTATTGTAGGCACATTTCCTGCTCCCCTCCCCCTACAGTTCCCATTTCAGGCTTTTGCATTTGGTTTGAAACTACTGTGGATTTCGAGGAGCCCTGTGATCAATACCTAATTCCGAGGGTACCCGTTCCCCAACGCAACCCTGTTCTAACCAAAAAGTAATTAATGCTTCTTGGCTGTGGGGGAAAAAACCCCAAACAAACCCTAAGTAAGGAGCAAGCAACTTGTAAGGCAATTTCAGAAGTTGGCTCCAGCTTTGGCCCCGCAGGTTCCGAGGAGGGTACATGGAGGTTGGAGAGGCTGCTTCAAACTACCCAACAGCCTTGCTGGGGGTCAAATGAGTGCACAGAGGTCAACTGTGAGCAATTCCTTGCGGGGTCGGATTGGGGACATGCACATGGTTACGCAGAAAAAGTAAAAGCTTTTTCCTATCATCGGCCTAACAGATACAGGACGGGGAAGTGCGAAGAGTGGATTTAGATGGCCCTGAAGATCGTTCTCTTTTTAAAACGGGGGGATTGAAAAGAAAAGCCCCCTATAATTTTCAAGAAAGATTCCCACCAGCTGGCTGGTTTTTGCCTTATTCCCAGAGCGCCACCATGTCCTGTCGGTGCTCCATCATCCTGACACCACGCACGTCAAGGCGGACCCTGCCCTCTCCTAATACGTTGGGAAGGCACCGCTGCTCTGATCCGAACAGGGAACGCCTCCCTCGAGACTCGTGCATCAAAGAAGCCTGGTGTTGGGAGCACGTGTGGGAAAGAAGGAAAAAAATGCTTCATGGCCAAACACAGACCCAAAGCAGAACATGCTGGAAACAGCTATTGCTCTCGGGGGGAATACGCTTGATGCACTTGGTGACCTTCCTGCATAGACTTCCCAACAACGCGTAAAAATAGAGGCGCATCATTCTGTCCGAGAAGACTCCTCTCTCTTCTTCATCCTGTTTCAGTTCTAAGGTGTCCCCACAAGAGAGGGGCTGCCAGCAATATGTGCAAATGTGGTTTCCAAAGGGACATTTTGCTTGCCCACACCAGGTATGGACAGAGGCCCCGTGAGCCCATCTCTCATTCCATAAACCTCATACAGCTGCACCAAGTCCAAACCATGGAGGTCAGTGGGTGCTTTGCATCACCCCCCACTGCATCACCCCCACCCCAAACTATGCTGGCGACTGGGAACAAGGGTGCACCATCTATTGTGACCCTCCACACCCCTGCAAACTCTGCCCTGCTCACTATCTGCCACGGGGACAAGAAACACGACCACCCCCTTAACCATGGCCAGGAGAATAAAGCCACAGTTTAACCCATCTCAGAAGGTCTGGATATGTCTTCCACATTCACATGGAGGATTATTGCTCTGGGAAGCAAGACGGGCACCATTGCCAGCTGCTTTGGTGCTGCCAGCATCTGAAAGACCACAATGGGAGGCATGGGGAGGCCAGTGAACAGCACTGCCCTCCCCCAAGATACCTCAGAAGAAGCCGTAAGGACTCCCAGGCCATGCGTCCCAAGTCAGACTAATGGGAAACTGAGGCCACCACTAAAAGAGTGTGACAATCTTGTCCCAGAAAAGTGGACACCGCCACTCCCTTTTGGTTCCACGAATTCATTCAGACCCCTTCTTTCTTTTCTGATGCTGAGGACTTTCTTCTTGTTAGGGGCAAAGCCCCACTTTCTGCAGACAGTGCAATGGAGCCCCTTTTTGTTGATGCCCAACCTCCCTACCCAGCAAGTCCTCTGGGCAACTGTTGAAGATGCGGCTAAGGGCTCCTTGAGAGCTGACTCAGAGGAGGGACATGCAGTGGTGTTGGGGGAAGACACTCCGAAGAGGGCTGTGTTCTCATTCTTCTTCCCCACATTCTCTTTTGTGTCACGATTTAGAGCAAGTCAATACCGTTCCATAGACATGCTACAATAGCAGGTGCTTACACAGCCGTAGGTGACGCGTGAGGTATTCCAGGAAAGTGTGTGCACCCCTGTCTCCGTAGAAGGGCGCTTGCTTTCATCTTGTACAGGATATACACTGGGGTGGAAGGAAGGTTGGCTGGCTACGGAGGGCACATACGCGGAAGCAAGAGGACCCCCTTTCTCCTCTCTCTGGTTCCCCAACCACACGAAGAAGCTTGCACCAAGGATCCTGCAGACAAGAACCCCTTTGCCGTCACACGTCACCAGAGCTGTTATTGAACGTTCCAGGGGCTTGTCGACTTGTTGGGATAGTTAATAGCAAGGCTAAGAGCAGCAATGTTTTTCAGGGCCTGTTGGGACAGGGGAAGAGGGGAGACTGTTAACATGGCCCCAAAAGGCAACACTGTCAGCATTTGTCCCGCATGTTCTAGACTGGAGTTGCCCAACCCATGGTTTGAAGATACCAGCCAGCCTGTCACTGGGTCATTCTTTACCTTCCCCCAAAGTGGACCCTATTGATCTACTTGCATTGACACGATATGGACTGCCAGGTTGGCAGGAGCTGGGATGAGTGGCGGGAGGGAGCTCACTCAATTGTGTGAGCCACTCCATTGGTCAACCTACCAATCTTCAGGTCCACGAGTGCCGTGTCTTTAACCACTGAACCGCCGCAGCCCCAGCACAATAAATCCCACCCTCCAAGTGTGCAGAACTGGTGGACGAGGAAGAACAAGGGGGGGGGGGGGTCATATCTTGCTGCTCAAATCCACACAGCGTTATTTTACTTTTGTTTCCAATTTTCCTCTATTGATTTGCAACACACACACATCTCATCAGATGTGATTTGCTTTGTAAATCACTTTGTGTTGACAAGCGGTATATTAATATTACTTGACTTCCTGACCTGCTCCCGCTGGAGTCAGAGCATTTCTGCACTGGGTTCAGCAGTACCTGTGCTGACGGGCTCTTCACCGGTGTAACATCTCTCGTACAAGCACCGCCCGCCAGGCAGCCACAGCCTGGTCCTTGGGGCCTGGATCCTTGGGGCTCTTACCTGTGCTGTACAGCGGTGGAGATGGTCTTCCGTATTTAAGGCAAGCAAGTAATCCTGCAGTGATCCTAGTTCCTGTCGTTGGGGAAAGAAAGCAAGAGCTGTGAACAAAAGATGCAGGAAAGGATTTGGTCCCAACTGGGTGGCAATGATGCATGTGAGGAGGGGGAGACACCCACCCATCAAACACAGAGGGGAAGCCAACATCTCATTTCTAAAATCACATGCCCTACAATCCAGAGTAACTATGGGAAGACGTAAGAGGCACTTACTCTGGATTGCTCTATGCATTTCCCATAGGTGGCACCATAACTACATCGGTGAAAAATAGTTACTCTGGATTGTAGCCCCCATTTCTTTCTTTTTGCTGCAGATAGATTCTGAGGAGCAGGTTTTGGTCCTTTGACTCAGATCACATACAGTGTCCTTGGAACATCTAGCTTTGATGGTCTTTCTAAAAAGGCAGCCATCCATCCATCCGAGGAGCCCAATTCCACGCATGGCTAGTCCGAAGTAAGCCATGTTATGGTCAATGAAGCTTACTCCCAGGTAAGAGTGGCTAGGATAGCAGCCCCCACCTCGTTCTTGGTGCCAGGGAGGAAAGATAAAGAAGCCCTCTTACGCCAACTGTGTTCTCTGTGACAAAGAAAAGTTCCGTCAGTGCCCGGTGTAGCGGGAGGAGGATGCCAGGCTTGGTCACGTCCTGGTGGAGGCTGTTTTCCATGTGAGAGAAGAGCTGCCAGAGAGGCTTCAGTAGGGTGAAATCACAGTTCCTGAAAGGAAGGAGGAGGCCAGAGATCGGGAATATTAGCCCAAGGAAGAGAAGTTCTCCCTGCTGTGGCCCCGCAAACCCTGGTGAAGAGCTCCTCTCCTGCATCTTCCCACCTTTCACAGGCACTTCTGGCACTGCAAGCTCCTGCCTTGAATTTATTTACACTTCCATTTTTATCCAGCCCTTTCCTGAAGGGAGATGCACAAGACTTCTGCTAACTGGCCCTGATCTGAAAGGGGGGATCGTCAATAAGAGTAGCCTCCTGTGCGCCAGCCATGCGTTTGTATAATATTTATAAAACTATGAGTTCCCCCGTCAAACTTGCCAGTATCTGAAAGCAATCCTCGAAAACTGGGACAGTCCTGGTTTTCCAGGACATATAGTGAACTGGTGCCAGATTTACATATAAGCTAAACAAGCCATAGCTTAGGGCCCCACTCTCTTGGCGCCCCCCCCCCCAAATTGAAAGGAAAAAAATCATAGAATCCTTGAGTTGGAAGGGACCTAGTAGGTCATCCAGTCCAACCCCCTGCCTGTAGCAGCAAATCCTAGAGCATCTCCGACAGGTTCTGGTGGAGCTTCTGCTTGAAGATCCCCAGTGAGGGAGAGTTCACCACCTTGCCTTGGCCGTCTGTTCCACTGCCGAACCGCCCTCACCCTCAGGAATTTTTTCCGGATCTCCAACCGGAATCTCCTCTTGCAGTTTGTCCCCATTGGTTCTGCTTTCAGAAGCAGCTATGAAGAAATGAGCCCCTTCCTCCCTATGACAGCCCTTCAGGTATCTGAAGAGGGCAATCTGGTCTCCCCTCAGCCTCCTCTTCTCCAGACTGAACATCCCAAGTTCCCCCAACCTTTCCTGGTAGGGCTTCCCTTCCATCCCACTGATCCTTCTTGTCGCTCTCCTCTAGTCACATTTTGTGACTATGGTGGCCCTAGAGCTGCAAAAGCCAGACTCTCCCAGAAGTGTCATCGCAAGAGGTGGAGACCATAAAGACCACCACAGGAGTCAGTGTGACGGTACCAGAAAATAAGTCGAAAATCACTTATTTAAGTACTGAAAGCATTATCACACACATCACATCCCATCACCCACTTCATCTGCCCGTTTGTGTTTACCACACAAAAAATTAGTACCTCTGGCTGGAACACGGCACTATCTTCAGGAGCAAATGAATGGCCTTCAGTCGTTGGTAACCCGTTTGCCGACAGGCCACACCGACCTGCCACTCCCAAACTTTGTCCAAGGGGATATGGGGGATGACCCTCTCCTCTGACAGCATCTGCTTTAGGATCTCAAAGCCTGGAATGACAGATACATGAGGTTGCGTTGGAGTCCACATTGGTGCCAGCGTGGAAAGGACCCTTAGAGTTGGCTTTACATGCGCAGAGATCCGACATGCAAGTATTTATTTTATATCCTGCTTTTCCAAAAGCCTAAGATGGCTTACAAAATTGGATAAGAAATACAGCTTCACTTTTAATAAGATGTAAATGCTTTAAATTACTTAAAATCTACACTGAAAATGGTATAAGAATTCTAAAAACCCATCCATAGTAGTAGAGTAAGAAAGCCGTACACAACAAGATAATCTAGGCTTGCTAAGGCAGAAAACTTATAAACACACAATAAAAGAAACAGGTCAGCTAAGGCTACAATCCAGAGTAACTACAGGACCTTTTACACCGATGTAGTTACAGTAGGAAATACTCTGGAAAACCTATGGGAAATGCATAGAGCAATCCGGAGTAAGTGCCTCTTACGTCTTCCTGGAGTTACTCTAGATTGTAGGGTAAACACCAGAGACATCCCGCTTTTACCCATCAACTAATATAAACGTAAATAAAAATGTTTTCAGGCTTTGCCAGAAACTCTCTACTGAAAGAACAGATTTGAGATTTTCAGATTTATGTGGGTCTCATAAAGGCCCATAATGTTTAAGCAGACAAGTGAGGATTGAGGACCTAATCCTATTCAAGAACCCATAGGGTCAATGTAAAGAAAGATTCCTTTACCTGGAGGAGGCCCCTGAGATTGCCCCCCCCCCACCCTCACCACGGGGTACAGCACATGACCTACTGACACGGCTGCATCCATGTTGAAAACTTGGGCTAGGATTGGTCCCTGAAAGACCTGCCACATGGAATCGTGTACAATGACAGACTTCCTTCCATCTTTCCTTCCCCAACTACTTGGGTTCAAGGTAAGGAGAATAATTTCCAGGTCGTTGTCCCAAAAATGTAAAGAGGAGGTGGAGAAAGCCCAGAAGTTGGACCAGACGAGTTCCCAAAGACTTCTTACCTGTCTGGAACCTCCCCAGGTGACCAGCCGTCACCGTAAACTTGTAGCCCCACTCGGTGTTGCTCATGTCGGAGGTGAATCGGTAGTACAGGGTGTCACCTGTCAGGCCAAACGAAGGAAGGGAGGGAGGGGGAGAAAAACCCTCGTTTATTCCTCGTCATCTGCACCTTTTAGAAACACTTCAGACAACGTGCCCTGAACAAAAGGAGAAGTTTCCAAGAGCTCCCTTCCAAGTTAAGAAACCTCTCGGGAATTATGCTAAGGAGGGGATGACTCACCGTTCAAACAGTACAAGACATCTGGTGTTTTTTATTCTCTGCCAAGGTAAGGGAACGAAACAAAGTACACGAGAGCAGGAGGGTGGGTGGGGGTGGTCACATGAGGGCAAAGCCCAAACCCTGCTGAGGGGTGCCCGTTCCCAGAGAAGCTGGGACCACAGATCAAATCAGTGGGGTGGGTGCACTGGTGTGTTTCCAGAAGGATGCTATTAATTATGCTAGGAAACTGGCCCGCCCTGTTTTAGGCTGCAATCCTAAACACACTTTCCTGGGAGTAAAACACGTTGAGCACAATGGGGCTTACTTCGGAGTAGACATGGTTAGGATTGTGCTGTGTGAGTTTCAGCTTCTTCCCAACGATAGAGGAAAGGAGAAGATATTCTCAATGGAAAGTTCACCTCTGAAGGCCAGTTGTTGGGACGCAGCAACAGGGGAGAGCAAACACCTTCACAAACTCCCAGAAGCATCAGGCTGGCCGTTGTGGGAAGCTGGACTAGATGGACCTTTGGTTTGGGGCAAGAACGTTTCTTTGGAGTTGGGCAGGAAGGGGGCTCTTGGTTTTCACGGGGATGAGTTTCAGGATCGACCCCCACAAATACCAAAATCTGCTGGGGTGGGGGGTGAGTGGTACCAGACTAACTTACCGGGGAGGCCCCACACCAGCCCCCTCCAAAGGTTGAGTGTTAAACGTGTCAAGGGAATAGATTTAAGATGCTGTTAGCCTCCTGGAGCCACGACGAACCCATTTGTCATAGCAATGCAGGCAGGGCTTGCACTTACCTGGGAGCTCAAAGTCAGACCACTTGTGCGGAGGGCCACTGAAATTGTGTCGATCGTGGACAAAATCCCGGCTGCTGGATATGAGTAGTTCATCACACCCCTCCTCGGTGTGGCACTGAGGATCAAATTTGACCGAGAGGTAGATAGCACCAGGGATGTGAACCTTATCCTGTGGAGAGGGATTGCACACCAATAACACATCATGCATTCCTGCACATGGCCTGTTCTAGAAGGTCAACATTTCTGAAATTCATCTCTTTTTAGAATCCAACTTTCGTAGATATTATTTCACACATTTCTGACCTCGTCGGTCCCAGTACCTCAAAGTTGGTGTTGTCGTTGTAGGGGTGCATGGATTCGCGCACTTGGACTGCCATCCCGGGCTCCTCCATGAACTGGCAGGCTGTGAGAGCCATGGTGGCCAGCATGCTCTCGTTGCATTTACGCAGCACTTTCAAGAGAATCTGTGGGGAGGGACAGAGAAGGAGGGAACCCCAATGACCTGCTTGGCAAAAACACCGCACTGGGAGAGCAAAGGAAGAGGGTCTCATGGAAACACCAGAGCAACAACCTTGAAGAACGGGGATCCTGATGGCTTAAGTAGATACTCCACCCACCCTGTGACACAAAATCCTTTCTAACCTGAATCCTCCTCTGCACGTTAATCCGAGCAGAATAAGGACTCCTCTTATTCTGAAGCTCTGACTCTCTGGCTTCAGGGTGAGGCTTTACCTTCTCCCACAGCGGCTTCTCCTCCAGCTGCATCAGCATGTCCAGGATGTACGTCATGTGAGCTGGGCCGCTGAGCTCCAGCATGTCCTCGCTGATGGGCACATCGTCGGGCCATTCGGCCAGCAGCAGGGCCAGGACGTGCCTGGCGTAGAGAACTGCGGTGGCCTCGTTGACTCGGTAGAGATAGTCCCGCACGTTCTTCTTGCTCCGGGAGTCCAGCTCCTTGTGCAGGAGGACGGCACTCTTGGTGCGCCGCTGCTTGGCGTAGCTGGCCTGCAGGTCGCTCTCCGTGTTGGTGATGAGCTTCTGGGTGATGGGGTTGGCCTCTTCGGTGGCTCTGTCACAGGAGGCAGGCTTGGACTGTAAGATAGGACGAGGCTGGAGGGACTCAGAATGGTTTTGTTTCAAAATCTATCTCTGCCATTTACCACACTTGGTCTCCACGCTTTGGTTTTTAAAAAGATCTTGCCAGGATTATGAAGATTAGAAATTTTTACAAGACAGAACTTTCCTTTTAATTTGTTCCCTTCATCTTCGGTGTATAACAGCATTTCCCCCATTCTTAGTAGTGGTATTAAAATTGTTTTGCTATTTCAAGGAGCTCAAGGTGATGAAAATTATATTTTATATACTTTATAGTAACCTCTCATTTTATAATCACAATAACTCTGCAAGGCTGAGAGAGACAAAGGGTAAAATCCAGAGTAACTACAGGGAGTTCTTGCTCCGGTATAAGAACAACTTACTCTGGATTCCAATATGAATTTCCCATAGTTTTTCACTAGGAGGTGCAGTAACTACGGGTGCACGTAAAGTCTCTTACGTGCTCCCGTAGTTACCCTGGATTTGGGGGAAAGGATGACCTAATAAGTAATTAGACCAGGGGTCTCCAAACCCTGGCCTGGGGATCAGATTCAGCCCCAGCAACCTCTAACCCAGCCCCCCAAGAATCCCGTCATCTCCATTAGTCTTTGGCTCCCAAGAGACTTGTCGGGGTCCTTGCCGGCCTGACATTCCTCCTGCCAGAGCTTTAACGGCAGCTGAGCTCTCCTCCTCTTGCTCCTCCTCTCCCAAGTTCTGCAAAATGTGTGTGCTTCAAGCAGGGTGACCATATGGTAGACCTCCAAAAGTGGGACAAGGGTCCCCCAATGTGCTTTTGGAGGACACTGTCCTACATTTTTCAAAATGTAGGATAAAATGTAGGATGTCCTACATTTTGCCCTACATTTAAAAAACAATCCTGGAGGGCTTATCTTGTAAGGAGGAGCCGCACTGGTGCTTTTAGGACCCCCTTGGCCGGCTGGGGAAGGCAGGAGAAAGTGCGGAGGAGCCGTGCTGGGGCCTTTAAGCCCCCCTGGCCGGCTGGGGAAGGCGCCCTGCAGCCGTGTGGCCGCCATTACAACCCCCTGGCTGGCCAGGAAGGCTCCGCGTGGTTGCTGAGGGGCTAGACTGTGGGCAGGGCTTCCAGCCCAGGGCCCATCATAGGGCAGGGGAGGGACCTCCTCCTAGCCCGCCTCCAGTTTCCTGTGCTGTGAAGCGCAGAGGGGTGTGTTCACTGAGGTGCGCACACAAGTTAAAATAGCGGCGCCCATGGGCGCCGCTTTCCGGACACGGCAGGGGGTTTCTCTATTGTGCCGGACCCCCATGCCATTTCCGGAGGTGTCCGGGCATTTCCGGATGTCTGGACACCCTGGCTTCAAGGGTACATCCTCCCTGTTTCTAAGCAGTTTATGTCTGTGGGGGTTGCAATCCTATCCACACTTTCCTGGGAGTAAGCTCCATTGATTATAATGGGGCTTACTTCAGAGTAAACATGCACAGGATTGGGTTTTGAGTGTGATTCAGGGGCATTCTGCCTCGGAGTCAGAAAACTTGTGTCTCCATATGTTTCTGGCTTTGTCCTGGCCATGACAGAGGTAGGTGCATAGTTACCATGGGCTTTGCATGTATTATAGTTTTCATGTATATTTGTATAAGAAATAGTATTTTTATTACGAATAAGTTAAATTCATTCATATAAATTTTGTCTCTAATGCTTTAATTTATGTAGACTTATTCAAATTAGAAATGCAAATTAATTCATTCCCTCCCCACCGACCCTCAACACAAACAGTAATGCTTTGCACCATGATAGATATTTAATTCTGCTTAATAGGATGACTGCAACCCAGGAAAGAGTCTTTAGGATTGGATAACTTGGCTTACGGTGCAATCCTAAAGACACTTTCCTGGGAGAACGATCCACTGAACCCAATGGGGCTTACTTTGAGTAGACATGGTTCAGACTGTGTTCTTACAGGCATGATCCAGTTTACTTTGGATGCAGTTGTCGCTTAGATGCCAAACTGAAGACACTCTTTCAGGGCAAGACGGGACACTCACCAGACACGGTAGGATGATCATGTCTGTATCAACTGCCTTGGAGCTGTGCTCCTCGGGCCGCAAGCGTTTGCTGGGCTGCCATTTCTGAGCCAGAGTTCGGATCCTCTCATCTGTCGTCACTACATCACCATCAAATCTTAATATACACAAAATATTGCAGAGTCAAAAGGCAGCAACTTGTAAAAAACACAAATTTCCAAGATTAACCTTTACAAATATTTGAATTTCCAACCCTAACTCAGTGCCTGCCCTGCTTTGCTTCCACAAGAACTCAAATCTGGCCAAGCTACTTTGCTTACAGTACCTTTGAATGAGCTCACTGCAAATCTGCTGGTCTTTCCGGTTTAAATTGGCAAGATGTAAATAAGCATGAAAAGTTGAGCTACTACATGACGGCAGGTAACCTGCTCTCTTCATCTCTCCCGGAGAACAGAGGACACGATCCGGAAATGCACTTGGGTTCCCCTCTCTATCACTGGGCTGACCCAACTGCAAGATGGGCCACCCTAGTTATTCTGGAAAGGCAAGGCAACACAGGGTGCCCCAAGAGAGGTGGACCTAGGATGTCCTCACTGGGGCAACCTAGGAAGCTCAGGTGAGGCATGTTGAGGGCATGGTTAGCATTGCCTGGGGCAGAGCAGTTATGATCTCTTCCAACTCCTCAGAGTTATACCACCTCATGAGCAGGTATAGTAATGAGTAGACCCATAGAGGTCCATGATAAGGCCCGAGTAAGAATGGCAGCGATGACCAAAAATCTGAGTTCTTGGCCATTCTAGCTGCAACCCCTGCCTCTCAACCTCAGGCTATGGAACAACTATGGCTGCCACTAACCTGGGGATACAGTAGGCCACTCCAAGCATCCACCCTCCACTAAAGGTACTGCAGCTGTTACTGGTTGTCAGGAACTTCTGGGCTTCCTTCTAAGGCAGGCACCACAGCTGTTCCTTGTTCAGTGTGAACTGAGGGGGTCTACTTGGGAGCAAGCCCTCTCTAGCTGTCACTGACTTGATGCCTACTGAGCATGCTCTGGAGCAGTTAACCGCAGCCCAGGCTTCCTGACTCTCTGGATGCAGCATAACTTTCTGCTCTGGATACAAAATAGTTTGGACAGCCCAGCTAGGGCACTCCTCTCTGCCCTCACTCTGGATTGTGCCCCTAGTATGGCAACCAGGCCCAGTTCTCACCGATATATAAGCCATCTCGTTTCAGTCTGCAGGGAGAGGCTCACATAGATTTATGAAATTCTATACAAAGACTGAAGACTCCAGGCCAATCTGGAGACTCCAGGCCCACTTCTACCCATTACCCTAAACCAGTGGTCAGGATCAGGGGTAAATTACCCCAAATGGGGTAAAAATGAAATGGACAGTCGTGCTGCTGAGACACTGCCGGGCATGCATATGAATCTATACGCATGCCCGGCTGTGTCTTGGCAGTGCGACCATCTATTACCCTCAGGAATTTCATTTCATTGCATATAGAATCTATATATAGATAGATTCTATATACATGTCCGGCTGTGTTCGTAACAGTACTACAGTGTACAAGGACCAGATACAGTGCACTATATTATTTCCTTTCTTTCAAATCAAGGGGGTAACGTCGGCGTATCTAAATATGTTTTGGGGTAAAAGATAAAAAAGTTCCCTGGCCCCTGCCCTAAACCAATCACAATGCCAGATTAAAACCCTAAAGCCCAAATCCTATCCAATGTTTCAGTGCCAATGCAGCTCCAAAATAAGGGAACCAATGTTCCTTTACCTTGAAGAGGCCCCTGTGATCCCCCCACATACATGTAGCATGTATGTAGCATACATACCACTGTAGGTATGTAGCATACATGCCACTGGCATGGCTGCATAAACACTTGGAAGCAGGACAGGATTGGACCCTAATACAAAACACCAGCCAAATTATCCCCAATCACAAAAGGAGGCATGAAAATGATGAAAACTCTGTACTTTGTTTTGAGATCTATCGGGATCGATGTCTATCCCTCAAATCCCTACATATCCCATTTTCAACCAGGCTAGAAATTCCTTTACCTCTTCTGCTGCTGAGACAGCTGGTCTTGTGGCTGGTCTTCTGACCGTAATAATGTTTTTTTATTATTATTATTATTACTACTACTACTACTACTACTACCTCTTCTGCACCTCCAGGAAAAAGGAATCTGTTCTCTTCATCTGCAGTTCATACATGGCCCGGAGGATGTGCAGTGGAGCATCAAGGGCATCGTGAGTCATCTGCAACAAATGAGGGAGATCAAAAGTACTCCAACTAAATCCTGAGACATCAAGTCTTGTACAGTTGAAAGCAACATTATCCAGATCCTACCCTAGACTTTCTGTGCATGTAATTAATTATGTCATAACTTCAGGGTTTCTGAATCTTTAATCTGAAAGTAAGAGCAACCCTCCAGGATCAAGCCAGTTTTCTGCTTTCCCCACAATGGCCAAGAAAGTGTCTTCTGGAATTCAGTTTATACCACTGAGGCTGCAATCTTAAAGACACTTCCCTAGGAGTAAGACCCATTGAGCACAATGGGGATTACTTCTGAGTAGTCACGGTAAGGATTGTGCCCTGAGGCTGCAATCCTAACCCTGAGTTAGGATCACATAAACCCAGCACAAGTCCTATGCTGGCCTGGGAGTGTCACAAAAGTGCCATAGGACACTTCTGGGGGAGGTTTAGGCCAGCGCACACACATGTGCTTGCCTCCCTACATCACATCAGGAATGAGTTGTGCCATTCTAGGTTAGGATAGCACCCTTAGTTCCACAGAGCCCAAGAAATAGGCAGAATTATCACCTAGAGGAGCCACCTATGAATCCCGAAAGACCAACAGGGGAGTTATGGTGCCAGTTCTTGTCAACGAGAGTTATGTGGCAGGATGTCCATGGAGAACACCTCAAGCATTTGCCAAAGCGGGCTCTGGTGCAAGCAAACCAACAGGAGTTGAATTAACGGCATCACAAGGGATGTCGCTTGAAGTGATTCCATTTCAGGACTACGGGGAGGATAACAAAGCCCACTGCACGGCTGACTTATTCAGGCACTGTAGGCTCACTGGCTATGATGAAGCTTCTACAGGGAGTTCCTACGCTCACCTCAACAGGGCTTTCCCTTGCAACGAAGAGGATCGGAACCATGCTTATTATTCAGATCCAATTGGAGTGTATGATACAAGCAGGTGATGCAAACAGGGTCATGCCAATCCTAGATGCTCCCCACCCATCACCCATCCAAAGTGTACCAGGAAGCATATTTTGGTGGCTTCGTCCAAGCCCTCCAGTGGGTCAAGCCTGTTCTCGTCGGCATCCGTGGGAGTCACAGACTGATCAACTGCTTGTTCTTGGTTCCTTTCCTCAAGTCCTGGGTCTTTCCGCTCAGCCAAGGAGCCCATTTCCTTCTTTAAGGAGTAAAGCATGATTGACAAGATCTGCAAAGACCAACAGATACAACATTATGGTACGCGGGAAACACTGGAGCAACTTCCATTTGACCCAGGAAAAATTAAATTAACCCAGATTAAATCTTACAGGTATGCTTATTTAGAACCTCAGCTTCTCAAATACTGCTGTTTTTGTTGTTCTGTGCAAACATATGTCCAGTTTGTCCATATTAAATCTAATGCTCACTTTTTCCAACTGAATTTAGTCTCCAAAATTGGGGTGCACATTAGATTGGATGGCACATGAGATTCAAGTAAAGATCATGCACCAATGAAAGAGTGTTTCCCCGACTCCCTCCCACAAAGAGTCCCACTCCCTCCCTTCTAGACCCCAGGGGAAGAGAGGAGAAAGTACCTCTCCCCCAAAAGTTACAGAGTTGGCAGCACCAATTTAATTGGAGACAAAGAGGCAGGTAAGCAGATGGAAAGACTTGCTTTCCTGCTCTCTTCTGATGTAGAATTACTGGGTGCTGATGGTACCCAGTGGGCTTGAATCACTATTAGAAATAAGGTCTTTGTGTTGCTGCTGTCCCACTGGTGTTGAGGGTGCAGGAGATCAATCAGTGGGGCCATTTTTGTCCTCACCCGCTAGGTTAGGACAGAATTTTAATATGCCAAATTGCTATTTCTGAGAGACTGAAATGCAATACTACAGAAAGAAAGAAAGAAAGAAAGAAAGAAAGAAAGAAAGAAAGAAAGAAAGAAAGAAAGAAAGAAAGAAAGAAAGAAACTGCAAGGGTTAGAAATGGGTTAAGCATGAGCATGTTTAAAGCAGCCAAGTGGAGCAAGCAGGGGAGCACCTGCCCAGCCGACCCAAGTGATGCCAATACCTCCAAGTCTCGGAGAAGCCAGGTCTTGCTGAAGCCTGTGCCCTTGCTGCACTTCTTCACCAAGAGCTTGAGCAAACCCGTCTGAAGGAAGGCCTTGCGAACCTCTTCAAAGGCGTGCGTCTGCCAGAGACAAAATCAAGGTATAAGGTGTTTGGCCAGAGTGGCCTCATCACCTACATGACGTATACAACATAACCTTAGCCGGTTAATATTTGTGACGAACTGCAGGCAGTCCAGGGACAGAGCAGCACCAGGCAGTGTTCTCTCCAGAGTGAGTGTGTGAAGGGGATACCATCTGTTCTAAGTCCTGAAGTTTTGGCTAACAATTAACAATCTTTAAAAGTGCATTGAGCTTAACAGCAATATGCATTTTCTGCTATTAAAAATGGTTTGCATCCGACTGATCTATCCACTTTGGATCTCACACACACCGGATTTCAATGGTTAATATGAAATTTCACAGTTAATATCACAGCCACGGGCTAAGATAGCCAATATGGGAGATAGTGTTCCTATATGTTCATATATACCTTCAGCTACTAAGGTAGAGAAGGGAGGGGAGCAGAAGGGATTAGACATGATTTTTGTAGACTTTTGATGCAATGCCCCTTGCATCAAAACGGAGGGACAACTTTCTGGAGGGCAAGAGGAAGGCTTGAGAACCCATCACTGCCCCACACCGTACCTTCAGAATGCTGTACAGTCCCTTCAGAGCTAGAGACAAAACCCAGGATGCCTCCACGGCCTCTGCAAAGCTGTTGTCAATACTGGTCTGGAGAAGGTGGCTGGTGATGAAGACAAAGTGCTGGAGGTACTGCTGCAGCTGGCCCCAGGCGTCCCCCCGGTCTTGCCCACTTCGCTGAATCAGCTGGTAGTCTCTCACTGGAAAGCAGAAAAGAGACAGATCCTCACTGGTATTCTGTGGGCCAGCTGAGTTCATTTAATTTGGCCCCGTAAATTAGCTCACACCACACCAATTCCGGGGTTTGGGGGTACAAAACACAGAGAATTTTTATTACTAAAACCCATTAATAATTTCATTTTCTCTGTAAACCGCTTTGGGAACTTTTCGTTGAAAGGTAAATATAAATATATTTACCTAAATATAGATTTAAATAATACTGAAATATAAATACTGCTGTTGTTGTTCTGCACAACCATTGGGAAGAAAGTAAGCCAACTTTTCTTCAGTGACCAGCTGAAGCAAAGAAGTTTTCCAGGACAAACTGGAATGTGGAGGGAGTGAAATTGTAGCTCCTACAAGGGCTGGGAAAAGAGGGGAGAACCGTTCTTATCTTTATAGTCCCAGAGAGTGTTGTTGTAACCCAAGGTCTTTTTCTGATTGCCCACCTGTGGGAAGGGGGCAGAGTTTACTGCAGTGGGGTATGATTTAATGTACAAACCTATCCTGGCATAGCTCTTACGCAAGAGGAGACTTGAAACCTCCCCTCTTAGAATTATAATGGTGTCCAACCGAGTCAGGAATAAGAGGCTGTGGGGGTGCCAAGTCCCCCCATATGTTTGGAAATCCCTGAGCTAAGCACAGTCTCAAGGGCGAACCTCTCAAGTCCTGCTTGATCACCTCCCAGATTTCAACGCATCAGCTCCACACCCCAAAATATATAAGGAAGGTGAGTTGAGTATCTTAGCCAACTTACAACCACATTTGTGTCATGTGATTGGAGGCATGAAACGCACACCCGATTTTTAAGGTGACGTAATACGCACGGCGCCAATGACAGTCTCTCCCACCCATTTCCTCCAATTCAAATGTAATTTGTTTTGGGTTTTTTGCATGAGGCTTCAAGCAAAATTTAAAACCAACAATGCCAGCTGCCTATTTACATTATTGTGATGTTACCTGCAGGTTTTTTATTCTGCCTGCTCCGCTATTTTCATATTTCACTGCACTGTTTAGTCAAATAGTAAACTGGGGATCCACCTTGAATGCTTTTGAAGCTGAAGGGCAGGTAAGACTTTTAAAAGGAGGAAAGGGTGCCAGGCTACATCAATGGGCATTCCTTCTTTGGCAGAGTCAAGGTTATCATCACATGAACAACTCTGGGATCACAACCCCAAGGTAACTGCTGAATCCTAAGAACGTAAGAGCCACCACTGGATCAGGCCAAAGGCCCATCTAGTCCAGCTTCCTGGATCACACAGCAGCCCACCAGATGCTTCAGGGAACACCTGCATCCAGCTACCTTCCCCTGCATCTACTCCTTGGGGTTTGTGAGCAAGCCACAGGAGCGCAGGTGGGGCAAAACTAACGGTGAGGGGTGAACAAACCTGCTTTCCTCTTCCGGGTTTTGACGTCCACCACCACCGCTCGGTTTTTCTCCATGAAGTGCTTCAGAATTATCACACTGTGGGCTTCATTTGCATTATCAATGTACACTGATCGGCTTCCCATGCACAGAACCTACGGTGGCAGCAGAAGACCATCAACCCAATGTACACAACCTCCACCTGCCTACTCTGATAGGCAGCAACTCTCCAGACTCTCAGGCAAAGTCTGATAGCTTTGCTCCCAAATGATGGTTCGACTCTGTCCGGTTGCTCCTCCAGTGACTACACTGGCTGCCCATTTGTTTCCGGGCCCAGTTCAAGGTGCTAGTCATGACTTATAAAGCCCTAAACAGCTTGGGCCCAGAGTCTACTTCCATACAGAGTCTACTGGCCCATTCCCTCAGGTCACTGGAGAAGGCCCTGCTTCAAGTGCCACCCCCTAGGGACGTTCCTGGGACAGCGGCAAGAAATAGGGCCTTCTCAGTAGGGGAACCAACACTCTGGAATTCCCCCCTCTTGATTTAAAGATGGCTCCCTCCCTAGAAACTTTTCAGTATGGCCTAAAAACATTTTTATTTACAACAGCCTTGTAAATAAAGAGTTTTTATTGGACTGGTCTTGAACCTGCCCATAGTTTTTAATGGACTGGTCTTGAACCAGTGGACTGGTTGACTGGTTTTAATGGACTAGTCTTGAACTTGAAATGCAGAGTTTTTAATGGACTGGTCTTGAACCTGCCCATTCTACTGCACACTCTTTTAATTCTGGTTTTTAATTCTGTGTTTTTCCATAGATGTTTTAAGATATCTGCTTTTTAACTGTTTTAATATATAGGATTTTAATGTATTGATTTTGTTACTGTTTATTAGCAACAATAATGTTGTTAGCCGCCTTGAGTCCCTTGGAGAAAGTGGGGTGGGGGGGGGTTACAAATAAAGTATTATTATGACTTCACTAGAGATGCCTGGACTGGATCTTAGAATATCACACACAAAGCACTGGGTCTCTGGATTGGAAGACTGGGTCCTCTTTATCTGTGGGTGCTCTTTATCTGTGGGCTCAGCACCCACAGATTTGAATATCCATGGATGCCAAGCCGACATGACAGATGACTTCAGAAGGCTTTCTGGATGCAATCAGAAGCCACATCCAGTCTGCGCTTGTGACTTTTAGTCAGATTCAGATGTATTCTATGTTCTCAGGGGGTCAGCGCAACTGGGTGCATCCAGAAGGAGGCAAATGCACAGCCATACTGTCCCCATAGATGTCAGCATGGGGGGAATTGGATAGATCCTGAACTCTGAGGATGCAGAGGGCTTTCTCTATGTGACCTTCTACTGAGCTGAAACTCCTCTCCTATTTGCCCCACAGAGACAACTTGTTCATATCCACCCTTTCCTCGAGAATATCGTCAGTGGGGTGTTTAGGAAAATACTCATATTGTTGAGCTTGAACCTGCTCACCTCTGGAAAACCCACAAGCACCAGCAAGGTGAAGATGTTGGTGTGTTTCAACTGGAAAGGCAGCTGCTTGACGCAGTGGTCTGTGAATGCAGCAATGACGCTGTGCCACTGGTCCGAGGAGTTCAGCGCTTGAAGGATGCTGGCCATGGAGCAAGCCCAGTCCAGGCCCATGCGACTGGAAAGAAAAGCAGGTGGAATTAAGCACCGTGGGTGTTCTCAGTGGTGGGGCTGCCTCTAAGGCTACAATCCAGAGTAAATACGGGACCTTTTACACCGACATACTTACGGTGCCACCTGTGGGAAACCTATGGGAAATGCACAGAGTAATCCAGAGTAAGTGCCTCTTACATCTTCCCGTAGTTACTCTGGATTGTAGGGTAAGTCTAAAGTGAGACTTAGAGCACAATCCTGAGGGCACAATCCTAACCATGTCTACTCAAAAGTAAGCTCCATTATGTTCGATGATTCTTACTCCTAGGAAAGTGTCTTTAGGATTGTAGTCTTGATCACTAAGCAGGGTGATTCTCCAAGTTCTGGCAGACTATCTGCTTCAACAGAGAGACAAACAGGGCTCTGAAGCAGCAGCCATTCTTTGCAGCTGTTTCCCTGAAAGTGCCATTCAATGGTGGGTGAAGGTAGGCCTTGTAAGCAGGAACCAGTGCTGTCTTGTCCTGCATAAAGCTCTGACTCCCACCCACAGGTCTGTGCAGCATCCCTGATGCACCAAGGATGTGCCCTGAAATCCCTTCTTGGTGCACTACAGCAGACACAATCCCACATGAAAATTTCCCCCAGACAGGAAGCCTGGAAAACCAGGGTTGCCATAATTCTCTTCCTCAAAACCAGGACAGGACCCCGTATGAATGCAATCCCCCCAAACCAGGACTGCCCCAGTTTTCTGGGACATCTGGCAACCTTACGGCAAACACACACAGCCGTACCTGTCCAGGCAGACTGCTCCTAGGCTGAAGAGCAGGTGTGTCGTCTTCCAGCCTTCTGGCACGGTGGAGCCGTCTCCAGCAGCAAAGAGGCTGTGCTTGGCAGAGAGGACTTTGGTCACGGCGGCATCCACTTCCTTCGGTGTCAGCCTCCGAATCAGCTGACCCAGAAGTCCCAAAGTTAAGTGGTAGGTTTCATTCAAGTGGCCAGCGTTGGAGATCACAATTTGGAACATGAGAGGGAGGATCTGGTCCAGGTGCATCAAAGACTTTGTTAAGCCCTATGGAGAGAAGACGGGGAGGAGATCAGAAGAACAAGCTGCAGAGTGCCTGCTTCATTGGTTTCTGCTTCTGGTCCCATATTTCACAACTCATCTGAGTGGCTCATCTGAGCACTTCTAAAGTGAGTGAGCGTACATAGAGGAGCGTTCCACAAAGTATAGGTATGGTGTGTATGCAGACAATGTGTGCTCTGCAAATGGAAGCCCTGCTTTGCAACTGTCCATGTGATAAAAGCTCTATTAAATTCTTACTACTCTGATGTAGACAGAGCTGAAGCTGGAGGGACCAAGAACCAAGTCATTTGCACATCCTTGCAAGAGCCTGTACCACCAGGGCAGCCAGGAGAACCCCAAAACCAGGCAGAAGATGAGCCAGAACCCCTAATGCAGTGGTTCTTAACCTTGTTGGAGGTAACCAAGTGGTTATTCCCTTGCTTGCCCTAGTCATGCTGCATGTCAAGTTCCTTACCGATTTCAAGCGAGGCAGCATGGCAGCCAAAAGCCCCAGAATCCTCTTCTGGGAACACTCGGCAAAGACCTGATCTTGACTAGGCCTGGCTTTCTCTTCTTGTTTTGGAGAGAGAACTTCAGCATCTGCAACCAATGCCCCCCCAAAACACAGAACTGCAATTCACCATAATACTGTCAGAGTTTCCAGCCAGCGGGGCTGGAAGAGCAGCAGTTCCCTGGACATCAGAAGCTCAGAACTAGTACAACTCAGAACTAGTACAACTCAGAACTAGTACAGCGGAGGTATAATCTAACAACATTCATCATCCCACTTCCCAGCTTCTCAACTACCCTTCTGCCACCTCTCTCCTCAATGGCTCTCAACCGTGCCACTCCGTGTCTGTTATTTGTCCCAGGCTACAATCCAGAGTAACTATGGGATCTTTTACACCAACGTCGTTACAGTGGAACATATGGGAAATGTGTAGAGCAATCCAGAGTAAGTGCCTCTCACATCTTTCTGTGGTTACTCTGGATTGTAGGGCCAGAGACGGTTAGAAACGGGAATGCAGCATGGACCGTTCTTCTCCTCACCCATCTTTCCTTCACAGAGACACAGGGGAATAAATAAAATTAATAATATTTAATGGGAATAGAACCCTCAGCTGGCTTGATTGACAGACTGTGCAGACACCCCATGCGCAGATCAAGGCTTTGACATTGCCTCCTTTGGGTTTCATTTTCAAGACTGAAGCGGCAACTGAAAACTATCTTAGCAATGCCCCTGGTCTGCAAGGGAGGTGTATAAGAAGAGGTGTGTAGTAGTAGTAGTAGTAGTAGTAGTAGTAGTAGTAGTAGTAGTAGTAGTAGTAGTAGTAGTAGTAGTAGTAGTAGTAGTAGTAAGAAGAAGAAGAAGAAGAAGAAGAAGAAGAAGAAGAAGAAGAAGAAGAAGAAGAAGAAGAAGAAGAAGAAGAAGAAGGGAGGTGTGAAATAAGAATAGCAGGCTGAATTTTTGTGGAGGAGAATCCTCCGTACCTGGAGCGACTTGCTCTTTCCTAGGCAATTCTGGATTCGGAGAAAGCCTCTCTGTCTCGGGTGACTCCACTGACTTCATGGATGGAAGGCCATTGGAGGGCTTGCTCTCCGTCTCACTCTCTTGCTTGACACCTGGAGAGGCCTGGATTTCACGAGCGTTTCCATTACCCTAGGAACAAAATACAGGCACAAAGTAAATTGTAACGTGCTCTCCGCCTCTCAGACAAAGTCGGCTGATCTACAATAGGAGTTTAAGCAGTCATGTATACAGGAGTTCTACAGATGCAGAGCTTTTGAAGTCAGAATGGGTCCATGTAGACAGCTTGGAGATCAACAGGTGACCTGTGTGGCTTCCTGGGCCCCATAAGGTTTCTCTGAACTGACCTCAAGCTGATGCTTTACCTTTCCGGGGGGGGGGGGGGGGGGTCTTGGTTAAGCTCCAGAGGCTTTTGCCATGTGCTTTGCCGTCACCTCTTCTGCGGTGAGAGTGGACCAAGGGTTATGGCAGGAAGTGCCAAGATAGTCAATGTGGGAACTAAGTTTCCTAGTCCTCTTCTCCCTGGAGATCCTTGTAGAGTGGATGCAGGAACCCACAAAGTAACTTTCTAATAGGGAGAGACGCTCATGTTCCTCAATGGTGAGGTTTCTGTCCCCCTTTAGAAAAGTGACAGTCAACCCTGTGTTGTCATATAGTGAACAGTGTCCCTAACAATACCACTTTGGTGCAGTGGAAGAACAGGAAGATTGGGCAAACTACTCACACACAAGACCCACAAGTGCACACAGGGCTCCCCACTTGAGAGCAGATGGTCAGAACAGGTTCTGAAAGCTTCTACATGCACATACTTGTACATGAATGCAGAGACACCATTCTGTGCATTAGTAACGATGGGAGCTCTTAAGAGACATTTACGTTGATATAGTTTCCACCTAGTGGAAACCTATGGGAAATTCATAGAGCAATCCAGAGTAAATTTTTCTTATGGCGACGTAAGGGCTCCCGTAGTTACTCTGCATAGAATTAGGATTTGCAAAAGAAGGCCTTACAAGACATAATGGATGTTTGTATGGCATTCAATATACACTCCTCTATTCTGACTTCCACTACTAGAACACTGTTCAAAAATCCTAGTTGTGTGTCTCTACAAGTGGACTACTCCATCGTCTCTATACTACAGACGGATGTCTGGATGGACAGATGGAAGGCCACTGACAAGTCTGCCTGAGACCGCCTTCTGTGCTGAAGAGCCCCGAGGAAGAGGAGAGAACATTTTGATTCATTCAGAAGTTTTAAGTATTTACATTATACTGCGTAAAAGATGTAGGTGTTGCCACTTTTCCTTCATGGGATTTCTTGCAAGGAAAGCTGTCTGCATTGGTGCCTGTCGAATAATCCGCAGAAGGTGTTGTGTTTTCGGATAAAGATTCACCTTCCGGCAACATGCAGAGCAGAGATTTTGCACCTGGATGTGGGGAAGAAAGAGAGAGGTTCAGAAAAGAATCAAAAGCAGCCAAGAGTCTAAAGGTGCACACTGGGAGGGGGGCAAAAAATATTCAGCTTTGACTATAATTAATGGAGGGGGTTTTTGGAACTGCAGAGTTCACCGTATAAATGTGTCCTCACTTCACAAAGTTTGATGGACTTTGGAAAGTAGGAGAGCGGCAGGGAGGACTGAAGGCAACGGGGGTTCCAGAAGTCATGCTCCATGTCCAGAAGCTCACCTTTCTCATGCTGCACTTTCATCAGGCAGTCCCCAATGAGAGAGACGCACTCCAGCTGCAGGGCCCGGGCCTGGGCAACCACGTGTGGGTCAAGCACCTCGCCGTCCACTGTCTCGCCGCTCGCCAAGTCGGCCGCATAGAGCGCCACAGCAGAAAACATCAGCCAAGAGTAGCTGTGGAGGTACGGCTGGATAAGCCTCTGATGGTCACTGAGCCGAATGGCCACCATCGGATAAGCCGTGATGCTGTGCGTGGGGAGGTGGCTGAGGAGGAAGAGAGACTTCTGGTTAGAAAGGCTATTACTACTAGTAGAAAGTCTCGAGTTCCTCAATTTTATCCTGCTTTTCACTGAAACAAGTTAAACAAGGTCTTGAATGCCTGCTGTTAGTGACTGTTGGATTTCTCCTTGTTGAACCTGATTATATTTAATCTTATGGAGAATTATCATAAACCGCTCTGGATAATTTAACATGTTTAGAATCTTAAAATTAGAATCTCACACAACGCCAAAGGACTGACCTCTTGGGCAACCTGTCCTTTTTACTCATTACTGTTACTTGCAACCTGTTGCTTGTTTCCATTCTTCTACCATTACAGTCCCCTAAGCTGTGCCATCCCAACACCTGGCTAGGCTGGCACTAGTCCCTTGCACTGGCCTGGGGGTGCCGCCAAAGTTGCCATAAGGCACTTCTGTTCTGGGGGAGGGGGGCGCCTTGGCCAATGCACAGATGTGCACCGGCCTCCCTGCACCACTGCAGGAATGGGGTGAGGGGGTCTGGCAGAGATCAGCCAGTCCAAGAGTTTGGGGAAGGTGGGTGCATTCCAGGATGGAGAGCGGCCAGTGAGAGGCAGGGCTCAGCTCCATCCATTGGTGGGCAGATGCCGGTTCGGGCCTACTCACCTGAACCGGATCTTGCCCCCTGGGGGACGCTGGCGAACCGGTCAGACCCGCAGCTGTCTGAACCATGAGGACCGGTACGCCAGCAGCCGCCGTGGACGCACGCGCGCTGAGTCTCCAGCAGACTCAGCCGCTTGTGTCCAGCTGGATGCAAGCACGCTGACTCTCCTGAAGCTCGGCTTTAGGAGATTCAGCGCGCATGCGCCAAGCCTGGCACATGCACAGTGCGGCGGGGTTGGGACCCCGCCTCCCTAACCCCGCCCCCTGACCCCAGCCTGCCCCCCAACTTCCAGTGAACCAGAACTTGGGGCTGGCTGGGCCTACCCCTGGCTCCATCAGTTATGTCAGATCCAAGCCGCAATCAAGGAATGGCTTCTGGCTTTTCCCATATTTGTGTCACCACCAGGAAATGGCATAGATCTGAGTAGACCCATCGGGGCTGTTCTTGCCTTACACTGGGGAAGGGGAAAAGCTTCCCCTTCCTTGTGGTAGTGCGGGAACCTCGATTCTTGTGCTGAATTCAGTGCTGGTTGAGTCGGCCTGCTAAGAGCTGGTTGAGATTATTTCTGAACCAATCAACACACACCTAGAGCTGAGCATAAGGCTACAATCTCCATAAGGCTACAATCTCCATCCCTCACCTGCTCAGAAGTCTCATCTATGGACCCAGACCTGGTAAAGATGCATATGACATACCCTGCTCCCTTGAGAGAGGGCAGTTTTCAATGTCAGGCATGTAGATGTTCCTTGTGAAGGAAGTTTCTGGGAAGTTCAGTTTCCCCAGAGAACGAGAGGCGCAGTACCTTTCTGAGTACTTCTTTGCCGAGTAGCAGCCAAAACAAAGGTCAAAATCTTCACACACGTTGCAATTCATCCGTTGTCCAACAATGATCCCTTGGCAGTGATTGCAGGCGTACTCCATGCTCACCATCTCATGGTTGTCCTCGTGACCTTCAGGCTTCACTCCACCTACACAAGGAGGCAACAGCCACCCAAAATCAACACAAGTGTGGGGGGGAAAATGAATCACTCCGGTTTGGTTTCGTTCTCACAACGCTCTGAATTCCTTGTTTTAGGACAGGTTGCTGCTCCTAAGCCTTGGAGCCATTCAGCACAAACTCTACCTGCATGTAGGGGCTGAAAGGGGACGGTCGGGGCTTTCCAACTGCCCCAATAGAGCACTGAACGGATTTTGAATACTGGGCACCAGTATGTCCCAGTATTAAGGTCCAAATAGGAAAGATGAGGATATCGGGAACCTCATCACAACTTAACCAAGAAGGTAGAGGATATATAAAGCCACAATGCCTCCATTTTTCCGCATGCCAGTGTGGGGGGCAAAGCCTGTCTCCCTCACAGGTCTGACACCCCAATCAACTGCTGGCACCGAAAGCGTGGCCATAAGTCTCACCCAAGAAGCAGGTCTTGCAAAGATCCATGTCATTGCATTGCAAACAGCGATAACGGTGCCAAGGCGCAATCTCATCACATCCATCGCATGATATGTCTACATGGAGCTGGTCACAGTAGCGGGCAATGAACATGTGCATCTGGAAGGAGAGACAGAACGCTGCAGCCTACCGGGGAAGAGGCATCAATGCTCTGACACGGTAGGAGGCTGCTTCCTACGTTCATACACACGTGCGGCTTCTGAGGAATCAAACCATGACTAAGGAGGATCGCAACCCAGCATCACCCAAGCTAGAGGCTCCCCATCCCACCTTGGAATCAGCTCCACAAAACCTGAAAGGAGTAAGAACTTTAATGACCTTTCTCTGATTCTCCGGGTCTGCTTGGGCGATCTTGTCATACCAGGTTTCAAAGAGTCCGTCCTGACACTCTTCCATCCACTCAGAGTTCTGCTTGTAGTCGGCCATCTCATCTTCTTCGCTCCACTGGCTAAGGGCAAGGCCAATCCGGCAGAGAAAAGCTATGGTTAGGGGTCGGCAGTTGTGACCTAAGTCCCCAACACAAACACACACAACCACACAACCTTTTTACCACCACAGCTGGTTCACCAAGACCATTTACACATCTTTGGTTGAGAGAATATAGAGCCCCCCCCTCCTCATCCCAGCTGGGACGGAATCTATTGAGAGGTACTTCCCAGTCCAAGATGGGGAGAGCTGCTATAGCAGAGACTCCTATGGCTACAATCCAGAGGAACTATGGGATCTTTTACACCGACGTAACTATGGTGCCACCTATGGGAAACGTATAGAGCAATCCAGAGAAAGTACCTCTTATGTCTTCCCAGTTACTCTGGATTGTAGGGTATATCTCCCTTGGATTCAATTCCCTATCCCAGCAAATCCCAAACACTGCAAATGAAAAGCATCATTCTGATAATGCAGGGAGCAGCACATGGCAGTGATGTGGTTCCCACCAATGGCCCAATGTTATGAAGGCTGCAATCCTAAACCCCAGTTAGGCTGGCAAAAGTCCCAGCACAAATCCTATTGGTGTCACAAAAGTGGTACATACTTTTCTGACACCAATAGGATTTGTGCTGGGACTTTTTGACTTGTGCACATACTCAGGCCTCCCCACACCACAACGGTGTGGTGAGATGAGTTGTGCAGGCCTAAACTGGTTAGGATTGTCGTAGATTTTCCCCGTATTTTAGATTTCTCTTCCACTTTTAGCCAAGGCTTCCTCAAGATGGACTCCCCGACATGCATCCGAGCTACTCCCTGTCCAAATTCCTCCAGGACTTCTCTTTCTTCTGAGCGACTCCTCCCAACTTACCAAACGATGGTGTCATGAATACTTATGTTTCCTTGGGACATGGCGATGAGGAGCTGTGGCAGCTGTATATCAACAAAGAAGGAAAAGTCACTTGGCTCCCAACCCATATCCAAGAGGTGGAGGAGAGACGCCTGCACGCAGGACAAGGCAGGGAGCAACGATCTAGACAGACGGGAAGACAAACCAGGACATTAGGACGGGGGGCAGCAAGATTGCAGGTGGTTAAAGCAGGCCAGAGGGGGGGGGACAAAGTTGGTTTAAAATAAAACACAACTAAGGGGTGAGGGACAGACATGGTAGAGGTTCATAAAACGATGCTTGGAGTGGAAACCATCTTGTTTTACAAGACTTTTATAAATAAATAATTTACAGGTAATATTTTAATTTATTAGCAAAAAATTGACCCCTTTGTTGTAATGATCCAGCCATTCTAAATAGCCTCGTGCCTTGAGGGGCTTAGTTATGTGAGCCAGCCTTCCTCTTCGGAGCAGACCCATACTGAGTCCGCCGGTGCCCAGCACACATGCTTGGAACTCTGGCCATCAATGCAGCCGACTGCATTGCGTATAATGGGCAAGCATCCTTGGCACTGGTGTGCTCTGGGCAGGAGCAGATACTGGGTGGTAGCCACACAGCCAGCGGGCGGAGCACCCGGCAAGCATCCATACCACCACGCAGGGGTATGTGTGGCAGTACTGTGGCCACATGCCAGCAGTGAGGGCTCTGAGTGCCCTTCCAGCACCCGTGCCATAGGTTCGCCACCACTGCTCTAGAGTCATCCAGCAAGGCTCTTCTTAAGATGGGAAACTGATCTTGCAAGAACCCCACATTTGCCAGCCTGCCAGAAACAGATCTATGTCAACGACCGAGCAAGCGACCTATGACCATGTGCAAATTTATCGGGTGACAACCAGGCCCGGCACAAGGGAAGTTGACCTGAAAAGTCAAGGAACTCAGCAAGCAAGGGCTCAAACAGCAAGAACTACAAGTGAAGGGGATCAAAACCACAGTTGGAAGGGACACAGTGCAAGGAGGCATGGGATACATCCACACCGCCTTGTAAGTTCAGTGATGTTCACACCTGTCATCAAGGTCGCTGAAGCCTTTTAGAGCGTTGACCAAAAAACGAAGCAGCTGATAGTAGGATTCCCTTATCTCTTGATGCAGCTCAGCTCCACAGCCTTCCAAGTAACCAAAATAGCTGGAAAGCAAATGGGAAGGTAGCGGAATCAGATGTATGATGTATAATTCCGTTCCATCCAAAGAGAGACATGAACCACCTTCAGCCTGGCTACAGTAAACGCTTGGGCAACCTTCTCTCCCAGAACTGCCTCCATCAACTTCACTACCTGCCTTGATGTAAGTTTCCTTATCGTTCCCCTTCCTATCACATATCTTAATTGTAAACCATTCTACCAGCACGTAAGTGGCCTGAAGTGTTTTGGCTATAGGAAGATAGTAAGTCAACAGTACATCCCGTCGCAACTCTGACTTCAAGCGACTGCTGTACGTGCACCTGCCTTTTGAGTCTTGTCTGCTCAACATCCGTGCACGATGTTCATCTCTATGGCAAGAAGGCCACTGTGGTGCTGCTTATGTCTGACTGTGGCTCCACAGTGTGTGCAGCCCCCGAGTAGGTCCCAGCCTTCATAAGGGGAGTGAAAGCTCCATGCTGACAGTGGGGCTGGCGACACGCCTTACTTTGTGAAGTCTTTTTGGCAAGCCAGGAACTCCAGCAGGAAAATCACACAGGGTGGGGTAAAGCAGTGGGGTTGGCCAAGGGCATCCAGGCACTGGTGGATCATCTTCAGCACTTCCAAGACACTTTTGGCTTGGCTCTTCCTCCACGCAAGGACCTTCAGCACACTAGAATCAACGCAAACACGTGATGTGGCAACCACACTGGACGTCTGGAACACGCAGCAAGCAGGACAGACAGACAGACCAAGCAACTGAGGGCACATAGGGTCCACTCACCACAGTAAAAACTTATATTGAGAGTGTTTTGCAAGACAAGCAAACAGCTCTAATAAATTTTGACTTGATATATAAGCAATGTCTTGATAAACAAGTGAAAAATAGTCCTGGCCAGGGTACGGCTGGTTTCGGTGCTCCACCAGCACCTGCTCAACCTCTCTTGAGAGACCAGCCTAAGCATATTTACTTTGAAGGAAGCCCATTACTGTCAATGGGGCTCACTCCTATGTAAGGAGAGGCAATGGAAGGGCCTAGAACTCCTATTCTAATTATAATCCATATAATAATCAGCCCTATTGTAATCAGTGGGGCTCAAGCCTGTGTAAGGAAAGCCATGGAAAGGAGCCTCAGAGATATAGCCTTGCATGTCTACTCAAAAGTAAGCCCTACTATAATCAGTGGAACTCACTCTTGTATAAGAGCGCAGATTGCAGCCTGAGATTATAAACTGCAATCCTAAAGACACTTTCCTGGGAGTAAGACCCATTTTGAGTCATGGTAGGATTGTGCGCTAAGTGCAGGTTAATCTGTTTTATTTTTCTTTATATTATGAATTATTATTTTGCTTTATATAACAGTGTTGCAATCATTTTTATATGAATATTTCTGGGTTGCAGAATGAATTGTCTTGAGTTTTCATTACTTCTTATGGGAAAATTTGCCTTGCTATGCAAGTGTTCTGGATTATAAGCATCCTTCTGGAACAAATTATGCTCGTAAACCAAGGTACCAGTGTATTTGCATTCCTTCTTTAGAATATCCCACCACTGATAAAGATCTACACCACTGTGTAGTAATAAAATTTAAGTTCCTTGTGCTTGTTAGGCTGCAATCTTAAAAGAAAATTTCCTGGGAGTAAGAACCATTGAACAGAATGGGGCTTACTTTTGAGTAGACATGGTTAGGATTGTGCTCTAAGTTTGCTTCTTCCTGCATAACTGCTTCTTCTCCATTAGTAAAAGGGACCCAACCATTTAGGACAAATGTTGAGAATTCAGGGTGGATCTCCAAGAGAGTCTCCCTCCCCCTGGTGGCTCTAATCCTGCCTTTCCTTAGCGAGCATGTTAAGAGTACAAATGCACCATTTTGTTCACCTTTCGTGAAGGAGAGACTGATCCTTAATAAAGTCCAAGACATGTTTCAGGATGGGGTACTTTTCCTTAATGCTGGGTGCAGGTTTGTGCTCCTCCATCGACCGGAAGGAGAGGAGCCGCAGCCTTCCACGGCTAAAGGGAGGTTTGCGGGTGGGAGTGGAAGGAGAGGATAAGGCATCTTCTTGCTCAGGGCCATCAAGAGGTTTGCTCTGAGGTGCCGTGTCCGACTGTGGCGAGTCGGGCACCTGCTTGGTTGTCCTCGAGTCCGCAGCTGGGCTGCTGTCGGAGGAAAGAGGCCCCGGGCTGCCAAAGGCGGGCGCTGCATCTGCTGCCTGAAAATCAGCTTCCACAACGGAGCTTGTCCTTTGGCGCTTCTCGCTGTGGCTCAGTCCCAAGTCCTCTGTGCTCTCGGCCTTCTGGCCTTCTCCCTTGGTCCACACAGGCAGAAAACTCAGCAACAAAATACTCTTTTGAATGCACTGCTGCGCTACAATGGAAAACCAACAAAGCACATCACAACACACCACAACTAATTCCCTGTGTCGATACAACGTCAGAATATTTACCAGATTTAAAAACCACCTGCCCCCATACAAGCCTTTGGGAAGGGCCCCTTTCCAGATCCTGCTCCAACCAGAAGCATGGCTGGTGGGCAACACTGGCATTGCCAAGCCTGTGGAAGTTCCTCTCCTGGCTGCCTCCTCACTGAACCTTCCTTTCATTGATGATGACTGCCTTATTGGAAGAGGCCTTCCAGACTGGACTGCAGCTGGTTTTATGGAGGTGGCTGGATCTAGCTCTGATTTTACAAGGGCCGTGGAGGCAAATATACCATTACATATTGCTGGCGCTTTTGGACTGGGTGGGACCCAGTCAGCCCATGACAGGCAAAGGCCCTGCCACACAGTTCACAAGCTGAAGGTAGGCAACATGGCTGCAGCGTCTTCTCTACCAAAACACTTCACGTGCTTTAACCTGTGCCCGCCTGTCTCACCCAGGATGGTTTCTTCTATGGCACCTTAAATGCCCCATTTCAAGATCCATGCGCATCAACCCCCCTTGCGCATCAACCCGCCTTGCGCATCAACCCCCATGCGCATCAACCCCCCCATGCGCATCAACCCCCCATGCGCATCAACTTTCAGAGTGACTGTTCTCATCCAATAACTCAGTACTGTTTTATTGGTTTTTAAAAATTAATATAATTAAATCAAATGAGATTTCTTTCCCTGGTGTCAGCATCATTAAGGGTACTCCAAATTTTACATCCCCCCTCTATGTTGGCAGGCTGTGAAAGCTAACCCCTGCTAATTAGGCAAGAGACACTCTTTCAAGTGGGTGTTCCTCTTTTATTTAGCAAGGAAGAGTAACTGTCCCTACACACCCCAGCAACATCTGTTCTAGTAGCTTCATAGAATCATAAAATCCTAGAGTTGGAAGGGACCCAGTAGGTCATTTCTCTGCCCGTAGCAGGAAATCCTCCTAGAGCATCCCCAACTTGAAGCCTCTTCTTGAAGATCCCCAGTGAAGGAGAGTCCGCCACCTCCCTTGGCAATCTCTTCCACTGCCAAACCGCCTTCATCCTCGGGAATTCTGTCCTGATATCCAACTGGAATCTCCTTTCTTGCAGTTTGTCCCCACTGGTTCTCGTTCTGCTTTCACCAGCTTCTGCTGGTGTTCATTTTGCATTTTAGATTGTGAGCCTTTTTGGGACAGGAGCCCATTAGCTATTAATTTTATTTTTATTTTCCTTTGTAAACCGCTTTGTGAACTTTTCAGTTGAAAAGCGGTGTATAAATACCGTATATAAAAAAGGAAGAGAGGAATGCCAAGAGCTGGCTAGGATGGGGGGGGGGGTCTTTGGAGTGCCGGACACGGAGCAGGAATGACCAAGGAACTAGCACTATGATTGCTCAGTCGTGGAGCAGGCTGAGTCGTGGAGCATGCCTGGGTCCTGTTACTCCATCACAGCCTCATTGTAAGAAAGGAGGGCACAGGACGGTGAGAGCTTTGCACACTCCTAGAGGTGCTCTAGGGGGATTTCCTGCTGCAGGCAGTGGGTTGGATTAGATGACCTACTGTGTCCCCTCCAACTCTAGGATTCTACCTTCATCTCTTTAGGAGCAAGAGTGGGCCCAAATGTACTAAGACAGGAAATAATAAATGATAATAGAACAAAAACAGGAGACACTTACCAAGGGCTTCTGGGTTGACCTCAGACATGTCCCCAGCGTCTCTCTCTTCCTCATGACTTCCCTGCCCCCTGAGGAATTTCTGCTTCATCTCCAGCTGTGGGGATTTAAAAAGGTTTATTAAGAACTTTCAAGCTTGCCTTACAGCAGAATCCTAACCATGTCTACTCAAAAGTAAGCCCCATTGTGTTCAATGGGTCTTACTCCCAGGAAAGTGTCTTTAGGATTGCAGCCTTACTGAGATAACTTTTGGGCAAAATGAGGGAAGTCAATGACAAGGACAGAGAAACTTTGCCTTCAGCCCCACAAACCAGGTAACTGAGAGCCCCACCTAAAATAGTAGCCTACGGGGAGGTTCAACAGTAAGAACCAGACCTGAATTACTATGCTCGGGGTGACCATATAGAATGAAGGATTGACTTTTAAGTATTGCATAGAAGAGGGAATGGAGGCAGGAGTAGGTTCAACAGAGAAGGATTTATAAAGCAGCACCTGCCTCCATTCCCTCTTCTATGCAATGCTATGGAGAGCTTTGCCCTCCATTCTATATGGTCACCCTGACTATGCTATATTCTCATTATTCAATAGTCTCAATATTTTAATATTTGATGATATGAAAAACAGCAAAGTCAAAATGTTCAGAGCTTATTTATATAATCTTTTGAGCAAGAAAGACCGCCACAAGAAAGGAGATACAAGGTTCTTACCATCCATATTCTAATCCCATCAGCCAGGGAATACACTTGCACAAACTCATCGCTTAAAGGGGTTTTGCCTCCACTGTTCACTATTAGGACAGAAAGAGGAGGAAAAAAACACAAGATTTAGCCAGTTCTGATCCTACAAATGTGGGGGATGGCATAAAGCAACCTCAAAAGCAGTGACAGGCCTTGGCCAGTGACACCTGAAATCAACATGCTCTTCTTCTTTGGGGTCTGTCGGAGCAGAGAGAAAGGAGAACAGCCCCAACACGGGCTCATAATACCTGCAGAGTTGTGGAGCAGGGCCAGGGACCAACTCCCAGCCGGATTTATTCCAGGAGTGAGGATGAAGAGGGAGCAAAGGGGGAGAGAGGAAGAAATGCATGTGCTACCCTGAGATACCACCTTGGCAAGAGGGACACACAATACCAGGGACACTGAGACAATGTTCCTGCCCTGACACCCGCAGCATGCCTGGCCTAAAGGTGGTGATCTAACTGGCACTCAGTACAGGGTGAGGCTTCTCATCCAGCTCTGAAAGTTACCTACAATCTTCTAAGGTTTGTAATAAGACTGAAGATCAGCAGCTCGAGAGTGGGGTGCAGAGAATCAACACGGGACACTCAGGCTCCTTCCCACGTATTTTTATCGCTATCCATTTAACTTCCTTTAAAATGCATTTCTCCACTTGCAGTGTCAGGACAAAATTATCTTCTCCATAGTCAGCCACTATGGACATGTGGACTCCAAGATCAGGCAAAGGTGTTTTCTTAACCTAAGGCTACAATCCAGAGTAACTATGGGACCTTTTACACCGATGTAATTACGGTGCCACCTATGGGAAGCCCATAGAGCATTCCAGAGAAAGTGCCTCTTGCGTCTTCCCGTAGTTACTCTGGATTGTAGGGTAAGCGGATCAGCCGGGACCATCCCTGTGTAAAGGATGTCCTATGCCCACGCTACAGCCTCCCCAAAGAAAGACAGTTCAACTGCCCACTTTAGCCACATCCGGAGTGGCCGAAAGGTGGCTTGCAAGGCACAGGAGGATCTTTGACATCTGTGAAGCTCAACATGTTGGGTAGCTCCTGCTCGGATCACAACATAAAAGGTATATTTCAGGCATTATAATTATTCACTGGGTATAAACTCAAGTGCACTGTATTAAGACTTAAGGTATAATGTTCATGGTGAGTAAATAAATTCAATGTTTCTTAAATACTGAGGTTCTTAAACATCCCTCTTGTCAATCCCAAATACAAGGTCTTATACGTGGCTCTTGGGTTAAGAAGTTTGGTCTACGTATCACACTTAAGGCTCTTCTAATGACTCCGTCCCCTTCAGTCAACAACGAAGGTAAATAAATTCTCCACCTCTTCTGTCTGTGAGACTTAAGAGCACAATCCTAACCATGTCTACTCAAAAGTAAACCCCACTGTGTTTAATGGGTCTTACTCCCAGGAAAGTGTCTTTAGGATTGCAGCCTGACCTAGATATAGACATGCAATAAGATTTGGAAATCCCTCCCTAGTATTCAGGTGTACTGTAAGCTTAGTGAATTCATTCATTCGTCTCAGTTCTGTCTCTAATGTATTCATTAGAGACATATATAATGTATATATGTATTCATATATAAAAATGTATTCAAATTTGAAATGTAAATTAATTTTTTCCTGGTTCCTGACACAATGTCAAAGAGATGTGGCCCTCCCGCCAAAATGCCCCCCCCCACCAATCTGAGGTCAACACTGTCAACACTTCTCCGCAGTTTCAGACATGAATTTTCTTTGCTCTACTTGGAGTAGACCTTATGGACACAATATACCACGGATCCGTGGCTTCTTAAACTGATCATGTTTAAAATGAAGGGAATGCTGGTGCGTTTCCACCTGTACACAAAGTGATGCATGTCAGTGATTTGAAAGATTCCCCCCCCTATTCAGCTAATAAATGGAAAGAGGGGGTTGAAGAGACCTTATACAGCTGTACCTCTCATAACAAGCGCCTCACATAACAAGCGTTTCACATAACAAGTATAAATTTCCAAGAAATCATGCTAACAAGTTCTACTTCACTTAACAAGCAAGTGCTCTATGGGCACGAGTGCTATGCAGCCCTGATGCTCCGCGTGGAGGCTCTTTAAAAGAGCTGCCGGCCAGCACTGCTGCCTCTAACTGCCCACAACTTGGGGGCAGTTGCCTGGGGGTGCCAGAGACAGCTGCCCCTAACTGCCCCCAAATTCCCCCACCGGCCACTTTGAACCTCCAGCAGCAGCCCAGGTAAACCTCCCAGGAAAGTGTCTTTGATTTCAGCCTAACCTTGTCTACCCAGAAGTAAGCCCCATTGTGTTCAATGGGTCTTACTCCCAGGAAAGTGTTTTTAGGATTGCATCCTTCATCGGATCCTGCACATTGAATGCATGTTTTGAATTCAATTCCTGTGTTTTGTCATCATTTTTACAGTTCATATTTTTATATGAATATTTTGGGGGTTGTGGAACCAATCGTCTGAGTTTCCATTGTTTCCTATGGGAAAATCTGCTACACTGAAAGAGCGTTTCACGAATAGAGCAGGCCTCTGGAACGAATTAAGCTCTTTATGGGAGGCACCACTGCAATTTCAACTAGACTTTGGTTATGAGACAGCCTTTTAAAAATGTCCATTTTAAACATGATGCCCCTTTAAACACCTGCCTAGTACTGTTTTTATATGACGCTAGCATATTATATTATTATATTTCAGATTATATTTCAGATCTTTGTTCTACGCCGCGCTGGTTCCCCCCCGCAGGGGTGGAAGAGCGGAATAAAATTTCAAAGTGAAATCATTGCAAATCACGCTTTACAGTTGAATTAAATCAAACACGAGCAGCAGCCTTGATTATGAATATAATTTCACTAATGTAGGAGTTACCATATTTTTGTAGCTTCCCATACAAATCTGGAGAGAGATACACCAAAGCAGCAAATGTAGAGTGGACAGCTTGATCAACAGTAGTACCAGCAAGTATATCAGTCTTTGGGGCCTGGGTTTTACATGCCTGTATAAGTCCTTTGAAAAGTTCAGAATTTGGCCCGCAGAACTCCTGGGCAGGCTCTGGTTTTGTGAGGTCAAGGAGAAATTTATGACAGTCGCCAGCAGGAGAGTTGACGGCCTGGGAAAAAATGGGAAGTCAATCGTCATTTCCCTAACACTCAATGCACCCGTTACTTGGCATCCATCAGTCTTGAGAGACTATGGTATCGTGCTCAACGCTGCATGCGAAGCACGAAGGCCTGGGTAGATTAATATGGAGGAGAGGCTGTTCCCCAAGCAGCAAATCCCCCCTCTCCACGCCACTGAAATACTCCAACGGAAGGGCAGAGCCGATATGATGGGTTCCAGCTGCGTCGTAGAGCTGGGCTAAGGACAGGAGCTTACCTGTCTTGTGGGGACCGACCCGGGTCTCGAACCCTGGCCTGCTGGTTAACAGGCACAGTGTCTTAACCACTTGCGCTACTCACAGTCCACAATGCACCAGTGTCAACTCAATTTATTTACTGCTATTAATTTATTTATATTCCCAAGAATACCGTGCAAACCCGTTGTGGAAGGCCACTGAGTGGTCCTTCATCCCCTTCCTGGGAACAAGATATAATATGCCCCTTACCACTTGGTACCATTTCATTAGAATGGGAAGTTATGATAGGGGTGTTTCCTCCATACATTCCAATGCATGTTGAATGACTCCCAAAGAACCATTAGATTCACCAAAATTCATCATTAGTATCACCAAAATCATGTGGGGAAAAATATATATGTGCCCAAAACAAGTCTAGGGTTGGTAAACAGACTTCATACCTCTCCGTTTTCTTGATGTCCGAAGTGGGGTTTGCTCACTTCCAGAGTGTGTTCAGAACGCATTTGGTGTATGAAGACCCGTTTCCATAGGGGGGAATTAAGGACAGCCGACACCTTTGCAGGCGTCAATTCAGTTTCATTTCCTATCTCTGGTAAAAAGGAAAAAAAAGCTGGTCTGAAATCAGAGACTAAAACTTTTTTCAGGCGTTATGCGGTTTAAAATATCTTTTAATACTCGTTAAATACCTATAGTTACAGAATAATAAAGCAGATTTAAGAATTTAAATCTTCCGTCATCACAGATACCCCAATTACGAGGTATCCCCAGTTCTCTACATAGCAGCAAACCAAGAAAAATCCTGAAAAAGTCAGGGATTTTGTTCAGAAAGTTGTCATTCTGCTCTGGTAAAACACTGCTGTGTTATGTCAAGGGCCAGGTTTCCATGCTGCTTACCCTACAACCCAGAGTAACTACGGGAAGGCATAAGAGGCACTTACTCTGGATTGCTCTATTCATTTCCCATAGGTTTCCCATAGGTGGCACCGTAACTATGTCGGTGTAAAAGGTCCCGTAGTTACTCTGGATTGTAGCCTTATTTATATAAGGTTGTGAGCAGTGGTGGGCTAAGACCGGTTCAGGCCGGATCACCCGAACCAGTTGTTGATTCTGGCCGCCCGCTACAGAAAACCGGGTGCACCGGTTTGGCGCGCCCGGGGAAGCCCTACACTGTGCGTGCGTCAAGCTTGACGCATGCGCTGTGCGTCTCCTGAAGCCTCCTGTGAGTCTCAGGAGACACACTGCGCGTGTGCCAAGCTTGGTGCATGCGCAGTGCACCGGGGTTGGGGCCCGCCCCTTGCCCCTGACCCTCCCCACCCCCTGACCCCGGCCTGGCCCGCCCACTTCCGGCGAGCCAGTTGTTGGGCCAGGCCGGACCCACCACTGGTTGTGAGTCTCTGAACAACTACCATATGGTGAAAAAAGTCGTTCTGGACACTTTCTGATGGTGAGTGAAAAATGGGATGTAAGTAAATATTTTTATTGTTTTCTGGAATTGTTTTGTACAACCTTTGCCTGAGAATAATCTTCTTGGTTGCCCTGCTCTTCACCTCAACCCAGCCACCCCTGCTTAGAGAAGCATCTACATCTTGGCAGAAAATCCACTTACCCTGTATAGATTTCAACACCATGCTCTGAGAAGCCAAGCGTCCCATAAGCCTGGCCACCAGAAGATGCAAATCCAGGCCCCAGGACACCTCCACATCTGGCAAGCCATAGGCAGTGACGGAGAACTTGTAGCCCCACTCGTTGTTGCTGTTGTCGGAGTGAAAGAGAAACTGCAGCCGGGGGCCAGCCTTGAAGGTCACTTTCTACAGAAAATACAGCGTGAAGACAACATCCGGGCGGTGAATGCCATCCTCCTTCCCCTTTTGCCCTCCACCAGGTGAGGTTTCACCTGTGACATCTGTGATCCACCCAGTAGTATGGCCTACTCTGACTGTCGGTGGGTTGACTCTACAAGGGTTCTTTCCCAGCCATTGGAATGGGAACCATCTACATATTCTCAAAACGCAGCATTCGGGAAACTATGGCTTGACATCGCAAGAGCTTTATGAAAAACCACAAGAGTGTATTTTCCACTCTTGTGGACCACAAACCACAAAGGGTGGCACGAAGGAACTGCTGCTCAAAACTATGAGAGCCAGAAGCTCTAAGTATTTAAAGGGGTTTTTAAAAGGGTTTTTAAAAGGTATTTAAAGGTCTCCTGGTTTCGTATTTGAGAAGCCTCTCACCTTGGGCCACTTGTCTGTGCCAACCTTGGTGTCGTAACGGGTTTTTGCACCTCTGGCATCAGTAAATTCCAGGTAATCATACCTGCAAAGATATATTTAGAACACATTGAAGGACAAGCTTGAAGCACATTTATTCATGGATTCTGCCAGGCCATCTTATTTTGAACAACCAGATATGCATCCAAACCTATCTGATAATTTGCTACAGGCTGCTTAGAGTAGGGAAAAGTGCCTTTAATTTGTGGGCAATGGGAGCCCTTTACAATAATAATTAGCTTTATAACCCCCAAATCCAGAGTAAGTATGGGAGCACGCAAGAGACTTTACGTGCACCCGTAGTTACTGCACCACCTAGTGAAAACCTATGGAAAATTCATACTGGAATCCAGAGTAAGTTGTTCTTACACCGGAACAAGGACTCCCCGTAGTTAATCTGGATTTTGCCCTAAATTCTGCTACTGTTAGACATTGCCAACATATTGACACATCAGACATAAAGCACTAATACATCAGGCAACTCCAAGCCGAACCGCTTTTGTAGGACAATTTTTTTTTGGGGGGGGGGGGGGGGGCAGAAAACCAAATGAATAATCAAAGAATCATAAGGTTGGAAGGGATCCAGTAGGTCATCTAGTCCAACCTCCTGCCTGTAGCAGGCAATCCTAGAACATCTTCAACGGGTTCTCGTTGAACCTCTGCTTGAAGGTCCCCAGTGAGGGGATCCCTCGCCACTCTAGTCCACTGCCGAACTGCCCTCACCGTCAGGAATTTTTTCCTGCTATCCAAATCTCCTTTCTTGCAGTTACCTCCTCTCCGTTTCACATCTTTCATCAAACTCCACTTCGAAGTATGTCGCCCCTGGGCAGAGGAAGACTGTGACGTCGTGGCAGTTGTTGTTGTAGTTGTGGGGAGACTCCATCGACCATGTGCGCAGCACTACAGGTTGCTCTTGCCGCCAGCTTTCAATGTCCACCTGGCATTTAATGATTTAAAGAACTCTAAGTACAGGTGTGGACCAACTACCTGGAATCTAATCCAGAAAGAGTTCCGAAAAACCAAATTATTTCCACAGAGACAAAAAAAATAAATCTAAGTTTGGGAATTAGGTTTAGACTGGGATCCTGTTAGCAGCAAGTCTGCCTGCTCAATGGGCTCCTGACAAGGTAGCTTCAGGGCCTGGAAAAGTCCCAAGAACTATTGCTGCTTTGGATGACTGAATTAGGGCCTCCTTATTGCTACCCCTCTCCCCAACACGTTAAAAAGGCAGAGATGATAACTGGAACATATAATGATACACATAGAAAGAAGAACCAAGGGCGCAATCCGGAGTAACTATGGGGAGTCCTTGCTCCGGAGTAAGAACAAGTTACTCTGGATTGCAATATGAATTTCCCATAGGTTATCACGAGCTAGTGCAGTAATTACGGGTGCACGTAATGTCTCTTACATGCTCCCACAGTTACTCTGGATTGTAGCCCAAGTCTCCCAGCAGAAAGAAATTCAGGGAAACCTTTTTTAAAAAGAATGTTGTAGCCTCTGAAGCCCATGAAGCTCCCTTTCTGGCTATCACCTCTGCCTCTTGTACTTAACGGCAACACGTGGGGCCCAATTTGGGACCTGAAGGCCATGGGAAGGACTGACTGCAAGGATCACACAAATGTGATACATGTTTTTGTTTTTTATTGTATCTATAGGATTCTTAGCTGCCTTGGGTCCCCTTGTGTGGGAGAACGGCAGGGTAAAAATCTGTTAAATTATAAATATATCGGATCATTTTGTACATCCAGCTAATCCAGCCAGACACCCAAAATGAGTTCAGCGTTGCAAGGCCCCCAGAATCCACCACTTTTGGGGGTTCCTTTGCTACCCCAAGCAACTGTCAGCAGCACAGAGGTGTCAAAGTAGCATTTGCCTCCATCACTCAGAATGGAAGATGACATCCCCCCCCCCCCGCCGCCCCATACAAAAATAAATGAAAAATAAAAATCTTGTCTTAGGGTGAGTCCTTGCTCTGGTGTAAGAACAATTTGTTCTGGATTGCAATATGAGTTTCCTATAGGCTTTCACTAGATGGTGCAGTAACTACGGGTTACTCTTACGTGCTATGGGTAACTTTAACTACGGATTAAAGTCTCTTACGTGCTCCCATAGTTACTCTGGATTGTAGGGTATATAGAGAAGTATGGGAAATCCTATCTTTCTCCCGGGCAAATTTATTTCTTTAAACCCTTAGATTCCCATTTTTTAAATATCACCCAGTACTTCCAGGGTCGAATCGACCCAGTGTTATAGTTTGATACATATAATGAATTAATGTTGCATCGAGTTATAATATAGGACCCTGGAGGAAATTAGTGTTTTTTTTATGGAATTTATTACTTTTTACTGCTAATTAGACAGTTATAAATCCAAAAGTGTGAATGTTTTGAATGTACATTTTTTCTGTAAATCCAAATTATAGCATCGAATACTGGCAGGGTGCATCTGACCCATGCTGCTCTTCACCGGCTAGTCAATATTTTGCTAGCTAAAATTATAATCAAAATTCATAATTTCACAATATTTCACCATTAAAATTAGTATAAAATAGTTATACTAAAACTTGGTGCAACATTTATTTGTTATATGACTAGAGTCCATATAACTAGAGTCATATGACGAGAGTTATATGACTAGAGTCCAGGGTCAATTTGACCCTGGCGGTACTTAGTGATACAAAATTCACGCTTTCGGATGTATAACTATCTAATTAGCAGTTTAAAAGTCACAAGTTCTTATCAAATAATAATAATAAACTCCATTAAAAAACAAACATAAACTTCAGATTGGGTCAGTTTGACCCCAATGGGAATCTAAGGGCAAAATCCATAGCAGTTAGGGGTCCATGCAGTTACATCACCCTCTAGTGTTATGGAAAGTCACCTTAACTGCTCCAGAGCAAAGGGCTTAATTTGACTTTAGGATATAGGCCTAACCTCCAACTCCAGAGTAACTACAGGAGCACATAAGAGACTTTACATGCACCTGTAGTTACTGTACCACCTAGTGAAAACCTATGGGAAATTCATATTGGAATCCAGAGTAAATTGTTCTTACACTAGAGCAAGGACTCCTGTAGTTACTCTGGATTTTGCCCTAATTTAAATATATGCCTGACCTCTACATGTGCCCAGGGACCCATCGGTACCCTTTTCCTACCTTGTTTGGACTGTCTCCAGGCTCTGTGGTCAGGCCGTTCAGTAGCGTTATCAAAGTGCTGACTTCCTGCAGCAGGGCTCGGTGTGGAATATCTAAAGTGCAGAAGTCCTGCAGAAAAGTCATCTGGGAGCACACAAGGCATCTTGTTACAAACACTGCCTTTGAAAACCAAGACACAACACACAAGGGGGCGGGAGTGGCAGCGCCCTGCGGTCGGCGCACTCACCAGTTGGCGCGCGACCATGGAAAGCACGGAGTTGCTGAGTTTTTCCACGACCGCCTTCCCACTGTGTTGAGACAGGTGTGAACCTAAGATTGTCCGGATGCGGCTCAGGAACTGTTGCACATCTACATGGAAAAGTGCAGAAAGAAATCTTCAGAATGGCTTTTGTTAGTGTTGCTATTTCTTTATCAATACCAGCAGACTGTCATCCTAAAGCCTAAATCCAGTCCAGTTATGTGAAGAGAGCTGTTAACGCAGTCTATGTGTGTTGACGCAGTTACGGCGCCACCTAGTGGAAACCTATGGAAAACTCGTATTGCAATCCAGATTAAATTTTTGTGTGTGTTGATGCAAGAGGTCCCATAGTTACTCTAGATTGTGCCCTTAATCAATGAGAACAATTAAAGTAGTTCTCAATGAAACATCAACGAGGATAACAGGATCAAAAACAATGTAGAAAAGCTCCCCCCTACAGGTGGCCTGCTTGTGATGATGCTTGACCCCATTAAGGTAATGCTTAACCCCTTAAGGGGTAGACATGCATAGAACTGGGCTCTAAGGCTCCCATTAAGGTAATGCATTACCCCTTTATAATGCTTAACCCCATTAAGGTAATGCCTAACCCCATTATAAGGACAAAAAGCCAGATCCAGAGTAGGGTCTTTTGGCAACTTGGTAGTCCTGGCGCCACAGGCTGGGATATGAGTCACATGTTATTTAATCAATGGGCTGAATAAAGTCCATTAAATAAATGATGGGAAAGTCCATTAAATAAAATAAACAGGTTTTTTACATCATTAAAACATACAAAGTTAGCACAAACTTGTAAGAGAGATGCGTCTGGCACATTACAATTAAAAAAATTAAAGGGTGCAACTTGAAGGGGTATATGGTCTGGATACTCACATCTTGTCAGGATTTCTGCAGCCTGGCATTTGGGGGCTGCATCCCCACCCTTAAGTTGCAAGTAGCACCAAGAAAGGAGGCTGCCCTGGACAGACCAGAAGAGGGACGAGACCACAGAGTGGGTGTCTTGTTGGGTGGCCCCCTCCATCAACATCTCACACTGAAAATGTAGAGTTCAGAGTGGTTAGACACAGGAGATGGTCGCTGATGTCGATGACGGGGGCAAGAGGTTGACTTTCCAGAGGTATTTGGGTTCAAAGTCACACCCGTGAGGATCAAAACCCAAAAGGAATTGCTACCTCTCTTGAAGCCACCATCAGAAGCGTTTCCATCACTGACAACACGTGACCCACATCCAGGTCTGTCGATGTTCCTTTTTCTGGTAACAGGAGGAGCCCACCTGGATCCTGATCACTGCCAACATAAAAACGTTTTGAACTTGCACCGAACTGGCGGGATTGGGTTTACCAGTAAACCTGAGTTACTGGGAGGATCTCCTTTGCCCAATACCACCAGTACTCAGGTCATCCATAGAAACTGATCGGCAATGCGGTCAGGACAAATGAAGGACTATTTCCGTTCAGAATATAACTGCAAGGCAGCCATGACGGCCTCTGAATAACGCTTTAAAAGAAGAGCAGCCAGATCAATAACAAACATGCAGCAATGGCTGCTCTCATGATGGTGACATGCTACCCCCATCACCAGTGTCAATGTCAAGCTGGAGACCTGAACTACTGGGGTGGGGGGTCACTATTAAATAGCTTACCTGAAATATGTGCAGAGAGATCTGAAAGCCAGGCGGACAGATGGCTTGTGTTCCTGCACTGTAATGTTTTTCTGGAAAATAGAAAGAACCTTTAAGAACAGGGAGATTTGGTCTGACCTGCGTAAGTCTCAAAAGACTATGGTATCATGCTCAATGCTGCACGTGAAGCACGAAGGCCTGGGTAGATTGATATGGAGAATATGCTGTTACCCAGGCAGCAAATCCTCCCTCTCCACGCCATTGAATTAGTCCAATGGAAAGGCAGAGCCAATACGATGGGATCTAGCTGCGTCGCAGAGCTGAGCTAAGGATAGGAGCTCACCCTGTCTTGTGGGGACCTGGGTCTCGAACCCTGGCCCTCTGGTTAATGGCACAGAGTCTTAACCATGAGAAATCAAAGCGTCCAAACATACCAGCATTGCCAAGAGCTGTTCCCGCCTGGTCCGGCTGTCAGGGAATAAGATGGCTCCTCCGCTGAGCAGGGTGCTGTTAATTTCCTGCTTCAAGGTGTTCAGTGGTGCGGACTCGCTGTCAGTCCTGTCCACAACTGCTTGGAAAAGAACGGGCAGTTATCCAAAATAACCAGAATGGGCTCCGTTCCATTTTCGTACTTCTGAGTTTCTGCGCTAGACAAATATGCTCAGAGCATACCCGTCATGCATAAAGCTTGGATACAGTTTGGGATGGGATGAAGGCAACAAAGTGAGGGCACACGTGTCTACTCAGAAGTAAGTCCCATTGTGTTCAATGGGTCTTACTCCCAGGAAAGTGTGCTTAGGATTGCAGTCTAAGAGTGCCTTTCAGGAGGGAGGGTGTTGCAAAGCTGAGAACTTGCCTTCAAAGAGGTGCTTGCACAGTTCCTCGGCCACTTCGGTGTTGTTTGGGGTTTTGGCCTGAGCTGTTTCCTGGAGCTTTGTGGCTTTGTCGTCCGCAGTGAGCATGGAGAAGCAGCTCTGCAGGAGCCGCAGCATCATGGTTTGGGCACCGATGCACTCTTCTCTGGGGCTGTGGGGGGGGGGGGGGGAGAACCACACAACAGGTCACTGAAGCGTTAAGAAACAGGTCACTGCTAACTGCTGTTAAGGTCAGGCTGAAAAGTTGTTAGGAAAAGGCAACCCGTTCTTTAGCTCAGACTATTCATTGAAATGCTGCTTTTTATCATTACTCAGAGACTACTTTTCTTTAAAGCTTTTAGTCTGGCCACATTACAGCACAAGCCTATGCATGTTTCCTTGCAAGTAAGATCTACTCAGTTCAATGGAACTCATTCAGAGGGGATCACGGACATGATACAGCCCTAGGATACAGCCCTAAAGATACTGGGAGTAAGAACCATTGAACACAGCAGGGCTGATTTATGTGTATATTAAATTATTAGCGAAATGTTGCCCTGGAAAATAAATGGGGAAAATATCCCCATATGCCACCCCCTATGCGCAGAACCCCACTCCATGTGCACTATCCCCCCAGTGCAACAACCCTGTGCACAACACCCCTCCCACCATACAACATCCCCCCATGCACACCATACCCCACTAGCGCACCAGCCACTGAACACCAAATTGGCTGGATGTTGGTCAGTGTTAAATATAGGACAAAATAATGTTGTACCCTTTTTTCAGCCCCTTAAGGGTTAAATGTCTCAAAATCATTTCTTGGTGGGTGTTGATGTGACAGAATGAACACCCTCCCCAAACTGCACGCTTCTTGGTCCAGAGGTTGGGGCAGAGCATCCCTCAGTCTGGGATTCTTCAATGGGAAGTATAGGGAAGAAAACATGTTGTGCCTCCTTTTCACCCCCTTCTGGTTGCAATTTCTGAAAATGGGTTTAGTGGATCCCTCTGTCATGGAAGGAACACCCACTCCAATCTTCACACTTTTAGGCCCAGTGGTTTTGGCTGGGCGTTGATGAGCGAGTGAGTGACTCGCTTTACAGTTTTACATGTATAGATAACATAGAACTTTTTGGGTATACAACTGGTCTGCACTTCCACATACTTCTGGTGAAGCTTGCTGTAAAAATTCCAGAACAGCTTGAGATCCAAGCCTGAGAAATCCAGGTATGATCTGTACCGCAGACCACTCTCCTTCTTCTGAACCTGCACAAGAGGAGACACCATTCCAAGCTCTGTTTCACTGGAGAAACCTCCGCTCATTTTAAAATCCATAAAGTTATAGTAACCTGTTGCAGCAAACGCAACACATACTATGCTTGTGCTCACTGAAGACCCACAAACTCGCCACAAATTGTGGGGCAGAACCTGCTGCCTACCAAGTAGGCCGTTATAAAGTTATGAGTTTTCCTTTTCCGTTCTAAGTCTAACTGATAACAACCTCAATGTGTCTTTACAATATATACAACTGTTTTACCATATATTCACCTGCTATAGTATAAGAGCTCTGTGAAACCTGAACGCCCCTGCAATTAAAGAATCAATGCAGGTATCTGCATTTGGTTCTTAATTTCTTAATCATGTTCTAGATTGCCCAACTTAACTTAATTGCCCGTTATTTAACTTAACTGTAGAGAAGTTACATCCCTTCTAACAAATGCTCACACAACTAGAACAGATCCCAACATCCTGGTAAATTATTAACGAACAACACCGTTTGATAGCACCGTTATCTCTGGATAAGAAACTTACCCCCAAATCCAGAGTAACTATGGGAGCACGTAAGAGATTTTACGTGCACCTGTAGTTACTGCACCACCTAGTGAAAACCTATGATAAATTCATATTGGAATTCAGAGTAAGTTGTTCTGACACCGGAGCAAGGACTCCTCATAGTTACTCTGGATTTTGCCCATACTCTACAATCCGGATTAACTACGGGAAGACGTAAGAAGATTGTTCCATGCATTTCCCATAGGTTTCCCATAGGTGGCACTGTAACTACGTCAGTGTAAAAGGTCCTGTAATTACTCTGGATTGTAGCCGTATTGTCTTGAAACGTAGAATTTTCCTGAACTACTGTAGTAGGGTAAACACATTTTGAAACATCCTTTATTTGCATTTTCAACTCCTTTAAAGCACAGTGTGAATTAAAGGGGTGCTGAAGCAGTTCCGAATCTGAAAAGAGGGTCACACGTACTAGATCCTGTGCCAGCTGTTGAACGAAGCAGAGAGTCTTCAAGAGGAGAGTCATCCCACAAACGGTATCCTCGTTTGATTTGATGCAATTCAGGCAACTCCTGCTTCCGTTGGGCTCTGCCAATGCAGGCCGGAGGTACCCAAAGATGCTCAAGCCTTGCACTCCGAGTCGCTCGGCTTTCTCTTGCCTGGTGCACAGGAACTTCACCATCAGATACTAACAGCACAAAGGGAAAGCACACCCAAGTTGTTATTCTTGTCAGTGTGATGGAGATGCACCTTCCTCTCCAAATAACATCCTTGTCTACAAATGGACGGCACTACTGTTTATGCAGTACTACAACAACGAGAAACCAGAGGTGAAAAAGGAATATAAGTTTGCAAACAAAAATAGAGAATGGGGGCCTTTATTAAAGGGGGGGCCACATTAGGACCACACTATTTAACTATAGTACAGAAGTGGCCATTTCAGCAGGTACCACTTGTGATCTCAGACATGCCCACCCGTGATTTATTATTTAGTTTTAAAACAAGTGAAACAGAGAAGAAAAACCGGAGACTTCATACTTGCCTTTCCCCATAACCCTCAAATCATTTCAACTTCACCATGTGCTAGCAGATCTGCATACACTTCAACAGGCAGGGGGTTGGACTAGATGACCTACTGGGTCCCTTCCAACTCTAGGATTCTAAACATTTACACATATACAACCAAGTACTAGTAAAGGGGAAGGGGTTTAGGTACAGGTGGTGGGAGAAACAGGCCACAAGGACCATTACAGACAGCCAAAGAAGCCATTCCAAACTCAGAAAACCGAAGAAGAACCACATGCGTGTCTCAGACATATCCTTTCTTCTGTATACAATCTGTACCCATACATACATTCATGACTAACCCTACAATCCAGAGTAACTACGGGCGCACGTAAGAGACATTACATGTACCCATAGTTTTTTCACCACCTAGTGAAAACCTATGGGAAATTCTTATTGCAATCCAGAGCAAATTGTTCTTACACCGGAGCAAGGACTTCCCGTAGTTACTCTGGATTGTGCCCTAAATCCAACACAGTGTTTAAAGACCATGGTTTTCAAACCATTTTACCCACTTTCTGTCTCTCACAATCTTCCTTGAAATGCTCGGCCACAGCAGGGTCTTGGTGTTCCATGAATTTAATTTCATTTATCGACCACTTGTAACTGACACACTGAAGTCAGAATTAAACCCTCTGGACTGGATTCAGACAGTCAACAAACAGTGGCTTGTTCAGTCGTGAAAATGAGAAGCTGAAATGCTCTTTCCTTCCCAACACCACCTACTCTCAGGTAAGGGGGATTCGTGGTTTATCAGACCGCGTCTCTGCCACTCATCCCAACCTGAAGCTGTGATTTACAAACCAGTATTAAGCCAGGACGGAAAGTTATGCCAGATTCGACTCTTGCTGTATATCCTGGTTATACACTGGGTTGTAAGAGATATAGCACAGCTAGGCAGCCTAAGGCTGCAATCCTAAAGACACTTTCCTGGGAGTAAGACCCATTGAGCACAATGGGGCTTACTTTTGAGTAGACATGGAGAACTCAAGAGGCAAGGATGGGGGTGGGGTAGAGAAGGTGGGGCTTGAATTCAGGAATTTTTAAGGCTCTCTTGTTCATGGCCAAACATGGTTTTCTTACTCATCTGAACCGGACCTCGCAACAGAACTCATACAAGAGAATTATATGTTCACCTTGGAAATCCTGCATTGCTGCATTTTCACTTCCACTTCATCCCACTCCTCCTCCATTTCAAACCAGCCAATGGGATCCTCTTCTCCCAGTTCGTCGTGCGAAGCACCACTCCTGCAACAGTTCGACATGGTTTGCTTGGCCACAACAGCACTAACAAGCTCATGTGTTGCAGGTGACAATTCTAGAATCTCAGCATTTCAAAGAGAAGGGTAGGGAGCTAAAGGGTAGAGTGTCAAAGGGATCCTACAACATCCACATCAGTAGCTCGGAGCTCTTGCTAGGTAGACACTTGGGGATGTAACAACTAGAGGTTCAGAAACTATTCACGGTTCAGTTCTCCTATGATACACCTGCTATTCGGCTTTATACGTAGGCCAAACATCTCTTCCCCTGCAATTCTGGTACCGGAACCAGAAAGATGTCGAAAGGCTGTCCACAAGAACATCTACCTGATTTTTAAGAAGTGCTGGAAATCCTCCAGTTTCCATTTGTCGTAGGTGTCAAATCTTTTGAAATGTTCTTCTGCGTGAAATTTTTCTGAAGAGGAGTTGTAGGCAAAGACCAGTCCGCAGCGAGCCCCAATCGCCCCCCTCCGTACCTAGGAGGAGAAAGAAGCTATAAATAAGAGCCCAACACCATCTCCTGTTCACACATCACAACGTCAGAGAAGGAGAGACAAGCGAGGAGCCAGGGGGATGGACCAACAACTCCTCCGCTTGACTCCGTGCCCTCACCCACGCAGACAACTGTGCTGTGAGGGGGCCTTTCCCAAATCAGAAACGCATACATAACACTATACAGTGGTACCTTGCTTAACAAACACCTCGCTTAACAAGTGTTTCACATAACAAGCAAAAATTTCCAAGAAATCTTGCTTCACATAACAAGTTCCGCTTCACTTAACAAGCAAGCGCACTATGGGCACACATGCTATGCAGCCCTGATGCTACGCATGGAGGCTCTTAAAAAGGGCTGCCGGCTAGCGCTGCTGCCTCTAACTGCCCCCCAACTTGGGGGCAGTTGCCTGGGGATGCCAGAGGCAGCTGCTCCAAACTGCCCCCAAGTGCCTAACTGACCACCTTGAACCTCCAGCAGCAGCCTTGGTGAGCCTCCCCAGGAAAGTGTCTTGGATTGCAGCCTCCTAACCATGTCTACCAGAAGTAAGCCCCATTGTGTTCAATGGGTCTTACTCCCAGGAAAGTGTCTTTGATTGCAGCCTCTTAATCATGTCTACCCAGAAGTAAGCCCCATTGTGTTACATGGGGCTTACTCCCAGGAAAGTATCTTTAGGACTGCAGCCTAAGTAGACTTCATAGGATCCTGCACACTGAATGTATGTTTTGAATTCAGTTCCTGTGTTTTGTCATCATTTTCACATCCAGTTCATATTTTTCTATGAATATTTTGGGGGTTGTGGAACCAGTCGTCTGAGTTTCCATGGTTTCCTATGGGAAAATCCGCTTCACTTAAGGAGCGTTTCACTGAAAGAGCAGGTCTCTGGAACGAATTCAGCTCTTTATGTGAGGCACCACTGTGTTTCTATCACTTTATTTTGTACTATTTTAAAACTACTGTCCTTGGAATCTTTTCTCAAAGAGTTCAGACCTTTATTCTGATTTGCGTGACCTGAACAGCCAGTTCGGTTCCTGTGGAGAGAATGATGCTGGCCCGAGTCTTTCCGGTCTCGGTGAGGAAACCTGTGAACAGAACACGAGACGTCCAAGCCTTTCTGTTTTCAAACACCACTCAGTAGTGTGGCCAATACGGGAGCAGACTGGGACACATATAGTGCAGACTGGGATACGCCACACATACAGTGTGGCCAATACGGGAGCAATATCCCAGCAAAGCAGGACAAGGATTTGCATCTAGAACCAGAATCTGCACTCACCATCCCCTGTCCAAGGTTCTACAAGGAGGTTTTCTGGTCCTGATTTATCTTCTTTTCCTTTGACATCACAAGCTTGTAGGGTCAGCCGCAGGGGTGTCCCTGGAGAATGAAACACACAAGCTTTGCAGACTATGGAGGCCACTCACCAGTGGCACCCGACACTCGTTCCAGGAGGACAGAGGCAGGGAGAGGAGGAACCTGCAACCATGAACAACAGGCTGAGCATATCCTGCTCAGCCAATGCCAATTATGGCTACAATCCAGAGTGACTATGGGACCTTTTACACCGATGTAGTAACGGTGCCACCTATGGGAAATGCATAGAGCAATGCAGAGTAAGTGCCTCTTACATCTTCCTGTAGTTACTCTGGATTGTAGTTAGAGGCACTGTCTCCACCACCAATTAAAGAGGTGTATTTTGTGTGTGTTCCTTTCCAGCTATGAACACTATTGCTATCTTTTCAATTGTCCCTCTTTTCCCCCCATGTCCTTCTGGATTTCTAAGATGTCTTCCTTAAGTCTCTCCTTAGATGTCTCTCTGCTTCCCTTCGCTCTCTCTCTCCTGACTCTTCATCCCTGGATTCTTTTCCAGCTTTCTCTGATATCCAGGCACCCCGTTTGTCCCAGTAATACATACCATATTTGTAGAGGAGGTTTTGCCGGACTGTGGCCATGGAGGCGATGAGAGAACCAGCCTTGTAGGGGGTCTCCAGGTGGTCTGTGATGGCGCAAAGCGAGCTCAGCACTTTGGCAACGCTCCCCCTGGCCAGCGCAAACGCCAACAAGGTCAGCTCCACCTCCGGAGAGGCACAGCAGCTGGAAAAGGAAAAGAACTCGGGTCAGAACTTTCCAAAGTCTTGAGCACCGCTGCAGATGAAGGAAGCCCGTTTCCTTTTTCTATTCTGGGGGTATCCAAACTTTTCGGCAGGAGGGCCGGATCATCTCTGACACGGTGAGGAGGGCCAGAAGAAAAAAATAAACTGATTTACATATCCAATTTGAATAAATTCACTTAAATGAATATATTGGAGATGGAATTGATGAACAAATTCAATTTTATTCTATTTAATCAACACTTTCCAGCAACAGAGAGTGATCTTCAAACTAGTCATACCTCACTTTACAAGTACCTTGGATTGTGAGTATTTCACACACTGTTTGCAAGTGATGCCTTGCTTAATGAGCAAGTCATGAAGGGTGCAGGTCTGCATCCGTGCTGGCCTGGATGCAGATCTGCACCCCCAGCTCAGCTTGCAGAACAAATCATCTGAGCTTCCATTATTTCTTATTATGGCTCTGCTGTACGAGCATTTTGGACTATGAGCATGTTTCTGGAACAGATTGTGCTTATAAACCGAGGTATGAAGTTCATAAGTATTTTCATACACAGAGAGATAAGGTGCATGCATCCTCCCCCAGCCGTCAGGGAGCAGAGTGTCCTCCACCTCCAGAAGATTACAGGGCTTGCCCAAGGGTCGGAAGGGGGGCTTTCCACGGGTGGCATGGAAGCTCACCGGGCTGGGGTTTGATGGCACTTTTCTATACAATTTATGATTTTCTAAACGATAGTATTATTTTGTTTCAAATAAGATTGAATCTACCTATTCTCTTGTACTATACTGTACGAGGAAAGGTTGGGGGAACTTGGGATGTTCAGCCTAGAGAAGAGGAGGCTGAGGGGAGACATGATTGCCCTCTTCAGATACCTGAAGGGCCATTATAGGGAGGAAGGGGCTCATTTGTTCAGAGCTGCTTCTGAAAGCAGGACTAGAACCAAGGGGTACAAACTGCAGGAAAGGAGATTCTGGCTGGATATCCGGCAAAAATTCCTGACGGTGAAGCAGTTTGGCAAAGGAAGAGATTGCCAAGGGAGGTGGTGGACTCTCCCTCACTGGGGATCTTCAAGCAGAGGCTCCACCAGCACCTGTTGGGGATGTTCTAAGAGGATTTCCTGCTACAGGGAGGGGGTTGGACTAGATGACCTACTAGTTCCCTTCCAACTCTAGGATTCTATGATTCTACCCTCCTGTTGTAACATGTTGCTCTGCTTGCAGGGATACCTGGAAATTCTGAGCAGAAAACTGTCCACTTCTTCCAAAACGTTAGGAGACAAGAAGCTGGAGAAATCGGTGGAGCCTGGGGACAAGGAGAGAGGTGGCATGTGCTGCAGAGCCTTCCTAGAAGAAGAGGAACAACAACATCCCATCAGAAATGAACTCTAGTCGACGGTGACAAGAAAAACCCATTGCAATCCTGAGCAAAGAAAGGCAGAACCTGATTGATGGCAAAGAAAGAACCTTTGGAAGTGGGGCTTGCGGGGCAGAATTAGGAACCGCTTCGAGGAGAACCATGTATGGGACTCACTGAGTATTTTGCAAGATAGTGTGGACAATCCCCGGGTTGGTTTCCATGGATGCTGTCACCAGTGAGGCCAGTAGCGACCAGTACCAGATGGCCGAAGCATCGCAGACCGAAACGCCGCCCTTTCTTACTCTCTGGTAGCCGATGGCTCTGAGCCCGTGGATTCTGGTGTCACACCCATCACTGAGGCAACGCTTAATGTTTATCTGCACATCTGGAAAGAACATTCAGCACTTTCACCTGGAGTAGCCCCACTGAGCCCTGCAAGACTTGCAAACAGTAGTGGGGTGTGAACTGGGACAAGCCAAGCAGTCCAAAGTATCCACGTTTGAACTTTCCCCTTTTGCCTCCCGTCATTTACCTAATTTAAATTAATTAATTTACCCCATCGTTTACCTAATGCTTAAAATTTCTCTGAAAAGTTAAAAAAACAAACCCAATTGTACTGTTATTGACTCACACATCTGACTAATGTTAGCGTTTTCCAACAACGTCACATAGCCGGTGACGTTGCTGGGAATGTGAACATCGCGGACCTCCTGAAGATTGCTGGCCGTCCTTCCTATGGCTACTGTGACTTGCTGTGGCATGTAGCTCTGGTCTGTGGCAGCAACGGCGATGGAGAGGTGCCTCAGAATGACATCGGGCTTCATCTTCAACCTGAAAAGCAGCCACAAGGATACAACTGCAGGAAGGGCTGCGATCCCCAGCGCTTGATCAACCCAGCTCTTCTGCTTCCTTTTGCAAAGAAGTCAGTGTAAGTAACAGGAAAGAGACCGAGCAAAAAGAGGGGCGAGGAGTGATGTGGTTCTTTGCAGCCTCTCTGCCTGCTCAGCTACAAGCAAGTCACCTCCCGTGTTTTTTGTGCGCAGAACCAACAAAAGGAACGTTCTCCAGCACTGATTTCATTTTACAGAACCGTGAAAAGCCAAAACACCATATCTACATTGAGTCTAATGCGCCATTCATTTTAATGCACACTCCAATTTTAAAGGGCTCGAGATTTTAAAAATGTATTGGCTCTATCTCAATATAACAGCTCTATCTCAAGCTATTTAAATTCAGAGTGCACATTAGAATCAATGGCGCATTCAACTCACATAGGGCACAATCCAGAGTAATTACGGGAGCACGTAAGAGACATTACGTGCACCTGTAGTTACTGCAACACCTAGTGAAAACCTATGGGAAATTCATATTGCAATCCAGATTAACTTGTTCCTACTCCGGAGCAAGGACTCCCCGTAGTTACTCTGGATTTCAACCTTAAATGCAATATTTTGGCTTTACATTCTGTAAAATGAAATCGGTGCTGGAGAATCGTTAGGGGATTCCTCCTGTACCTCTCACAATCTCACCTTCACCCCCTGCACTCCTGGCAGGAAAATATTTACTTGAATGTAATGTGCCTGCAAATCTAATCCGCATCCCTACTTTGAATTGTTAATTTGGATGAAAATGTTAAGATTCAAGAAATTTGGGCGAAAATGTTTAGATTCAAGTAAATACGGTAATAAGGAGGCTGATAAAAAATTATTCTGATTAACCAAAATTTCACCAGTCAATTTCACTGGTCAGCAGATAAATGCTGACAATTGTTTTTAACGCAAGTATTTATTATAAATTGCACATGCCGTAGAAAACAGAATCCAGTTTAGACTTTTTGCCGTACTTATCCAAGACTAAGATCATGCCAAAGAGGCCTATGGGTGCTGCCACCCCATCTCCACAGCGGATATTGGGCAATCCTGGAGGTCTGCTGGGCACAACATGCTCTACATCAGCATTTCTCAAAGTGGGAGTCGGGACCCCTTTCAGAGTCGCCTAGGGGTTTCCTGGGGGTCGCCTAAAGACCCCTGGTGCAGGGGGCCAGGTCAGGCTTGCCAGACCTCCGGCTGTAGCTGTGTGTGCACTGGGGCTGACTGACAGCCTCAGGGCCCAATCCTATGCACGCCTACTCTGAAATAAATCCCATTATAGTCAGGGGGGCCTTTACTCTCATGCAAATGTGGATAGGATTGCAGCCTCAGGGCCCAATCCTATGCATGCCTACTCTGAAATAAATCCCATTGTGTTCAACGTGTGCATAGAACACATTTCATTTGTAACCATGAAAATACATCCTGCACATGGGATATTTACATTACCATTCATAACAGTAGCAAAATTACAGTTCTAGAGTAGCAACGAAAATAATGTTATGGTTGGGGGTCCCCACAACATGAGGAACGTATAAAGGGGTCACGGTGTTAGGAAGATTGAGAACTCTACGCATTTCTTGCCTTGCAAAGTCAAACAGGGCACTTGACAACTCCCAGCAAAGCACACCGAAAAGAGGAAGCCTGTTTCACTTCCGTTCTGGAGCCCGGCAAAGAGCTTCTGGCGTACCGTATCCAGTGCGAGCGAGCGCTTCCGTCCGACTGCCAGAAGGAGGAGGTCTCTCCGTTCGTCATCTTGTCAACGTCAGCCGAGTTGGAGGAAGTTTCTATGTGAGTGTAGCACTTGGAAATGGATTTGAGTTTGTCTAATTCCTGGTTTCCATTTAGGTCACTCGGACATTCTGGAAAAAAGAACCCAAAGCAATGGTGAAAGATACGGGGTAATTCTCAGCTGCTTCCCAATCCCTTTCTCTGGGGCCTTTGACCTCCTGCTCTCTTGCTCCGGCTGATCCAGGCGCTCGAGGACAGGAAGCGGATGTGGCTAGAACGTGGCAAAAAGTATGTTCCATGAATAATTTTTCCTTCCTTAGCTAACTGTGTTAGTACGGTGGTGTCTCACATAACAAGTTTAATTCGTTCTGGAAGCATGCTTGTTATGTGAAATGCTCTTTATGTGAAGCGGATTTTCCCATAGGGATTAATGGAAACTCAGACAATTGGTTCCACAGCCCAAAAAATATTCATATAAGAATATTAACTGGATGTAAAAACAATGACGAAACACTGAAATTGAATTCAAAACATGCATTCAGTGTGCATGATTGAATCCTACTCAGGCTGCAATCCTAAAGACACTTTCATGAGAGTAAGACCCATTGAACACAATGGTGCTAACTTCTGGGTAGACATGGTTAGGAGGCTGCAATCCAAGCGTCTCCCCACTTTCTCCTTCTCTCCATCCTGAGCCCCTCTCTCCCCTGCTCCCTTCTGGCTAGCCCTGAGCTGCTTCCCTCTTCTCCACTGCCCAGCCACAGGAGGATCAGCGCAGAAGTGTTGCTTTCGCTATGGGCAGGTGTGATGCCCTCCGTTATCCTGGGGTAACCCCATCCTGTCTTCTACACTGGGAACCCCATTGGGAAAGGATATCTCTGTATCATCATCATCATCCATACTCCGCATTATGAAGATATGAAGGAAGAGGCTTTCATAGAACTCACTCAAATTTCCCGTCTCGTCCGCCCTCCCCCAATAATCTGGAGTTGAGCGTGGGAGAATCCTGACTCCTCCTTTTGCGTACCAACGGGGAGAAGGACCCACTGTGATCCCCCTCCCCGTCCACAGCTACGCAGTTCTACCAAATTCTTTACAGACCACACCTCTGCAGAGTCTGGGAAGAGATCTAAGTCCAAGGGAGGGGACCTGGGGCGTCTGCAGACATACAGGCTTTCGCCCATATATGTGCCCATTGGCTCTATATTATATTTCTCGTAGTCCTCCCAGGCAATCTCACCACAGCAGGCATGGTAGGCAGCCCCACACGCTTTTTAAAAGGGCTGCTGGCCAGCGCATCTGCCCCCACTGCCAACAAGTGTGCTTGTTAAGTGAAGAAGCACTTGTTATGTGAGGCAGAATCCTAGAGAAATTTTTGATTGTGATGTGGATCACTTGTTAAACAAGGCACTTGTTAAGCGAGGTTCCACTGTACAAGCCTCCTGCAATGTCAATTACTCTCCAAGTAATTAACAAAAATCCAATTCCTAATTTGACCGCAAATTGATATCCTGACAAAATTTGTATTGCTGCTTATGTTTTAAATCACCAATTTTCAACCTTTTTCGGCTCATGGCACACTGACAAGGTGGAAAGTCAAAGCACAGTGCACTGGCAGAGAGGGGCTTGCACCTCCTGAAACAACACCTGTGGATTACTTGTGCCCCAGAAGTGTGCCACAGCACTATGGCTGAAAATCAGTCCTGGCTGCAATCCTAAAGACATTTTCCTGGGAGGAAGGGCAAAATCCATAGCAGTTATGGGTCCATGCAGTTACATCACCCTCTATTGTTATCTTATGGATAACATCTTAACTGCTCCGGAGCAAGGGGTTTAATTTCACTTTAGGCCGAAGACCCATTGAAGACAATGGAGCTTACTTTTGAGCAGACATGATTAGGATTGTGCTCTAAAAGTGCAAAGCTCGGGACCAAAGTACTGGAAGGGCTCTCTCTGCTTCACTCTACTTTGCCATCCCCTAAGAAAGGGGGCAGGCTTGTGAGTTTGCCACCATTGCCATCCAATGTGTGACTTTTGAGAACCTATAAGAGGATCTGCACAACAGCCACTTGCCACAGAATTTCCTCCCCTATCAGGTATAATGCCCCCCTCCCACCAATGATTTGGAGGAAACTGAAAACTTGGGGGGAAATGTGGGCCACAACCTTCCAATTTGTTCTTAGGAATCTCATTTTACTTAGGGCAAAATCCATAGCAGTTATGGGTCCATGCAGTTACGTCACCCTCTAATGTTATCTTATGGAAAGTCATCTTAACTGCTCCAGAGCAAGGGGCTTAATTTCACTTTAGGATCAAGGCCGTACTCTAGGATTTTTCATTGTTTTAGACTGATCCTTCTACCACTGCTTTGCTCTTAATATTGTTTGACATTGGAAACTATTTCAAAAAATTTTCAAAATTCAAATTGTTTTTAATTATTTTAAAAAAATTTGAATTACTTTCAAAATTCAAAAATAATTTTTGGGGGAATTAAATTCAAATTTAAAAGGCAGGCATGAGAAAGGGGGAAACAAACCCTTTAAATAAGTTCAATAATAATTTAATAATTTAAATAATTTGAGAAACTGGGAGTTCACTCAATTATCAAAAGTATTTATGTACTTAAAGTCCAGCTGTTGTCACAGCAAAGGATGACAGTAGGTGGTTTTCCCTTTAAAAGCTGCATGTGACACTTCAGGCAAAATCCAGAGTAACTACGGGGAGTCCTTCCTCCGGTGTAAGAACAACTTATTCTGGATTCCAATATGAATTTCCCATAGGTTTTCACTAGGTGGTGCAGTAACTATGGGTGCACTTAAAGTCTTACATAGTTACTCTGGATTTGGGAGTTCAATTACCAGCACCTCTTTCCAGAGACTTTCACTATGCACTGAACAGCCCGTTCTTTACCACCCCACTTCTTCAGGAACCCCTGCTTTTAGCAGTTAGGTATGTAAACAGATAGGTTTGTAAGGCTACAATCCAGAGTAACAATGTGACCTTTTCCACCAACATAGTTATGGTGGCACCTATGGGAAATGCACAGAGCAATCCAGAGGAAGTTCCTCTCATGTCTTCCCGTTGTTACGCGGGATTGTAGGGTAAGTTATAATACTTTCCTCCAAAAACCCACCCCTTTAACTGTTGTACTCCAAGTTAACATGGGAATCTTTTTCTGGCATTTAGTGGACAGCTTTAACAGCTGACACTTTTAGGGTGGATTATTAGTGTTTGGGTTTGATGAATTTAAACAGTTTTATTTCAATTTTGTAAACTAATTGGAGGCTCAAGTGCAAAATAAAGAATAAAAATGTTTTGAAGATGCATTTTTTCCAGATACCTTTTTCTTTCAGGACGAGTCGATCCAAGGAATCTTTCAGTACAGAAGAACGCATAGTGCAAATATTGTTGAAATACTCCAGGACAGAATACGGGATGACGCTGCTGGCAACGCGGTTCCGGTGCAAGAATCTCAGGATCATGGAAGCATGAAGACTAAGGCGCTCCTTTGAGTCGGAAAATATGTCTATAAAACCTGGGAGAAAAGAGATAGACTCACTGAGTAATGCTTAGCGGTGGAGCTCCAAACAGAAGTATTTTGTGTGTGTTACAATGCTGTCCTCGTGACAGCACTGGACTGTACAATCCAGAGTAACTACGGGAGCAGGTAAGAGACATTGGCTGTAATCCTAAAGACACTTTCCTGGGAGTAAGACCCACTGAACACAATGGGGCTTACTTTTCAGTAGACATGGTTAGGATTGCACCCATTACGTGTATCCGTAGTTACTGCACCACCTAGCGAAAGCCAATGGGAAATTCATATTGCAATCCAGAGCAAATTGTTCTTACACTGGAACAAGGACTCCACATAGTTACTCTGGATTGCGCCCTGAGACAAATAAAGATTATTACCTCTCCTCCATCGTCTGAGAGAGAGGCTTCCCTACTGAATTTGAACACAGGTCCTGATTATCCCTACAATCCAGAGTAAGAGCACAATCCTAACCATGTCTACTCAGATTGTGTCCCAAGAAAGTGTCTTTAGGATTGCAGCCTAACTATGGGAAGACACGAGGCACTTACTCTGGATTGCATTATGCATTTCCCATAGGTGGCACCGTAACTACGTCAGTGTAAAAGGTCCCGTAGTTACTCTGGATTTTAGCCTCAGTATCTTATGCACCATGCTCCTGTTTTCAGCATGCTTCTTGGAGGCTTTCCAACTGTATGGAGGGTGCAGCAGAAACAAACTAATAACTTGAGCAAACACTCAAACACTACTGAACTGTTTGTGAAAGCCTGACTATTGGTTTTAGGTTTATATCCAAAGTGAGCTGCCAAAAATATGATATAAATGTGATCAACAGAGTGGCCACCGTCTCATGAGTCATGATCACGCACCTCTGAACCAATATGAGTAAATAAAATAAGAAGTAGCTGTCACAGGCCTTATGTAAAGAACGGGCTAAAAATAAAGCTCTTTACTACTGTACAATAACGGTGAGGTCTACAGAACAGGAAACAGAGCTTTGCATAAGTGACCCGGCTGGTCCAGGATGTCCATTTCATGACACTTCTACACCAACTCCATAAGAAAGCCCAAGAAAATTCCTTATACGTAATCAGAATATAGAAAGCTTTTTCCTCTTTCAGAGTAGGAGACCAAGAGCACAATTCTGCAAGTGTATTTAGGATTGCAGCCTCAGTTTAGTTTGGGAGCCTGATAATCTGACATTACACCAGTATTAAATCTACTCTGCTGTCCATGTTTCTGGACCCAATTCAAGATACTCGTCATCACCTTACAAGTCCTACATGGAGCACCTTCTCCCACACAAGCCTGCAGGCATACTGTTCATCACAGGCCCTGTTCGGCTTCCCTTTAATTTTTTAAAAATAAATTATACAAAAGCAGGCCTCCGTCAGTCTTGAGAGATTATGGTATTGCGCTCGGTGCTGCATACTCTGCACGCGAAGCACAAAAGCCTGTTATGGAGGAGAGGCTGTTCCCCAAGCAGCAAATCCCCCTCTCCACGCCACTGAAATAGTCCAATGGAAAGGCAGAGCCAATACGATTGGATCCAGCTGCGTCGCAGAGCTGGGCTAAGGACAGGAGCTCACCCTGTCTTCTGGGGCCGACCCGGGTCTCGAATCCTGGCCTGCTGGTTAACAGGCACAGCGTCTTAAATGCTTGTGCCATCCACAGCCCACTTATCGTATTTGCAAAGGGAGAATACAAATAAAAGTGTAGAAATAAAATAAATGCACGTTCTTCTTGAAAGCTGCCTTAGGCAATTGGAAAGCCTAGAGAGAAGCTTTTAATCACTAATATATGTTGCTCAGCTACAGGTTCAGGCAGTACTTTAAAAATGTGAACTGCTTTTCCAACCAGAATCAGACAACACAGTGGAACACATGGCAAGGAATACCACTTCTTCAGCTCCACATTACCTGTCCCGGCAGACAGAAGAGGCCTCCAAAAGCTCAGGCACAGCAACGTCTCCAGAATGCAATGCATGTGCTCAAGTGCCGAGCTAGGATACCTTCCCATGCATTATTACATACCAGGTTAAGCCTTAACATTCAAAATCCCTCCTCTTACCTGGAATGAGCGAACAAGCCTGTAGCTGCTTGATCACATGGCTAAGCTCTCCTTGCAGATTGGCGCCACCGGAGGTCTTGAGGACCGCCAGCATGTTCACCACGTCCACCATGCCATCGCCTTCGGTGTCAAACTGAGCAAACATCTGGGAAGAAGGAATGGAGAAATATACACAAATATTAGAACATTTTTTGGAGGTGTGTTTTATTTTTCAAAGTCTCGATATATAGTGGGGGGAGGTGAAGGCTCATAGAACGAAGCTATTCATTGGGGCTGCCTCATTATGAGAAACTGAACAATTATGGGAAATGGATCAAGTATTTTTGCAAATCAATTCCACGTGCCCCCAAATCCAGAGTAACTACAGGAGCACATAAGAGACTTTACGTGCACCCGTAGTTACTGCACCACCTAGTTAAACCTATGGGAAATTCATCTTGGAATCCAGAGTAAGTTGTTCTTATACCGGAGCAAGGACTCCCCGTAGTTACTCTGGATTTTGCCCATAATCTTTTTTAGAAGAATACAGCTGGGTAGGTTTAACAAGTGGGTCATAGTGCCAAAAAGAATGAGAACCACTCACTTAATAGCAGTGGACACTCAAAAAAAGCCTTTCCAAATTATCGCAGAGGACAAGGAGACTAATATGAATGAAGGAGACTCTAAAGCAGTGGTTTTCAACCAGTGTGTCATGCGTGGCACACTGGTGTGCCATGGGAATTTGGGGACGGACATTCATTAATAGGAAAAGTGGGGGATTTGAACAGTCTGGTGTGCCTCTTCAGTGGTAAAAACTGATGACCTTGACCATTTCAATGCCTTGTTAGATCGAAAAGGCCGAAAAGCACTGCTCCAAAGGTACAAGATCCCAAGCTGTTTGTATAGTTTTAATGTAATATTCAGGAGTGTGAACAACAGCTGAAACAAGCTGGAAACCAATGCAGCCAGAATAACAAAACGACGGTATATTTATTCATATAACCTCACGCTTGCTGGAAAGCCCTTCAAGGGCTGCCCTACAAAACACTCTCAGACTTGGTTGCTTCCCAAGTAGTTGTGCAGCAATAGGTAGCAAAACCCACCTTGCTAAAACAACACATCACATCTGGTCTGAATCCCTTGCAGCAAATAAGGGTGTAGAAGCAGAAGCTACAAACGTAGTAAGTGGCAGCAGAAATTCCCTGAGGATCTGCGGTCTGGTTTCAGATCCCAGCGAAAGCCAAGAATGCACCGTACATGGTCAGCTCTTTCTCATTTTTTGGGATCTCTTGCTCCCCAACCCCGGGATTCCCATTAAGTCTGCAATCCTAAAGACACTTTCCTGGGAGTAAGACCCATTGAACACAATGGGGCTGATTTCTGAGTAGTCGTGGTTAGGATTGTGCTCCAAGCTCTATGAAGGAAATAAATAAAAATCATCCTGACTTGCTATATTGCAAAGATACCATCTTATTTTCAGATTGCAGCAGCATTTTTTGCATGAGAAGCACGCGTTCGGATGGTGCCCCTATTGGGCAACGCTAGTGACACATCGCTCAGGTGTGGTAGAACATGGGAGTGTGAAGTCACTCCTTGTACAGGGATCTCCATTCCCCAACAAAAACATGAGATCAGTGTGCAAAGCAGACACACCAGGGCAAGAGGTGTCCACACCAACTGTTCCTGCCTTTTATAGGGATAATAACGCCTTTCAGAGGGTCACAACCCAAAAGGCATTACAACGCGAGGGGTTCACCACCCGAGCAGGCGGCTACACAAGCTCTTGGGAAGAAAGGATTTTCACTGCAGTGGTACAAACTAATGTACTTATTCAAATCTAATGCACATCTTTTTCAGCTGAATTTTAGCTAAAGACACTTTCCTGGGAGTAAAGAAATTGGGTTTTACAATGGGATTTACTTTTGAGTAGACATGGTTAGGATTGTGTTCTTAGATTCACTGCACATTAGATTTGGGTAAACGCAATATTCTGATTATAAGTACAGGTCAATATTTTATTAGACTGAATTGTAATAAATGAAACATAGGCTGCAATCCTAAAGGCGCTTTCCTGGGAGTAAGACCTCTGAACACAATGCATAGGATTGGGCCTTGAGGCTATCAGTCAGCCCCAGTGCACATGCAGCTACAGCCAGGGGTCTGGCAAGCCTGACCTGGCCATCTGCACCAGGAGTCTTTAGGCGACCCCTAGGAAAGCTCTAGGCGACCCCCAAAGGGGTCCCGACCCCCACTTTGAGAAACGCTGCTCTATGGCTTGCCAACTAGATTGGTGGCTCCCATTCCACATTCCTGTGGACTGTTTGATTTGAGGGCAGCCTGGCATAAACAAACCAAGCTCTGTATTTGAACTTCAGGGTTGCTAACAGCACGCAGGTTGCTATTAGTGTGGTTGCAACAGGGGTATGTATGTCGTAACTAGTCGCTTGCCTGGCGCTGCTGCTTCCAAGCCTTTGACACAAGGTGATCATCCTTCTCCATTTTCAGCGGCCTTACCCGTGAAGACCATCCTCTGCGCCCAGATCCACGTGCAACAACTTCGGTGCTGAAACATGGGCATCCACCGGCATCCAGCCAGAGACCCAAAAGGCTGGCATCGTTCCCCACCCATATATAGTGGTGCCTCATAGAAACAACTTAATTTGTTCCAGAGGCATGCTTGTTATGTGAAATGCTCTTTAAGTGAAGCAGATTTTCCCGTAGGAAACAATGGAAACTCAGACGATTGGTTCCACAATTCAAAAAATATTCATATAAAAATATTAACTATGTAAAAATGATGACAAAACACTGGAATTGAATTCAAAACATGCACTCAATGTGCAGGATCCTATGAAGTCTACTTAGGCTGCAGTCCTAAAGACACTTTCCTGGGAGTAAGACCCATTGAACACAATGGGGCTTACTTCTGGGTAGACATGGTTAGGAGGCTGCAATCCAAGACACTTTCCTGGGAATAAGCCCCATTTAACACAGTGGGGCTTACGTCTGAGTAGATATGGTTAGGATGCTGCATGGAGGATAGGGGCTTACCTGGGCTACTGCTGGAGGTTCAAGGTGGCCAGTGGGGGCACTTGGGGGCTGTTAGGGCCAGCTGCCTTTGGCACCCCAGGCAACTGCCCCAAGTTGGGGGGCAGTGAGAGGCAGCAGCACTGGCTGGCAGCCCTTTTAAACAGCCTCTGCACAGAGCTTCAGGGCTGCATAAGTGCTTGTTAAGTGAAGTGGTACTTGTTATGTGAAACGCTTGTTATGCGAGGCGCTTGTTATGAGAGGTACTGTATCGCTAATCATATTGCACTTTTGTACGCAGGGACTTTTAAAACAGCTTCAGGTGAAGCAGCGGATCGTGACCTTTCATGCTGATGCCCCAGATACCTGACCTTTAGCGACAGCATTTTTAACAACTGGGGAGGAGACTTGTTTTATTTGGGGGAAGCAAACAGTCTCCTGCCTGTTTACATGAGAAGTACTCCAGAAATATTTATAGTTCACTCTGGATTAGATGTTCACTTCCTTTCAGTTCTCTCACAGTTTCTTGGGTGCACTTTCACAATTGACCTTGCGTCCCCAATCCGTGTCCAAAAATCACTCACACCCTTTCTCAAGACACCAACAAAAATAAGAGATGCAAATACACTACTCTGCATTTGAATCATTCTTACTACCAACTTTCTTATCCTACCTCTTCCCTCCACTCCCTATTAAAAAGCATGCCAGCCCCATTTATGGGACTTTAGATAGTACAGAAGGTCCAGGTTTACATTCACATACCCCCAAATCTGGAGCCACTACGGGAACACATAAGAGACTTTACGGACACCTGCAGTAACTGCACCAGCTAGTGGAAACCTATGGGAAATTCATACTGGAATCCAGAGTAGGTTGTTCTTACACCACAGCAAGGACTCCCCGTAGTTACTCTGGATTTTGCCCATAGACTCTATAGCAGTGCTTCTCAATCTTCCTAATGCTGTTACCCCTTTATAAGTTCATCATGTTGTGGGGACCCCCAACCATAAAATTATTTTCATTGCTCCTTTACATGGGAGTAAAGGCCCCCCTGACTATAATGGGATTTATTTCAGAGTAGACATGCATAGGATTGAGCTCCAAGGCTGCAATCTTATGCACTTTCCTTGGAGGCAGTCCCACTGAACTCAACTGACTTACTTCTGAGTGCACATGCATAGGATTGGGCTCTACTGCTCCAGTGCTATGCACACTTTCCTGGGAGTAAACCTCACTGAATTCAATGGGAATGACTTCTGAGAAGTCATAAATAGAATTGGGCTCTAAGCTGCAATCCTAGCACTTTCCTGGGAGTGGCCCCATTCACTATCATGGGACTAACTTCTGAGTAGGCATGCATATGATTGGCATCTCAGGCTGCAATCCTAGCCAGTTTATCTGGGAGTAAGCCCCATTGTCTTTAATGGGGCTTTCTTCTGAGTTGAATGCTTAGGATTGGGCTCTTATAATAAGTGCCTTGCTGGATCAGGCCAATGCCCATCTAGTCCAGCTTCCTGTATCTTGCAGTAGCCCACCAGATGTCTTCTGGAGCACACCAGACAACAAGAGAGCCGCATCCAGACGCCACAGATGCACCTGGCCATGTTCTGAGCCACTCTTCTAAAATCTAGCATAGCTCTCTCAGACTGCAAGCCAGCAATAGTTTACCTGGGAGTAAGACCCAGCTGGTGGGCAGAGGCTGGCGGGCTGGCTGGCGGGCAGTGTGCGTGCCTGGAGGAAAGCTCCCTACCACGTGACCTGGGCGGGCAGTGCACCTGCACCTGCAATGAAGCCCCCTGCAGAATCTGGGAGGGAGGCGCACGCCTGGGGGAAACCCCCTCCTGCTCAGCAGTCAGAAGTCCCTGGGGCACCCTCTAAGGAAGCCCCAGAGCGCATGCAGCTACAGCTGGAGGTGTGGCAAGCCTGACCTGGCCCCCTGCACAAGGGGTCTTCAGCCAACCCCCAGGAAAGCTCCAGGCAACCCCAAAGAGGTCCCGACCCCCACTTTGAGAAGGTAGTGGTTCTCAAATTTTTAGCACCGGGACCCACTCTGAATCTGTCAGGGTCCACCAGAAGTGATGTCATGACCATGAAGTAAGACAGTTTTAGACAATGCTAGGCTGTGATCCTACTAACAAGGATAGTGTAATCTCACACAATGGGAGCAAGTTCCCATTTACTAACACTGATAAAAGCATATTATCTTTAATATGATCGGTAACATTTCCCGAAACATTTCTCTTCCACAAAATTGGGACAGGACCCTCTGTCCCATTTGCCTGTATGTGAAAACAATCCCCCCAAATTGGGATTGTCCCTGCTTTTGGGGACATACGGCAATCCTAATCACATGCCATGGTAGCATCAAGTCTACTATATCAATAATATGAAGATGAATGGGAAGGCATTTGAAATTGGTTTGCCACCCACCTAGTGAGTGCCAACCCCCAGTTTGAGAAGCACTGGTAAAGGGCGCAATCCAGAGTAACTATGGGGAGTCCTTGCTGTGACGTAAAAACAATTTATTCTGGACTGTAATATGAATTTCCCATAGGTTTTTACTAGGTGGTGCCGTAACTATGTTGACGTAAATGTCTCTTACGTGCTCCCGTAGTTACTCTGGACTGTAGAGATAGAGGAAGTGGTCCATGTGCTGCATTTCATCAGCATCGCCAGAATAAGGCTGCAATCCTAAGATACTTTCGTGGGAGAAACTCATTGAACACAATGGGGCTTACTTCTGAGTTGACATGCTTAGGATTGTGCTCCAAGGCTGCAATCCTACAGACACTTTCCTGGGAGTAAGACTCATTGAACACAATGGGGCTTACTTTTGAGTAGACATGCTTAGGATTGCAGCCTAGGCCTCCGTCAGTCTTGAAAAACTATGGTATTGTGCTCGGCGCTGCATACGCTGCATGCGAAGCACGAAAGCCTGGGTTAGATTGTTATGGAGGATAGGCTGTTCCCCAAGCAGCAAATCCCCCTCTCCACGCCACTGAATTAGTCCAATGGAAAGGCAGAGCCAATACGATTGGATCCAGCTGCGTCGCAGAGCTGGGCTAAGGACAGGAGCTCACCCTGTCTTGTGGGGCCGACCCGGGTCTCGAACCCTGGCCTGCTGGCTAACAGGCACAGCGTCTTAACCACTTGCGCCACCCACAGCCTAGGACACTCTTAAAAATCCAGATAAGGAGTAGGAAACGTCTGGAAGGGGGCAAACGAACTGTTTAAAAAGTCAGTTCTGGGGTTCTCTGAGGCTGCCAACCAGCACCTGCACCCAAATAACAGGAGGGCACGTAGAGGGTGTTGCCCAGAACCTTTGCCCAGAAGCAACCCTGCTGCTCGCTTATCGCCAGTGTCAGATGAATCATAACGCTGAATACCTCCACACCCTTCCTGGAAAGGCAGTGCAAGTTTAACTCCGCTTCTGGGGATGTCTTTCTATCAGCAGGACTTAAACTGCTTCCTGCACCTTCCGTGTTTGCGAGACACGCAAATCATGTACTTTCTCCTTAAAAGGGACCTTCTGGCACTTTCTGTCTCACTTGTGAAGACTCACCTTGCACCACTTCTCTCTTGTGGGCAAACTCTGCTCGTCCGTCACCACTTCCACTTTTGCAGGGAGCCTCTCTTCCCAGTTCCTATAATCATCATCATTTGTGGAACTAAGCAGCCTTTTCAGACTCTACGGCTGCAATCCAGAGTAACTACAGGGAGTCCTTGCTCCGGTGAAAGAACCTATCCACATTTACATGGGAGTAAAGTCCCCCGACTATAATGGGATTTATTTCAGAGTAGGCATGCATAGGATTGGGCCCTGAGGCTATCAGTCAGCCCCAGTGTGCGCGCAGCTACAGCCGGAGGTCTGGCAAACCTGACGTGGCCCCCTGCACCGGGGTCTTTAAGCAACCCCCCAGGAAAGCTCTAGGCGACCCTCAAAGGGGTCCCGACCCCCACTTTGAGAAAGGCTGTTCTAGATCAACTCATTCAGGCCACTGCATTGGCTGTGTGTGTACAAGACGCTTTCTTAAATGCAGGTTATTTCTGGCGTTCGTCATAAGGAAGATGGTCTTGGGGTTGAGTGAGCAGATGCCCAAACCTCAAAAGGACAAGGTCTCCTCTCCGCCTGGCCTTTCTGGTGGACAATGCCACGTTTGCCTACTCAAAAGTAAAGCCGAGATACTGGGCACTGTCGCTTTCCCATAGAGCTCAATGCATATTTTTAGTTTCTCAGCCATAACTTTTGATAGGAAGGAGATATTTCAAAACCAATTTTGCACTGGATTCTGCTCTTCAGTACAAATCCAACAACATGTGACACGACGGGGTCCTGCACACCACTGCAAAGTTACAAAATGAAGCCAGGACGGAGGACAAAGAAGCTCCTTTGGAGGACACCTGGACAGGATGCTGGGAAAGAGGACAAATCCAGAAAATTACGGTCATATGATCACCCTTGCCTTGGGGTGATACCCAAGATAAAACAACTTAACTGTGGCCCTACGTGCACAATATGGATACCCCAAAACGTACCCGATCCGATGCACCACCCAGTCCTTCAACTTCCACTCGCTTCTCTCAAAGGTGTGAAGAGTGTGAAAACATCACACACTCAGACACAGACACTGACCAGACCGGCTGCCCATCCTTTCAAAGAACCATGAGCGCCTCCAGCACCTCCTCCTCAATTCCCTGCAGGTCAAGTCAATGGCCCAGGAGGGGCTAACAGGGAAAGCAAGAGCTCCAGCCTTCAGTCCCAAGCTGAGCACCTGAGCTGATCAGTGGAGCACCTTCTGAGAAGGTACAGAGAAACCTCAGCCGCAGCGCATGAAGAGAGCGCACCGTGCATGGAGAAGCCCAGTCAGGGGGCCCTTTACTGCTTGCCTCCGCTGTTCACAACAACACCGTTCCAAACCCTGCTGCTTCCCAGAAGCCCAGCCTGGAACACCCTTAGGATGCCACAGGCACTCTCTGACAGTTCTGGTCTTTCAACTCCTTTCATTCAGTCAACGCATGCTTCACTCTTTCAACCTCTCACTACAGGCACTGTCCGCTTTCTGACAGTTCTGGTCTTCCAACTCCTTTCATTCAGTCAATGCATGCTTCCCTCTTTCAACCTCTCACTACAGGCACTGTCCGCTTTCTGACAGTTCTGCTCTTCCAACTCCTTTTATTCAGTCAATGCATGCTTCTCTCTTTCAACCTCTCACTACAGGCACTGTCCACTTTCTGACAGTTCTGGTTTTTCAACACCTTTCATTCAGTCAAAGCATGCTTCACACTTTCAACCTCTCACTACAGGCACTGTCCGCTTTCTGACAGTTCTGCTCTTCCAACTCCTTTCATTCAGTCAACGCATGCTTCCCTCTTTCAACCTCTCACTACAGGCACTGTCCACTTTCTGACAGTTCTGGTCTTTCAACTCCTTTCATTCAGTCAACGCATGCTTCCCTCTTTCAACCTCTCACTACAGGCACTGTCCACTTTCTGACAGTTCTGGTCTTTCACCTCCTTTCATTCAGTCAACGCATGCTTCCCTCTTTCAACCTCTCACTACAGGCACTGTCCACTTTCTGACAGTTCTGGTCTTTCAACTCCTTTCATTCAGTCAATGCATGCTTCCCTCTTTCAACCTCTCACTACAGGCACTGTCCACTTTCTGACAGTTCTGGTCTTTCTTTCAAAACCTTTCATTCAGTCAATGCATGCTTCACTCTTTCAACCTCTCACTACAGGCACTGTCCTCTTTCTGACATTTCTGGTCTTTCAACTCCTTTCATTCAGTCAATGCATGCTTCCCTCTTTCAACCTCTCACTACAGGCACTGTCCACTTTCTGACAGTTCTGGTCTTTCAACTCCTTTCATTCAGTCAATGCATGCTTCCCTCTTTCAACCTCTCACTACAGGCACTGTCCACTTTTTGACAGTTCTGGTCTTTCAAAAGCTTTCATTCAGTCAATGCATGCTTCACTCTTTCAACCTCTCACTACAGGCACTGTCCTCTTTCTGACATTTCTGGTCTTTCAACTCCTTTCATTCAGTCAACGCATGCTTCACTCTTTCAACCTCTCACTACAGGCACTGTCCACTTTCTGACAGTTCTGGTCTTTCTTTCAAAACCTTTCATTCAGTCAATGCATGCTTCACTCTTTCAACCTCTCACTACAGGCACTGTCCTCTTTCTGACATTTCTGGTCTTTCAACTCCTTTCATTCAGTCAACGCATGCTTCACTCTTTCAACCTCTCACTACAGGCACTGTCCACTTTCTGACAGTTCTGGTCTTTCTTTCAAAACCTTTCATTCAGTCAATGCATGCTTCCCTCTTTCAACCTCTCACTACAGGCACTGTCCACTTTCTGACAGTTCTGGTCTTTCTTTCAAAACCTTTCATTCAGTCAATGCATGCTTCCCTCTTTCAACCTCTCACTACAGGCACTGTCCACTTTCTGACAGTTCTGGTCTTTCTTTCAAAACCTTTCATTCAGTCAATGCATGCTTCCCTCTTTCAACCTCTCACTACAGGCACTGTCCACTTTCTGACAGTTCTGGTCTTTCTTTCAAAACCTTTCATTCAGTCAATGCATGCTTCCCTCTTTCAACCTCTCACTACAGGCACTGTCCACTTTCTGACAGTTCTGGTCTTTCTTTCAAAACCTTTCATTCAGTCAATGCATGCTTCCCTCTTTCAACCTCTCACTACAGGCACTGTCCACTTTCTGACAGTTCTGGTCTTTCTTTCAAAACCTTTCATTCAGTCAATGCATGCTTCCCTCTTTCAACCTCTCACTACAGGCACTGTCCACTTTCTGACAGTTCTGGTCTTTCTTTCAAAACCTTTCATTCAGTCAATGCATGCTTCACTCTTTCAACCTCTCACTACAGGCACTGTCCTCTTTCTGACATCTCTGGTCTTTCAACTCCTTTCATTCAGTCAACGCATGCTTCCCTCTTTCAACCTCTCACTACAGGCACTGTCCACTTTCTTCACACTTTCACTCTTTCAACCTCTCACTGCTGGTGTAAGGGCTGAAATTGCCTTGCCTTCCCTGATGTTGATTTGCACGTGACATGGTGATCCATGACCAGAGTCCAATCCTACACGTGTCTACTCAGAACTAAGTCCCATCAGAGTCAATGGGTCTTACTCCCAGGAAAGTGTGGAGGAGGAAACTTTTGAAGTATGGCATTTCCTCCTCTCTTTGGAGTCTCCCTCTGCTCCATTTTAGCATATGCTGTGGACAGTGCCAGGGTGTAAGAGGTCTACTCAGAAGAAAGTCCATTATAGCCAATGAGATTACTCACAGGAAAGTGGGGACAGGATTGCAATTTCAGCCCCATGCTCTGCATGGCTACACAGAAGTAACTCCATTACAGCCAATGGCCTTCCTCACAGGAAAGTCTACCTATGACTGCAGCCATGCACTCCTACATGGGAGTAAGTCCATTACAACCAATGAGCTTCCTCATAGGAAAGTGTGCCTAGTTCTGCAGCCTCAGCCCCATACTCTGCATGTCTACACGGAAGTAACTCCATTATAGCTAATGGTCTTCCTTGTAAGGAAGCGTGTCTTGGACTGCAGTGTCACAGGCTGATCCTCTTTACCCCTACACAAGAGTAGGTGCTTTCTAGCCAATAGAAAGGGAAGCGTTGACAGGTCTGTACTTTCAGGGCCCCATGCTCTGCATGTCTACACTGAAGTAAGTCCATTACACCCAATGGGCTTCCTCGTGCGGCGTCAGGGTCCCATGATCTGCACGCTTACACTGGAGTAAGTGCACTGCAGCGAATGGGTCTCCTCGCAGGGGAGCATGCCTGGGGGTGGGGGCTGCCCCTACACGGGAGTAAGTGATTTCTAGCCAATGGGCTTCCTCGTGCGGCGTCAGGGCCCCATGCTCTGCATGCTTACACTGGAGTAATTGCACTGCAGCGAATGGGTCTCCTCGCAGGGGTCGTGCCCCTACACGGGAGTAAGTGCCTTCTGGCCAATGGGCTTCCTCGTGCGGCGTGAGGGCCCATGCTGTGCTACAGGGGAGTAAGTGCCTTGCAGCGAATGGGTCTCCTCGGGGCTCTCACCTCCTGCGCGAGGGGCGGGTGTTCGTGGGGCGCGGGGGGCGCGTCGAGGGCCTCCAGGAGCAGCTCGAGGGCGACGGTCTCCTCCCCGCGGGCGAGGCGCTCCTCCAGCCAGCGCTGCAGGGCGTTGGTGTGCCTGGCCAGGCCGGGGCCGGAGGACGGCGGGGGCTCCTCCGGGGCCTGCCCCTCGCCCAGCCTCCGCGCCGCCGCCTCCCGCAGCCGCGCCCGCCCCAGCAGCACCGCCGCCGCCGGGAAGGGCCCGCCGGGAGAGGCCGCGGCTGAGGCGCCGGGGGAGGCCTCGCCCGCACCGGCCCCGTCCCCGCCCTCGCCCGCGGGCGCCTCCGCCTCCTCCTCCGCCTCCCCCTCGCCGCGGCTCCCCGCCGCCCCCATCGCCGCTTCCCTCACGAAGCCCTTTCGCGACACCCGCCGCAAAGCCACCGGGCCGTCAAGCGGGACGCGTCGCAAAACGTAGTTCCCTAGAACACACTCGCCCCGCAAAATCGCACTGCGCATGCTCGGAGCGGCGTCGGGCACGTCGGACAACACCCTCAAAATAACACCCAATCAGCGTTTAGAATCCACGTCACGTGCTGCCCTCGCTTTGAGCCTGTGGGCGCCATGTTTCTTGCTGGCAGCCTCAGGACGCTTCATCGTCACTCAAAACGCGCCCCTGAAATCAGGAGCGAATCGGTGTATAGGAATTCGGTCACGTGGTGCATTCACTGGCCCCCCCCTTAACCACGCCCACCACTCAGGCCAGCCCTTCAAATCAGGAGCGAATGAGCGTTTAGGAACTCGGTCACGTGCTGCCCTCACTTGTGCGCGGCGGCGCCATGTTGTCTGCTGAAGGCGTGGTCCCGCCTACTACTTAGGCCACACCCCCTACAACGGGAGCGAATGAGCTTATAGGAACTGCGTCACGTGCTACCCACACCTGAGCGCAGCGCCGCCATGTTGGGTGCTGGCGGCAGACCCCTTTCATGCTGCGAGGGGCTCTGGCGGCGCTGGGCCTAGCTCTGGCTGCGGCCTGGCTGCTCCTCAGCGGGTCCGAGTCCGAGCCGGTGCTGAGCTCTGGGGAGCTGGCCCGGTATACGGGGGAGGAAGGCGGGGCCGGGCTGTACCTGGCGGTGCTGGGGCTCGTCTTCGACGTGCGGGAAGGCGGCAGGCACTATGGCCCGGGGGGCGCCTACAGCAGCCTGGCAGGTACTCCCACACAGGTTCTCAAAGTGGGGGTCGCGACCCTGCGGGGGGGTCGCCAAATGGGCGCCGCCATCTTGGATTCTAGCACTGGGCGCCGCCATCTTGGAATGTGACACTCAGATCTTTTCCTAGGAGTAAGACCCATTGGACACAATGACACTTACTTCTGAGTAGACACACCGCAGGGAGACCGGATGCCGCCTGTACTCCTTTTAGGGCAACACATTTTTAATTAATTAATTAATTAATTTCACATATTAATTAATCAATAACTTTTAAGTATTAATGATGAACATTTAAATTTCATTAATTAATAACTTAAATTTCATTAAATTTTAATGTATTAATTAATAACTTTAATATTAATTTATTTTTATTTTATAATGAATTTATTAATAACTTTTACATTTTCCTTGGGAAAAAAATCTTTCCTTCTTTTCCTCTTGTGCGGGCTGTATTAATCCTATGCACACTTACCTGGGAGTAACTCATTGAACTCAATGGGACTTACTTCCAAGTAGGTATGGTTAGGGTTGTGCTAAATTATAATAAATTTATTATTATATGTAATAAATTATATGGAAGCGTTTTAAATTAACTTTTAATATTGGCTGCAATCCTAAACACACTTCCCTGGGGGTAAGACCCACCGAATACAATGACTTACTTCTGAGTAGACACACTTAGGATTGCAGCCATAGTGTTTTATTTTAACACATACTATATTATATGGTAATAGAAAGCACAATCCTAACCATGCCTACTCCAAAGTAAGCCTCAATGGGTCTTATGCCATAGGCTGCAACCCTAAAGACACTTTCCTTGGAGTGAGACCCATTGAACACAATGAGACGTACCTTGGAGTAGACCTGGTTAGGATTGTCCTTATAGTGTCCAACTCTCATCTAGGATAAGCCTGCAGAGACGGAGGTTGAAAGTCCAGCTTATAATTACATGAAATTAATTTGCATGAATTTTAACTTTAATCTTGTTATGTCCTACATTTTTCTTGGGGGTCCTACATTTTTTGGGGGGCTTGTCCTTTTTTTGTTTATGCCATGTGGTCACCCTGACTTGGAGGAACTTGGGCATCACAGTGATGGCACTTCCAGCCCTGACCGGGTTGGACGGACAGACTGACAGACGGATGGAGGAGAAGAGTCGGTTGCTGTCCATGCAGATGGGGGGTGACGGGATGGGGGGCTGGAGTCTCTCGGGGCACTCATTGCTCCAACCAACAAGTGTTGGTTGCTGTGCATGCAAAGAGGTTTCAGGGGCAACAGGTGAGCATTGAGCGCATCATTGGAATCTGTGCTCAAAGATCCAGAACTAGGATTGTTTTGGGACCCTCTTGGGGAGGCTCATGTTGCCGCTTATGGGGTCTGTACCCAAATCCTTTCTCTCCCCAGGAAAAGATGCCTCCAGGGCTTTTGCCACCGGTGACTTCAGCCCGAGCGGCCTGGTGGATGATATCTCTGGGTTATCCCCGGCAGAAGTGTTGACCATCCACAACTGGCTCTCCTTCTACACTAAAAATTATGTGCTTGTCGGTAGGTGGCTCCGAGGGGCAAGGAGAGGAGGCTCCCTCTAATGATACTAGGTGGATGGGTCGGCAGGGTTGGGGTGGAGCTCATGCGCACAGTGCGCCCGAGGAACCTCTGCCAGGAATGCATCTCTGAACCCATTTCCCACAGGTGCACATGGCAAAAGTGCCTCTGAGCATGTATCGAGTGCCCATTTCTAGCCACAGACTTGCATAGCTGGCAGTGAAGAGGATGCAAAATTGACCGGAAGCTTCACGCTTCAACCTTTTTCTACAGAATTTAGATTTCTACAGAAGCTTGGGGGGGGGGGGGGCGACCCAAATTAAAAACATTATTTTTAAAAAGTAACTTAGTTTTTAGATGTATTTATCTTTTATGCATTACTTTGAATCTTTTATGAATATGGCAGCACTAAAATACCCAAGGAAAGCTTGGGTTTCCTTTCTAGGAAGAAAAGCGACAGACAGACAGGGAAGGAAAGGAAAGGATGGATGGATAGGGAAGGAAGGAAGATGCATGTAAGTACTAAGACTCAGGACTTGGTAACATCCCAAAACATCTGTTGCTTGGACTTGTGCTTCACAGATTGTGTGTCCCTTTGGACCGTTTCGTGTTTCTGTGTGTGCGTGCACACATACCACACACACATATATACCTATGCATATACATATATATACACACACACTTATGCAAAGCAGGGGCTCTTGCCACTGACCCACAGCCCGGCCACCACAAATGGGACATTCAACATTTTTATGCAATGCTCAGTCTTGGACATTGGTAAGCAGACTCAGTGGAGAAGGGGTTAACCCCGTGGGGCCAGACTTGTGGGGTTTTTGAGGCTTCCCTTCAGTGGTAAGTGCCAGACAAGCCTTTGGCTGACTCAACAGGGCTTTTGCACTGAACCTAATAGGGCTGATTTGGGGACCGATCCCGGTTTTGTCTCTGCTTTTGGAAAGGCAAAGTGGCCGGACGATTCTATGACGAAGAAGGGTCGGCCACAGAGGCCTTGAGGGAAGCCCAGGCGCTCGCGGAAGAAGGGAAGAGGCTCCAGGCCCTGGAAGACGAGAAGAAAAAGCTCTTCCCACCCTGTAACTCGGAGTGGAGCGCGGCCGAAGGAGGCAGAGTCTGGTGTTCCAAGCAGAGGTGAGTCTGCCCTAGAGACACTGGAAGACAGAAAGGGAAGGGCAGCCCCCCTCCCCAAGCCGCATGTTCTGTAGGAAAACGGGGATAGGTTGCTTTATGGGTTTATAGATTATTTGGGGGGGTTAAAATTCTGACCTTGAAGTTGGGGGTGCAAATTTTAAAACACTTCTCAATCCTGATGCTCACTGAGCAACCAGAGTGACCTTCATCTCCTTGCAGTTGTGACAGTAAAGAGGAAGGTGCTGCAGCTTGTGGAATCTTAAGTTGTGTTTGGTCTCCTCCTCACTCTTACAGCGGGGGTATCAGCAGAGACTGGAGTGGTGTCCCGAGGAGGCTGTACGAGCCCGGCTCCCGGCACATCCGCTGCGTGTGTGTCCAAACGGAAGGGCCCCCTTCAGGGAAACTGCACTCCGGTCCGCGGAATGACAGAGGAGACTTGGATAACCCCAATCTGCAGGAGTACGAAGGGTGCCACCCCCGGGCTGACTGGTGTGCAATAAAGGACTGAGCCAACCAGGAGGTTTCGACTAGTCTCTCTCCATGTCTCTATTTGTGCACATTCAGCTTCATACACTGATTTTCACCCAAAGAAAAATCAACCAGCAGCCTGGAAAATGCTCGAGTTCCCCTTCCTTACAGAGTAGATAGGAGGGTTCAAGCAGTGGGATTCAAATAAATTAACAACAGGTTCCATGTCCCATTAGTAACCGGTTCTCAGAACCAGGCACTCATTAGCAAGGGTTGCAGAGAACCTGTGAGAACCCCCTGAAGCCCACCACAGGGTTCAAGGGCCATTGAGCAAAGGAGGCTGAAGGGCTTGGAAATCCGGGCTCAGCCATCCCAAGGTAGCTTTTTAGAGGTTCACACTGGTGTAGGGTGCCTGTTCTATTGCAGTAACAGCACCAAACTGGCAATCGCTGCACAGATTTAAAGTGAACTTAGGGCACAATCCTAACCATGTCTACTCAAATCCCACTGTGTTTTATGGGTCTTACTCCCAGGAAAGTGTCTTTAGGATTGCAGCCTCAGTTTTCAAAAACCTTACAACTGGAAGATTTAACAGCTGCTGAGCAACCATCTGCCAAAGGCTCTGAGGTTCCACTTCGTTTGAACGAGGAAACCTGGTCAAGAGATGCTGTATGTAGAAACCTGAGGGTTGACTTCATAGCAGTCAGCTGATGGGACCCTACTGAAGCCACAACCATAAGCCATAACTAGGGGGGCTTCAAGGCCCTTCGTTCTGACCCGTTTAACACAAATGAAAACCTCAGCCTGCTATCCTAAACACACTTTCCTGGGAGTAAGACCCATCGAGCACAATGAAGCTTACTTCTGAGTAGACATGGTTAGAATTGTGCTCCAAGTTAATCTTCCAACAAGGTCTAAAAACTTGTATTTCAACAGGCTTACTATAGCTCTTCTTAAACAAGGTTTATTTTTATAGCTACCTGCCTGTTTAACCTGGAATTTTTACTGTTTTCGTGTCATTTAATAGTGGTTTAATTGTATTTATTGTTTCAATCTACTTCTAATTGTTCTTTATTGTTGTTTTAAACATTGCTAGCCCTCTTGAGTTTCCTGTTTTAAGGAAGAAAAGTGGGACAGAAACCGAATGAATGAATCCTGCGGATTTCCTTGCTGCAGGCAAGGGGTTGGACTAGATGACCTACTAGGTCCCTTCCAACTCTAGGATTCGACGTGGTAGAGGCTTTCGAGCCCAAGGAAGACAACCTAAGCTCTGACCAGCAACTGCCATACTCGACACACAAAACGGGGAACCAAGTCAGTTAAGGATCAGACTTAAGTGTTTTATTAAAAAGTGCTTTACAGGGATTAAGTTTGTGCAACCTGACAAAGTCCACCAAGAACCCAGAAAACACACTGTGTCCAAGAAGCAAGTCCCAGGGAGGAAATATGCCCTCGCCCCCCCTTTCCCTGGCTCTGTGGGGTCCCTGGCTTTGAGTGCATCCTTCGGTTGGTGACTCCCCCACCCACCGAATGCTACAGGACCAGTGATGGAGCAGCTCCTGGTGAAACACCAGCTCTTGGGGAGGCTGCAAACAAGACTGAGTTAGTTCTTTGGAGGTGGGGGGCAGACAAGCAAGAGGGAGACACAGCACAGCCCACTCCCTAATCCAGCATCTCCACAGAACTGGGGAAGGCAGGAGTTCCAGTTTTGTTTTTCAGAGTCTGGGAGCCCCCTTGAAATGTACTGTTTTGGCCTTCGACCTTTGAGAGTTTCCCCTCAACAGTTTTACTGCACATGCCCAGGTTTCACTTAACATACAAAGCAGTTATTCTATAAATCACAGAAATATAAAAAAGTAGCACTCTGGTATCAGCTCTTTTTACATATATATATATCTATATACGTAGGCGGGTAACGTTAGAGGACGGCATTAGTATTCTAATCTGACGTTATGGATGCTTTTCCCCTTACGCTGAAAGAGTAGTGGTTACTAAAGGCGAGAGACACTCGTTCCAACCGATTCGTTCATGGGACTAAAGCTTCATTTTTGCTTTTCTTCCAGCCTGGTTTTGGGTTTGATGGAACTTTTTAAAGGCAAAGTTTGACATGTAAACAGTGGTCGGACCCCATCCAAATGCCCGGCTTGCCCTGCTGCGCCCTCCCACTCACCAGCCTGTGATTCCAAGTGTGTTTTCTCTTTAGTGTTGGGACAGATGCGAGAAACGTTATCCGGAGCATCTCTCAGAACCGGAAGCCGAGCTCTTTCGAGCTGGCCGTTTAATACTGCTATCTCCAGAGCATAGCGCATGGGGGTTGAATTAAGATAATTCCTGGGTTGCAGTCAGGAGCAGGGCTGGGGACATGCGGTGGAATCCCAGAAAGGAATGGAGAAGCCCCCCCAGCTCCCAGGACTGCAGCCCAATAGGCAGCTATGCCACCGTTTCCTTTGCGACAGGCTCCTCTGGCACCGGCTGAGTCATGGCCTTCACATCACGCCGTGCCACAGCCACCTTCCCCCACCCCACAGCTTGGCACTGAAACATTCTCCAGCGCTGGAATAGTTCCAGACCGTCCCAAAACATCACAGTAAACAGAGAAATACTGGCCAAGCCATTGATGTGTGACTCTAAAGAGCCAGGAAATAGCTTGTGGGGTTTTTTCCCTATGAGAAGCCATGATTAAACTGGTGAAAAGGTAAGTTTCCCATCTCTCCACTTTGATAGTCAACTTCTGGAGTGGGGGAAGGATTATGAAGACACAGGATTTGCAATCCTTGCTCCGTTACTCCGGAAGAAACTGTAAAGCTTATTGTAATAAGGCCACGCAAATAAATTTTTCCAGCGACGCATCAAACCAAACCCTGTGTGTGGAGAGGACCTTCCCTGGGAGGGGCAGTTGCTGCGCACACTACAGTCGCCCGCTTCTGACAACGCCAGAGAGGATCATCAGATCGCTCCTCTGTGCGCGTAGAAGGAGCGGACAGAGAGTCACACGTCCAGAAGTTGAAGTGCTAACTATATAGGAATGGAACTGGACCTCAGAACAGCCCACTCGCTGCAGCACAGCCTCCCCAACATGATCAGTGACTGCAGAGTGTTCCCCAAGACGCCCAGCACTAGTCGTAGCCCAAATCAGTGTTCACACCTCACTCCCGTTTGTTCTTGATCCCGTTTCTAGAATACCCACCGTGACACATTCGCGGAATTGTACAGAAGTCCTTTATACCGGAATACTCGTAGACTGTGGTCCCTTACGCTGATCAGAGTCTGTTGCAGAGGAAGACAGAAGTATACGCTCTCTCCACCCTCCCCAGGGTCTCCGTTAGAGGAAGCTCGCCGCAGAACAGCTGCGACTGAAGGAAGGGTGTTGTCACCTGGAGATCGGTCCTCTTCCCCCCCGACGACTAGGAAACTCCTCCCAGAGTCAAGACATCAAAGCATATGTTGCAGACCCTGACAGGCTTGTTCAAGTCAAACTTTATTATGGGGATCTCCTTCATCGAGCACTTGTGGCACAGCAGGCGCCCGCAATGCCGGCTGTGCGGAGAAAACACAAAACACCAGTTTACAACCACTGTGCCGGGGCACACGGGGTGCCACCGATGTTCTATTGGTGTGCCGTCAGACGGGTTGAAGCCCCCTACCAGCAGCATGGCGTTCCTTGTCAATGGTTTAAAAATCTGACTATTTTAGTGTCTAGAGATGAAAAAGATGGAAAATCACTGACAAACTTGCCATCTTCTATTTCAGAGGGACAAGGCATCCCCCCTAAAGACTCTGGCTGGAATACTGGAGGGACATGAGGCTCCTTTATGACCCCACAGACCAAGCACGGCAGCCTTTGGCTGTTCCTTTGATGTAAAGAGTCTCAGGGGGCGATCCTAGCCTAGGCCGACACAACTCCTTCCATTCCGTGGTGATGTAGGGAGGCAAGCGCATGTCTGTGCACTGGCCTAACCCTCCCCCAAGAGTTGCACAAGTGTGTCTTATGGCTCTTCTGTGACATCTCCAAGTCAGCACAGGACTTGTGCTGGGTTAGGCTGGCCTAACTGGAGGTTAGGACTGCAGCCTTGGTTAGTTAACAAGCAAATAGGTTCAGGGTGGGGGACCTGCTAAATCTGAACATCAGCATCCCACTTTCCCTTGGCCAACTAGATGCTTTGACCTAACCCCTCCCTACCCCCACAGAAGTGGCTCTCTGCACTTTTGTGACGCCCCCAGGTCAGCGCAGGACTTATGCCAGGGCTTAGGCTGGCAGGTTAGGATTGCAGCCAAAAGCTCAGTTGTTAACCTTCCTCTATTGTTACACATTATCTTGCTGCTTAATCTGTCTTGTTTTTAGCTGGGTTAACAGTTTCTATAAACCACTTCAAGACAGTTAACTGCAAAATTTAAATCTGGTCACTTGCCAGAACTCAAAAGTAATGCACTTACCAGTGATGCTTCCTGGTGGTGACCCCAAACTTGGCACTACATTCATAGCAGTTGGAGCCGTCACACCAAGGAGGTTCCTTAGACAGCATATCTGAAAACCAGAGAGGCAGGAGGCATCGATATTAAAGGGAAATCCAGTTTAACATTAATAGTTATAGTTTCAGCTCATCACCCCTACTGAACTAGACTTGCAACGAAGGGTTCTAGGGGGCAGTGGCAGGCAGTGGGGGGGGGGGGAACCAGCAGAAACCAGGCATCCCTACTGGGCACTAATGGGCAGTGGACACCAGCGGTCACTGCAGTGGGAACCAGAACCAGTGGGCACAAGTAGGCACTTGGCATCCTTAATGGGCACCACTGGGTAGCAGGCACGATAGTGCAGTAGAAAGCAGACACCAGTTGGCACCAAAAGGCACCAGTGGGCATCCCCACTCAGCCTCAGGCATCCTTACCAGGCACCACTACGCAGTGGGGACCACCTGCCATCAATGGGCACCAGGCATCCCTAGTGGGCAGCAAGCACCAGTGAGCAGTGGACACTAGGCATCCCTACTGAGCACCACTGGACACTGGGCATCAGTGAGCAGCAGACAGCAAGCTCCACTGGGTACCACCAAGCATCCCTATCAGGCACTACCCCACCCCCACTGATTATTATAGCACTTACTTTAGAACAGACATGCAAGGCTAGGTCTCTCAGGCTCCTTTCCATTGTCCCCCATAGACAGGAGTGAGCCCCATTGACTTATTAGGATTACTTCAGAGTAGACATCTGTACGCTGGTCTCTCAGCAGGTTCCCTGCTCAGGACACTCACCTAGAAGCCTGAACAGAAGCTGTTTGGTAGCGACTTGGTAGTTGAAGATATTGACTCCCTGGTTGTTGTTAATGCCCAAGCGTGCTCCAGCTCTCACAATGGCCCGACACAAGTTGGCGTTGCCCTTCATGTAGGCCAAAAGCAGCACTGGAAGGAAGGAAAGCCCTTTAGTCTCAGCACTGGGTTGAACACAGCTACACCACGTCTATACCATGTCTACACACCACCAGCTACACTGGGCTGAACACAGGTCCACCCATGGTTAAGCTCTTACCAGTGTTTCCTTCAGCATCCTGTTTGTCAAGAGGGTACTCTGGCATGCACTCCAAGAAGAGGTCAAAGATGGCCGCTGCATTGTCCTTCCCATATTGCCCCAAGATGTGCAACGGGGACTGGCCTCTGAGGAGGAGAAGACGGGCACTAAGCATTTCGAGAAGACAGGCACACGCTAGCATGGCAAGGACGTCTGTGTTGGTGTTGCCCATCACTGAGAAGCCAGGTCCTTGCCCCAAAGGGTGCCCATCTCAACAACAGCGCCATTATTCCACATACGCATACTTGGGCTGCATCAAAACCACTTTTAGCCTCTCTCCGTGCCATGTTCCTCTCTGCGGATGTGGGGGTAGCACATAACCATTGGGGTAGAGCCACATGTTCTCAAAGGGGATGAAAAAATGGATAGTCTCTGCTGGCAAGGAAGGTTGCTGCACTCACCTGAGGTTGAAGGCTTCGGCATCCACCGTGGATTCTGTCAGGAGGGCACGGATGTTGTTGAGGCGCCCCTGCATCACTGCCAGGTGGAGGGCTGTGTTGAGAGAGATGGGAGCTTAGTGTCTGCTGAGATCAGGTGCAGAGCAGTATGAGCATCTTGGGGGGCCGGGGGCACCCCAGATGCAAAAAAACTGAAGATAAACACATTTGGGGGGGTGTATTTGTTTATCTGCTCAACTGGAGGGTTTTCAGGGGACCCAAAGAAGAAGGAAGGTGAGCAAATCGTGCCAAACTTTTACGGAGATTCCAGTTGACAGGAAAAGTTAACTCCTGAAAAAGTTACCGTTATTCCCATTTTCATCCATAGCTGTAAAGTCTACTCCGTTCTCTAGAAGGACAGAGCAAATCGTGGGGAGATCTTGTTGTGCGGCAAGGTGGAGAGCCGTCTGGCGGTGCTTGTTCAGTTCGTTGATTTTGGCACCTGCAAGCAGCTGCGTGGAAAGACCATTCTTAGTAGAACATTTGTTTTATTTATTTCCGATACGGGGAAAGGGATATTGGGTAGACAACAACGGGGACAGCTACAGAAGGGCAGACAACAACGGGGACAGCTACAGAAGGGTAGACAACAACGGGGACAGGTACAGAAGGGTAGACGCAGAAGGTTCTTCAGGCACAACATCTTTTACGTTTCCATAATTCTACTTTACATACAACTCATTAATCAATTTCTATCATTTTTCCCATCATTTATATTATATTATAGTACTTTATTATAGTATAGCAAAGTTCCTCTGCCATCCCCCACTGCACATCAATCCTCCACACACATCAACCCCCATGCGCAACGTTCATCCACCCCATGTACAACATTCCCCTATGCGCACCAACTCCCCCATGTGCACCAACCCCCCCCCCTGCATGCTCAGCATCTGCCCAGTGCAACCTCTTCCTCCGAACAACATCCCCCCCAGTGCACCAGGCACCGAGCACCAAACTGGCTGGATGTTGTTGAGTCTCCCATGTTAAGTGTAGGACAGAAACACGTTGCCCCCTTTTCAGCCCCTGAAGGGTTAAATTTCTCCAGGTGGTTCTTGGTGGGAGTTCAGGTGACAGAAGGAACTCCCAGAATTCCATGCTTCAGGCCCAGCAGTTGGGGCGGAATGTTGATGAGTCAGCAATTCTCAATGCAAAGTATAGGGAGGAAAACGCGTTGCGCCCCTTTTCACCCCCTTCCGGTTGGAATTTCCAAAACCGGTTCTTAGTGCACCCCTCCGTCACGGAAGGAACACCCACCCCCAATTTCACACTTCTAGGCTTGGCAGCATTGATGAGTGAATGAGTGAGTTTTCTCTTTTATATATAAAGATTTGTCCTAATAACAATAGGATAGTCACTAGGACCATCCCTTTAAGAACAGAGAAGTCTTAATTGTAGTTGATAAACCCACAGAAATGTTATTAAATCCTATTGATAGGTAGTGCAAGAACAGGTTGCCGCAGGCTCCGTCTAGGAGGCATCCCCTCTTTCACAACAGTGAAGGGGAATCTTTTAAAACGGTGTCTCACTTTCAATTTTAAAAGCGTTGCTACCATTAACTAAAAGTGCCCTTTTAAAAAGTTTTGGGTATCCTTTTCTTTGGTGGAAAAGTGAGGTATGAATCAAATGTTTAAAATCATTAATTTTAAAATGGCATCTTGCACTATTTCTTCCCACGAGGGAAACAATCCCGGGGGGGGGGGGGGGGGGGGGGCTGCACAGATGTTTAAAGAAACAGTAATATAAAGAAAAGTGTCATATAGGCTGCAATCCTAAAGACACTTTCCTGAGAATAAGCCCCACTGAAAACAATAGGGCTTACTTTTGAGTAGACATGGTTAGGATTGTGCTCATAAGGAAGGTTTGCATTTTATTCAGGCCTCTATACAGTCCCCCCTATTTCCCTATAGAACTTGAAGAAGTACTTGGAGGTGTGGGAGGGGGTAGGACTCCTGCATGCCTCGCTGCAGTCCTTAGAGCTAGGCTATAAGACAGGCAAGTCTTAAGGAACAGCAAAAGACTATGCATTTTGTCTGTTCACATGAAACTGAGCATGGCTTGCTATGGCACCAGGGAAATGCATGACTCCATCTCCCCAACACCCCAAAGGTGGAGAGAGCCAACCTCATAACCTGCCTGTGGCAGTTATCCAAACGCTACAACCATCGCTGAACGACCAACAGGCGCACCTCGACTGGAAGCCCTGCAGAAGCAGCCTCTTCCCACACCCCAGCCAGTGACTGCTGGCATTCCTCTTCCACGGGACGTACCAGATTGCGCACAATGATTTCGGAGCCTGCCTGCACAGCAAGGTGTAGAGGGGTGAGCTTGGAGGCATCCTGGACTCTGGAGTTCACATTGGCCTGGACGCTGATCAGGAACAGCACACTCTCAATGTCCGAGTTCTGGACAGCAACGTGGAGGAAGTTGCGACCTTTGTTGTCCACCTGCAGCAGGGAGGAGGAAGGTGAGTCCCTTCCCACGGCCTTGGCCGTAACACACATAAGACCAGCAGACCACTGGCAGCCAGAAGGTCAGCCTGAACGGGAGTGTTTACGCTGCAAAATATTTAAGGGCAGACCCCAAATGGACTTGCAGAGATATACCACCAACTCCATCCAGCTCTCCAGAATTTCTGGCAGAAAAGGGCCTCCTTCCAAACCCTGCCTGGTGAGGTTGCCAGGACTGAACCTGAAACCCTACAAAGCAGGTTCTCTGCCACAGAGCAATGGAGCCCACCCAAACAAGAGCAGGGATGGGCAGGCTTCAGACTTGCTTTTCCTTCCATGGGACTCACAGCCCACCCTGCAGAATATGGTGCCAAAAATGATGGGCAGGAGAGCACTGACTCAAGGAAAAGCCTAAAGACCCACGTAAGGGTCTGCGTAATACTCAGTGGGGTCATGTGGGAATTACCAGGAAACTCTCAAACCGGCCAGCAGAACTGCAACAAGGCTTACTAGGCTATGATCCAGAGTAACTACAGGACCTTTTACACCAACACAGTTACAGTGCCAGCTATGGGAAATGCATAGAGCAATCCAGAGGAAGCGCCTCTTACGTCTTCCTGTAGTTACTCTGGATTGTAGGGTTAATCTCCAAAATAAGTGTCTGCATTAGACTTGAGGGAGCCTTAATAAGACAACCTCATATTGACAGGCAGGCAACATTAAGGAACAGTAGAGAACTATTATTCAATAACCAGGAGGCCGAAGTCCTTGCTGAGTCACTCAAAGAGACACCAGGAGAGATTCCTGTTTCTCTGGTGAGAAAGAGGAAGACTGCGAGACCGAAACAGGAAGAAACCGAAGATTGTGAAACGTCTTGAACTTTAGGAAAGCAGCACAGAACTAAAATGCCCAGGCAGGACCCATTGATGGGGCCCCCAACACTTCCATCCCAGCCCCAGGAGGCGACCACAGAGGTGCCTGCCACCTCCTACTACCTGCTCTGCCGCTCCCGGCTCCCGCTTCAGGATCGCTTCGGCAGCCTTGTTGTTCTTGTAGGTCATGGCACAGGCAAAAGGGGTCAGGCCTTGCCGGTCACGAATGCCCAGTTGAATGTCGGGGTGGGAGATCATCAGCTGGATGATGACAGCATGCTGGTTGATGATGGCCACGTGGATCGGAGTCCTGCCTTCTGCATCCTGAGAAAAAGGTTCGAGTGGGGTCAGCCTTGCAAAATAAGCTCCGTGTAGAGGAACCACTTTTGGTGCCACGTTTACAAGCATCCTTTAGAGAACCTCTGGGGAAGACAGCAGACAGAATGACGGACAGCAGACAGAGTGCATGAGGTTAATCTGAGGAAGGTCAAGCTCAATAACTGAGCTCAAACTCAATGCTTGGAGTTGGGGCAGCCAATCTTACTGAGACAAGAGCAGCTTCTCTACAAGGAGCTGTTACCACTACCCCTACAATCCAGAGTAACTACGGGAAGACGTACGAGGCACTTACTCTGGATTGCTCTATGCATTTCCCATAGGTGGCACCGTAAGTACGTCAGTGTAAAAGGTCCTGTAGTTACTCTGGATTGTAGCCTACATTAAGAAAGCGGTATCAGTTCCCTCGAAGAGGAGGAAACTGGATGAGGAGCTTCATGGCACATTCAGAAACTCATCTGGTCACTGCAGCCAGATCTAAAACAGGAAACATTTCCAGCCTTTGTGATTACAGGAGGAAGCCCTTTGACTCCAAGTAGCAAATGCTGGGGGCAGACAGGACTGGCCATCATCCCTCCCCAGGAGGAATCCAGTTGGCCATGAGGGGGGAAAGGGAAGAGGAGATGGGGGCACTGAGAGCACACTACAAAGCAAAAGGCACTCTTCTCCTACCTGTGCATTCACATTGGCACCAAACTCCAGAAGACACTGCACCGTCTCCTCCAGGCCCCAGCAGGCCGCCAAGTGCAACGGGGTCTGCCCATCATGGGCCTCCTCGTCCCCCTCGCCGTTGGCACCCGGCTTTCTTGGTGTGTTGACATCACAACCACTGGAAAGCAAAAACAGTAGCATTAGAGGTCAACCTGAGCACCAGAGCTGTGGATGCAGATACCACAGGCAGCCCAGAGGCAGAAGAGAGCAGCCATGTTCTCAGTAGCCCACAGGATGCATGTTTGCTCAGAGACAAACTGGGGTGGCAACCTATGGGGTGGCAACCTCTGGGGTGGCAACCTATGGAGGAGCACAGTTCTGTTCCTTACCTGCGGATGAGGAAGCAGGAGATCTGCTCACTGTTCTCATCGATGGCTCTGTGCAGCAGCGTCTGTAAACAGCCACCTGGCCCTGGACCCCAACAAGTTGCGTCACAGCCATGCCTTACCTACAGGCAGGGAAGAGGAGGAGAAGGGGGTTGCAGACATCCCACTGATCTGCTGAAGTCTGGGATCCTCCCCCCGAAACAGCTCACAAAGCCATCTCCTTGCCTGACATAAATCAAAGGACTTACAGTAAGGTTTACCTCGGAGCAACTCGCATGGTAGCCAAACTATGGGTTTTGGGTTGCTGAGACTGGAACAGGGGGATGGCTACACTCCTTCAACTATGGGTTTAAGTCTCCACATAAAGACTGCAGATTGACGGAAGACCTTACCAGTGTGGAGGCGATGTCTTCCAGGTTATTTTCCAGCGCAAGCCACAGTGGAGGGTTCCCTTTGTCGTCGGGCACAGACATGTCTGCTCCTCTGGTGCAAATGGCATCAACCACAAGGGGAAGCTGGTTTTTGATGGCCAGCTGGAGGGCCGTCTCTCCATCTCGAGTCCTGCAATAACGCACTGATTAAAGTAACGAGACTGCATTATGGCAGCCACTCTCCCCCCCAACCCCCCCCCCCCATAGTTAACTACGACTCATGAACAGCCATCTCTGGGCACCTTCACCCTGAAAACACCAAGCATGAAACAGGAACACAACAGGAAAGGTTCAATGAGATAACATCCCATCACCCCAAATCTGGGCGAAGTGCACTGGCTACCAGTGTGTTTTCATACCTAATTCAACAAGCTGGTTACAACATGAAGGGCACGATCCTATGCATGCCTACCCAGAAGTCAATCCTGTTCGTTTCAATGGGGCTATGGGTAGAATTACAGCCTCAAAGCCTTCAACCAGTGGTTCCTAAACCACCACAAACTGAAAGGGACTGCATGGTATCACCAGCAGCCTCCTCCTGGCTCTCCTGGACACCACCATCTTGGATTTTGTGTAAGGTCTCCCTCCCAGAATGGAGACCAACCTTCCCTACAGAGGCCGAACTAACCCCTGCCTTGAGTTCCTTTAGGAAGCACACAAAGACCAGGCTGACTTCATTCTGCTTTTGGAGGCAGGAGAGTGAGTAGCGCAACTGAGTTTGATTCCCTCCTGATTTTTGGAAAGCTGGCATGTTGTGCAAGGTGTAACTGCCATAGGTAGCAAACCTTTACCTGACATTGATATCTGCTTGATGCTCAAGCAGGAAGAGCGCACTCTTGCTGTCCTGCCTCTCTATAGCCATGTGCAGCAAGGTCTGCCCGTCTGACATGGTGTCGTTGATGGAAGCCCCGGATCCAAGCAGCTGGGCGGCAATAGTGTGCATGCCTGCAAAATCCGGGTGGGAGGAAGACACCGCATTAATGCCCGTTTCAACACCCCATTACCTTAGTATGTGAAGTGTCCTACAAACGCCATCTTCTTAAAATTCTGACCCGCTTTACAGTGCTACAACCTCATATTGCTGCTGGGGAAGAATGAGACCAAGGCTACAATCCAGAGTTACTACTGAACCTTTTACACCAATGTAGTTATGGTACAACCTATGGGAAATGCACAGAGCAATCCAAAGATACTCTACAATCCAGAGTAATCACAGGAGCATGTAAGAGACATTTATGTCGATGTAGTTACCGCACCACCTAGTGAAAACCTATGGAAAATTAATATTGCAATCCAGAATAAGTTGTTCTTAAGCTGGAGCAAGGACTCCCTGTAGTTACTCTGGATTGTGCTATAAGTGCCTCTTATGTCTTCCCATAGTTACTCTGTAATGTAAGGCAAGTGGTCCACCTAGACTGCATTTGTTGCAGAGGTCATATATGAAGCAGGCCTATCCCAATGCTTGGGTAACAACCTATCCTCCATATTAATCTACCCAGGCCTTTGTGCTTCGCATAGTGTCAAGCACAATACCATAGTCTTTCAAGACTGATGGATGCCAATACTTATACAATGGTGCCTCATATAAAGAGCTTAATTCATTCCAGAGGCCTGCTCTTTAAGTGAAACGCTCTTTAAGTGAAGCAGATTTTTCCATAGGAAATAATGGAAACGCAGACGACTGGTTTCAAAAATCCCAAAATATTCATAGAAAAATATTAACTGGATGTAAAAATGATGAAAAAACACTGGAATTGAATTCAAAACATGCATTCAGTGTGCATGATACTATGAAGTCTACTTAGACTGCAACCCTAAAGAAACTTTCCTGGGAGTAAGCCCCATTTAACACAATGGGGCTTACTTCTGGGTAGACATGGTTAGGAGGCTGCAGTCAAAGATACTTTCCCGGGAGCCTTACCTGGGCTGCTGCTGGAGGTTGAATGTGGCCGGTGGGGGCACTTGGGGGTAGTTAGGGGCAGCAGCCTCTGGCACCCTCAGGCAACTGCCCCCAAGTTGGGGGCAGTTAGAGGCAGCAGCACTGGCCGGCAGCCCTTTTAAAGAGCCTCCACGTGGAGCATCAGAGCTGCATAGTACGCATGCCCATAGCACGCTTGCTTGTTAAGTGAAGCGGAACTTGTTATGTGAAGCCAGATTTCTTGGAAATTTTGCTTGTTATGTGAAACGCTTGTTAAGCGAGGTACCACTGTACATCCCAATTCATAACTCGGTCATTCTGCCCTGATAATATAACGTACAGAACCAGGCATCCGATCAGGCCAGTAAAATGATCAGAACCACCTAAGATCCAAGATTTTTCTGGCCAGCTGCAACCCACTGCAACCTGGGAATAAAACCCCACAGATGACTGAATGATCACCTACGTGTTTCCAGATAAAGAAGAGTTCATCTCGGCTCTTACCTGTCCACAGGGCCAGCCCCAGGACTGTCTGGTCCCTGGAGTCCTTGAGACTGAAGTCTGGAATGATCTGCAGGTTGTTTGTGGCGTGAAGAGCATTTGCTGAATGGAGGAAAGAAAGCAGAGTGTGCTTTAATGTGCTGCTTTTGCTCCTGCCTCCGTTGGCTTTCAGAGGCCATTAAGAGCAGCTCCTGCCAAGTGCTCTTCGGGGGATTTCCAGGAATCGCATCTTCTACCCATTGCTAGTTTTCAAACTGCAGTCGGGTGTCTTTGCCAACGTGAGCTGCTATCCAATTAACATCAGAGAAGGTCCAGCCATATAATCTATTTTTATTTATTTATTTGACTCGTATCCCGCCTTTCTTCCCTAACCAAAGGGAACCCAATCAGAAAAGGAGGCAGCGGCCAGCCTTCCCTTACCTTTCTGTTCCAGGATAATAGATACGACATCTGGGTGATTGTAGGCGATGGCCATATGAAGAGGAGTCTGCAGGCTGACGCTCTCTGCCGTGCTTGGTGCCGTCGTCCCCTTCGGCACAGGCACCCCCTTCTCCGTCTGGATATTGGGGTTGGCCCCTTGCTGCAGCAACTCAGCGGTGAGGTTGGCCAGACCGTGCCGACAGGCCGTGTGCAGTGGCGTCTCTCCCTTGAATAGAGGAGTTTGGGAAGTTTGAAGGAGAGAACTGAGCAAAGAGGCTCCTGAACAGGACATAAACTACTGATAGCCCCGTGTGCCAAGTACACATACTCATGGCAAGATTCAGACCAGGTCCTGATTTGTAGTCCAGGGTCTTAGTCCTACAGAGCAGTCAAGACCCTATAATTGTCCAAAACCTATAATTAGAGGCATTACAGCCTAAGACTTACTGAGTACGTTCTACTCAAACCCTCTACCTGAATCTCAATTAAGCTTTTGGGTTTCTGGGACGGCTCCCATCCCTCCAAGGAGGAAGGCTTGATGGACAGCACGGTGTGGTCCAAAGACTTCAGAAGTCCCATTGTTAAAGCTGAGCAAATCTGAGTGAGGTCAATGCCTAGATTGGTGACCACTTTCCCAATCAATGCCTCCAACTCCCCAGAGAAAGGGGGGGGATAAAACTGCAATCAGAATACACCCAAAAGCATAAATATGCAGCCAAACTGCCATGACACCGAGACATGGTGTTAGTGGGGCATCCTCCTCTCCTTCACCATGAAAGACACACCAGGAGGTAACACTCAAATAAGTGTCAAGGAGCCCAGTGCACTTGATCCCTCAACTGGTACAGTCCCGGCCCTCTTCAATAGGGTGTCAACTGGCTCCTAATGACTGACCTTCCTTACCTCAGTCAGGTCTTTTTAGGGGTTTGGCATCTTTTTGAGACTGGAAGCCCTTTTGGGACAGGGAGCCATTAACTGCTGATTAACCTCTATGGGAACTTTCTAATTGAAAAAGTGGTATATAAATACTACTACTAATAGTACCGTCATCCACACCCAATCTATATCTATAAATAAAACTGAGAAGTCACTAACTGATTCACTCACTCATCAATGCCCAGCCAAAACCACCAGGCCTAGAAGTGTGAAATTTGGGGAGGGTGCCCCATCCATAATGGATGCACCCACTAGGAACTGGTTTTCAGAAATTCCAGCCAGAAGAGGGTGAAATGGGGTGCAATGCATTTTCCTCCCTATACTTTACAGAGAAGAATCCCTGACTGAGAGACATTCTGCCCCAACCTCTGGACCCAGAAGCATGAAATTTGGGGAGGGTGTTCCTTATGTCACATCAACACCCACCAAGAACTGATGTGGAGACATTTAACCCTTAAAGGGCTGAAAAGGGGTGCAATGTGTTTTTGTCCTATACTTAACATTGAAGACTGATCAACATCCAGTCAATTTGGAGCCTGCTGTCTGACGCACTGGGAGGGAGGATGCACAGGGGTTAGGGGGGGCAGGGATGGTACACGTGGGGGTACTGTGCACATGAGGTGACGGTGCTCAGGGGGGATGTTGTGCAGGGGAATGTCGCACATGGGCCAAATGGTGCGCACGGAGGGTTGATGTGCATGGGGGGATGGCGTACAGGGGGTATTTTACTCCCACAACATGGGCGCATTTCACTAGCTATACATAATCCAGTAAACACTTTTGCTGTGAACTTAAATCCACATCCTTTCCTGTGCTGGAGAAAAGCAGTGGACTGTTCTTCCAGAACTCGGTTTGATGCCGTGGTCTCCTCTCTTACCCATTTGTTACGGTGGTTGACTTTGGCCCCGTGAGTTGCCAGGAAGAGAGCTGCAGCCTCATTTCCTGCCCCAGCAGCCCTCTGTAGCAAGCAGTTTCCTAAAAAGAACAGGGGAAAAATGATACACCAAATAAGAAGAGTTTCTCCTCCTGCATCTCACATCTTAGAAGGCACCTGGTCATTCCAGGAGCTGGGGTATTATAGACCAGCCTTACCGTGTCTCAGTGTGATTTGGCTGTTACACAGCTGAGGCGGCCAGTTCAATTCCCCAGAGTGCAATCCTAATCAGCCTTCCAGCACTGGCATATAGCTGTACCAGTAGGGCATGTGCTATATCCTACAGTTGGGGAGCAGTCACTGAGGCCTCCTCCACTGAGGCCTCCTTACCTCAGTTGGCACAGTCCTTACCCCAGAGAGGAAAAATTGACTAGCCCCCAAATCCAGAGTTAACTATGCGAGCACATAAGAGACATTATGTGTATCCGTAGTTACTGCACCACCTAGTGAAAACCTATGGGAAATTCATATTGCAATCCAGAGTAAGTTGTTCTTACACCGGAGCAAAGACTCCCCATATTGACTCTGGATTTTGCCCTAGGATTGCAGCCCCAGTTGCGATCCTCAAACTTCCTTGCCAGGCTCTGCCAATCACCACCACCCACCCCAGCTTCCACTCTTGCCTACCAGTCACTGTATCAGGGGCATCTGTATTGCTGCCCCTCTCGATGAGCCTGGCCGCAAAGCTATTCTCATCAAAGGAAGTGCCATTCTCCACCGGAGCGTCCTCAAACGGATTGACGGAGGGGTCGGAAGACACGGTGATGTACTGGACTGCAAGCCATAGGGCGGTGCTTCCTTCATTGTCTTTCAGTTCCAAATCAAGTCTAAAGGGAAACAAAACACACAAGAGAGTCCTACTGCGTCCCACAAAACTCTTGAGGGGGAAGAAAAACCTGGTTGAGACCAAGGATGGAGAGATCTGGATCATGATGCACCATCCAAACCAACTTTAGTGCAGTAAGAACACCACGCAACAAGCACTGGACTGGCATACTTTGCCTCCCCTTCCTTCCTTTCTCCTCCACACATGAGTAGATTCACTGCTTGGTGACTAGAAGCAAACTAGTTTCCAAGTAGGCCCCAGTACAAGGTTGGCTCAAACTACATTGCTCACCAAGCCAGAATACATCCTGGTTTGATATCCTGGTTGTTACCAAACTACAATTAGCACAAACAACAGCAGTACCCCATATTTAGATGAAAGGAAAAATGCAGTTTGCTACAAACTCAACAGAAGCGTCTCGTTTTGTGAGGAAACACCAAGGTGAAGGGGAGGAACACGGGCTGAAGCCTGCTTATTTTTAAAGCTAAGAGCACAATCCTAACCACGTCTACTCTAAAGTAAGCCCCTCTGTGTTCAATGGGTCTTACTCCCAGGAAAGTATCCTTAGGATTGCAGCCTTAGACTTCCTTCCATGTTGTGTTACAAGGTGGCTCACAAGATCTTCAGTAAAATACAACAAGAGTTTGCAGTTATGTTTAAAGGTGGCCACTGGTCCCTCTTCCCATAAGAACCTGGTCTTTAATAGCGGGAACTGGTGCTTTGTTACCTGTCGGGGTGATATTTGGCAACCTTGCAGAGACTTACTGTTTGCATTGAAGAAGCTGACTGAACACCTGGTCGTTCCTGACAGAGATCAAGACATGCAGTGGAGTCCTAAAAAAGAGAATTTTATGAGGACAAAAATCCTACAGAAGGTTCCACACGCCTCCTATAGGATTCAATAAGAACCAGCCACCTTTCTAAATTGTTCTTATACTGGAGCAAGGACTCCAGTTTCTGGATTGCACCCCAAGTTTCACTTTTCAACAATTTTCACTTTTGGACTGTGCTCCAGTCCCTAACCCAGAGATTTTCAACCAGCGTACTGTGGCACATTGGTGTGCCATGGCATACTGGAGTGCTGCAGATAGTCCTCAGGTGTGCAACGGGAATTTGGGGAGAGTCATTAATTAATAGAAAAATTGGGGGATCTGAACAGCCTGGTGTGCCTTGTCAACGGTATGAACAGCTGATGGTGCCCCTTGACCATTTTAGTGGCTTGTTAGTGTGCCATGAGATGAAAAAGGTTGAAAATCACAACCCTAACCCGTCCAATAGGTGGGGGGTGCCTATATTTATAAAATGGAGCCCCTCCATGTGGGATTTATAGCCTGACTTCCTCAGCCGGAGCCGTCTCACAGTCCCAGAGTACGCCAAGAGTTACGGTCCCCGAAACCAAGTCCCCAAAACCAAGAGTTACCTTCCTTTGCTGTCCTGCATGTTTGGATTGGCTCCTGCCTTGAGGAGGGACTCTGCAATCTGCGCCATTTCTGCCATGACGTCTGGGGCGTGCTTCTTGGGGCTGTAGGAGGCCACCAGGTGCAGAGGCGTCTCCTGGTCTCCCAAGGTGGCTGCGTTCACCCGGGCACCATTTTTAATAAGGAAGTCAGCAGCAAACTTGTCACCTGGTCAGGACAAGAGGACCTTTGAAAGCCAGCCACTTCTGCTAGGCAAGTGACAGGCAAGTGGATTAGGTTGGACTCCACATATAAATGCAAACATATGAAGGGCACCTTTGGGTGTCCCCTTACCATAAGGAAACATCCTCACCCCACCTGCCAGCTCCAGCTAAGATCAGCTCTGTTATAAAGTGGAGGGGGAAGAAGAGTGTGATGCTTCCAGAAACAGATGTGAAGGCATCTGTCAGACCTGTGAGGATCATATAGATCAGGGGTCTCCAAACCTTTTGGCAGGAGGGCCACATCTTCTCTCTGACACTGTGTCAGGGGCCAAAAAACGAATTCACATTTCAAATTTGAATAAATTTACATACAAGAATGTATTCGAGTAGATTACAGGGCTTGTCGGGGGCTGGATAGGGGAGTCTTGAGGCTTGCTGAGGGCAGCATCTGGCCCCAGGAACAGTGTTTGGAGACCCCCGATATAGATTATATAGATTACGAAACAGACATGTGAACTCTCTGCCACAAGAGATCAGAGTGACCCTTCATTCCAACTGCTGTCAGCTGAAAATGTTATTGGTCCCTACCATGTTTTGTTGCCAAATGATCCCTGATGCAAATGGTTTTGTTTTTATTATTCCATTTGTTACTGACGCCAGGAGGTTTTTGTTGTTACTGTATATTGTTTTGAACTGTCAGTTGCCCTGGTTGCCTCTCAGAAGGGGAAAGGCACAATGAAGGCCTTTTAACACCTTTGTTTCACATCTGCATCCTAAAGAGGGGCGGACAGGAATTTGGAGGATGGGGTTCGGCCAGTGCACTGGCATAAACTGACATCCCCACATCGCCTAATGAAGATAGGCCAGGTGAGTTAGGGACACCTACATGGGTTAGGATTGTGCCCTTAAGTTAGGCAAAACCAAGCATAGGGACCGAAAATCCCCACCCAACCAGGAACTCTGTCGTAGCTCTGCTTACCCCTTTGAATAGCTTTGTGCAAGAGACTCCAGCCCCTCTTATCCACCATGTCGACATCGGCTTTGTGACTGACCAGGGTCGTTGCAATACTTTCCAGTCTTCGAGAGAGAGCGAGATCTAGAGCAAGGTCACCGTTGTGGTCCAGTTCGTTCAGTTTCCCCGGAAGCTACACAAAGCAGGAAAAACCATCAGCAGAGTTCTCGCTTGGCAAAGAACGGAACACAAAACCCTTCCCATCTAGGACGGCTTCCTGGACCTCAACGAAGCTGTATTCTGTTGCGAGTCCCATGCAGCCGGATTTCCAGTGCTGGTCTAGGTTTTTTGGAATATATAAAGGACCTTCCACATCTGCAGCCTTGGCCCCCATGTATTTGAGCCACCACAAATCCCTAAAAGGACTTTTTGCCTACATGTGCAAGAGAGAGAGAAAGAGAGGGAGGGAGGGAGGGAGGGAGGGAGAGAGAAAGAGAGAAAGAGAGAGAGAAAGAAAGAAAGAGGGAAGGAGGGAGAGAGAGAAAGAAAGAGAGAAAGAGAGAAAGAAAGAGGGAGGGAGGGAGAGGGAGGGAGGGAGGGAGGGAGGGAGGGAAAGAAAGAAAGAGAGAGAAAGAGAGAAAGAGAGAAAGAGAGAGAGAAAGAGAGAAAGAGAGAAAGGGAGGGAGGGAGGGAGAGAGAGAAACAAAGAAAGAGAGAAAGGGAGGGAGGGAAAGAGAGAAAGGGAGGGAGAAAGAGAGAAAGGGAGGGAGAAAGAGAGAAAGGGAGGGAGAAAGAGAGGGAGAGAAAGAGAGAGAGAAAGAAAGAGAGAAAGAGAGAAAGAGAGAGAAAGAGAGAAAGAAAGGGAGGGAGGGAGGGAGGGAGGGACTGGAAGCTATTTCCAGGAACACCAGCAACTTCCAGACTCTTCCTGAAAAGACGGATGGAGGAAGCTGCAGGCCCTGCATAACACCTGGAGGCTCATAGATAAGGCACTGCAACCTACCCACACCTCACCTGAAGCCAAAACTCCACCAACCACTCTTTTTCATAATAATAATAATAATAATAATAATAATAATAATAATAATAATAATAATAATAATAATAATTTTACTCCACCTTCTCCCAAGGCACTCAAGGCGGCTCACAACATGCATAAACATCTCCATTAAAAACTGAGTAAACTAGATTGCTTATTTAAAACTGATTAAAATCCACGGTATTGTTTGTTTTAATTGGCATGGACTCCTATCCATAAGGGGCCCTGGATCCAATCTTCAACAGGGATGCCTTTATGCACTTGAAAGAAACGGGAGTGTATAGTTCAGACCTAACATAGGCAGTAGTTTGTGTAACATGAAAATGAACACACACACCCAACCACCACTTCAGGAAAGTTTAACTGTTATTAGAAAAATGGCAACATGCCCAGCAACACCAATAAGAGCTCAATCCTAGCCAATTCCAGTGCCAATGCAGCTGTGCCATGTTTGATACCCTTGCATTGGAGGAAAGATGTCAAGACACCACTGCAGGTTGAGAAAACTTTGTTCCCTTATCCCAGGACTGCATTGCTGCTGGACAGGGCAGGGCCCTCAAGCCTTTCACTAGTATAAGCGGCGGAAGCTGCTTCATTATGTACCTCCTAAGCATGTCTAATCCAAAGTAAGCCTCATCATGTTCAGTGGGGCATACTCCCAGGATTAGCCTCAGACCTCAGTCTTACTCAGCCTCAGAACTGATCTGCTCTTTACCTGTGAATCCATTTCAATCAGATACAGGAAGACAACATCTTCTCTCTCCACTTTAATGGCCTTGTGCAGAGGAAACTCCGTCTTGGATTGGATCATTTTATACAAGAGCTGCGCACTCATGCTGCTGAAATCTTCTTTCCTTAAATCATCCTGTGGTTAGAGATGTGGTTAGAGATGTGGTCATCAGTTTGATATCCTGCCTCCAAAAAAAATCTTTGCCCATTTTTCTCCTTCTACCTAAAGTCTTATGTCCAATGGTGGCATTAGAGAAACACACCAGCATTTAAAGGCTTGAGTTTGGTTAGAGATTCAGTGTTTACAGCACTACATCTGTGGATGTTGTGAAGCCATTAAGACGGGGTGTCAAACGCATTTCATACAGAGGGCCGAAGTTAGCATTAATGGTTTTCCCGAGGGCCGGAGTCCAATCTTATGCATGTCTACTCAAATCTAAGTCCCATTATAGTCACTGGGGCTTACTCCCAGGAAAGTGTGAAGTTTTCGGGGTGTCACTTGAAATGGCGAGGCAGGCCACATGCACGCCGCGGGGCCTTGTGTTTGACACCTGTGCATTAAGGGACACTGATCTAGACAACTGCTTTGGGATCAATGTGCAAGAACCAGGGGTCTTTTTTGAGGGGGTACTCACTGGTTCCAAGTACCAGCACCTCGTTGTCGAGTAGGGTGCCTCTGTGGCCCCCAAATAGACATGCCTATGATTACAAATAACATCTTCATGGAGAGTACCTCCATCTTCTCCATCTTCATGGAGAGTACCTCCATCTTTATTTCTCAAAAAAACCATCCGTTTGCACACTGTTTGGCCAAGCAGAACTAGTATGTAAAAGGATGCCAAGCCAGCACAGTGTATCAGATGCAATGCACAAGGGACACAGAGGTAGAAGGGAACCAAACCAGTTCAGATATCCTGGCCACTGAATGGAAAAGGATCAGGGAGCGCAAGATCCCAATGGCAAGATCCCAAAACCAGGCCAACAGAGGGGCTAATGCTGTCTCCTCTCTCACCAAAGCAACGAAGAGGAATAAGCATCACCAAACAACGTAACTACTCCCCCCTTTAAAGGGCAAAAGACAATATTAATGCAGACTGTATTTCTCTGGAAGAAATAAGGGGCTTTCCCCCAAGTGCATGAGGCACTACAGTTTGGTACACATGGCTCTCCCATGGGTTTGGGCAGTTACAACAGGAATAATCTCCCATGCCTTCCCTACCCAAAACTGCTCAACTTGCCTAAAGATCAGCCTATGCTACACTCTGATAATCTTCCTTCCGCTTGAAGCATTTACATGGAGGGAGGAGGAGAGCTTTGAACAGAGCTGTGAAAATCCTCTGTTTTCAGTGCAAACAGAGCTTCTATTGCCATCTATCTTATACGATAAGAACATCAGAAGAGCCTCTGCTGGATCAGGCCCGAGGCCCATCTAGTCCAGCTTCCTGCATCACACAGCGGCCCACCAGACACCTTGGGGCGCACATATGGCACCTGCATCCATGAGCCCTCCCCAGCACAAGCAAGCACATACTTTATTTATATCCTGCCGTCACCCCCCCCCCCCCCCAAGGACTCAAACTACCTGCCTATTGTCACCAGTGGGAAAAGGAACAGGCTGACTGTTCACATCTATGTTTTAAAAAAAGACTATTTAATACTCCATGCATGTGGAAAGCTAGTGTATCAGGAAGAAAGGCCAGGCTGAAGCTCTTCCTCAAAACAGAGCAGCTCTCCCTCCTGCACCCGGATATTCGAATCTTTGCCTGAATTGGGAAGTACTATATTTACTCAGTACTATATTTAGGCACCTTTTCCAGCTGAATTTAGTCTCCAAAATTGGGTGTGCATTAGATTTGATGGAGCATTAGATTTAAGTAAATATGGGTATTTTGGACTAGCGCGGCTAAACACAGCACTGTTTAGTGGTGTTCAAGCCAGATGTTCCCCTTTCTATCTCCCTGGATTTCCCTCATGTTTGGATCTGCCTCCCAGGATACGCTGCTTTCTTCTAGCTTCCCTTACATCCTCTTTGCCTTGAAGACTTGGGAACCATGTTAGCTTCACCATCCTTTCCACTGCTACGAAGCCACAGGACACCCAACTGCCCTCTCTGACTCCACATCTCAGCCAGTAGCACCGAGTTCGGACAGCTTCACTTGCCGGAACAGCTTCAAGCTTAAATCTTAACCAGCAGGACACAATTCTCTGGAAGAAAACCATCCACGTGATGCTTACCCAATGACTGGCAATGATCTCAGCACAGTAGTTCATTAAAGTGTTCGCATTCAATTCCTCCGCAGTCTGGTAGAAGCGGATGCAGTTCCTGACGTTTACCAGGGACATCACTCCCTTCTCACACCTGCCACAGAAGAGAGACGGGCAAGGCCAGGAGTCAGCAACACACTCGTTTGCTTGTATCATCCAGATTACTTGCACTGACACAATGACTTTCTGGTGAGATCTACCATTCCAAGCAGTGGGAATTAAATGGGAGATTTGCAGCTCTCCCAAAGGATGTTATGTACAAAATAGGGGGGGAAAGCTATTTATTTGACAAGACAGACTCAACTCATCCCTCCCAAGCCTTAATGTTTCCCATTCAAAATGCAAGAATATAAGTATAATATACTTATAAGGTAATATATGAAAGGTTTGTACTTGCAAAAACCCCACAGTCCACCCAGCTGAGCCAGAACAAAGCACTTCTGCACATGGATTCAGCCCCCAAAATTTAGTGTCAAATCAGCTAATCAGAGTAGACCATACTGAGCACATCAAACCAAGGCTCCACGACTATGTATGAAGCTGCAATAGAGGACAACAAAAAAAAAAAAACACTGCAACCCCCTTCCGCAGCTTCCCATAGGGGAAAGAAAGTTCCCTTGCATTCATACAAGTAGCCAATTTGCACTCCGCCTGGCTAATTAAGAAGAGGCTGTGGGTGGCTCAAGTGGTTAACCAGCAGGACAGAGTTCAAGACCCGGGTCGGCCCCACAAGACAGGGTGAGCTCCTGTCCTTAGCCCAGCTCTGCGACGCCAGCTGGATCCAATCGTATTGGATCTGCCTTTCCATTGGAGTAATTCAGTGGCGTGGAGAGGGGGGAATTGCTGCTTGGGTAACAGCCTATCCTCCATAACAGTGGTCAGGGAACAGGGGTAAATTACCCCAAATGGGGTAAAAATGAAATTCCTGGGGGTAATGGGCAGTCGCGCTGCCGAATCTATATGCATGCCCGGCTGTGTCTTGGCAGCAGAAGCGTCCATTACCCCCAGGAATTTCATTGCATATAGACTCTATATATAGAGTCTATATGCATGCCTGGCTGTGTGTGTTACAGTCCTGAAGTATACAAGGACCTGACACAGCGCACTATATTAGTAATATATGATTTCCTTCCATTCAAATCAAGGGGGTAAAGTTGGTGTGCCTAAATATATTTTGGGGTAAAAGGTCAAAAAGTTCCCTGACCCCTGCTCCTTAACAATCCAACCCAGGCTTTCGTGCTTCGCATGGAGCGCCAAACACGATACCATAGTCTCTCGAGACTGGCTAATTAAGATAGAGGCACAACAGCGTATTCCGAGGCTTGCCTTTCCCGGAGGAGCTGCAGCTGAAACCTGTTTGCAAGTTTCATCAGCTCGGTGAGGAACAGGTCGTCTTCCCTTAGCTCCAGCTCATCGGTATAGATCCAGCGCAGCATTGCCATGGTCACCTCGGGGTCACAGTCTGGGGGAAGAGCATTCGAGATGTTACTGCTGGGCAAGAAAGAGGCTCCCGTGTTCTGCGGCACCAAGTGAGACAGTCTGGGTTAAACTGAATCCTCCGAAGGATGCCAACCCACTCCCCACTGGCAGCCCAGATGCACAAGGAGGGAGCAGTGAGAACTGTTCCTCTTCAGCACAGCATCATTTCTGGAGGCTATCGCTGGCATCTCTTCTGCATCTTTGCTTGTGTGGCCTCTGGAGAGAAGGAACCACTTATTTTGCTATGTGAGCCACTTTCTGTTAAAAGGCAGTGTATAAATATTCTTACACACTAGCTCATCAATCAACACATTGCAACAGGAACCATCAACAGCCCCAGGTAAAAGTATTAGGCTGCAATCCTAAAGACACTTTCCTGGGAGTAAGACCCATTAGACACAATGGGGCTTATGTCTGAGTAGACATGGTTAGGATTGTGCTCTTAGTCTATCTCCAAGCTACACACAAGCAGCATCCTCCGTGCCAACAAAAGGTGTGCTCTACCTGATGTAGAAACTTTGTGTGTGTGTTTCAAGTTAGTCTCCACAACCTGTGAAACTTCTGAACTTCTGTGGAGATCCAGCCATGTAAGATATAGGAAGATAAACCATATTTACTCAAATCAAATCCACACCCTTTTCAGCCAAATTTACAACACAAAAAAGGGGTGTGCGTTACATTTGAGACCACATTAGAAGCATGTAATGCCCTCACCCATCCTTCTTCCTGGCTTAGCTTAGGGACTAGGATGGAAGAGCAGGGTCCCCCCTTGACTTTTCCCTTTTCATTTCTCCAGCACCAAATACACCACACACACAAATACACAAATAGGCATGTATTTTGCTGTGGTTTCTCAAGACCTTTCCTGCTACAACGCTTAGTAAGCATAATGTAACTGAGACTGTTTCATAAATTGGTTCCTACAGATGCTGCTTTTGGACCGAGATTAAGATCCCTTGTCCGTTTGGTTCCTGTCCCGAAAGGGTTAAAGCCATGTTGCTCCTCCAAAAATGGGTGGATGTCCACCATTTATTAATTTCTCAAACAAACAGAGCACTACTCAAAACATACAAGATTTTCTACCATGTTACGTTATGGGGCTGTCACTGCTTTCCAGGGAGAAAGCTCCAATGCTCAAACACTGGCAACTCAAGGGAGGGCTGGTAAGGACACCTGTACCAAAACCTGGGAAATAGCTGTCAAGCTGGCATACAGGATACTCAACTAGATTCCTCTACTAAAACTAAAAGCCGATCTCTGTAGGAAAGAGCCTTCTTTTGTAAAACCTGGAAACACTTGCCACCTGGGATTACTCCTTGACGCATAGTTCAGGAGAAGGTCCCTAAAATCTCTAGGGACATGATTCTCAGACAGCAGGCACAGCGAGGGGGTCTTTGCCAGATAAAGAGCTGCTACCACGCAAAGCAATCCCTGGCTAGACAAACTAATGCTTGACTCTGCAGAGGACAATTGCCTACGCAGGATCCATCGCTCTCCAGTTGAGGCTCTGCAAGGCTTAGACCCTTTGGTTTCCTACTCCCCATCCTACTAGGAACATGGACAAAGCCACTACCCCAAGGGACTCACAATTTAAAAACACACACAAGACAGAGAGAGGGAGGCAACAACAGCTTCATCAGGGGAACATTTCGCCATTTAATGGTGATTTTCAACCAGTGTGCCATGGTGTGCTCTGGATAGTCCTCAGGTGCACCCTGGGAATTTGGAGAGGGATATTAATAGGAAAACTTGGGGATTTGAACAGCAGGGTGTGCCTTGTCAATGGTAAAAAAAACAACTGGTGTGCCATGAGCTGAAAAAGATTGATAATCATAGATTAACCCTACAATCCAGAGTAACTACAGGAGCACGTAAGAGACATTATGTCCACCCGCGGTTACTGCACCACCTGGTGAAAACTTATGAGAAATTCATATTGCAATCCAGAGTAAATTGTTCTTACACCGGAGCAAGGACTCCCCATAGTTACTCTGGATTGCACTCTTAACATTTGTGTGCTTAAGCTTATTTGCAGAGGGTAAAGGAGTTGTGCCAAAAGCAGAACACATTTCATTACCATTTTCCTACCGAATTTTATAATCCAGTTCACTGCATTTTTTAAGTGACTCCACTTTGGCTGCCATAAACGTATTCTGATCACAGAATGGTGGCCTTGTTTTTGACAAGGTTCCTCGCAGGTTGGGGACACGTAAGGGAGAGGGAAGGCAAGAACTCAGGTCTCCCGAGGCACACACAAAACACTGTGTTTGCAACAGTTGCTTTACATGGCACGACAACAGAGGCTGCCTTGATCAAGCACGAAAAGGAATCATCAGGCGCCGGCAGACAGCTTTGTCTCTATTCTGTCGGGCTCCCACTTAGCCTCCCTGCTCTTAACATCCACACCATTACAAAGGGAAGAGGTGATTTAACCAGCATTAAACCCTAAGCCCTCAAAAGCCTGTTCCCGGAGACAAAAAGGGCTTCCTAATTAACAGATCCAGCCACTCGGATCCCAAAGGACAAGATGCCACTCAACCCTCTGAAAGAGACCTCTCCATTTTTCATGGCTCTTCCCGAGGCAGTGAAAGCATCTCTCAAGCACAGGCAGCCAGTCGAACACTAACCTGACATATCCAGCTCCTCCGTAGACACCAGGTTGGCCAGGCTCCAAGCCTCTGTGCGAGCTGCCAATACGAATTTGTGAGCGTTGATGCGCCTGTCTCCAACCTTTATCTTCAGGTCACTGAAGAGAAGACAGAGAGACACACCTGGATTGAGTTGACTGCATAAACTGGCATCCTCTGCAATGAAGTCCACGGTGTTCTGCGACGGGGAAGCAAGTGGTTTCGAGGTACATTTTTACAGCATCTATGGATCCCACACAATGCTTGTCAGTCACAATAGCGTCTATGGAGTGATCCAGACACAGTGTGTGGGGTCTATGGATCCCACACAATACTTGTTAGTCACAAGACTAACAAAGCTTCAGCCCTCCTTGTTGCAGAGATACTGGAGAATATGTTGGACAAATGCTAAGAGATCAGAAATAAGGGGTCAAATCAGGCTTCTTCTAATTTTCCAGCACTGATGCAAATATGGCATGTGGGGGGGAGGCAGTCCTGGAAGTTTCCTCAAGGTAAGAGAACATGTGTCCATACCCCCAGGGATGTGTCATGGCTGCTTCAGGGTTGGAACGCTGGATGGGACTGGGCCCTTAGAATGGCTGGCTTGTGGTTTCCAAATAAGGGCCTCGTCAGCCTTGTCAAACGGCCATATAATACCATTGGTCTTGTGAGAGAGACGCAGGGTGACCAAAGCCCAAACCCCCACAGTCCTGCTCTTCTTACCTGTACTGCTCCTGCTCATAGAGCTCAGCGACAATGGCCAGCAGTCGGCTGATGAAGGAGTCGCTGGCGCTCTCTTTGCTCGACTGAGCAGCCAGAAGTGTGCACTTCCTCTCCGTTTCGGTCAGCTTCTTCTGCAACTTGACATATTCCTGACGGAGCAGCATCAAATGTTTCTCCAGTTTGGCCACCTCTTCTGCAAAGACGGCCAAAAACAAAATTGAAGGCGGCCAAGGCTGAGCACCAGAGCATATGTTGTGTGCCAAAGTGTCTCCCCCTCCCCACCAGCCCCCAGTTCAATCCCCAGAAACTCAAGAACCAGGCTGGGAAAGATCTTGGACTGCAGTCAGGGCAGACAATGCTGACCTAGATAGATCAATGGACAGACTCAGTCCAGCAGCCCCACATTTACAAGGGATTTTTCCATCCCTTGTGCAAGACACACATCCTCAACCACATACCATCAAGGAACACCAAACTCTATAAACCCAAAATAGTGACACTTCCCCCCACCAAGCAGCAGAATTATATCAGAATGACTTCTAGTAAGCAAGACTTCTGGGACCCAACAAACAGTATTACTTTTCCTATTCTGCAAAAGCAGGCAGAAGGATTCCCCAGATGAGCCCCATAGTTGGAGATAAGCTCCCCAGATAAGTCCCCAGTTGGAGCACCACTGTCAAGAAGGCCCTGTCCTATGTAACCATCAGAATTATTACATTATTTCAGGAGGGAAGATACATCTTTGGCTTACCCTACAATCCAGAGTAACTATGGGAGCACATAAGGGACATTACATGTACCCATAGTTACTGCATCACCTAGTGAAAACCTAAGGGAAATTCATATTGCAATCCAGAGCAAATTGTTCTTACACCGGAGCAAGGAATCCCCGTAGTTTCTCTGGATTGCGCCCTTGTTATGCAGTCATCCACTCTGTATTTTCAGAACAAGAAATGGACAAATGGTCTGGAAATCACACCAGAAGAGAGGAAGGAGCTACGGTAGCCCTTAGTGGATGGGGAGGCCCACACCTCAAATCTGTGGAGTAGCTGAAGGGCAATGACTCAGCTTTGAGATGCAAATCCTGCATCCAGAGAATTAGAGGATTCATTTGCACCACATAGATTTCCATCAGCAACATTTACGCAAAAAATAAAATTCTACAAGTTTCCACAAAATTCCACAGGACATTAAGTGCCCTTTGTATACATTAATGTCTGGGGGGAAAAAAACCTTACTGAGTGTAAAGATCACAATCAGAATTTTGTTTGTCATAATATAAAAGTTGGGCTGTGGTGGCGCAAGTGGTTAAGACGCTGTGCCTGTTATCCAGCAGGCCAGGATTCGAGACCTGGGACCCCACAAGACAGGGTGAGCTCCTGTCCTTAACCCAGCTCTGCGATGCAGCTGGAACCCATCGTATTGGCTCTGCCTTTCCATTGGTCTAGTTCAGTGGTGTGGAGAGGGGGGATTTGCTGCTTGGGGAACAGCATATCCTCCATATCAATCTACCCAGGCCTTCGTGCTTCAATGCAGCGTACGCAGCGCTGAGCACAATAACCATAGTCTTCCAAGACTGACGGAGGCCTGCTTTTTTAGTTGTTTTTTTTTAAAAAAATGTTTATTGCTACTTCCACATTAAATGCATTTCAATATTATATGCTGACATTAGCTTTTTAAACTTAATGGATATTGAGCTTCACTACAGGAGAGGCCGGACTGTAAGACTTTCATACAATCTGTAGGAAAAAGAGCGATGCAACAGAGGGGTTTGTGGTGTGATCTGGGAGGGTTATTAATTGACACAGACACCCAAAATAAGATACTAACACAATGTGCTGATCATGTTCTTGTGAGTGGAAAAATTGGGAGTATTTAGATCCAATGAAAACCAAAGTTTGGCAATGTCTCCAAACAGGAAGCACCATTAAGCAACTCTCTGGGTAACACAAACGAAGCCTTTTATTTTTTACCATTGGGTTGTTAGAGGTTATTACAGGAGCATTTAAAAAGCCCTACATTCAGCCAGCCAGCAGGCTTGAAGGAGGAGAGAAAGAAGCCCTTCATAGACAGACCACCTGGAAGAAGCCAATACTGCAGCCAGATCTGAACAAAAAGGGACGCAAGATCCATCTCTCCTCAGACAGCAGATGTTCACTGGTCCATTGGGATGCATCACATAAGAGACTCACATGCAGATACAGTACTGTTAATTCCCAATCCTAATTCCATCTCGGTTTCTTTTCTTTAACTCAGATATTTGCATGCCACCTTTGCGTGCACACGTCGGTTGTGCTGGGTGCATGCCAGGCAGCCACAGGCCAGGCTAGTGCTGTGACACTTTGCATGGGCAGATGGCAAAGAAGCCTCACATCTTCAGGAAGGGAGCCAAACTCTGGTTCTTAAAGCTCTGATCAACAGCTCAGTGGATGGAACTTACTAGGATGAAACCCAGAAGAACTGCTTCTAGTTAGTACTGATGATACTGAGCAAGACAGGTCGCTAGTCCAGCAGGATAAGACACCTTCTTCCTGTGTCCTTGGAGAAGTAGATTTGTGTCCCATTGCCTGCTCTGGAACCTAACAGGGTCTCTAATCACTCCATGTCTGTCTTGTGAGATTCCCATTTATAATGGTCCGGCCTATTATGAACTTCACCTGTTGTCACCCAGGGTGACCATATGCCATAACCAAAAAAAGAGGTCCACAACCCCCAAAATAGAGGACATGGCAAAATAAAAGCTAAAAAACCACTCATATATTGCTTTCACGTGGTTTCTTAAACACTATATTGCTTATGTTTACATTTTTAACTATTACAAATAATTTACATATAATTTATTAATTACAAGAAGGCCACAGGCTGCCTGCTCACAAGGAAAATGAGGACAGTGAAGCTTTCTTTTTCCAGGCATCCATCAGTCTTGAAAGACTATGGTATCGTGCTCAATGCTGCATGCAAAGCACAAAGGCCAGGGTAGATTAATATGGAGGAGAGGCTGTTACCCAAGCAGCAAATCCCCCTCTCCATGCCGCTGAAATAGTCCAATGGAACGGCAGAGCCGATACGACTGGTTCCAGCTGCATCGAAGTGCTGGGTTAAGGACAGGAGCTCACCCTATCTTGTGGGGACCCGGGTCTCGAATCCTGGCCTTCTGGTTCAACGTGCCACCCACAGACCCTTTTTTCCAGGACACCAGGCTAAACAAGGGGACATGTCCTGGAAAACAGTCACCCCACCATGTTCAACTCAAATCCCACTCCTTCCCTGCAGTGGGATCCAGGGACAACTCCCCTCTTTCGGATCTCTCCATCTCCCACAGACACCAGAGAGGACAAGCACACACTTCTCTTGTTTGCAAACTGCTGGGCCTCCCTGGGGCTTGCAGAGCTGTCCTGCCTTCACTGAGTTGTGCAAGGATTGCACAATCTCATGTTTACCCTCCTTGGCAGAGAAATATTTTTTGCAGCGGTTGCTACAATGATGGAAGTTTAACAGTGCGCCTCCTGGACCTCTGGGGAGGCCACATCAGAACACTCAGCTTCGTACTGCAGAATAAAGGGGATTAACTAATCGGAGGCATTTCAGAATCAAGAAGCCTGTTATCGACGGTCAGGAGGCTACAGTGTAAGCAATGAGGACAACCAACAAGGTCTGAAGTCGCTTTATGTTGTGTTCCAGCTGGCCGTCGACACAGCAGCTCACCATCAATGGCAAATAAGATGGCAATTAAGCTGCTATCCCAAGAGAATCAGGAAAAGTCTCTAACGCTGTGGAGCACCACACCGAGTGCTGCACAAGCATCATAGTTTATACTCAGTTAGAAGAAACTCATGAGAAGGCCTTGCAACAATGCTGTGACAGCGTGGTTATGAACCAGCAACAAGCCCAAGCTGCCGAGCAAGGAATCAAACCCCACGTCTAACCCTACAATCCAGAGTAACTACGGGAGCACATAAGAGGCATTACGTGCACCCATAGTTACTGCACCGCCTAGCAAAAACCTATGGGAAATTCATATTGCAATCCAGAGCAAATTGTTCTTACACCGGAGCAAGGACTCCCTGTAGCTACTCTGGATTGTGCCCTAAGTCTCACACTTGCGCCATGCTTGCTCAGCAAACATCAGGCTTTGACGAGAAAAAGGTTGCAGAAACTTTACAAAGTATAGGGTAGCCTGACTGGAAAGCAAACTGTGGTTTTACTATTAACTAGCAAAACGTTCCCGTGTTGCGGGAGTAAATACCCCCCATATGCCATTCCCCCATTGCGCAACACTCCCCCTCATGCAAACCCCCCCTTGTACAACACACACACACCACATGCAACACACCCCCAGTGCACCCTCCCTTAAGTTAATACTGGGCACCAAATTGGCTGGATGTTGATCAGAGCTTTCAGTGTTTAGGACAAAAACACACTGCACCCCTTTTTACCCCCTTAAGAGTTCAGTTCCTCAACATCACTTCTTGGTGGGTGTTGATGTCACAGAAGGAACACCCTCCCCACATTTCATGCTTCTGAGCCCAGGGGTTGGGCCAGAACATCCATCAGTCACGGATTCTTCAATGCAAACTACAGAAAGGAAAATGTGGCGCACCCATCTTCAGCCACTTCCAGTGGGAAATTCTGAAAACTGGTTCTTAGTGGATTCCTCCATCGCGGAAGGAACACCCTCCCCAAATTTCACACTTCTAGGCCCAGTGGTTTTGACTGGAGGTTGATGAGTGAGTCAGTCAGTCAGTCACTTCTATATATACTGTATAGACAAGCGGTGTAGATTCCCCCATCCTGTAACCCCAAAGCCACATCCCAAAAGCTGCATCCTAGCACTGAAAGAAGAACATCAAATACTGCATAGAAAATCTGTGAATTTCAAATACTGTACAGAAGTGTGTAGTCCAGAAAACCCAACACTGCCTAGAAGTGTGTGCCTGTCCAGGGAACTCTAAGGCATACATGGAGTCAACTTGCCTTCCTAACTCCAAACCAGCCCCCCAAAGGCCACAAAGGAAGCCCCACTCAATTCAGAGTCAGAAAACACTTTCTCAGAAAAATATTCAGAATATATTCATAAATGGTGACAAAATACTTTAGTCACATCCAATTTCAGAGTACACTAGAGTTAAATCACTCCTAGTTACAACTAGCTACCTATCACTCTATGACACACTATCACTTTCCTATCACGCTAACACTATCGCTATCATCGAGCTACCTATCACTCTTTCCTATCACATTATCCCTATCACTTTCACTATCACGCTATCACTATCACACACTATCACTTTCCTATCACGCTAACACTATCACTAAGCTACCTATCACTCTTTCCTATCACGCTATCACTATCACTCTTTCACTATCACGCTTTCACTATCACACACTATCACTTTCCTATCACGCTAACACTATCACTATCACCTAGCTACCCATCACTCTTTCACTATCACACTATCACTATCACTCTTTCACTATCACGCTATCACTATCACTCTTTCACTATCACGCTATCTCTATCACACACTATCACTTTCCTATCACACTAACACTATCGCTATCACCTCGATACCTATCACTCTTTCACTATCACGCTATCACTATCACACATTATCACTTTCCTATCACACTATCACTATCACTATCACTTAGCTATCGCTTTCACTCTTTCACTATCATGCTATCATTATCGGACACTGTCACTTTCCTATCACGCTATCGCTATCACCTAGCTACCTATCACTCTTTCCTATCACGCTATCACTATCACACACTATCAATTTCCTATCACGCTATCACTATCGCTATCACCCAGCTATTGCTATCTCTATCACACTTTCACTATCACGCTACCTATCACTAAGCTTTATGATGAACTCAAGTACATTTACTTTTTGAGTCCATTTACTCAAGTCCGAACATCCCTGCCCACTCCACTGTGGGTGCTAACCTAATCTCGGCCGGCACAACCCATTGGTCGTCCCAGTCCTGCGGTGACGTAGGGAGGCAAGCACATGTCTGTGCATTGGCCTAGCCCTTCCCCAGGAGAGGCACAGAGGTGCCTTACAACACTCCCAGGTCAGCACAGGACTTGTGCTGGGGATCAGGCTGGCCTACTTGGAGGTTAGGGTTGCAGCCCATGCTTTTCACCCACCATTTGACCTATTTATTCAGGACATGAAAAGCAAAGCCACCAACAGAGCTGATCCTGTCTTAGTTCGATTCTAACCCTACAATCCAGAGAAACTGCAGGAGCACGTAAGAGACATTATGCGCACCCGCAGTCACTGCACCACCTGGTGAAAACCTATGGGAAATTCATATTGCAATCCAGAGTAAATTGTTCTTACACCAGAGCAAGGACTCCCCGTAGTTACTCTGGAGTGAGGCCTAAGCTTCTCCTAGTTTGATTCTAAGTGGACATAGGACCTGCGTAATTCCAAGTACCTCTTTCTGTTTACACCCCTCAAAGACAAAGTGGGTAAAGCCTTATAAAAAACAAAGAGTTGCCAATAAAATGCCTCTGGGATTATTGTTTGAAAGTGGTCCTGAGCATGTGCAAAGTACTTGCAACAAAAGAGCAATGCTTATCACAAGCTTACAATGAACAGTACGGATCCCAGAAGGGTTTGAATACTTGGTTAAGTTGTAGCCAAAGTAGCCGTGACATGCAAGAGACACAGCCTGCAGGAATGCTTCAGGGTCTGCAAGATAAGCACAGGGGTAGGTAGTGATGCCAGCCAAGGGAGGACCTCCTGCTATCACCAGTGACTGCTGTGGTTGCACCTCCTGGCTCTTCTTACCTAAACTTTAACTTCACTCAGAATTATCAGTGTCCCACTTACATCTCGTGCCGCCACCACCACCACCCCCCCTCGGGCACCACTGTCGCCTTCCTTCCCTACGCTCAGCTCAGGCCTGCCTTCCTCCTAGGAGAACCTTCACTCACCCACTGGAAGTGAAAGGCCATCCTCAAAAGCTGTGCTGGAAAAACCTCTCAGGGTGCAATCCTGACCGACCTAGGCCAACTCACAAGAACACCTTCCCCCCCCACCCCACCCCCACAGCAGCCCCATAGGGGGACACACCTCCCCCCCACAGCAGCCCCATAAGGAGACACACCTCCCCCCCACAGCAGCCCCATAGGGACAAACATTTCCCCCCTCCAGCAGCCCCATAGGGGGACACACCTCCCCCCCACAGCAGCCCCATAGGGGGACACACCTCCCCCCCTCCAGCAGCCCCATAGGGACAAACATTTCCCCCCTCCAGCAGCCCCATAGGGGGACACACTTTCCCCCCTCCAGCAGCCCCATAGGGGGACACACTTCCCCCCCTCCAGCAGCCCCATAGGGGGACACACCTCCCGCCCCACAGCAGCCCCATAGGGGGACACACCTCCCCCGCCCCACAGCAGCCCCATAGGGGGACACACCTCCCCCGCCCCACAGCAGCCCCATAGGGGGACACACCTCCCCCGCCCCACAGCAGCCCCATAGGGGGACACACCTCCCTCCCTCAGCAGCCCCATAGGGGGACGCACCTCTCCCCCCCTCAGCAGCCCCATAGGGGGACGCACCTCTCCCCCCCACAGCAGCCCCATAGGGGGACGCACCTCCCCCCCCACAGCAGCCCCATAGGGGGACGCACCTCCCCCCCCACAGCAGCCCCATAGGGGGACGCACCTCTCCCCCCCACAGCAGCCCCATAGGGGGACGCACCTCCCCCCCCACAGCAGCCCCATAGAGGGACACACCTCCCCCCCCACAGCAGCCCCATAGAGGGACACACCTCCCCCCCACAGCAGCCCCATAGAGGGACACACCTCCCCCCCCCCCACAGCAGCCCCTTAGGGACCCCCTCTTGGAGAGCCCCCTCCGAGCCCTGCAGGAGCCCCACCCGCCTTCACAGTGCGGAGCCGCCTACCTTCCGCCATGTTGGCCCGCACAGCCACCTCGCAGCTCTCGCGAGACTTTGAGGCGAGGAAGGGGGGGGTGGGTGGGAGTTTCCACTGCGCATGCGCAGCTCTGCTCCCTTCCCTTGGCTCAGCTGCGCTTCCGCCAGTGGCCGCCAGAGGGAGCTCAAGCGCTGCCCATCCATACAGTGGGCTGAAACAGTGCCTCTGGGCATGTGCAGAGTGCTCTCCAAAAATGGGAAGGTTTTTTTTTTTGAAAACAACAGAACATGTTCAGAGTGCCTTTTAAAGCCTTCTGTCTGTTTGTTTGTTTGCTTGGAAAGGTTCCTGAGCATGTGCAGAGTGCCTTTTAAAGCCTTCTCTCTGTTTGTTTGTTTGCTTGGAAAGGTTCCTGAGCATGTGCTGAGTGCCTTTTAAAGCCTTCTCTCTGTTTGTTTGCTTGGAAAGGTTCCTGAGCATGTGCAGAGTGCCTTTTAAAGCCTTCTCTCTGTTTGTTTGTTTGCTTGGAAAGGTTCCTGAGCATGTGCTGAGTGCCTTTTAAAGCCTTCTCTCTGTTTGTTTGTTTGTTTGGAAAGGTTCCTGAGCATGTGCAGAGTGCCTTTTAAAGCCTTCTCTCTGTTTGTTTGTTTGCTTGGAAAGGTTCCTGAGCATGTGCAGAGTGCCTTTTAAAGCCTTCTCTCTGTTTGTTTGCTTGCTTGGAAAGGTTCCTGAGCATGTGCGGAGTGCCTTTTAAAGCCTTCTGTCTGTTTGTTTGCCTGTTTGCTTGCTTAAAGACAAAAAACTTTTTGTAAAGGTTCCAGAGCATGTGCAGAGTGCCTTCAGAACAAAAATACACTGGTACCTCGCTTAAAAAGTGTTTCACATAACAAGCACAAATTACCAAGTGTTGCTTCACTTAACAAGTTCTGCTTCACTTAACAAGCAAGCACACTATGGACATGCATGCTATGCAGCCCTGAGGCTACGTACAGAGGCTCTTTAAAAGGGTTGCCGGCCAGCGCTACTGCTTCTAACTGCCCCCAACTTGGGGACAGTTGCCTGGGGGTGCTGGAGGAAGCTGGCTCCAACTGCCCCCAAGTGCCCAATTGACCACCTTGAACCTCCAGCAGCAGCCCAGGTGAGCCTCCCAGGAAAGTGTCTTTGATTGCAGCCTCCTAACCATGTCTACTCAGAAGTAAGCCCATTGTGTTAAATGGGGCTTACTCCCAGGAAAGTGTCTTTGATTGCAGCCTCCTAACCATGTCTACCCAGAAATAAGCCCCATTGTGTTAAATGGGGCCTACTCCCAGGAAAGTGTCTTTAGAACTGCAGCCTCAGTAGACTTCATAGGATCCTGCACACTGAATGCATGTTCTGAATTCAATTCCAGTGTTTTGTCATCATTTTTCCATCCAGTTCATATTTTTACATGAATATTTTGGGGGTTGTGGAACCAATCATCTGAGTTTCCATTATTTCCTATGGGAAAATCCGCTTCACTTAAAGAGCGTTTCACTTAAAGAGCAGGCCTCCTGAATGAATTAAGCCCTTTCTGTGAGGCACCACTGTATCTTGTTGTACCTGAACTGGCCATGAAGATGCTTATGTTGTGGCACCGAACAAGGTCTCTCCATTCTTGTGGTTTCAGTGCCTGCTTCTTCTTTCTTTAATGTTTCCTTTCTCCAGGAAGGCAGAAAAAGCAGAAGAGGGTTTTTAAATGAGTCCCTTGTTATCCTTTAGGGTTCCTTCCTTTCCAGAACCTCCCATGGATTAAAAATTAATGGAAAAACGGGTGGAAACACTCATTTCCAGGTTTCCTGCACCTCCGTTGCACCAAATGGAATAAGGTAGTTCCTCACTATCTGCAGTGGTTTGATTCCGGGACTGTGGAATGGAATGATTGTCTCTCTACACCAGTAGAAAAAGCAGTTTTTAAAACTGATTTGCAATGGTCATTCAAATGACCAGAATCAAATCTGTGTTAGGACCTGTAAATCCAGCCAGGTATTAGCCTAGCTTTGCTCCACCGGAAGTCAGAGAAACGGTCAAGCTGCTGCCACTACATGCTGTTTGTTCAACTCTGCAAACGGTTTCTAACCCCCAAATCCAGAGTAAATATGGGAGTATGTAAGAGACTGTACATGCGCCCGTAGTTACTGCATCACCTAGTGAAAACCTATGGGAAATTCATATTGCAATCCAGAGTACACTGTTCTCACACCACAGCAAGGACTCCCTGTAGTTACTCTGGATTTTGCCCTAAGAGTGCAAGTTGTGACTTTAATTCTGGGGCCAGCTGGCAGCCTTGCGGTGGACAATAGCCAACCTAGAAACCCAGGGATATTCTATCTATGGGATAATCGTGGCATAGATGGCAGCGCCCATCAGCCAGGGGGGTAGTCTGCAGGATAATTCTCTCCCCCCTCCCATATATCTGCAAGCAGAAAAGCATAAATGCTAGCCAGCTGGCCAGGAGTCGTCGCCGCCCCCCCCCCCCCGGTCCCGTCCCCCCTCCCAGCAGGAGACGAGCAAATGTGGTTCTCATTTGAGCCACTGTCTCAGTCCAGCTATTGTGTCTGGGCAATAGAAGCTGCAAATACATCTGTCTGCCTCCTAAGGAGAGGCCTTAATTAAGCTCCGTTTGCAAGCCTGGGAGTAACTCGGAGGTGCCACATGTAGCCGGGCAGAGCGGACAAAGCAGCCTTGATTTTTGAAAAGAACAACCACAGGCCAGTGGCTGCTCCGCCATTGGCCCTTCCAGGTTTTAATTGGGGTTTCTTCTCATTAATTCCTACCAATGGTGGGTTGCGCTGGCATTTGTAATTGGGTTGCCGTTCTGACCATATGCTGTTGCTTCTGGGCACTCGCTTTTGTGCGGAACAAGCAGCTCCGACCAAAACAGGCCAGTCTGGCCAACTATTTATAGAACGTCCAGCTTAGGAGGCTGCGTTGCACAGCAGTTGGGAACGAGTTTGGATCCGGCCGTTCAGACCTTGTGCAATTCATACCATTAGTAGACACACACACAAAACCTGGGGGCACAGAAGGCCCATTCAAGCCGGTCCCTCGACAATATTAATGTTTCCTTCTGTACTTACAAGAGGGAGAAGCCCACAACACTTGCGAATGAGGAGTTGCTGGTAACAGGCTTTGCCGTCAAGAGCTGTGGCAGAGACGAATGCCCAACGCAGCGCCACTTTGGAACCCATGAGGTTTTATTGTTCCTTTCATTTATTGTTCATTTAACCCAGTCTCAGTGCCACCTGCACCCACTTTATTCCAGAGGGAGCTGCCATGATTCCTCCATGGATTCAAACTTGGAGCAAGCAGTATGCTCTGAAGCAGTTAATATTGGGAAAGATCAACAGCGGGTACCATAAAGGTGATGCACAATCAAGATACATGGAAGCCCCAAACAGCTGGTTCAACATTCAAAAAGTTGTTTTAAATCTAAATCTAGTCCCTAAACCTAAATCTAGTCCCTATGTGGGCAGCCAGCGACCTTCAGCATGCCCAGGTAGAAGCCCCCCATCCCTGCATCCCAGCGCACCGCTCCGTGTTCCCCAAGTATGGAAGCTCTGCAGAGCAATAACGGATCTCTCCTCCTCTAAGCATCTGTTTAATCCCCTCTTGCAGCCCTTCAAGCTTCGCCACATCTGGTGGCAGGACAACCCATAACATAACCTATAGGAACTGTGTTCTGAACCTCTCATCTATTTTCACTGGGCAACCCATAGTGTCGAGTTCCATCTACTTCTATGACAGTCATGCATAATTTTATAAGCCAATATCTAAATCTTTTCTGAACACAACTCCACGGACACGTTTGGTGCAAAGATTAATCAGGTCTAAAACCGGGTCCTGCAGTACATGAAACATTAAACACCTCCAGTGAACAGTACGCATTACTGATCTTTTTGGAAGTACACATTACCGTGCACACCCATCTTTTTGGTTACAAAATGAAGTTAGATGCTTCCTGTACTAATACCACATGCTCCTGAGTTTCAACCATTGTACCATTCTTTCCCCTTCCATCAGAATACAGAAACATGACCTTATTAGAGTCTAGATAGAATATGGGTTGGCAAAACCTTGGCTGGGGCCAAGACCCCTAATTTGGTCTGCAGGGATCCCCCCGTTTCCAAATATCCTCTGGGCTGTCAGACTGCTGGAGCCTGTGCTGGTCCACTTGCATTATTTTAATTCCACCCCCCCCCCCCAATTGTCTCTGCCAAACTTACATTTCCATGTGTTTCTGGCTTGATCTGTACATTTTCACTACTCAAGGTATGTGACAATTTCTATGTAACTCTACATACCTGTGCTATATATAGTTCTCATAGCAGGCCTCCGTCAGTCTTGGAAGACTATGGTATCGTGCTCTGCACTGCATACAAAGCACGAAAGCCTGGGTTAGATTGTTATGGAGGACAGACCCAAGCAGCAAATCCCCCCTCTCCACACCACTGAATTAGTCCAATGGAAAGGCAGAGCCAGTACAATTGGATCCAGCTGGTGTCGCAGAACTGGGCTAAGGACAGGAGCTCACCCTGTCTTGTGGGGCCAAGCCGGGTCTCGAACCCTAGCCTGCTGGTTAACAGGCACAGCGACTTAACCGCTTGCACCACCCACAGCCCTATCATGTAGTTCTCACGTGTATGATAAATAAGCTTAGTAAAACTCCTATAGGTTCCACCTCTAATTATTCATTTATGTAAATTTATTCAAAACTGAAATGTCAGTTCTTTTTTCCCCAGCACCCAACAGTGCCATAAGGCTTACCTACCCCAGTCTACAAAACTGGCAACCCAGTTCTATTCAGAAGTCCCCTTATAGTCAATAAGTCTTTCTCCCAGGTACGTATGGATAAGACTGCAGCCTCGGTATACTTAACTTTGGTTTGGGTCACTAGACATTCTCCAAAGACAACCGCTCTACGTGCTGTGAGCCACAGACTTAATTCTGCATCAATATCCTCCAAGTTGGTGCTTCCTTCTTTAAGATGCGGACGAGACTGAAAGTACTATTAGGTCTGACACCCGATTAAAAACATCTTGACAAGTTTTCATTGATTAAAGCTGAAGATTAAAGCAGTGGTTTAGAAGAATAATTTCCAAACTAGGATTGGGGCTCACTTATTAAAATGACATCATCATCATCATCATGATGACGACTAGCTGCTCAAACCCATCTTTAACCTGACTACTATGGGAAGGACACACTGTGCATGCTCCATATTTATCAGATAAGGACCGTTCTGGTGGTCTTGTCTTCTCTTGTGGGTGGTTTAAATGAAAGCCAAGGTGTATTTATCAACCCATTAAGTCAATAGGCTAAAAAGGATTTTTTATGTGTAAATGTAAACCACCTGATTTACATGAGAGAAGCGGGGTATTGATCCCTTAAATAAAATTAAAGCACATCTGCAGTTAGCTCAGTTTTGCTTTCCATTGAGCACAGAATGGGGTAGGAATTCCTTCCACTTTTTTTTAGCCACTGGTCACTGGATTGGGACCATTCAAGTAGCAATGCATTCCTCTCAGCCTGCCCTTTAAAACAGACCAAGGCACATTTCCCTACTTGTGAGTAAATGCACACATGCAGGTCAGTTTCACTTTACATAGGACTCAATACATTCACCTTTGTCAGCTATCAGCTTCTCCACTATCTGTCCCACCAATAACCATTTTCTGACCCACCAATAACCACTAAACCACTGGTTTAGATGGTACATGTATGTACTGCAGCAGGGTTTAGATGGTACATGTATGTACCGCAGCAGAGTACAGATCAGTGGTTGTCAATCTTCCTAACGCCGTGACCCCTTTATAAGTGCCTCATGTTGTGGGGACCCCCAACCATAACATTATTTTCGTTGCTACTTTATAACTGTAATTTTGCTCCTGTTATGGATCATAATGTAGATATCCGAAATGCAGGATGTATTTTCATTGTTACAAACAAAATGTGTGTTCTATGCACACAATGAACACAATGGGATTTATTTCAGAGTAGGCATGCATAGGATTGGGCCCTGAGGCTGCAATCCTATCCACATTTACATGAAGTAAAGGCCATCCTGACTATAATGGGATTTATTTCAGAGTAGGCATGCATGGGATTGGGCCCTGAGGCTGTCAGTCAGCCCCAGTGAGTGTGCAGCTACAGCCTGACCTGGCCCCCTGTCAGGGGTCATTAGGTGACCCCCAGGAAAGCTCTAGGTGACCCCCAAAGGGGTCCCGACCCCCACTTTGAGAAACACTGGTTTAGATGGTAACATGTATGTACTGCAGCAGGATTTAGATGGTACATGTAAGTACTGCAGCAGGGTTTAGATGGTACATGTATGTACTGCAGCAGGGTTTAGATGGTACATGTATGTACTGCAGTAATCCTCAGAAGAGGATTCCCTCCTGCATAGGAATGAGTAACCTACCACCTTCTCTTTTTATAGCATTTATTAACTCTCTGAAATATATGGGGATGCCCTTTAATAAGTTTGAAATGCTTTTAAATTGACTAACCAATACAATGAAGGGCTGTAACCCCCCCTTGATATATTTCAAAGCGTTTCCCCACGATTCAGGCACTGCATTCACACATGTGTGGACTACCTACACAGCAGCCGATGTTCTGCAGGAGGCTCCCTGAAAAATGTGTCCGGTCTTTACACACCTGCAGAGAGCCGATGCAACACAAAACTATTGGAAAAATTTATATTTTGGAAGAACTCACTACAGAAGGTGACAGAATTCCAAAATCAAGTTACATGAAAATATACATCGCAATTTCTTTATACATTAAGTGAGGAAAATCTGCAGGAGATCAGAAGGCAAGAGAGAAATGAAGGGGAGAAAATAAAAGGGGGGAAGGAGAAGCATCAGAGGGGACCATAGCATTTGATAGCAAAATGAGAACTCACTGGAAAGCCTACAGTTCTGCATGCTTTTTAATTTATCCAACTTCAAACCAAGCGAGAAATCAAAAGAAAGCGGATCGTCCTATGCTGGGCTAACTTAGCTGACTTCCACTTCCACAGCGACACACGCTCTCAGCCCTTGTGGTGAGAGGTAGGAGGCTCCAGGGTCTTCCGCGGCTGGAAGTTTTATTGCTACATCCACAGCCAAGAGATGCGCACTGCTGAGTTGAGAAAACCTCCCGATGACTATGCTCAAAAGTCACCGCTGGAATCAAGCACTACATCTCGGTGTCTTGGGGGGGGGGGGAAGTGGAGGAAAGGGAGAGAATTACAAAGATATTAAGCTTTATCAAAGTGAGAAATTTTAATTCAACTTCCAATGGCTGAAAGAAAAAAAAGTTAAAGGGAATTTGGTTTAAATCCTAATTTGTTTTAGTTTGACATGCTTCACAAGAAATTTTAAAGACTGATAAGAAAACCATGGGCGGGAAAGGAAAAGAAAACCTGCTAAAATCTGGAGAATTTACACGATTCTTACCCTAACTACAAGACAGCATTATTTGGTACAATGTGTATTTGTGGATGTACATGAACAGTATATATATTATCCGGATCATGTTGTGCTATGTACACATCTTTACAATTCTTCCTGAAGGTTAAAGCAGTTCATTAGTTTTCAAAATGCGCAAATCTTTTGTTGGCACTTGTTAGGCTCTTTGTCAGCACTGGTAACTGGCATGTTTATTGCAGCCCAGTTCCAGCCAGTGTCTGCCAACTTGGTATAAACAGAAGTCCAGCAATAGGTGGGTAGAGTGCAGGAAAACAGTGCCATGTTCCTCAATTGGAGACCTACAAAGGCAAGAAGAAGAGTGGTCAACTGGTCTGCCCTTGCGGAGCTCGGCTGAGCAGCATCCTCACAACACAGAGTCTCGTCTGTTCAAGTCCCACAAAATTCTTTGGGATGAAAAATACCTTCAACTCCACTTGTCCCTGCATTAGCTGAAAAAGCCCCTGACCTACTGGCAACAATCCCTGCATACCCAGCAAATGCCCTCCTGATGGGTAGGACAAAGGAGTTTCTCATGTTCTCCCCCTTCTCTGTGGATGAGAATAGAGTTGCCCTCCCATGTGTTCTGCCATTCCCCCGTCCAACAAGGGTCAAACTGGGAAGGAGAATATGAGCACAATCCTAACCGTATCGACTCTGAAGTAAGTCCCTTTGTAGTCAATGGGTCTTACTCCCAGGAAGTGTCTTTGCGATTATAGCCTAAGAGCACAAACCTAACCATGTCTACACAAAAGCTCCTTTATGTTCAATGGGTCTTATTCCCAGGGGCTGTGGGTGGTGCAAGTGGCTAAGACACTGTGCCTGTTAACCAGCAGGCCAGGGTTTGAGACCTGGGTCGGCCCCATAAGACAGGGTGAGCTCCTGTCCTTGGCCCAGCTCTGCGATGCCAGCTGGATCCAATCGTATTGGCTCTGCCTTTCCATTGGACGAATTCAGTGGCGTGGAGAGGGGGATTTGCTGCTTGGGGAACGGCCTATCCTCCATAACAATCTAACCCAGGCTTTTGTGCTTCGCGTGTAGCATATGCAGCACCAAGCACGATACCATAGTCTTTCAAGACTGACGGAAGCCTACTTTATTCCCAGGAAAGTGCCTTTAGGATTGGCAGCCAAAACTTGCTAAGCTAAGCTCCATGAAGGCTGGATGACTTGATCTAATTGGCTGGATCTGACCCACAGGCCATAAATTGCCAACCCCCAACTTGAAGAGCATGTCCAGGCAAAGCATAGCAAATTCTAAATGTTATGGGGTGTCCCTTTAGGAAATCAGAATATGCATGAAGGTATGGCTGTAGGAGTAGAGGGCATCATTGTAAGACATCTGTACATCTACTTCTTCAGATTTGAGGATTTAAATGTGGGAGAGAAGTATGCATAAACCACCATGAACCCCTTGGAAGATCTACAGAAAGTCAGATGCAAACAGGAAATCTTGATTGAAAGTGTACATTTCCTTGCAGCCCCCCCCCAAATCAATTAGCACAAATGCGTATTACAGCCCTTCAAAAAAGAACAAATGGGGTATACACACTTAAAACGCAACACATCACCTCCTTATAATTTCTCTAAATTCTCTAGGTTTCTGCCAAGAAAGGTTTTTGCACATCTTGTTTGTAATGAGACTGTCCATTTAAGCATCTCCCACCCAGATTATATACCCCCATTAGCTCTGCCTCCTGCCTGCCCAACATTTCAAGTGGCAAAAAGGAACTGAAGTTAGTTCTGCTGGATCACCAAAATGGGACGGGCTGAGTCTGCCCTGAGGCACTGCAACCCTAAATACCATATATACTCGAGTATAAGCCGACCAGAGTATAAGCAGAGGCACCTAATTTTACCACAGAAAACTGGGAACACTTACTGACTCGAGGAGGAGAGGCTCAGGACGGGGGCTGATGGTCCCACCTGCCGCCTCCTCCAGGGCACAGGCCGGCAAAGCCAGCAGCAGCAGGGGAGGCTGCAGGGCGGGGGCTAGTAGTTGCGTCTGCCATTTTTCAGAGGATTTCATCCCCTCACCCAAGTATAAGCCGAGGAGGCTTTTTTGTGCAAAAAAGCAAAAAACTCAGCTTATACTAAAGTATATATGGTACCAAAAAATTTACTATGGGCACAATCCAGAGTAACTACGGGGAGTTCTTGCTCCGGTGTTAGAACAATTTACTCTGGATTGCAATATGAATTTCCCATGGGTTTTCACTAGGTGGTGCCGTAACTACAGGTGCACGTAATGTCTCTTACGTGCTCCTGTAGTTACTCTGGATTGTAGGGTAGGTCTTGATAACTTTAATAAGCCTCCTCATTTTTTGAAATTTTGGTTGCAAGAAATATTTGAATTAAATCAGCTGCAAGGTTTCCACAAGTGCCAGGAACACTCAGTTTTATCAGTTCTGGCACAAAGTCTTAAAAAGTTCAGCAACTTCTGCCCTGCTTGGCGCCTAAGAAAGTGCGCAGCTTTAGAAGGACACTGGAGTTCTCTGGTCCAAGCCAGAGCAGACTAACCACTCTACTAAAATTTGAGTTTCCCTTGAAGATGGTTAGTCTGCTTGAGTTTCCCTGAAGTTGGTAGTATGGCCGCTGCACCAGAATAGGAGTAAGCCCCCTCCTCTCAGAGTTGTTTGTTAACAACCCTTACCTGTTCCAACAGCTCTATCCAATCAGGATTGAGACCACAAAATGTTCAGGTGACACACAAAGCAGCCAAAGCACCCTGCCAAATAAGCCTTCAACAAATGCACGTGGCTTGGACTGCCGGGGTGGGAAATATAGGTGGAATCACAAGTATTGCTAAATCCTCCTCAGTGCAGTCAGTGTTTTGAGATCCAACACTTGCTACTAACATTTGCCATTAGCAAATCCCACATTTGCTATTCACATCTTGCCGGTTCTTCAAATCAAAATGAAATCAAAACCCCGGTTTACTTACCCTGAAAAAAGTGAAGCTACTAGCTGCTGAATTAAGTGTCACTCAAAAGCAGTCTCTTGGCTTTTTCTTACACAACGGGCAACTTTCCTTTTGAATTCTCCATTTCTGTCTTCCCTCCATTCTTTCTGCAAATCAAAACGCAGTTTTCAGAATAATTTTAATACAGTGTTTTCTATTATCAACTCCTCCTGCCCATTTTACCACCAAGAACTCCTGACATTTCTCATTTGAAGAAATACTTCCTACTATAAGAAAATCAAATGTGAATTGGAGGCAAGAATTAAGACAATCCCTACAATCCAGAATAACTACGGGAGCACGTAAGAGACATTTACATCAACGTGGATACGGCACCACATAGTGAAAACCTATGGGAAATTTATATTGCAATCCAGAGTAAACTGTTCTTACACCAGAGCAAGGACTCTCCATAGTTACTCTGGATTGCACCCAATCTTAAATTTATCTGGGTACTGAGCTGGACCTAGAAATACCATTTAGCTAATGGAAATTCTCTTCTGATGTGGAAGAAAAGGTGATCCTCTTCCCAATCCAAAGACAGCTGACAGCCTGTATTTCCATAGGTTGTCCTACAACACAACTCCCAATATATTGTGGTGCTACAGTGCAGGAAGTCTTGTGTAGGAGTTCGTGCCAAGATACTTCACCTTCACCTCCTGCTCATGAGTCTTTTGACTAAAGTCAGAGATGCTTAAAATAATATTTAATATTACCAGATATTCAAAAAGTCGTGTATGTAACATGGTTGGGAATGTCACTATCAGGCAGCTATAGCTACTCTTGTTTTATAAAAATATGCAACAACATATACAACTCCGTCGAAAGCAACAGCAATAATGTGATCTATTTATCTATAAGTACTGTAGTGTCACCAGAAATACCTGGCATCATCATCATCACATAGTTGGGTTCTTCAAAAACAGAACCTCTCAAACCTGTAAGAATCCCTTTAGGGGTTCACATCAGCCTATGTAAACCACCTTGAATTAAATTCCAAGGAGCAATATCAGAAAGGCAGTATGAAATGCCTGTATTATTATTATATCATTATACCAGTTACCTGCAGATTGGGTGGCCAGACGCAACCCAACATCAGTAACCCTACAATCCAGACTAACTATGGGAAGATGTAAGAGCCACTTACTCTGGATTGCTCTATGCATTTCCCATAGGTGGCACCGTAACTACATCAGTGCAAAAGGTCCCATAGTTACTCTGGATTGTAGCCTAAGAGGCTCAGAGTGGGCAAGAAAGGTTCTTCAAGTACACAAAAATCAAACGCTAGAGCTCTGCACACCAAGCCTCCTCCTCCTCCTGTTTGCTGCGCTGCAGACTTGCTGCCAGGCAGAGGTATCCATGAGATGTCACATGTACCTCCAGACACTACCTCGTGTACTACCACTTCAGAAACACCATACTAGAGCAATACTATTTACTAAGTTACTCTTACTCATCTCCCACCTCAGCTAGTTCTGCATTTTTGTGACTGAGAGAAGCCTACTGGGCAAGAAATTGACCCTATTCTTAATTTAGTGTTCCTACAGCAATGCTGGGAAGAGATTTACTAGCCACAGGAGTCATACCGCGGCATCCACATTTGCAGGAGAATCGCCATTGGGATCTGCCAGCATAGAAATTACACTAATCATTATGGTTTCCACAGTGTGGATAGGAAGCCAGCGCTCTTCAGGTTTCTCATAGCCGTACTTGTCTTCGCCTGGCTCGTGAAGGATGGAAATACAGACATCACCGTTTTTGTCAACTGCCAAAAGGAGAAAACACAGTTCAGAAGCTTTGCAAGACCTTTTCTTAAATACAGCTGCAATCAGAGCATTGAGGGGCAAGCAGTTCTGCCCCTCAAAATCCACCCCACTTCTTTCATTTGAGGTCAAATGGCCTTTAATAGATTTAGTGAAGACACAAAAGTACTTCAGAACACAATTTGTAGGTTTTAGGATCTTGTTGGGGTGTCTGGTGGGCAGATGATAGGAGACTGGACTAGAAGGACCTTAGGACTGGCCCACTACAACTCAAGCTCTTCTTAACAGTATAGCAATAAACCAGTAGATTATCCTGGTACCCCCAAAATCAAAGATGGTAACATGAGTTTCTATAGCGTTTTTAATAGGATAGCTATATAATCCTTATAGAACCCTTATAGTTCTATAAACCATCTAGCAAGATGGAATAAAAGTACAGGTCAGCCCTCAGTTTCCCTGGGGTTCTGTTCCCAGACTTATATGGATGTCAAAATCATGGATAACTGAATTGATGGATTTCAGGCCCCTTAAAACCATAAAAGATGGGAGAAGCTGTCCTTTAGTCTCATCTGGAGGTTGGTCTGAGGCCTACAGAGGCTGCATGTATCCACCCCCAGCAACTGTGGGCCTCAAAATGTCAATCTGCGGCAAAAAAATTCAACTACCAGGAAGGTTTATATGCCTTTAAGAGACATTCAGTGGCACAGGGAAGCTGCTGAGGACATACAAATATCAATTCCAGTTTTGATGAGAAACTTTTTTTGTCCAGAACAGGATTCAGAAACCTTCTGGAGGCAGCTCCAGTCGGGTTGGAAGGATCCAGGTGGGCAAGTTTGGAACCATGTGTACAAAATTCATAAACAGAGTTGACCTGTATTTCCATTTTACATGTGTAATGAGACATGGTTATGTGTCCATGTGCATATCCGTTAAAATAACTTTGGCCCCATTAAAAAAATTTTGATATTGCTTCTCATTACCCAACACGGCTACATCAACTTTCATTCCAGATACAATACAACCATCTCTTACCATTTGGATGCCATATTTCTGTGATAAATTTCATTTTTGGCGGCCTGAGTGGATAGTCCTTTGGGAAAGTTAGATGAGCCTTGAAGACGCCGCCTTCACTGGAAGAAATAAGAGAATTCTCAGAAACCGGCCATTGACGTATCAATGGTTTAAAACTCAGCAAAGCAGAAGATCAATTATCTAAAGTCAAGCAGAGTCATCACTTCTTAGCAAAGTACTGCTAGTCAGGACCTTAGTGTCCAAGGAAGAAGTAGTCGATTAAATGATGGAGTAAAACGTTTGACAGTAAGTGACTATTCTTGTGCTTTTGTTGTTATTTTTTCAACCCAAGGTATGCCTCACGTTGACTGCTTTGTTAATTCCTTTAACTGCTTCCCATTAATCTGGTGACAGTTAAAGGCAAAGAAAAATAGCCTCCTGGAACCAGAAGAGGGATGGGCTAGGTGACCTCTAAGATCCATTTCTGACACTGTTGTACAAGTCAGCTTACTAGTTTAAAAATAGACATTGTGGAAATCTGGGTAGTCCAATCATGTCTGCCCTAAAGTCCTACTGATTTACTTCCAAGGAAGCATCCTTGTGCCCTCCATTCCACTTCAGTGCACCATACCCCTAATACGCCTGGGCTTCAGCAGAAGGGAAGGGAAGAGCAATTTCAATGCAGAAGGGAAAATTCACATTGACACATGAGGCCTACATTCCCCTTCATAGAAGTTATGGAGAAATACTCAAGACCACAGGCCTTCAGCTAGCAGGTTAGGAACCACAAGCCTGACCCAAAGCAGGTGACATTTGCTTCTAAAGGGGGGGAAGCCCAAAAATATACATATCCACTTCTGTCCTCACTCCCTTCACAAGTGCTGAACAGTAGATTCATGTTCAGAATTCTGTTGTAGATCTTGTCACATACATCCCCTTAGGGAGAAAAGTGGTAAACTTGTACCCCTGCTGGGTCGCTGTGCTCTCCTCCAAAATAAAACCAGAGCATTATAAATGTAGTCTGTAGTCATTAAAAAGCAGCCCAAAGTTGCCCCTAGGATAGACTCCAGGGCCTAAATAATCCAAAAACTGCTAGTTTTGGATGGTAAGGGAAGAGAGACACAGATGAGAAATATCCCCACAGATGGAGTAAAGAAAAGCATCTGATTTTGTGGAGTGCGTGATGGACATACTTGTTGCCACACACGTGTTGTAGAGCCACCTCCATTCTCTGTTAAGTGTGGTGTGACCAGCTTGTTGGCTGTGTTCCTAAAACAGCACTAGCAAGTGGCCTACTATTGATTCACTCATCTTCAAACAAAAACAGGGCCACAAACATGCATTTTAATAAACATATCCTTTGTGACCACGTAAAAGGAAGCTATTTTTTCCTGTTCTTGCATTCATGTTGAGCAAGTTTCTGCACTCAGAGTAGTACCACCTTTGCTAGGTACCTATACTAGGATTTTTCCCAGTTTCTCTATGTGTCAAAGCAAATTCCTTTAAGTTTTTATAAGTTTCTTAAAGGGTGATAAGCATGTTTTGAGGGATTTTCTTTTGTGTTACAGAAGCCACATATCTACACCAGGGCATTTAAAGCTATAAGGTTTCTTTATTGAGCCGAGTTCTTTACAATGAACATTCTACAAAACTAAATACACTACAATAATGACAAAAAGCATCTGTGCTTTCAATGTCATTTATGCTTCTATGGAATTTAAAGTAGCATGCACTGGGTTCCCAAATAGTCTTCCAAGCTTGGCACTGACCAGACCTGCCCAGTTTCAGCAAAGCATCTGCATCACGTTCCTTCAGACCAGGGATTTTCAACCAGTGTGCCATGGCACACTGACGTGCAGTGGATAGTCCTCAGGTGTGCCATGGGAATTTGGGGAGGGACATTAATAGGAAAACTTGGGGATTTTAACAGCATGGTGTGCCTTGTCAATGGTAAAAACAACTGATGGTGTGCCTTGAGATGAAAAAGGTTGAAAACCACTGCTTTAGACCATTCCCTGGTTTTAATGTCAAATCCACCACTTGAATGCAAGGACCTTTCCATTTATAACAACAAGGCTTGTGACACAACTATGAAGTGGAAGGGGCATGTCCTTCCATGAGAACTGGATGAAGAATGGTTTATCTGTGATGGAGAACTATTCCCAAAGCTCATGTGCCCGATTCAAGTCTCCAGTTTGCACTTGCAACTCAATCCCTTTTTGACCAACACGCTCTTGCAGGAGAAAAAGGTTTAAATTTCTTATGTAGGTCTCCATCCTCATCTTCATGAACAAAAAAAGAGAGCTTGCCCTGCTTCAAATATGAGTCCTCTAATCCCCTCCAAAGCCTGAATCTGTATTTCACCATCACTTTTGCACTAAGAATAACTGGCTGCAAGCAAGTATCTCCTTTGCAATTTGCAAGGAAACAGATCTAACTATATCCACTAATATATTCTAGCAGGCCATCCACAGTAAGGAGGAAACTGCACCCATCAATTGCTACAACCAGGTTTATCACTGGTACCTGAAATGAGGCATAAAACCATGTAAGTAAGTTCAGATAATTTTCAGAAGAGGACAGAAAAGTAGTCAGAAACAATACGCAAGCAGTGAGATTCTTAGCTAGGCTGCTAATGATACTTACTACAGTGTATCTGGAGGACCAATAATAAGAACTTCCCACCGGTAGAGATCGTTGTCATCTATTAAGCCTGCTGAAAAGCCTTCCACTGGGTTTTTGTTGAGCTCTGTTGTAAAAACATAAAGACAGACATGCTGTTACAGAAGAAGCAATGGTTTCACTTGCCTTCTCCTTCCGTCATAGCAAGCAGCCCATCCACAGCTTGTTCAGGGGCACTTGAAGCTGGTACTTCACTGTACCATGCCATGCTTTCAAAGTTTGCTCGTTATCCGATTAATAGAAGACTCTGTTTTAGGATCTATCGAAGGTCAGATGCTTTCAGGAAATTGATTTTCTGTGTTCAGTCACCTACTTTTCAACACTTGACCTCTGATATACTCTGACCTATACTGACCTCTGGTTGGATTTCTCTCCCAACCAGACAACCATTTTAATGGAACCATTATGCTATGCCACACATGAAACATGATCCCACTTACCACAAGCAAAAAAACATTTTGCCAACATCACTTTGCTTCTTCAGCAAAAGAACAGTAACCTACTAAAGCAGGGGTCTCCAAACCCTGGCCATGGGGCCATATGCAGCCCATGGCAAGCCTCCATCTGGCCTCAGGCATGCCCTGTAATCCATACCTTGGGAGGCTGGGGCGGCGCACACACCTCCTCTCTCTAGGAAAGTGCTTGTGAACTGGTTTGAAGATCACCCTCTGTGTGTTAGAAACTGATCTGAATCCACTCATTCACAACTTGTCACTAACATATTCAATTATGCAAATGTATTCAGATTTGAAATGTAGATCAATTCTTTTTATTCTTTTTGGCCCTCCTGCAAGAAGTTTAAAGACCCCTGTACTAGACGAAGAGAACAAAGTGTTAAATGTTGTTGGCCCAAACTGCCAGTCAGTCACCCAAGGACAAAAAGCAGATGTGAAATACCAACACACTGAAATACAAAGCAGGTCTAAAAAACCTACTGGCATGCAGGGTACATGCTAGATCTCAAGCTTCACAAAAATCCATCCCTACTGCCCTGCAATGAAGATGGGGAAGACCTGAAGGAAGCAGCTAGAACAAGTTACATCATCTTTGATTCTGGCCTGAAAACTGTGACTGCTCCTGACCCAAGGGGTGTTATTCTGAATAGAGATCCATTACTGTACAAATCCTCTGTTGCTTAATCAACAACATGCTCAGTTGCTCCATAGTAATAACATGCTCCATAATGGATCCTTTCAGATTATAATGGGAGAAACCATAAGCAAGGTAAGAAAACTCAGTAACGGCCTCCCACAAGGTTCTGTTAAAGACACCTTGGAAAGGCGGGATATAAATTAAATAAATACCCACACTATTCATCTCATGATATGCCAGCTACAAGGGGACGTAAATTTGGATATGCTGATGTCCTGGCTCTTGGAGCGCAAGATGAAAACATGGAGCTATTGGACTGCCTCCTCACTGAGGACCTTAAGACCTTGGGGAAGTTCTTTGCTGACTAGAGACTCACACTGAGTGTCAGCAGAATGGTGACTACTTGTTTCCATCTTAAATTTGCTAATGCAGCCCCAAAGGTCTACCGAATAACAACCTACTCCCTTATAACCCTCACCCCAAATAACTCGAGTAACGTAGGATCAGACTCTCTTATAAGAAACATCTAGAGAACATGTCTGCAAAAATTTATACCAGGAACAAAGCAGGCCTCCGTCAGTCTTGAAAGACTATGGAATCGTGCTTGGTGCTGCATACGCTGCATGCGAAGCACGAAAGCCTGGGTTGGATTGTTATGGAGGATAGGCTGTTACCCAAGCAGCAAATCCCCCCTCTCCACGCCACTGAAGTAGTCCAATGGAAAGGCAGAGCCAATACGACTGGATCCAGCTGAGTCACAGAGCTGGGCTAAGGACAGGAGCTCACCCTGTCTTGTGGGGCCAACCCAGGAATCAAACCCTGGCCTGCTGGTTAACAGGCACAGTGTCTTAGCCACTTGCGCCACCCACAGCCTTACCAGGAATAACATGCTTCTGAAACAAAAGCTGCAATCCTAAAGACACTTTCCTGGGAGTAAGACCACTGAACACAATGGGGCTTACTTCTGAGTAGACATGGTTAGGATTGTACCCTAAGAGGATCAAGGTGGGGAGCCTCAGCCTCTACTTTCAGAATATCTGCACTAGGGTTGGTCTACTCTGCAGCAGAATACTGTGCTCCTATACGTATGCTGAATGCTCCTTAATAGTCGACACACTACCAATCGATGCCAGACTAAACAAGACCATGAGGATCATAAGCAGGACCATGATGATCATAAAATCTGCTCCTTGCTGGCTCTCAGTTTTGAGCCATATAACACCACCAGTTCTATGAAGGAAGGATGCCATAGTGAAGGAATACTACAAAATTATGACAAACCCACTTCTTCCTGTGCACACTGATCTTCCTCATCTATCAATTGGCAGGCTTAAATCCAGGAAGCCCTTTCAGGCACTCGCACAACAGCTCTATAACACCTTTAACACCAACTTGCAATGGAAAGGCTGCTGAATATCCAGGCATCTATATAGAGGACCCTACACAAAAGGTGCCAGATTTTGACCTACCCCACCGCGCTGGTCAACTCTGAACAGGATCACGCTCAGTACGGTATCTGCCAGGATACTGTTTAAGTGGGGTCTTGTAACCACCGCTCAGTGCGACTGTGGTGCACCTCGAGAGAATATTAATGATTTGGGTCCAAGTGTCCATCAAAAGCTTCCACCGGCCCAATGTCTGATTTTTCTGTATGGACCACTCTGTCCTTGAATGGTGGACTGGATATTACCATCTGATTTACTATAAGTATATATATTTGCCACATGCTAAATAAATGTACAACACTAAAGCGTGGCAGGTGTGCAGACAGAAAGGAATCAAGTTATGATAATTAACCAGCTTGTGCTTGACTAGTTATACCACTACTCCAAACTGTTTCCTGTTGTAGATGAGAATGACCCAGACAGCTTCATTCTTCCTGCTCTTAGTGGCCGATGGAAAACAAGCTTCTGTTTAGCAAGAACTTTCTTAAATTGCTGTCTACTCGGTTCTGATGTGGAGCGGAGCAAGATTTGCTTCACAAAGCAGTTTCAGAAGCTCGCAAAAGAGTGTTCACAGCCAGAAAACTTTGGCCTCAGTCATTCGCTTCTTGTTAATCAGTTATTTCTTGTAAGGCATTCACAAATATTTATTTTCTCCAAGATTTCTGCTGTGTGGAAGCACAGCTCTGCATGACCTATTCAAACCACAGCTCTAAAGCCTCTTTATATAATCCCAAGGAATTACATCCAACTACAGTTCAGTGGTGCCTTAGTTTACGAGCATAATTCGTTCCAGAAGCATGCTTGTAATCCAAAACCCTTGTATGTCAGGGCAAATTTCCCTATAAGAAGTAATGGAAACTCACATGATTCATTCCACAACCCAAAAATATTCGTATGAAATGATTACAATACTGCAATATAATACAAAATAGGAAGATAAATAAAACAAATGAACCTGCACTTCGGGCACAATCCAGAGTAACTACATGGATTCCTTGCTCTGGTGTAAGAACAATTTGCTCTGAATTGCAATATGAATTTCCCATAGGTTTTCACCAGGTGGTGCAGTAACTATAGGTACACATAATGTCTCTTACGTGCTTCCCTAGTTACTCTGGTCTGTAGGGCTAGCCTTTCAGGTCTCTCCAGGCTCCCAGGCCCCCTTACACAGGAGTGAGCCTCACAGCGCTTTCTTTAGAGTAGACATGCCTAGGCTGGTCTCTCAGCAGAGGCTGAGGAGGTGCTGACTGAGTACTGAAACTGGCGGTATCCCGGCTGGGACTATTTTTGCTTGTTCATCAAGACATCACTTGTAAATCAAGTCAAAATTAGAAATGCTTTGTCTTTCAAAACATTCTCAATCCAAGGTTTTACTGTACTTGGAAGCAAGATGCTCACGAACATGAAAATTTGGAAAGTGCAGTAATGGGCACAAACTATATATAGTTTATGTATAAAATACATATTATAAAAACATAATATTATGTATTATATAAAATACATAATATAAAAATAATTAGGCAGAACACAAAACTAAATGGACCTCACACAATATGACTAAGATGCACAACGTAGGCATTCAAAGGGAACACAGAATGCAATGCCTTCAGTCCTCGGCATTTATATAGCATACTTTACTCCTATCATCTAGTAATGCTTATAACTCTGTAAAATGAGTATCACCCCATATTTCAGATGGGGGGACAGGTGGGGCAGTTCATGGCAGAATCTTAGTTACCACGGTGCCGAAGTTTGCTAGGATTTCAGTCTAAACCAGAAATTCCTAGAGACCGAGCTGTCATGTTCAAGATTAGTAAAGGTAGACTTTGCAAACGTAGACAGCTGTCACTGGGTATGTAGAGAATGTCCACATGGTTCAGACACCAAGTAGAATTGCGTCACAGTGTTCTGCCAAGGCTTTTTATTCAGTTGTTTACTCCCATGCAGGATTCTTAGGCCAAAACCTACGTTAAGCATACTCATCCTAGTTCCACAGGCATCTTTAGGTTACTACCCACCCAGAAGCCAACACAGATCCACACACAATACCAACAGCTTATTGTTTCCCCACAAATAAAGTTGATCAGTACATTGTGTGGGAAGCCTGAGTCAAGGCTTCTGCAGGATGAGGAGGATTTGACAGTTGTGTTAAAGGACAAAAGCAAAATAAGGCACTGACCCAATTGGATGCCATCCCCATGTTCCAGGTTTGCAAAATTTAGCAGCTATGTAACCGATGCGGTGGACACCGTCCAAGACACAGTGGAGGAGTTTCTTGCCTTGCCAGCAGAGTCAGCAAACAGAAGGCATATTTCAGTCTGAACAAAACATTGCCACTTATGCTCATGTTTGCACATGCTCTCTCCACGGATCAATTTCTACAGAACTTGGCCTGTAGGAACTCACTGTTGTGCCCTCCTTCGGGTTCTCTACACCCAAATTGTGGAAGTTACCCCATCTGAATGTACTGCCTTCCCTTTAGGACAAGTCTTTCCCCAAGCATGGTGCACAAGCTGCAGTCAGCAGAGAACTGTCAAGGCAATGCGCATCTCAAGACCTTGCCTGAGTATGAGAAGGTTATGGTCCAAAATGGAAAACTGACTCATTCTGCTCTATCGGCATTTCCATGTGCTATACCAAGATGGCACTGCCAAGAACTGAACACCAAGTAAACAGTGCTGACTGCAAGCATAGATCCTAAACCCAGTTTACGACACGGGTCATCAGCGTACACAGCTACTTCCACAAACTACACTATGGGCCAAGATGGATCCTTTTGTAGAACAGCACTGGCTATGGCTGCAGTTCAGAGGCATATCAAGTGAGCAGCATTCTCCATTCTCCTGCTTGTCAACTCTGCTTTACAGGGAGAAAAATCCTCCACACAAGTCCAAGTCAGTTAATAGCAGTACAAAGTGACTAAGCAGGAGGAACTCTATGGCTAAAGGAGCAGCTATGTATGGCATCTCAACTCTCAACTCTTTGGAAGTTGCAGCCAGCCATCTCCATCTCAGGAAAGCAAGTTTGGTTGTTTACGGAGGTCATCTACGCCACCAAAGTATATATTTACATTCACCTGCAAATCCATTAAATACACTGGGGATTACTTTCATTGAAAGAACTGCACTATTAATAAAGCAGAGAAGCACCACACAAGTTTATTTGCCAGCATGAATTTTTAGTCTTGCTGATCATACTTTGTTGTCCAAATTGGATTTAAAATCCACTGGGTAGGGTTTCTCTTGTGCTTTGTACTTACATTTTTGTGACTAATTTTTTTGGCACCATATTAATACAGAAAATTCTGCAGTTGACAAAGCTAGTGTTCTGAACTAGCTGCCTTTATTCAGCAAAATGTATTGAAACACTTATCTATTAAACAGTCAGTTTTATCAGTTCACCAGGGGTTCATCAATACATGCAGCAGTTCTGTCCAACTGCTCACCTATGATCACATCATAGTCTATAAGGATTATAAGAGGTATGTGCACGGTGGTGACAGTGAAAACTGCTGTAGTCCCACAAACTGCTGTGCACATCTACAATGCCCACGTACAACTCCAATGGTATTCCATATTATCACTGGAATAAATAAATAAAATAAACTGATGCTCATCTGGAGATAGCTTGGCAGTAATGCTGCTAAATGAACCAGTCCTCAGCTATGAGAAGATATTTGAATAGATGTTAAAAGCTAAAAGGAAGCTGTGTTGGGCTGTAAACTGGCAGCTCTGCAAAAGCAATGAAGCTAAACAGACTCAAATTTGACTAAGGGTACAATCCTAAGGCTGTCTACTCAGAAGTAAGTTCCATTATATTCAATGGTGTTTACTCCCAGGAAAGTGTGTTTAGGATTGCAGCCTTACACAGCTTTGTGAGAGATTAGATAATTATGCACCTATGGCAGACAGCACTACTCTTCAATGAAGAATAAGCAGCCATATAAGACATTGAGCACAATCCTAACTATATCTACTCAAAAGTAAGCCCCATTGTTTTCAATGGGTTTTACTCCCAGGAAAGTGTCTTTAGGATTGCAGTCATTCTTACCCATATTATATAACCTATTAGGTGAGAGTACAAAGGAAGTTCACTTGGTTATATTTTATAGCAGACTTTTTACTGCTAACATTCTTAAAGCAGGTAACTTGGATATATTTACAATTGCAAGTTTTAAACAACCAGCTTGTAAGTAAATATAGAACATGAGAACCCTGTCTACGTTCTCATTAGAGGCTACAGTCCCCACAGCACATGATTTAAGGTAATTCAGCAACATGGCCAACAAGAACCAAGAGAGGAATGAGGCTAATGGTCTGTGCAATGAGAAACCATCTGATCTACATAGGAACTGTGTCATACATTCAGCTGTGCCATTATTCCTCAGAAGCAGGGATTACTTCTGTGGCAATCTACCCTTGCAAGGTTCAGAAGGAAGCATAGTATGTTCCACTAAATCATTTTCAAATCAAAGCGGAGAACCCAAAAGGTAATGTGGCAAGGATGCTTGGCAACATACACAGACCGGTCTAACACATTTGCTAACAGGTTATCGGGAAGCCAGTCTAAATAACCACTGTAGATGACTGCCTTGAAAACTACTTTAAAAAACCTTACAGTGATGTGCAGGGGCTGGTGCATTTTGTACACATACTATACTGTAACTAGCATGTGAAAGTATCCATTCATGTAGGGTTTTTTTGCTCCCTTCTACTCTCCAGGGAGCAAGCAGAACCTGACAGATGTCCCCCACTGATCATGTTTCCAGATTAGGTTAGCTGAAAAGATTTGGTGGGAGGGAAAAGGGCTGTTAGACGGATGATGCCGCAAACGGTCTGAGCAACTGGACTAAGGTCCAATGTCACCTCTTTCCCCCTCGCCAATTTAACAGTCATGAACATTAAAGTACCCGTTTCCCAAGACAAGACTGGATAGGAACAGCCACTTGAGTCAACAAGATCATCCACTCATTAAATTTACTTTCTCTTTCCTGTTTTGTCAGTATGGGCTAACCACCTATCGCAACAGTTGCAGCGCAGGCCCTACGCCTCGGCCTGAGTCTGCCAAGCCTCCATGCTCACACATGTGCTTGCAGGGCTTTTTTTCACTTGGCTCAGCACAGACCTGCTTGTTTATATTTCCCACAAGCTAAACTTAACCACTAGATACACTTCTGCCACCGTTGCACTCGTGACATTTCTGCCCCCTCTTACAAAACAGGTATGACGTAACAGAGTTGGGCCACCTTGGAAGCAACCACATTGGAGTATGCTCTCCAACTCTGGAAGAACTATAAGGAGACATGGAGCGTCACTAGAGGAGGCAATACAAGAATCACCAAGTCCTGCGAATCTAGTATGCCACAGCCAGGATTGCGTGATTAGAAATCAACAGGGAGACAGTACACATTCACTTGCTTTTAAGTAAACCTTTTGTAGCTTTGTGGGACACGCTGTCTTTGGAAGAACTTGCAACAGTTGCAAGAACTTGCAGTTAAGTATATTCTTTGCCCAAATAGGCAACTTTGACATTAGGACTGACAACTTGTACTCATTTTCCACATTTTTAGTTAGAGAAAAACCACACAAGGCCAACTTGAGATTTTAAGGGAGGAAGCTTTTAAGGGAGGTAATATTGCCACCACCTTAGATTTAGACTTTGGCCTAAATGTCACCTCTTTTTCTTCTGCAAAATTTGTTTTGGAATAAAGGAGGAATAATGATGTTACAAAAGATGTAATGGAATGAAAATGGTACAAACCAAGTCTGCGTCCAATACTGATTGGGTCAGTACAATGCTTTGTAGGAGCTCTTATTATTGTTTCCATAACATAAGTAAATGGCAGTTGTGTAGATAAACTACTGTCAGCCTTTGCTGCTGATCAGGCTGAGAAGGAGCCTAATTTCACACATACCACTTAGAACAGTGGTTCTCAATCTTCCTAATGCCGTGACCCCTTTATTAGTTCCTCATGTTGTGGGGACCCCCAACCATAAAATTATTTTTGTTGCTACTTCATAACTATAATTTTGCTACTGTTATGAATCGTAATGTAAATATCCGATATGCAGGATGTATTTTCATTGTTACAAATGAAATGTGTGTTCTATGCACACAATGAACACAATGGGATTTATTTCAGAGTAGGCATGCGTAGGATTGGGCCCTGAGGCTGTGAGTCAGCCCCAGTGCGGCCGCAGCTACAGCCGGAGGTCTGGCAAGCCTGACCTGGCCCCCTGCACCAGGGGTCTTTAGGCAACCCCCAGGAAAGCTCCAGACCCCCAAAGGGGTCCTGACCCCCACTTTGAGAAACACTGACTTAGAAGAACAAGGCTTTCTTCTACTCTACAGTAAGGCCAGAGCAGCCCAAAGGTGAACTTACCAGGGCAGAACTTACCTGACCCAGGGAAGGAGCTGCTTAGCAAGCACAGAGTTGAGTGCAAAAAGGAAAGGCCTCAGCAGGACAGGGCTCAGGCTGCCTACCAGGCAGATTATGCATGTGTGATGGAGCAGTCAGAACAGCAAGGTGCAGCCACTGTTTTCAGGAGCCTTCTTGCTCCCAGAAGAGGAGGTTTGGGTTCCAGAAGGCAACCAGACCAAGAGGGTGAAGCCAGAAAGAGGGATGGACCACGCAAGGCCAAGGGGGATGTGGGGACTGGAGGTTAGTCTGAAAGAAGACTCCAGAAACCTTCAAGGCTGGTAGACGCTCTGAGGAGAATAGGTGTTGAAAGCCCCCTCCTGTACTCTGAGATCCATGACAGAAGTGGAGAACAGTTGCAAGAATAAAACTGGGGCCCAGTAATCTTCCGTAGGAAAATCCACCACTGGTTGTGAACCAGTGGTGGCTGCCATGCACCAGTTCCCTCCTGTAGCCCAACAGCTAGAATTGCTATAGTGAAGTCAACAGAGGATCTCATTCATCTTTAAAATATTAATGTTTCAGAAGTTTATTCAGAGCTCATTCCAGCTTTGCTGAAGCCAAGCTGAAGGATGAGGCAAGGATTAAATGTTTTGGCTCAGGGGCATACATGTGAAGATGCATGGGAAGGGCTGAGGTAGGAACCTGCCCTGCTTTTTGAGCCTGGGGCCAACACCACCACTCCTACTTAGACACTGAAGCGAAGACTGAAATACAAGAAGAGGTCTGGCAGAGAAAGAAATTTTGACAAGCTGTTAAAAAGGATGCTAGAAGAAAGACAAACAAGAGCCTATTTGTGTGCCCTCTCCAGTTATAGCTCCAGAAAAAGGCTCAGAACTGAAGATTTTTGTACTGTATTTCATAATCCTATTACCTATCATGAGTTCTTGGAACAAAACTATTAACCTGATGCAAGCCTTGATTTCAATTTTTGCAAGACACAGTTTTAAAACTTCAGCATACGACACTATTTAAGGCGAGTTGACAGTTAAGTTCATGTCTTCACAACAGAACCTCACAACAAGAACTTCAATTAGTCCATATTTGGACTTGCACAACCAAGAATCAGGATATAGGAAGATATGGAACCTCTTTCAACTGAGCTACCTTTGATTCACCCAAATACTTGAAGAGCAGAGGGAAGAAGCAGCTGCGTTTCTCCAACATGATTAGACAAGCAGTTTAATTTTTCAAAGCAATGCCAAATTACAGTATTTTTTTGCAATAAATGAAGCAGACACTTTGCTACTATCACAATTTTTGGATATATATCAATTAATCCACAATTGCTTCTCAACAAGGATTAGTTTATGTATTCATGATAGTATCATTCTTAAGTCTATCATACTAAAAACCTTTATTAAAAATCCTTATCCTATGTTTTAAAGATTTCTAGATGATTGCATTTAGTGCAAAGTAATTTATATATTAAGGGCTGTAGTGGCACAAGTGGTTAAGACACTTTGCCTGACAACCAGTAAGCCGGGTTTTGAGACTCAGTTCCTACAAGGTGGGGTGAGCTCCCATCCTTAGCCCCATTCCTGCCAACCTAGCAGTTCAAACACAGGTAAATGCAAGTAGATAAATAGGCACCACTTCAGTGGGAACAGCATTCTGTGAGTCAATAATACTGGCCCCATGACCACAGAAGCATCCTGGGACAACACCACCATTTGAACTGGGGTGAGCCCTGCACCTTACAGTTGGTCACAACTAGCAGTACAAAATGTGGGGAACACCTTTAGCTTTAATTTATATATTATTTCACAATACATACCTGGATTTTAATAAAAAAAATTAACAGATCTGGGGAAATCTCTGCAGAATTCAAACACTGGGAGAGAGTCAGGGGTCTGTGACTGTATATCACAAAGGAAGACCTGCTCACCAGCTGCTTCGTATTTTGGATGCTGTAGTCTTTTGCAGGCATTGTCTTGGAATCTGAAGTGTACAATTATATCCTCACAAACCAGCTTTTTCTCTTTAGGGAGGAGATTGACAAATCCAGGTTTGATGCCAAGGATTGGATCTCGTGCAGAGTTCTGCGCATGCGGATTTAGAAAAGCCAGATAGCCCTAGTGGTAAGCTGCTCTCATCACTGAAGTGATTTACTGAGCTTTAAGGTCTTAAAGCATCTGTTCAGAGCTTTAGCTCAATTTACTGATTCCACTGCCTAGGAACTAAGGATCCCAGAGCACCTGGTGAAATGTTGCCTTATTATGGGTTGGATCCAAAGAAAAAGTGCATGTTCCAAGTATGGCTGCATAACTGCATGCAGAAGAAACTGCAAAATAAGTGAACAATTTAATGTGCAACACTTTTACAACATGTCACACTATACAAAGCCAATTCAGGATTCCATTCAGAATTTTGTGCACAAGAAACATGCACCATCACTTCAGAATGAGAAAGCAAAAGGTTCACAATGCAATTCTGTGATAATTTCTGCAATTCCTTCTGCTTCAAGCCCGATACCCATTTAGAACAAATGATGTATTATAATTCAACTGTCAGATTCCTCTCATATAAAGCTACACATGATTTTTGTACTAGAGTTATAGCAAATTGTTTCTTGAAGCAACAGGTTCACTTGTTTTAACTATTCTTTCAGCAGAAAGATGAGTTCATAATTTGGATTATTGTAAACTGAACATTGAAGGAAATTTGACTGCAATATTTGGTAAAATCTGGGGCGAAGCCTCCAGAAGATCAACAAAACTAATGGCACAAAACACAGGTCAAGACAGAAGACAACATGCACTTATTTCCCCCACTGGTAAAAGCACTAAAGCACCAAGGAAAAGTTCCAAGGTTTTCCAAGTGCAACCAGTCCCTAAGGTGGCTGGATTCCCATTTGGCAAGTGAGCTTTTAAAGTTACTCAGGCAATTCTGAACCTGAATCTTTCAGAATGGGTCAGAGGACTGCCATTGACAGACAGAGGACAGGATGCCACAGGGAATTCCCCCAAGGGTTGGGAGATCAGTGAAGAAGTAAGTCAGGGGTAAATAATCCTTGAAGTCAATTCTTGAAAAAAACACTTGAAAACATTGTAAAGGGACACACTTTAAAAAGTACTGGTATTTAATACATTTTTTATATCAGCAGGGAGTCCCAGAATCAAACCCCTGCAGCTAATGAGATACAACTTTATTCCAATAGGGGAAAAAAACCTGGGAGTCTATAAATCTTGTTTTTCCACTTTTAAAAAATCCACAGAAGGTTCCAGAACAGATTCCTAGTGGATAATAAGAGACACCTATATAGCTTATTACCTTATAGCTGATTACCTTATTTACAGACTTCTTTTTAAACTACAATCCTGAAGTTTATCCTGAACCAAGGATAAAAACCTTTGTTATGAGATATAGGGTGAAATCCAGAGTAACTATAGGGAGTCCTTGCTCCGGTGTTAAGAACAATTTGCTCTGGATTCCGATATGAATTTCCCATAGGTTTTCACTAGGTGGTGCAGTAACTACAGGTACACGTAATGCCTCTTATGTGCTCCCGTAGTTACTCTGGATTGTAGGGTAAGGCTGCAATCCTAAAGATATTTTCCTGGGAGTAAGACCCATTGAACACAATGGGGTTTACTTTAGAGCAGACATGGTTAGAATTGTGCTCTAAGGCTGCAGTCCTAACCTTAATGCTAAGCACAATCATGCGCTTGCCTCCCTCCATCACCATGAGACTTGGTTGTGCCGGCCTAGGTTGGGATTGCACTCTAAGTGCAATGCTTCTATTTTTAAAAAATATTGTAATTCCATTGCTTTATCACTAAGCTTGTTCAGGTCTGTGTTACAGATTGAATAAATTAACGCTTTGAATAATATATCATGGCTATTTCTAGATTTTGTTTTCAATTGTGTTTTGAATCAGTAAGTTGACATGATTCAATCCAACAAGGGTCCATTTAACCCACAGCATTCAACTCTAATAAACATGTCCCCATTAGGTAGCATCCATTCCCCAGACAGAAACATACCTGCTCTTTACACTTTGAATCAAAATCACTAAGGGAGTAGTGCAATATTCCCAAGCTGTGTTCTCAGAGCTCTTTGCTGTATCGCTGCAAAGTATTTTAAGAGTGGGAGGCAAGAAACTGGAGAATATATACCAGATGCATAGAAATTTGATTGCCTTTTTATACATGTGTTGTTTTCACAACAGCTTTCCACCAGTTGTTCTAAACTAGAGCCAGGCATTATTTGTGGGAGTTGTTTTATGCCCATGAGAGAAGGAAAATTAAGACTGCCAGTTTTGTGAAATCCAAGTGAAAAGTTGTTAAAATCCACACACAGGGTTGCTACCATGTTCTTGCCAACCCCAATAGTGCTACAAACTTTTGTTGTGAAAGAGTGCTGGGAACAGTCTTTTCATACACATCTGACCAAGCTGCAGAACTAGACCTTCCAAGACACAACTTTCCAGCAAGGATGCATGCAATAAATTGCAATAAACGCAGACAGCGTCATAATGATGCTACCAAATCTAAAGGATTGCCTTTGAAACACATTGCTCCTTCTCTATTGAGAAATTTCCACATGCTTATGATATGCAGACTGCGTGTGTAGGCATGACTCTTCCGGTTTGTGGAGTACAGACATTCCACTGCCTTAAATAATGGCAGTATTATGTGATATCAACACAATCACCTCACACTCCCCAACCAAGAAGGTGTTAACAATCAACAGTTTTTCCACAATGAACTTTGAAAGCTATTTTTCACTACATGAAGAAACTACAGGCCAATACACTGTGCTTGAACTAGAGCAAAGCTAACCAAGAGACTGAGATCAACACCTTTAAAAATGTTACACAAGGCTACCTCCGTTCTTGCAATATCCACCTTGCAAGGCACTCTTCCAAGTGTGAGAACACGCCATGTGTCATGAGCAGTTGCCTACGAAAAACACCTCTTATGACACGTTGTAGCAGTTCATGCCACGATAAATCTGTTTATCCTTATGCCACAAGATGCTGCCTCTGCAGCACCAGAACCAACATGGCTATCCCGTCTTAAGAGGTGCCCAACACCAGAATGGAGACTGAAGCGTGGAAGAAGCAGACAGCCATACAACCTGCTAGCATTCTGACCATTTATAGAACAGCTGAAACTAAAAACAGGGGCAGGGGAGGGGGGGGTAGGGGAGGGGGGGCAGGGGACATCAGCTGTGCAAGGCAGTTCCCTGTTACAGCTCACAACCAGAGGAAACACAGTGCTTGGGAAGTCTGAATTTCCTGATCCTCTTTTTCTTTTTTGAGGTGTGTTTTTTCCAAGAGGAAGTCTTGTATTACCAAATTTCTACACAGAACAAAAATTCTGATTCCCCATTTAAGCATTCAGACTAGGAAATATATCTCTACACCCTGTTATGAAGAGAAACTGACAGGGACACATGTAAAGGGCTGTTCAACCCACAATGTCAAACAAACCCTGACACACATACCCTTATCAACACTAAACTTTGGAGATTCAAACATGGCTACTTTTCCATTTTAAGTCAGTATTAATGGCTGATTATCACAGTTACAGTTATGTATCATGCAGAGTCACACCAATAATCCATAGGTTGAGGCAGAAAGCTCAGTATGCACATACTGGAGCAGAACTGCATGCATGAATTGGGGGTTCGCTCAAATGCAATCCGTGTACACCATTTCTTGAAATGAAACTTGCATAGGTCTGGCCTATCTGGTCATGCCAGGCTCATACTCAAACCATTATGAACACATGAAGCTGCACTGTACTAAGTTAGTCTATGGGGCCTTTAAGCCCAATATAGTCTCTAGTGAAGATTACAGCAATTGGTGCTCTCCAAGATCTCACACAAAAGGGACCCTTCCCAGTCCTATTCTCACCCCAAGGACCTTCTAGTTCAAGCTGACGGAGGCTGATCCTCCCTGGACATGAGCTATGGTCAATCCCACATTCAAGTTATTACCATCCCATTTCCTCCTGGGTAACATTTGCCTAGGAAGTAGACATAGGGCAAGGGCATAGAGGTTATAAAGTGGTGTACAAAGATCTCCTGCTTTTTCTGTTTGCTTCCATAAAAACTGTTCAGCATGGTAGGAAAATACAGAAGAGGTACCAACTCACCTACCATAAACTGAACTGTCTTCTCTGCCAACCACTCAGAATTTTAGATTAAGCAAGTTGTAAACTCTTGATATCACAGTAACAAAATTTCTTACTTTTTCCATCCCTTCCTAGTTTTCTTCCTCCTCTGCCCTGCACCCCTGGAGTGCTAGAAAAACAAGTAGTAAATCAAATTTTGTGTAACTTCACACTAATGTTTCAATGAAACTACTAAAACAGCTGAGAACTACAATTAGGGCAAAATGTGGCAGCCCAAGTAGTTACGAGTGTCCCATGTTATGCTTTGACAGGCATTTGATTGCTGAGTGGATATAAGTTCTCTGTTCTGATACTTTTGTGTATCAAACTATGTGGTGATGATTGATACTGTTGTGACTTGACTGCCTCTCTGGACATACCAGTTCCCCAATGGCTCAAATAATTTTCCCACTTGTCTTTTTCTTCTTATATCTTGTTCCTAATAACATGAAAGAAATCATATTTTCACATAAAAATGACACATTTAATGTTACTTTTAACATTTTAATGTCTTGCTTAAAGTTTTTACTTATAATACTTGACCATAAAGCTTTGTAAGCCAACTTGGACATTTGCTTCAGCATGGAAAGGCTGGGTATAATCCCCTGAAACAGAATTAGATTGCAATCCTAACACACTTCCCTGGGAGCAAGTCCCACTGAACACAATTGGGCTTACTTCTCAGTAGACATGGTTAGATTTGTTATCTAAATGTTTTTCCCTGTAAGGTAGCACACTCTTTTCTCCATTGAGAACTATAGGAGCCTACACTAAAGGAAATAAGTCTCAATTTTCACATTACAATACTATGCACAAAACACCTGAGGTCTTTCAGGGTACGTTACTACTTATGTTCAAGGACACGAAGTAGCAATGGCCCTTAACGTATGCATTGCCAAGGAATCTACTATTAAAACACAAGGCTAGCACCAAAATCAAGCATTTAAACTTAAATGCTGCTTTGGAAGAAACCTCATATCAGCATTTTGACTCCAAACTTGATTTTTTCTATGGTATTAATTAGATTTTTATTATGTACTATTAAAGCAGTCTACTTCATATGCCTCCTGATGCCTTTGCCCAGAACACCACTACAGACTCAGAGTGCAATCCAAAAAAACACTTTCCTGGGAGCAAGACCCACTGAACGCGATGGGGCTTACTTTTGAGTAGATCTGATTAGGATTGTGCTCTCAGTTCCACATGTTTGCTTATTATAAGCTGAAGGAATCTTTTTTATGCAAGTAAAGAGGAGGCAGTCAGGTTTGACTAGCACCTTAGTCAAACTGCTTGCACATCTGATTGGTCGGGGTGGGGGAAGCTGGTTCATTCCTTCAGCAGAAGTCAGAGGCTGGAGGGCTGAGGGATCCAAGCTGGAAGCGGGAGGGCAAAAAGAAGAGCGGTGACACATGCCATGCTCCACACCCAGCCTGGCAGCCACTTATGGCTCATATCTCTTTCAATCTGGCAGCGAGAAGAATGCAGGCTGGACTGCAAGTCAAACCACTTGGGCAACCGACAGTGCCGCTTCCATGGGCCGAACTCAGCCCTGCGACATCATCCTGCTGCCTCCCCTCCCCAACACATCAGTAGCTAAAGTGCTAGTCAAGCAAGGCTGGTCAATCTGGGGACAAAGGAAGGAGGAGGGGGAGGAGCTGTGGAAGCAAATCAGAAAAAGTGAGGGAAGCAGCCTTCCTCCAGGATTTCCCACAATATCCTGTCCCTCTCCATGTTGTCCCTCCCAGTCTCCAGACCCTCCTAGGTCAGGTTACCAGGACGTTTACCATCGTCAGAGCTGGTCATGCTTCCTCCCAATAAAGACCTTCCCCAAAACTTTAACAAAAATGTAGTTTATAAAGGACACAATTATCAAGGGGGTTAGAAAGGAACAGCCCTGGCAGAGGTCCCAGCAGGAGGAACAAGAGTGGGGTGGGGGAGGAGAAGACTTTGATAGCTCCCTACTAATTAATCCCCCATCATCCCACCCCAATATACTAATCCACAGATGTCAACTCTGCTCTTCTTTGTTTGAGGCAGACAACGTACAGTCTTATTCTATAGATCGGGAAAAGGGGGGAAAATTGAAGGGGTTGTTCAAAGCTGTACCCAAACACAGATGGTTAAGTGCAGGACCGACCCCTTCCTCCACACAAGGTGCCTACTACTCCTAGGTGGTGACACTCTAATCCCCTTGAACTGGGTAAAACCCACCAGCTACTAGACCCTCTCAGGTCTCTAGGGATAGTCCCAACTGATTCAACCCAGTTCAGCTACTCCCACTCCAGATCATGACATGTGTTCCATCCCCTGTTCAATATGGGGCTAAGCAAGGAGCTCTCTCATTGGAGGGGGGTAGCTACACTAAGTCATTACAGTCAACTCAAGAAGTCTTGTAGGATCTTAAACATTAACCTAAACTCTGAGTTGTGGCGCCAGCTCTATGTATGTGTAGGATTGCAGCCCAACTGCAGAGCCCTACTCACCAAGAGAGCTGCCAATCAAAAGTTTGGGAACTACGACCTCTCAAACAGAGCCCCAACTATGAGTACTGATCCTCTTCAGAACAACTGGCTGATCCCAATATGTTACACCCAGTGATGGGCTCCAAAGAAATTAAGAACCGGTTCTCTGTCCATCTGGCAGCCACTTTTAAATGGCTATTTTCAAACTTTATATGTACTATCTCTCATTAACAACCAGTTCTGTAGAGTAGGTGCAAACCTGCCGGAGCCCACCACTGGTTACACCCCATTATGAAGTTCATCCCACCCCACAAAAATCAACCTTTTCCCTTCTACTTATCTCATTCGTTTCCTAAGATCTGCCCCACTTTCAACAGCCTGAAGTGTTCACACACCTCTCTCTAATCCCCCTTTCCCCAGTCCAGCACTTGCTCCCACACCCATAAAAGCCCACTCCCTAAGCCCCCTAACACACACCCACACCTTTTTCTTCCAACGCACCTGGACTTACTCATTTTAGGAGGTCACTAGGTTTACACGCCCTCCCAACATGCCTTCCCACACACCCTAAACTTCACACTTCTTTCCAACTCTCCCCATCCAAAAGTGTTTCTCCCACAACCATGTACCCCTACTTACATATCCATGTCCTCATACCTCTTGCCTCCTCACAACCTACATACTCCTACTCACACACCTGACACAGCCAAGTCCCTTCCCCTCACAACCTACAACTATTTGCACATCCATGCCCCCTCCCCTTCACATATGGCACCATCCCCCACCCCCTCCATATCCCCACTCATACACCCCTGTCCCCATGCCACTCCCCCTCACACCCCCAAACCCCTCACAACCTACATATTCCTACTTAACACACCCATGTCTCCCTACCTCCTCCCTTCACAATCTACATACTCCTTGCCCCCCCACGACACCTGACATACCTCTCCCTCCATACTCATACTCCCACACATCCTAAATACCCCTCCCGCTCACAAACCCAATCACCTCTCATATCTCTTCCCCCACACCCATGTGACCAGCCCCCATATTACACCCTATATACCTCTACCCTTACACCTCTCTCCTACATATACTACCCCCACACCCTAATGTCCCCTGCCCCACACATTCCACACCCCCACCCTTCATACCCTTACCCCACACACCCCTCCCACCATAACCCCTTCATACCCCTCCCCCACACCTCCTTCCTACCACTCCCACAGCCTACATTCCCCTACCCACCAAACCTCTCCCCTTCATACCCCTCCCCCCACACGTCCTCCACACCCTATTTATTTATTTAAGTAATTTTTATCCTGCCTTTCTTCCCCCACAGGGGGGAACTCAAGGCGGCCAAACAATTAAAAAACAATAAAACACCACTAAAATGTACACCACCCTATGTACCCCTCCCCCACATATGCTTCCTACCACTCCCACACCCTACATTCCCCCTCCCCCACCCAAACATCTCCCCTTCATACTCCTGCCCCCAACACCCCACCCCCTACATACCCCTCCCCCACTCACCCACCTTACATTCCCCCTCCCACCACCCAAACCTCTCCCCTTCATACCCGCCCCCAACACCACCCTACATTCCCCCTTCCCCACCCCCACCCTTCATACCCCTCCATACCCCTGCCACCCAACACCCCACACCCTATATACCCCTCCCCCACACACACCTACATATCCCTCCCCTCCCCCACACTCTCTACATGGCCCACCCCCACTCACCCCCACACCCTATATATCCCTCCCCCACTCACCCCCTCATACATACCTACATACCCCTCCCCCACTCTCTACACAGCCCTCCCCCACTCACCCCACCCCCTACATACCCCTCCCCCACTCACCCCCTCATACCCCCACTCACCCCTTCATATCCCTCCCCACTCACCCCCTCCCCCACTAACCCCCACCCCCTACATACCCCTCCCCCACTCACCCCCTCATACCCCCACTCACCCCTTCATATCCCTACCCACTCACCCCCTCCCCCACTAACCCCCACCCCTATATACTCCTCCCCCACTCACCCCCTCATACCCCCACTCACCCCTTCATATCCCTCCCCACTTACCCCCTCCCCCACTAATCCCCACCCCTACATACCCCTCCCCCACTCACCCCCTCATACCCCCACTCACCCCTTCATATCCCTCCCCACTCACCCCCTCCCCCACTAACCCCCACCCCTACATACCCCTCCCCCACTCACCCCCTCATACCCCCACTCACCCCTTCATATCCCTCCCCACTTACCCCCTCCCCCACTAATCCCCACCCCTACATACCCCTCCCCCACTCACCCCCTCATACCCCTTCATATCCCTCCCCACTTACCCCCTCCCCCACTAATCCCCACCCCCTACATACCCCTCCCCCACTCACCCCCTCATACCCCCACTCACCCCTTCATATCCCTCCCCACTTACCCCCTCCCCCACTAACCCCCACCCCCTACATACCCCTCCCCCCACCCCCACACTCTCTACAGGGCCCCCCACACCCTACATGCCCACCCCTCCCCCCACATGCCTGCCCCTGTCGCCGACAGCCGTTCCCTCCCTTCCCTTCCGGAGACCCCCGCCCTGACCTGCCAGCTGTCTCCGCAGTAGCAGCGCGGACTGGAGCTCCGTCATTCTCCCCGCGGCGCCCAGGGAGGCGCTGAGGCGACGGCCGAGCCGGAGCCCCGCGGAGAAGCCTCGTCCTGGCCCCGGTCCCCGTCCTCGGCCCCGTCGCCGCCTCGCCTCCGCCCGCCCTCCGCGGGCCCCGCGCCCGCCTCAGCCTCTCCTCCGCCGGGAGGGCTCTCGGCTGCTCCGCTCCGCGCTGCTCCGCCCCGCCTGAGGAGAACGCGCTGCCCCTCCGGGCTTCCGTAGCCGCCGCCTCGCGCCCCTCCCCCGCCCCTCACGGAATTTCACTGCACTCGGGCGCCCTCGCGCGCATGCGCAACACGCCCTCGCCCGCTCAGAAGCTGCACTAGAGCTCCACAAGGCTAGAGTCACCACCACGCCGCTCCTGGGGGCACTTCCGGGATAGAGCTGGTTGATCAGCTGGGGACCCCCCAAGTCAGGCCGTGACCCACCGGTTGGGAACCCCTACAAAGGAAGGCAGTGGTGGCCAGAACAGCCCAAGGAAGAGCCCTGTGTGATCAGTTCCACCTGCCCTTCTTCACAGCCAGGAAGGGGCACTGCCAGGGGGGTTGTCAACGTGGGAGTCGTGACCCCCTTGGAGCCGCCGTCTTGGAATCCGCCACCTTGGCTACTTTCTTGGGAGTAAGTATATTTGAACACAATGGTCTTACTTCTGAGTAGACATGGAGACACTCTGGTGTTACAGTGATGTCACTTCCTGTTTGCTGGTGCTTCTATGACATCACTTCCAGGTTGATGACATCACTCCCTGGGGTTTCCCCCAGACACAACTCTCCTCCCTCCTTCCCATGCTTATAAGGGGTCCCAGACTGGAATACTCAAGGGTGACTGGGGTGGTGGTTCAGGAGCTGGACTCAGACCCGGAGGTTCCAGGTTCAAATCCCATCTCGGCCATGAAGCTCCCTGGGCACCCTCCTCCATGGCTACTCGGAACTAAGTTCCATTGTATTCAATGACACTTACTCCCAGGAAAGCCCAGATGGTGCATCCCACCCTTGCGTGACCCCCTGACCTGCGGTCACAAATCCTCAAGGGGGTTCCACCCCCAGTGCCTTAAATAAATAAGAAGCATTTACATTCTTAAGTGTATTTATACACCATGAACGTTGAAGTTTTCCAGGAATCACAGTTTATACCTGTAAATCATCATTGGAGGTGAAATAATATTGAAGGTGAAAACGGTTCACCTTCAATATTGATGGTGATGCCAAAAGAGGCTCAGCCAAGAGTGGCACATGGAATGCCAAAGAACCACATATAGATGTACTGCTGGGGTGTCCAAGCCTTTCGGCAGGAGGGCCACTTCGTCTCTCTGACACTGTTGTGGAGGCCAGAAAAATGGTTTACATTTCAAATGTGAATAAATGTACATATAAAAGTGCATTAGATACATTACAAGGCTTGTCCATGGGCCAGATGATTGGTTTCAACACTACTAGAGAGCCAAAGTGTGGCCACTCCTGCCATAGAGTATGTTGGTGTCCTGCTGAGCAGATCCTCTTTCTAGGATCATGTCCTGGAAAAAAAATCTTTAAAATAAATATATAAAATATATATTATATAATAATAAATATATAAAGTATATTTTATTATTACATGATAAATATATAAATATTGTGTCCTGGAAAAAAAATCTTCATTGTCCTCCATTCCCTTGTGACCAGGCACCATGGATCCTTCTTGTAAGTGTCTTGATAAGTTTTCCATATTATATGTAATACGTTTAAATTTAATTACGTATATACATATATTATATATTTATTATACAATATTTATATATTTATTATATAATAATAAAATATATTTTATATATTTGTTATTATTATTATATAATATATATTTTATATATTTATTTTAAAACTTTTTATTTAATTTTTTTTTTATTTAAAGAAGGGATGCATGGATGCAAACATGGGAGATATTGCATATATGCATATACACACACACATACATACATACAATTTATATATGTATACACACACACACATACGCACAAACACACACAAATACATACTATATAACTGAAAAGTCACTGACTCATCAACGCCCAGCCAAAACCCCTTAAGTTAATTTTTTTATTTAACTGTTTTTTATTTTTATTATTTATTTATTTTTATTTAACTATATTTTATTTATTTTCTCTGTGTCTGTTTTTAAATTAAGTTAAAAAAAAAGCCCATAGAGAATAATGGTCAGTGGTGGCTTTCAGTTTAAACCGGAAGTTCACTTTTTTGTCATTCTAGACATTTATTTTTCCTACCTCTATGATTCTCTCGCTCTCATTTCTTTCAATGGAGCGCTGCCCACAAGGAGGTAGAAGCCATATTGGGGAGGTCAAAAAAGCAGCCGGGAGTTTGCGCAAGCGCAGTAGTGAAGGGTGAAGAACGAAGTCGCCATCTTGGGAAGGGCTCAACTCCCTCCAGATTTTTTCTAACACTAAAAGTTCACCAAAGATTAGGGGAAAACTGAATTCTCCCCTCAATTGTACAGAAATGTTACAAACACTGGCGACTTTGAACACATTGTTGTTTTTATTTTAAAAAAATTTTATTTTATAACTTCTTATTTAATTTTTTTAATTTAAAGAAGGGATGCATGGAGGCAAACCTGGGAGATACTGCATATGCATGTGTATATGTATGTGTGTATGCATTATATATATGTGTATATATATATAATGTATGTATGTGTGTATATATACATATATGTATACATATATACATATATAGTGTGTATATATATGTATATGTATATATATACATATATACACTCACACACACATACTATATATATATATATACATATATATGTATACGTATATGTATATATATCCACACTGTGTATATATATGTATATATATGTGTGTGTGTGTGTAGGGCTGTGGGTGATGCAAATGGTTAAGATGCTGTGCCCGTTAACCAGCAGGCCAGGATTTGAGACCCGGGTCGGCCCCACAAGACAGGGTGAGCGCCTGTCCATACATACATATACATGGTAGTTTTTAATTGTGTTTTATTGTGTTACTTGTATTTTATTCTCATTGTTTTTATTGATTGTTTCCCTTCGAGGAGAAAGGCAGAATACAAATTGAATAATAAATTATATAGGGGAGATATATATATATATATATATATATATATATATATATATATATATATATATATATATATATCTCCATCCCCTAGCAGTAGTACAGTAAAGAATTTGATTGATTTGTCTGCCACATTTCTGGGCTGCCTCTGAAGACAAATGTTCCCTCTGCTGCTTCCAAGCAATAAAACAATTACAAGGATTGTGTCTGAACAATCTGAAAAATGCAATATGTTCTTCAACAAAACCAGGAAACATACGTTGTGGTTTAAGTTCCTATTAAGCCAAATTGATTAACATACAACAAAACCATGTAAAGCATGTTAACTTTAGAGAACAAAGTAATAAATTCATGGAGACAAAGATGCTGCTCTGGATCAGTGGCATCACTCCCTTTTGACCATACCTGCAACGAAGACATTTGGTGCTGTTCTGGTTGCCATCAACCTCAGCTTTGATGGTACGGCCACATTCTGCATCCCAATGATGGCACAGAAGGACCATCAGTTAGAGGTCAACGGCAAACAACCGCAGCAGGGCCAACTGTCACGGTGCCAACTGCACCGGCTTGATACATGTCATGGCACAGCACATGAAAATCATCCACCTACACCCAGACCAAGCCTGTGACCAAGAGAGATGGCGACTCCAATCCAGAATAGAGGACATACCATCAGGTGGGACAAAGACAGAAGAAGAAAAAGGAAGGAAGGGTTTTCAAAGCATATACTCAGCGCAGAAAGGCCACTTGAACAGAAATCCCACCGGTGAACTCTGCACCTGTGAAATCTCAGCTTTGTTGCACCACTGGTGAAGCCACATGGACAGTGGCGCAAGAGAAACCCATGGAGACATGAAGCCAAACCCATGATGACTAGTTGCGGTGTCTCAAAGATGTGGAATTGGCCCCTCCAGTTCCACATTCCCAATGCAAGCCTTAAAGCACAATCCTAACCATGTCTAAACAAAAGTAAGCCCATTGTCTTCAATGGGTCTTACTCAGTGATGGGCTTCAAAGAAATTAAGAACCGGTTCTCTGCCCATCTGGCAGCCACTTTTAAATGGCTATTTTTAAACTTTATATGTACTATCTCTCTTTAACAACCGGTTCTATAGAGGAGGTGCGAACCTGCTGGAGCCCACCACTGATCTTACTCCCAGGAAAGTGTCTTTAGGATTGCAGCCAAGCCCTACAATCCAGAGTAACTGTGGGAGCACGTAAGAAACATTACGTGTACCCATAGTTACTGCACCACCTAGTGAAAACCTATGAGAAATTCATATTGCAATCCACAGCAAATTGTTCTTACACCGGAACAAGGACTCCCCGTAGTTACTCTGGACTGCACCCATAATGTCCTCATATGTTTTGCATGCATTTAAAATGCACTTTTAAAAAGACAGTGAACTCCTTGGCCTTGGGCGATGCTTCAGCATTGCTAGACATCCAAAAGAGATGCTGGAGTTCAAGCCTGGCCGGCTCAGTCGCTCTGGCCGGCTGGATCATCTCGGCTGAAGCCCCAATGGACAAAAATGGGAGTTTGCAGAATGAATGGATGCAGCAGCTGGACGGGAAATTTCCGTCTGAGCAGCGATCCTATGAGAATTGGGTGGTAGGACTTGTCCCAGGTGATCTGAGTGAAATGTTGGAGAGCAGTGTGATGTGTAGGGTCTGCATGCATGTGTGCACTCCTGTCACAAGGACACAACTCTGAGTTCACAACGCAGTATTGGTATGGCTGGCAATCCCAGTATCCCCCCACTAGCGACTGCACAGCCTGGGTGGAATGTTGTTATACAAGCACCAGCAAGCAAGTACTGGATGTGACCAGCAATGCAAACAGTGATGAACAGCACAACGTCCCACCTCAAACGCCTGTGGCCTCTGAGAGTTTTTTAAAAGTTTTCTTTGCATTATTGTGGCATGTGAACATTTTCCTAGCCTTAAAAAAACTATAATTTATTATCTATCTATCTATCTACAGTATTTATATACCGCTTTTCAACTAAAAAGTTCACAAAGCGGTTTACAAGAAAATGAAAAAAAATTAATAGCTAATTAATAGCTAATTAATAGCTAATGGGTGCCTGTCCCAAAAGGGCTCACAATCTAAAATGCAAAAAGAACACCAGCAGAAGCCACTTGAACAGACATTGCTGGGGTGTGGAGGGCCAGTTACTCTCCCCCTGCTAAATAAAGGAGAACACCCACTTGAAAGAGTGCCCCTTGCCCAGTTAACAGGGGTTATTATTATTATTTTATTATTTCTGCAAGTTGCCCACTCTATCTGCAGACTGCGGCTGGCACCAGATTATCAAGTGAGTAAAATGAATGACTAGGAATTGGAGCATGTCCTCCTGTCCATGTCTGTTGCTAACTATTGCCCTACTAACTGGTAGGGCTGTGGGTGGCGCAAGCGGTTAAGGCGCTGTGCCTGTTAACCAGCAGGCCAGGATTCGAGACCCGGGTCGGCCCCACAAGACAGGGTGAGCTCCTGTCCTTAGCCCAGCTCTGCGACGCCAGCTGGATCCGATCGTATCAGCTCTGCCTTTCCATTGGACTAATTCAGTGGCGTGGAGAGGGGGGATTTGCTGCTTGGGTAACAGCCTATCCTCCATAATAATCCAACCCAGGCTTTCGTGCTTCGCATGCAGCGTATGCAGCACCAAGCACGATACCATAGTCTTCCAAGACTGACGGAGGCCTATTACTAACTGGTTACTAACAGTGTTGAAGGGAGCAGCAGCGGCAGAACTAATGATCACGTAGCCCAGAACAGATCTTAAAATGATGTCCCGCAAGTGATTAATGTTTTTAGATATGTATTGCTGTGTTTTAATAGATGACCATCTAAAAATAGTCTAATTTGCATAAATTATAATTGCCGGACAAAAAATCCAGTTGGTCATCTAAGGGTCACTCTGATGTGTGTTGTAATCTTTGTTGTTAGCCACCTTTGGGTGCAATCCAGAGTAACTACGGGGAGTTCTTGTTCCGACGTAAGAACAATTTACTCTGGATTGCAATATGAATTTTCCATGGGTTTTCACTAGGTTGTGCCTTAACTACGTTGACAAAAATGTCCTTTACTTGCTCCCGTAGTTACTCTGGATTGTAGGGAAAGTCTGCTTCTGTAGTAAAAGGCAGGATATAAATCCAATGGATGGATGGATGGATGGATGGATGGATATCATAACAGAAAGTGATGTTGCTGGAAGACAGCGCTGGAAGCCGGCTAGGCTTGCACCCTTTCAGGGTGTCCTGTATTAGGATACTAGAAAACCATTAACACCCCATTCAGGAGAAGTCATTGGCCTCTTGATTTGCCAAGGATTATAACCACATAACTATTTAACTATAACCACACACTCCAGTTTGTTACAGCATAAGACAGTGGCATACCTAGAGGGGTGCAAAGTGCTAAGTTTTGCAAGGAGCCGCACCCTTTGGAGCCATTCCAGGCAAGGGGAGGAATACAGATGTATACCTGGCTCCGAAGGGAAGGGAGAAGGGCCACTTTAATGCTGCAGGATTGTTTCTTGAAAAACCTAGTGCTTTGCCCCCCCCCCCCAGCTATGCTTCTGGCAGATGGCAAGCTCCCCAGTGGAGTGTCCCTGAGCAGATGTCTACACCCTGTGGTGGGAGAACTGGGGGAAAGAGCACACGTGCACTGATGGATGACCTTTATATTTCCCAGGCCCTCCAGTGCCAGGGGCTCTGGTTCTTGGAGGGACAGAAAGAAGAGGAAGGAAAGAAGGGCATTTGCAACGTGGCAAAGAGAGTCCTCTTTTTGGACTCAGCACTCAACTCCGGTTTAAGAAACTGTTTCACCAGCCATCAGTCCAACCGTGCAGAAACCCTCCTGACAACTCTATTAATAGAAGGCTTGATCACAGTTCTGGGTACTGAAGGTTACATGCAATACTCCAGTATCCCCAGCCATACGGTGCAGGATCATAAGGTCATCTGTTGGCAATGCAGCCCGAGCCGACCTGGAGACCAGCCCAAGGATGGTATCGGGTGTTGGCTGCCCAGGAGATCCTACCCTGGCTGGCAGATCGCTTGGTCATTCAGCCGGTTTTGAAGCCCTGGGGAAAGCTGGCTCTCTCCTGCTCTTCTCCATCGTTGCAAGACCTTCTGGTTTAGTCTCCAGATCTGCAAACCCAGAAGCCACATCAGATCTAATCAGGTCTAGTTCATCAGAAAGTCCTGACTCCGCCATATTGGTTTTATCTTGTCCAAGAGCAATATCTCTAGATATCAATTCCTCTTTCCCCATGTTATAGTTTAGTAATTTGGTGCTAAAAGTGGCACACACTGGGGTCCGAGGCCATCTCCCAGTCACTGGACAGGCTAAGAATTGCTTAGCCCCTGTAATCAATCAGTCTGTCTATCTGTCTGTCCGTCCGTCTATCCTTCCATCCGTCCATCTGTCCATCTGCCTACAGTATTTGTATACCACTTTTTAACTAAAAAGTTCACAAAGCGGTTTACAAAGAAATTTTTTTTAAAACAATGGCTAATGAAATATAAATAAATAAATAAATAAATAAATAAATAAATAAATAAATAAATGAATGAATGAATGAATGTCATTCCCTGGTACCAGACACGATGGTGCCCACATCATGAAGAAAGGATTCCACCTGGAAAGAGAAGAGTTCCAGAAGCTGCCCCTAGACCAATGCAGACAAGCCTGCACCCCGGGCATGAACGGTCTATGCTTACCGATCGCTGGACCTCACAAAGTATCTCCCAGGAATTGTAATTGCCACATGTTAAATAAATAGTCAGTAAGCCATAAATAAATGAGGGATGTGGGTGGCGCAAGCGGTTAAGACGCTGTGCCTGTTAACCAGCAGGCCAGGGTTCGAGACCCGGGTCGACCCCACAAGACAGGGTGAGCTCCTGTCCTTAGCCCAGCTCTGCGACTCAGCTGGATCCAATCGTATTGGCTCTGGCTTTCCACTGGACTAATTCAGTGGTGTGGAGAGGGAGGGTTTGCTGCTTGGGGAACAGCCTATCCTCCATAACAATCCAACCCAGGCTTTCGTGCTTCACATGCCGCGTATGCAGCGCCGAGCACGATACCATAGTCTTTCAAGACTGACGGAGGCCTGCTTAAGCCATAAATAGTAAGTAATAAGTAAAGTCTTTCAGACCAGACCTTGGGACTGATGTGAACTATCCATATGATCCTACAGAATACTCAATTTGGCTGCAATCCTAACCACACTTTCCTGGGAATAAGTATAGTTAAACACTATGGAACTTACTTCTGAGTAGACCTGCTTCGGATTGCACTTTAAGGGTGCAATCCTATCCAGTTTAGGCTAGCACAACTCCACATTCCCCATCTCCATGTTCCTGCAGTAGTGTAGGGTGCACTGGCCTAATCTGCCCAGGCACCCCCAGGCCAGCACCAGGGACTTGTGCCAGCCTAGGCAAGGTTTAAGGGAGCTCTTTAATGGAGAGCCTGCTTTCCCCATCTAGGATTTAAGTTTGAGAGCGGCTAGGGAGGGATCTGACCTCTGATGAGAGACACGTCCACTGAAAACACACTAACCTTCAACAAGTGAACAAACTTGGAACAACAGTTTCCCAGGAACTAGGAAAGAGTGACTATATAGGGCGAAATCCAGAGTAACTACGAGGAATCCTTGCTCCGGTGTAAGAACAATTTACTCTGGATTGCAATATGAATTTCCCATAGGTTTTAACTAGGTGGTGCAATAACTATGGGTGCACGTAATGTCTCTTACGTGCTCCTGTAGCTACTCTGGAGCAATCCTATGCATGTCTACTCAGAGGTAAGCCCTAGTCAGTTTTATTGGTAAGTGTGTTGAGGATTGCAACTTGTGCCCGGTAAATAGGGAAACTCAGAACTGATGTGAAAATGCACTTTGCACATGCACAGGTGTCCTCTTGGCTCTCAGTCCCCACATTCATTCATCACTGGCTCATCTCCAGTTCAGCCCAGCTACTCCATACAAGTCTGAAATGTCTTGGAAATTGGAGCGGTGCCCTCCTTGCTCTCTCGGTTGTGACCATTTCATAGCCGACCCAACTCCTGCCTGGGCTGCCACGGAGCGGTGCTTTCCATTGCAATGCGCAAGTCGCCGCACATCCATTCATTTGGTGGGGGAAAGTCCCATGAAATATCCAACAACCCTTTGACACCATCTTGCTCGGGAACACGAGATTACCCAGCGGTGTTTCCTTGCTCCCCTTATAGCTGTTATGTTCAGAGAGGCCCTCCGGGAGACGGAACGAGTGGCTTCACGGTTATATTTGGTGGCTGGATTCCTCCAGGCAATTGTCTGGCGGTTTTGCTACACCGTATTCTCCGGAGTCCCATTAATCCAGACCTTTTCATACACAGGTTCCTGGAAAAGTAAAGAGAGCCCCCCCTTTCTATGCCACTCCTGCTGGTGACTGGTGAGCAGATGGGTTGGGGCAGGGCAGCCATGTAACTAACCCTAGATCCAAAAATGTAGGACACCCAAGAAAAATGTAGGATATTACAAACCAAAAGCCAAAATTTATTACATATAGGCTGCAATCCCGAAGACACTATCGTGGGAGTAAGATCCACTGAACATCGTTGGGTTTCCTTTTCAGTAGACATGGTTAGGGTTGTGCTCATGATTTCTTAATTATGAGAAGGCTACATGCAATCTGCTCACAAGGAAAGGAATACAGTGAAGATGTTGTTTCCAGGACACATGGCTAAAATCCAGGACATGTCCTGGAAAAAGAGCACATATATGGTTCCCCTATCTCGGGCATCTGTTGCTATCAACTGGTCACCTATGGAGGACGTATGGTGAAGAGGGGGTGCCAGCAACTCATGCACATCCACCTCTTCTCCCCCTCCTTCCTGGATTTAAAAAAAAGCAGGAATACCCTTATTTACTCGAATATAATGCGTCATTGAATCTAACGCGCATCCTATACTTATGATAAAAATGTTGTATTTAATCTAATTAATCATTGAATCAAATGCACACCCTGATTTTGGAGACTAAATTTCGCTGGAAAAGGTGAGTCTTAGGCTGCAATCCTAAACACACTTTCCTGGGAGTAAGGCCTATTGAGCACAGTGCATCTTACTTCTGAGTAGACATGGTTAGGATTGCAGCCAGGGTGGGCCTGGCCCAACCTAACAACCAGTTCGCCAGAAGTAGGTGGGCCAGGCGGGGTATGGGGGTGGGGCTGAGGTCAGGGGGTGGAGTCGGGGGTGGGGCGGGGCAAGGGGCAGCCCCAACCCTGGCGCACTGTGCGTGCGCCAAGGTTGGCGCATGTGCAGTTGTGTCCTAAAGAGGACGCAACTACGCTTGCATCAAGTTTGACGCAAGCGCGGTTGTGTCCTGAAGAGGATGTGACTGCGCGTGCGCCAAGCTTGGCCCAAGCGCGATTGAATCCTCTTCAGGCCTGACGCAAGCTCAGTTGCATCCTAAAGAGGATGTGACTGCACATGCGCCAAGCTTGGTGCAAGCGTGGTTGCGTCCTCTTCAGGACACACTGTGCTTGCGTCAAGCTTGATGTAAGCGCAATTGCGTCCTGTTCAGGACTCGACTCCACCTCCGCCAAGGTTGGCGCAGTTCAGGACGCTACTGCACTTACGTCAATCTTGACGCAGGTGCAGTCGCGTCCTCTTCAGGAGGCGACTCCGCCTGCATCAATATTGACGCAGTCACAGTGGTGGGCCCCTCGGGGGGTGAACCAGTTCGCCCGCATTTTGGCCCACCGCTAGCAACCGGATCGCTAGCGGTGGGCCAAAATTAACAACCGGTTCTATAGAACCGGTGCGAACCGGCCTGGGCCCACCATTGATTGCAGCCTTCGATTTGTATTTAAGGTGTAGCTTTCCACTGAAGTCCATTAGGCCTAATGGGGTGCATTACCTACTGCAGGGTGACATTTTACAAGTCTTTCCCAGTATGTGATTAATCTGTGGAACTCTTTGTCACAGGATGTGACCCAGCTCAATGGTTCTCTCAAGGTCTGTTCCCACCGGATCACTTCACATGGTCCACCTATTTGAGGTATCACTGGAAGTCACAACCAGTGACATCATCACCAGTTTCTTTCTGGGTTGGGAGACTAGATGTGACACAACAGACACTAGATGCCCTACAATCCAGAGTAACTACGGGAGCAAGTAAGAGACATTTACAATGCTGTAGTTACAGCACGACCTAGTGAAAACCTATGGGAAATCCATATTGCAATCCAGAGTAAATTGTTCTTATGTCGAAGCAAGGACTCCCCGTAGTTACACTGGATTGCGCCCTAAGAGTCTCAGGGTGGATGGGAGTGCTTTTCAAGGGCAGAAAAAAGCTTTGGAGCTGTGCCAAGCCTCCCACCGCTCTTTTTTCTAACATGTTCCTGGTCTTTCTGCCAAGTGGCAGATGCCCAGGGGTTTTTTTAGTACCACCAGGTGGCATCTCAAGTACCACTGGTGGTACCTGTACCACTTGTTGAGAAACACTGGTCTAGACACCTTTAAAAGGAGACTGGACATATTTCTGGGGTGGGGCTGGAGCCATATTTCTACAGGCAGGGGGTTGGACTAGATGACCCACTGGGTCTCTTCCAACTCTATGATTCAGTGATAATGGGGCACCATGAGACACAGGACGCTGCAATACATGGGACTTTGGCTTCATCCAGCTCTTTTTCAAGGTTGGACCTATGGTGGGCACAAGGGGGTCCGCTCCGGTTCTGAGGGACCTGTTCTTCCAATCCCCCTGCTGCTGGCAAGCCGGCAGCGGCAGGGGGCCCCTAGAACCATGCGGACCAGTTCGGTGCTCTCCCAGCCTCCCAGCTGGGGATGCTGAGAAGCATCCGCTGAGAAGCATCCGATTCGCCAGGGAGGCTGAGAGGGATCCACACGGAGAGGACTGCAGCCTCAGAGCCTCATCCTATGCAGGTCTATCAGAAGTAAGTCCCGGTATTGTCAATGGGACTTACTCCCAGGCCAGTGTAGAGAAGACTGCAGCCTCAGAGCCCCATCCTATGCAGGTCTACTCAGAAGTAAGTCCCATGAAAGTCAATGGGACTTACTCCCAGGCCAGTGTGGAGAGGATTGCAGCCTCAGAGGGGCATCCTATGCAGGTCTACTCAGAAGTAAGTCCCAGTATAGTCAATGGGTCTTACTCCCAGGCCAGTGTGGAGAGGACTGCAGCCTCAGAGTCCTACTCAGAAGTAAGTAATTTAATTTTTTAATTTTTTAATTTTTAAATTAAAAACCCGCTGGCCCCGCCCCTGGCCCCACCCACTTCTGGAGAACCGGTTCTTGGGCCAGGCCAGGCCCACCATTGTGCCAGTGGTGGGCTTCAACGGGTTCTCACAGGTTCTACAGAACCCTTTGCTAATGAGCGCCTGGTTCTGAGAACTGGTCACTAATGGGACGGAGAACCTGTGGTTAATTTATTTGAATCCCACCACTGGGTTGGACCCTTGAGAACAGGTAGGTCTCTGCTTCCCGTAACCAGAACATGATACCCCAAGTGCCACATGTGGCCTTCCCTGAGTGGCGCTGGTTCCTTCTGGCCAGCCCAACCCCAGATGCTGCTGGTGTGTTACCCAGGAGGAAAGGCAAAGCACTGAATCATCTGCAAGACAGAAGCATGAGTTCATTTGCCGAGTTGTGGCCGGCAGCCAAGGGGCTGTCTTCTTTCCAGCAATCTCTGCTGGGGAGATCTTCCCATAGGAAGACAAAGAGCGAGTCTAACCGCACACCGATCATCGCACCGCACACCCCGCGCATGTTTGTCTTGAGCCTTGGCCAGCACCGGCAGTGCCAAACCGTTGGTCCTCTGCTGCTCACATTGTGCATTTTTCTCAACCTTAACAGGGTAAGGCAGCAATCCTAGCCACCCCTTCTTGGAAGTAAGTACTATTCAACATAATGGGACTTACTTTTGAGTAGACATGCTTAGGATTGCATTGTAAGTGCTGCTTACGGTGGGGGACAAACCTGAGGACTATCCGCGGCACTCCAGTGTGCATATTGGTTGAAAATCACTGTGCCGCTAACCGCTTGGTAAGCATGCAAAGCGAGTGGTGAGTTGGGAAAGGGTCCAACCAGTGACGGAGCTAGTGGTGGTGCAAAGCACTAAGCATGCAATTCTATACAGTGGTGCCTCACATAAAGAGCTTAATTCGTTCCAGAGGCCTGGGGTGAAACGCTCTTTTAGTGAAGAAGATTTTCCCATAGGAAATAATGGAAACTCAGACGATTGGTTCCACAACCCCCAAAATAGTCATATTATAATATTAACTGGATGTAAAAATGATGACAAAACACTGGAATTGAATTCAAAACATGCATTCAATGTGCAGGATCCTATGAAGTCTACTTAGGCTGCAATCCTAAAGACCCTTTCCTGGGAGTTAGACCCATTTAACACAATGGGGCTTACTTCTAAGTAGACATGGTTATGAGGCTGCAATCAAAGACATTTTCCTGGGATGCTTACCTGGTCTGCTGCTGGAGGTTCAAGGTGGCCGGTGGGGGCACTTGTGGGCAGTTAGAGGCAGCAGCACTGGCCAGAAGCCCTTTTAATAGCCTCCGCGTGGAGCATCAGTGCTGCATAGCACAAGTACCCATAGCGCACTTGCTTGTTAAGTGAAGCAGAACTAGTTATGTGAGGTAAGATTTCTTGGAAATTTATACTTGTTATGTGAAACGCTTGTTATGTGAGGTGCTTGTTATGAGAGTTTTATTTCCTTATTTATTTATTTTAAAAATGTACTTTCTTCTACTTACTACTACTTACTTCAGAGTAGACATGCCTAAATTTGGGTTTAGGTTTTCAACTCGGTTTGGGTATGTGTACACACAGTATGTTGCCCTAAATAAAATAGGCATATTAACTGAAATTGGGGTTGCCATCAATCTCTTCCACAAAACCGGGATAGGACCCCCCGTCAAACCTGCCAGTATGGGAACGCAATCCCCAAAAACCAGGATTGTCCCCGTTTTTCAGGACATATGGCAACCCTAACTGAAATTTAATGTTCTGTTAGCATAAGTGAAAAGGTTTTTTACTGAGACCCGACAAGTCCGTCAGGTCCGCGCTTGAGCTGCAGTCTTTGGTATAAGATGTGCAGAGTTCTGATCAAGTCCCTAAATGTTGGTGGGGGCGAACCCTCCCTGCAGCACATCTCAGCGCACCCCCCGCCTGGCTCCTGAGTCCTTCTCCTTCGGAGCGGGGAGCCAAACTTCACAGCAATTTCGTCAACTCTTCAGTCGGAACGGCGGTTGACTGGGTAACCTTTGGAGACTGTAATTGGAAGTGAATTGCGCTGGCGTGGCACGGGCACCGGTGCCCGGGGGAGACAAGCAGTCTTTAAAAACAAATAGGGCCATTACTGTCGCGGCTCCTCTCTCTGACTCGGCAGCCCTGACTTACGGACTGATAATTTTGCAAGTGGCTTCCACTGCTAGCTCCGCTCTTGGGGGTTCTGGGTTGCTCCATTACACCTTCTCGAACCCATTCTCTGCTGGAGTCTTCTGAAAGCCACTTTCAAGTCAGATGGATGTACAGTGGTAGCTCTCGTAACAAGCGCCTCACATAACAAGAGTTTCACATAACAAGTATAAATTTCCAAGAAATCTTGATTCACATAACAAGTTCCGCTTCACTTAACACGCAAGCACGCTATGGGCACACGTGCAATGCAGCCCTGACGCTCCGCACGGAGGCACTTTAAAAGGGCTGCCGGCCAGCACTGTTGCCTCTAACTGCCCCCAACTTGGGGGCAGTTGCCTGGTTGTGCCAGAGGCACCTGCCCCTAACTGCTCCCAAGTGCCCCCACCGGCCACCTTGAACCTCCAGCAGCAGACCAGGTAAGCCTCCCAGGAAAGTGTCTTTGATTGCAGCCTCCTAACCATGTCTACCCAGAAGTAAGCCCCATTGTGTTCAATGGGGCCTACTCCCAGGAAAGTGTCTTGGATTGCAGCCTCCTAACCATGTCTACCCAGAAGAAAGCCCCATTGTGTTACATGGGGCTTACTCCCAGGAAAGTATCTTTAGGACTGCAGCCTAAGTAGACTTCATAAGTTCAGGCACACTGAATGCATGTTTTGAATTCAATTCCAGTGTTTTGTCATCATTTTTCCATCCAGTTAATATTTTTCTATGAATATTTTGGGGGTTGTGGAACCAATTGTCTGAGTTTCCATTATTTCCTATGGGAAAATCTGCTTCACTTAAAGAGCAGGCCTCCGGAACGAATTAAGCTCTTTATGGGAGGCACCACTGTAAATGTTTTGCTTAAATATTTTAAGTATAAATTGTTTGTTTATGTGCTTTTACATATGTTGTTAGCAGCCTTGTGTCCACTTGTGTAGAAAAGTGGGGTATAAATCCCAAAAAGAAATATGGCCACCCTGTTGGATCACCACTGAATCTGTAGGTCTTCATGCCTGTATTTTGTTACTTTATTCATGTTTTTTGTCTTCTGTGTGCAGATTTAGGGACTCAAATCCTCCAGTTGCCCAACTAATACAGAAAAACCTTGGATTGAGAGTGTTTTGCAAGACAAACAAACATTTCTAATACATTTTAACTTGATATAAAAGCAATGTCTTGATAAATAAGCAAAAAATTAGTCCTGGCTGGGTTATGGCTGGTTCTGGCACTCTGCCAGCACCTGCTCGGCCTCTCTTGAAAGACCAGTCTATGCATGTCTACTCTGAAGTAAGCTTATTAAAGTCCAAAGGTTCACTCCAGTGTAAGGGGGGCAATGGAAAGGAGCCCAAGATACCGAGCCTTGCATGTCTACTCTAAAGTATGCCTTCTTATAATCAGTGGGACTCACTCCTGGGTAAAGGGGCAGATTGCAGCTTGAGAGACCTGAGAGACATAGGGCAAAATCCAGAGTATCTACGGGGAGTCCTTTCTCCAGTGTAAGAACAACTTACTTTGAATTCCAATATGAATTTCCCATAGGTTTTCATTAGGTGGTGCAGTAACTACGGGTGCACGTAACGTCTCTTACATGCTCCCGTAGTTACTCTGGATTTGGGGGATAGGCTGCAATCCTAACCACACTTTCCTGGAAAGAGGTACTATTGAACACAATGGGACTTACTTTTGAGTAGGATTGCACTGTAAGTATAGATTAATTTGTTTTATTTTTCTTTATATTTTGTATTTTCTTTATTATTTTGTATTATCACTACAATCCAGTGTAACAACGGGAGCATGGAAGAGACATTACGCGCACCCGTAGGTACGGCACCACCTAGTGAAAACCTATGGGAAATTCATATTGCAATCCAGAGTAAATTGTTCTTACACTGGAGCAAGGACTCCCCGTAGTTACTCTAGATTGCTCCCTATATCACAGTATAGTAATAATTTTTATATGAATATTTTTGCGCTGTGGAATGAATCATCTTGAGTTTTCATTATTTCTTATGGGAAAATTTGCTTTGATATACAAGTGTTTTGTTTCTGGAACGAATTATACTCGTAAACCAAGGTACCACTGTATTTGAACCTCCCCAAAGTCTTGCAGCACACCTGCAGACCACCCATGCACACCAGTGTGCCACGGCACACTGGTTGAAAATTACTGGGTTAGACTGACTTGCAGACTGAAGACCAGCAACTCCAGTCTGTAGACCTGAACAGAACCCCAGTTAGATAACACTCCGATTGCTGTGCATTTGGAGCGCTTAGAAGGGCGACAGATTTTGTGCTTGCTTCCACCCCCTGCCCTGCTCCTACCACCACCACCCTGTCGAGATTCCCCAGCTGTGGCTCGGAGGTGTGGGTGGCCGCGTGACCAAGCGGGAGAATCGGATTGTGGCTTCGGAGGTGTCTCTCCTCCCATCTGCCGGCAGACTAACAATCCCAAATGTTCTGCGGGATGGAAAGCACCCAAAGGAGCAGCAGTGCTTTGGATGGCAGTGTGGAAGCAGAGGTGCACCAGCACTGTGCTCAGCACAGGAGAGGCTGCAGGAAGACCCTGTGGCTTGCAAGCAGCACCGCCCAGGTTCTATCTCTGGCTGCATCACTGGGGAGATCTGAGAAGGGAGACCCCCATAGAGCAGCTGCTGGTCAGTGCTAATAAGAATGCTGAGCCGCAGTGGAATACCATTTCCAATGTTCTGGTGCTTTGCAGGTTTCAGCCCTGGCAGTTCCTAACATCACAAGTATTGCAAAACTCCAGTTGCGTTTCCAGTCCTGGTTTTATAGACTGGGGATCCAATCTGCTCCAACACCAATAGTGTGGGGTCCTCAACCCCCAGTCTGCAGCCCAGGGCCGGTCTGTGGTGCCTTGGTGGCTGGGCTGGAGCTTGGATCTCTTATAACTCCTACCAGGCGAGTCCTGCCAGTCCGGGAATAAACTAGGCATGCGCAGCCCAGCAAAAGAGTTGCACAAGTCCAGTTTGTTCCTGGCTCAGAGTTTCACTGGGCTGTGTATGCCCAGTTTGCTATGGGCCGGAGCAAACTGCACATGCGCAGTCCAACCGGTACATCGCGGGGCTGCACATGACGCCACTACATTCCTGTCCCGAGGACTAGTAAACCTGTATATATGCCACTGACCAATACCGCTGCAGCCACAATGCAGCTTCCAGGTGAGGGAGCACATGTTTGCCTACCTTGAGGAGGCATGAGTGGCTGGTCCTCCATTACAGGATGCAGGATGTGCCCCATTGGCATGGCCGCCTCAGTACTAAAAAGATGTTGCCGGATGCTGCCAGAGTCCATTGCCCCAGTTTCCCCCCCCCCCAAAAAAAAATCTCCATTCTGGGGGCACTCTTTGCATGTGATTGTGATGCCATTTCTATGGCTCAGGCGGGGAGAACAAACAATAGCCAGTGTCGTCAGCACCATAAGGAGGCATCTCCTTGTTGACATTGGGCACAATCCAGAGTAACTATGGGGAGTCCTTGCTGTGGAGTAAGAATAATTTACTCTGGATTGCAATATGAATTTCCCATAGGATTTCGCTAAGTGGTGCAGTAACCACACATAATGTCTCTGACGTGCTCCGTAGTTACTCTGGATTGTAGCCATTGCAACAGAACCTACACATCCTTCCCAAGGTGATGACAAGATCCTTAGGCAACATTATCGAAGAATGCCACAGGGTGGTGTAGATGCAAAGCTGAGATTATCATAGGAGAGTTAATAGGCAGAGACGGTTGTATTCTAGAGATGCTGGTGCTTCTGCAAATCTCAGCACATAATAGTATATCAATTCTGTTGTTGTTGACTATCTGAATGGTCTCCCCACCAATTTCTCCGCAGTCCAGCCAACCTCCCCTTGGCATCCAGGTGCAATCAAGACAACCTTGGGTCACTTATCCATGGGTGGTCTGGACCCCGTGCTCCTGCCTGGCCATTGACTTGGCCTGCAAGCTCTGATGGAGAAATGGCCCTGGACTCCCTTGCTCTTGAGTTTTCTCCTCCGTCCATAGAAAGCCTTGCCTTTGATGTTCAGTTGGGCTGAACATACACCTGGGCTCAGACTCTGTGTGCCCATTCAGGGAATGGATCCTGCTGGCTGAGTCACACTTGGGACTCCATCCTTGTGTCTCACCATCTTGAGTGTGGCCGAGATTGTGACTAGAGGGACAGACGCTCCAGATCTTCTTTTCACCCTGGCCAGCCAAGAAGAGGTAACAAGAATAACATCCCACCTTCCTTCCTCTTCCTCCCTTGTCCTCACCCCACTTTCTGTCATTCACCCGGTCTTTGTCCGCTCTCTCGTTCTCCGTGATCTGATATCCAACAACCAAGTTCACCTTCAGCTATTATTCCCTCCTTTCACCAAATTCCCTTCTGGAGTTAAGTCCTGAAGTCTTGACTCTTGACTTTTCCCCCCTTGGTAAACTTTGCGGTGACTTCCCACTGCCTGGAGCAGAAGCGGCCAACTTCCAAATCCTTGCAGAGTGAAGAGGTAAGCACCGGACGGGGTAGGGATAGGATGCAAATTATAACTCTCAGGCAGACCTTTCAGTTTAGTTTATTACTACTTAGTCCTGGCCAGCAGAGAAAGCTCAATACATTTGTATTATTTGATCTTTTTATATTTGAAATATTTTTTATATTTTGAAATAATGAACACAATCCTAACCATGTCTACTCTAAAGTAAGCCCCTCTGTGTTCAATGGGTCTTACTCCCAGGAAAGTGATTTTAGGATTGCAGCCATAAATATGTATCCAGCAGAGTAAGCTCAATACATTTGTATTATTTGATTTTTTTAATTCTTTCATTTTTTAAAATATTTTGAAATATAAATGTGTATCAGGTCTATAATATGTATGAAATATTTTCATACTTCATACAATGAAATATATTTCAATATTTGAAATAATTTTGAAATATATTTCAATGAAAAATATTTCATTCTATGTATCTTAAAAAAAATTCTGTCTCTTAGTTTGTGGTTGTTTGTACAAACTCTGAGTATGTGTCTTGCCTGCCACCTACTGGTGGGTACACAATTAATGGCTAAACATCATTTGCGACAAGCGCACCATGGCACAGAAAAGAGCTCTGGAAGCCCTGCTGCCCGGTGCCCGTGGAGCCCTATGCCCGGTGATTCATGTTCTCTGTCATGATGCACATGGGTGAAGCCATGAGTAAACCACGAGTAAAATACAAAAAAGGAACATGTCAAATACAGCCGACATGGATGTTTTTTTAATCATACCTATTGCTTGACCATTATTCTCTTATAACAGCAGAAGATTAATTTCTTTCTTTAAAGTCTGGTGACACCTTGTGGTCTCCTGTGTTATTCACAATCACACACCCACACACAGAGACAGACAGACACACACACACACACACACACACACACACACAGTATATACAATATTTACTCAAATTTATTGTTCACCTTTTCCAGCCAAATTTAGGGCACAGTCCAGAGGAACGACAGGGAGTCCTTGCTCCAGTGTAAGAACAATTTACTCTGGATTGCAATATGAATTTCCCATAGGTTTTCACTAGATGTTGCTGTGACCGTGTTAATGTAAATGTCTCTTACATGCTCCCACAGGTACTCTGGATTGTAGGGTTAGTCTCCAAAATAGGGGCGTGGAATAGATTAAATGCTGCATTAGATTGGAGTAAACTCCAGCTCTGGAACTCCCTTCCCCTAGAATTGAGAATCAGTCAATCAGTCAATCAATCAGTCTGTCTGTCTGTCTGTCTGTCAGCCTTTGGCTGTGAAAGGCAGTAAATAAATAAATAAGTAAATAAATAGATAAATAGATAGATAAATAAATAAATTCATGGGGAAGGTAGTTCCAGAGCTGTGGGGCAACCACCAAGAAGGCCCTATTTCTGACCCCCTCACCTCTCATCTCTTTTGTTGGCAGCACAGTCAGCAGGGCCCCCTTGGATGACCTTAGGTGACGGGTCGGATTGTATGGATGCCATATTGGGATTTAAAGATCAGGATTTAAAGGTCATCCAACCTGGAAATAAATGGGCAGCCAGTGTAGCCGCTAAAGCAGAGGCCAGACGGAGTTAAACCGCCCAGCCGCAGCAACGACATGAGCTGCCAATGGCATTCTGGACTAGTTGGAGTTTCCGGACCATCTTCAGAGGCGGCCCCAAGTTGAGAGTGTCTAGATGTCGCATGGGCAGGGGACACCGTGGCCAGATCTGAGCGGCCCACGTATGGCTGCAGCACATCAAGCTTATGGTGTGGCTTGACCGTTTTAGTGCCTTGTCAGTGTGCCCTGAGATGAAAAAGGCTGAAAATCACTGCTGTGGGGATATCGCTCACAGAACACGGAAGTGCCGTTCTTATGGCGAGTGAGACTCCGTGGCTGCATTACCTCTTTTGTAGGCTCCGTCGAGCAGCCACAGGCCGGAGCCTGAAATGTTTCACCACATCCGGAGGCAGAGAAATCCTCAAGCTTAGAAAGACTTCCTTCTGGTCTGTCCAGAATCTACTGGTGTCTGTCGTGATGGGCTGACTCACATATTATGCTATAATATAACATATAAAACACAAATTCTGTCTCAGTTTGTGGATTTGTTTGTGCAGGCTCTGTCTTTCCCACCTCCTACTGATGTGGTTAAGACTGGGTGGGCAGTGGATACACAATAAGTGGAAAGGGCTCTGCAAGTCCTGCTGCCCAGTGCCTGGTGCCCGGTCATCCATGTGTCGTGTTCTTCCCCTGGCACGCAGCATCCCACAAATGCACACAGGCAAAGCCGTGGATAATTCAGTAATATATAATATAATATATCCAGACATTTCTTCCAGGGACCCCCTTTCAAGCTTAAAAGTCTGTGTGGGACCCCCTGTCAAAATTACTGGGACGTGACACCGCTGTAATGCCATAGCTCCACAGGTGGGCACTTCCCGGTTCGGGCCTACTCGCCTGAACCAGATCTTCCTGTTTCCCTGCCGCTGGTGAACCGCCAGCAACAAGGAAACGCAAAAACATAGCGGACCGGTTCGATCCGCCATGTTTTTGCACCCACTGCGCAAGCGTCAACATTGACGCTTGCGCAGGTGCCTGCTTTGAAGCGGGCTTGCCCACTTTAGGGCAGGCACCACGCAAGCATCAGCGTTGACACTTGCACAGTGCCTGCTCTGAAGCAGGCCGGCCCGCTTCAGGGCAGGGACTGTGCAGGCGCCAACGTTGGCCCACCCCTTGCCCCGCCACAGCCCTGCCCCCTGACCCTCCCCGCCCCCTGACCCTGGCCCGCCCCCAACATCCAGCGAACCAGATCTTGGGGTTGGCTGGGCCCACCCCTGCATAGCTCCTCCCATGTCTACTTGGAAGTAACCCCCAAAACCAGAGTAACTACAGGAGCGCGTAAGAGACTTTACGTGCACCTAAAGTTACTGCACCACCTAGTGAAAACCTGTGGGAAATTCATATTGGAATCCAGAGTAAGTTGTTCTTACACCAGAGCAAGGACTCTCCGTAGTTATTCTGGATTTTGCCCTAAGTCCCATTGTATTCAAGAGCCCGTTGTGTGCTCATTGTGTATTTTGAAATCTGATACTGGACTTTCCTGGGAGTAAGTCCCATTGTGTTCAGTGAAACGTACTCCCAGGAAAGTCCAGTGTCAGATTCCAGTGTCAGATTCCAAAATCTCCCCATTGTGTTCATTGAGATTTACTCCCAGAAAAGTTCAGCATCAGATTCCAGTATCCTCCCATTATGTTCAATGAGATTTACTCCCAGGAAAATCCAGTGTCAGATTCCAAAATAGGACTCTCACACCCTTGTGACTCCCCTGCCCCGGACTGAGGATGCAAGCCCCAAGGGATCCCAACTCCTACTCTTAGTACCACTGTAATATAATGTAATATAATATAATAATAATATAAATAAATCTAAGCAGTTCAAAATATTGGTCATTAATGATATTTTGAATATATATGACGATGCTCAGAATCTTTCGGACAAAGCTGATATAAACATAGTTTGAGAAGTGAAGTTGCCTCACTCTTGATATTATTTTTAAAAGGTTCTGTCTAGTCCCTTTGGGGCCTCTGATGCTGCAGAAGCAGAACCCTGGTCCACCTAGCTCAGCAGTACATCCACGGCCCGGCAGCACCGTCCACAGTTTCAAAAGGAAGCCTCCTCCAACCCTGCCCGGCAGTCCCCCCCCCCACCGGATTGGACCCAAGACTGGAAAATGGAAGGTGTGCAGGTAGACTTCCCTGGAAGTTGGATGTGGCATCACATAGTGGAGACCGTAGTGGTCAGTAAGAAAGGAAAGGAAAACACTGAGAAGGAAAAAAGAGAAGGAAAACATTGAAAATGGCTGGTCTCGGATGTTGGTGTCGGGACTTTTGCACAACACGTATCCTTCCTGCTACCTTCTCCAGCAGAGTCTTTCAGGCAGCAGCACTTTATTCTGCAGCCCCGTCTATTCTGCCTGACAGCAGCCCTTCTAGGTTCAGACTCACCAGCTTTTCTTTCTTTCATTCATTCATTCATTCATTCATTCATTCATTCAGTTCATCTCCTCTTAAAAGGACACACAAAGCAGCTTTTGACCCCAGGACCTTCTCCATAACATTCATAGAAGATGCCTAGAGTTTCTTATAGGAAGAGTGGTTCAAAATGCACATGAAAATACATGATGATTAGTGCCACAGATGACTACAGGACCTTAGGATGGAAGATGGTGTGAAAGTGCCCTGAGCATGTGCAGAGTGTGTTCCACTCAGTGCAAACTGCAAAGCATCTCCTAAATCAGTGGTCTTCAAAGTGGGGGTCACAACCTCCTAGGGGGTCACAGAATCCTCATGGGGGACTGCAAAGGCTGAGGGACCACCATCTTGGTCCTGGAGACCCCAAAAATCAACTTGGCAATGGTGGGCACTACCCCATCATGTCATATGTTGTTGGATTTGTCTTGAAGAGCTTAATCCAACAACATTCTGAAGCAGCTCCTTCCTATCCAAAGTTATGGCCAAACAACTGAAAAGCAAAACTATGCATAGAAAATACATAGGAAAATGAAAGTAACTTAGAGCGCAATCCAGAGTGACTACGGGGAGTCCTTGATCTGACATAAGAACAATTTACTCTGGATTGCAATATGAATTTCCCATAGGTTTTAACTAGCTGGTGCCGGAACTACATCGATGTAAACGTGCTCCCATAGTTACTCTGGATTGTAGGGTTATACCGCTTTACTTGCAAATAGGGAAACATGCCATAGTTCAGGGTGACCAGATGACCGGAAAAACCCAGATTTGTCCGGATTTTTAGCCTCCTGTCTGGGTGTCCTACATTTTGGCTTCATTGTCCTACATTTTGGCTTCATTTTGAAACTTCGTGATAGTGCAAGTACCCCATCATGCCATATGTCATTGGATTCGTATTGAAGAGCAGAATCCAATGCAGTAATCAGTTTTGAGATACCTCCTTCCTATCAAAAGTTATGGTCAAAAAACAGAAAAACAAAAACAAGAAAAATACATTTTTTGGCAATTTTTTTTCAGCGGGTAGGAATTTTGGCCTGGGATTAGGAATTTTGGCCTTGGGGTTCAGGAATTTTGGGTTTGGCATCTGGTCACCCTGGCCATAGTTCAGTGAAAAGGGCAGGCTGAGAGCAATCCAAGGACAAAAGAAGGATCCTGATCCAATGAGCGTAGCCCCAAAATCACCCCAGAAGGATGTTTTCTCCTCACTGCACAGCTGCGTTTAGTCACAAGTAAGCAAACACTTTGGCTGGTGTGGAAGGTCAATCCAGGGGGTGCAAGGCTTCCATCATGGCCCTGATCCCAGGCACCAGGAGCTAAAAAGTGCTCCAGAAAGCAGCCCCCCAACACTGAAAATGATAGAAACTGGCTCTAAAAGTAATGCGAATTAAAAAAATTTATTTGTAAAAATATTTTGTAAAAATATTATAAAAAAATAAATAGTCCAAACTCTCCCCACATCTAATTTCTTGTCCTTATCCTTCTGTGGTTTAAATGCGTTGGGTGGCGCTCTCATGTAACAGCTATCCATGCGCTGTTTCTGCGGAGACTCTGCGACAGGCTGTGGACATCCATGTTTATGTTCGGACCTGAGCTGGGGAGGTGGATGTTCTCTTTGGGATTGGGAGTTTCTTGGAGGGATGATGTTGCAAGGGGATGTATCGGTGCAAGTTATTTCCCACGTCAGGGAGGTCACGGTATCTCCTGATCTCAGCCTCCTCCAGCCTCCCTGTGAGGTAGGGCTAGCCCCAGAGACCGCTCCTTGGCAAGGCCACCCAGTCACCTCTGGGTGCTGCTGGCGCATCAAGATGTCTTTACTCTTCCCACACCAGCCAGAAACGGGGACTCGTTCCTTTTTTCAGGAAGTCATAAGCAGATTTGCCTGGAGATTGAGCGGATTACTTTGGAATTCCAAATGGGAATGGAGTGGGGTGTAGAATAGAAAAGCTTGCCATGTGCCTGTTGCAGGGCAGGCTTGGTCTTGATCCTGCAATCAGAGCAACCCATCATCTCACTCGCTTCTGCGCTTCTTTGCACATCAGTCCAGATTGGATTCTTCCATATGGGAAATTGCCATTTCCGGGCTGAATTAAAGGCTCCCTCCAGGCAGAGGAGTGCAAGAAACCAACCTGGACGTCACAACAGCATCATGTTGAAAGTCAAGGGTTCTTCCATATGAACCCTTCCTATGAAACTCTTATTTTCAACCACTACGCTCCAAATTCCTATGGCACAGTTGTCAGCGTGACCACACGTCCGGCCTAGGCCGGACATGCCCAGAAAACAGTGGGGGTCCAGGAGGATAGGGAGACTTTCACTGTGTCTGGCCTTCTGGGGGGTGTGCTTGGAGGCACTGGGGGGCAGTTCTAGGCTGCCGCAGGTGGCACGGCTAAGAACCACCAGCCGCGGGCAGCCATTTCAACAGAGAGACTGTGTGCATACAACAAAGAGTAATCCGATAATAAGAATTTGGCAATGGGTTTACGTTATGATTTTTACCTCTTTGCACTACTTTCTACAACCATAGGTTTATGCTATATTTTTATTACAATATAGAACCTGTTAAATTAAACACTGGCCTTTTCTTATACTGAAAATACCGCATCTACTCCAATTTAATGCACATTTGAATTTTTGAGACTATGGGCACAATCCATAGTAACTACGGGAGCACGTAAGAGACATTATGTGCACCCGTAGTTACCGCACCACCTAGTGAAAACCTATGGGAAATTCATATTGCAATCCAGCGTAACTTGTTCTTACTCTGGAGCAAGGACTCCCTTAGTTACTTTGGATTTCACCATAAGTGTACAATCCTAACCATGTCTACTCAAAAGTAAGCCCCATTGTATTCAGTGGATCTTACTCCCAAGAAAGTGTATTTAGGATGGCGGCCTAAATTCGGCTGGAAAAGGTGTGTGTTGGATTTGAGATGTTAGACGCCTTGTGAGGAAGGGGGGATTTTAATAAAGTAATAATAATTTGAATAAATACAATAAGTTGGTCAAAACCATAATGATGCTCCTTTCTGCACAATGCATTCTGTCCAGTGTATTCATCACGCAGTGATACTGAGAGCACTGATGATCCGGGGCTTTGAACATGGTGTGCGCTTTCCTTCCATGCAGCTCTTTTGCAGAAATGTCCCACCTTCCTCTGCAGACTCTGGTGAAGGGGAAGCTTCAGGCGGGGTTGGGGGGGCTCCGGGCCAGGCTGCGAAGAGTGGTTTTCTCAGGAAGTGAGTGAGCAGTGCAGAGTTCCTCATAATGCTGGCGATCAGAATTGTGGGGTAGGTCCGCGCAACAAGGCACACTCCGGACCCCGCTGTGTCTTGCATGCGCCATCCGTGTCGGCCTGGGACATGAGCGAGGCACAGGTGATGGTGGGCCTGCCGCCCTTGTCTCCTCTACCCCTGAAGACTTATGGCACCACCGACTCAGACCAAGACCCACAAGAACCAGGAAAGATTTCCACCTCGAGGTCTTACATAGCGGTTGCCGTCTTGTGTTATTTGAACTTGGTGAATTACATGGACTGGTTCACTGTGGCAGGTAACTCGGATGCCCGAGACAGGGTGACCACATATGTCTTCTTCTTCCAGGACACGTCCTCTTTATTAGCCTTGTGTCCTGGGAAAAAAATCTTCATTAATTAATACATTAGATTTATTAGATGTAATAGTTTTGAATTTAATGATGTTTAAATTAACCACATGAAAGCAATATATAGGGGAGTTTTCAGCTTTTATTTTTTCCTGTTCTACATTTTTCTTGGGTGTCCTATATTTCGGGGTTCTGATATATGATCCATGTCCGTAATTCTGTTGCAAGAAATGCAAACCTTGTCTTCTGCTGGAGGAAGGATTCACAGATTTCTGTCGGCGTCCGCTTGGGGGGGGCAGACCCCGCTTTATCAGATGGGCTGACTTCTTATCTGCAGTCAGCAACTGGACCGGCTAGACATGTCTACGGAAAGGAAACCAGAGTTTCTCAACAAATCGGTTTCTTTTTCGTGCCAGACGCAATCAAGACGCAATCAAGACAAGGGCTTTCCTGCTCCTGGTGCAGTTGAGTAACCATGTCTACTCAAAAGTAAGTCCCATTGTGGTCAATGGGTCTTACTCCCAGAAAAGTGTCTTTAGGATTACTATCTTAGCCAGTAATGCTAGGAAGGTGGTGTGCCTAATTCTGCTGTTGGGAATGTAGGCATGAACTTTGCATGGACGGTCACGGCTGGCCCCTGTTCCATGACCCTCCAACACATGGATTAAATATTTTATAACCATTTTATAACCATAAGGCAAGGTGGCTTACAAAACAGACTGACCCTACAATCCAGAGTAAGTACGAGAGCACGTAAGAGACATTACGTGCACCTGTAGTTACACACCACCTAGTGAAAACCTATGGGAAATTCATATTGCAATCCAGAGTAACTTGTTTTTACTCCGGAGCAAGGACTCCCCATAGTTATAGTGATTTGCCCCGAAAATCACAGTAGCAAATGGTATTAGTTTATTCCTCTGTTTCTTTCTTATCCATATAAGAAACTCATGACAAAGAACAAGGCAGTCTGCCCCCTCCTCTTCTTTTATTTTATCAGTTTATTAACATCTGTTAACACCAAGCAGGGACTTTCACAATCCAGAGTAACCCCAGGAGCCATAAGAGACATTACGTGCACCCGTAGTTACTGCACCACCTGGTGAAAACCTATGGGAAATTCATATTGGAATCCAGAGTAAGTTGTTTTTACTCCAGAGCAAGGACTCCCCGTAGTTACTCTGGATTTCACCCTTAGTTGACTTTTTCACATGCAGTTTGTATTTTATCAGTTTATTAATATCTGTTACAGCGAGCAAAATGGAAACACAATTAAAATATCAAACTGCATAAACTGCAGGTGGAAAAGTCAGTTAGGTGAATGCATTGAAACAGGGTCTCCAAACTTGGCCCCCAGAGGATTTTATCCGGCCTGTGGCACATGGGGAGGGAGGGGGAAGTGTGGCCGTTCTGGCCCCTGCAGCCGGGTACACAGAGCTTTGTGCAGATGGGGTTTCTCCTGAGATCACCCCCAAAAGTTCTGTGCCTGGAGGGATTCCCTCGGAAAGAGAGTTCTCCTGTGGGGTTTGTGAGTGTGGATGTGGAGACCCAGGCTGACCCAAGAGCAACCTCTGCCTGGTTCTCTGCTCCCCAAATTATCAGACCCCCTTGGTCCAGATCCATACAGAGCCCTGATGCTTCTGCTCCCTTGTCACACACAGGAGTGCTTCGGGACATCCAGGACCACTTCCAGCTCGGAGACAAGTCCACAGGGCTGATACATACCGGTAAAGGGGGAACCTTCTACTCTTGGTATTTTGTGCAGGTCTGGACGGAACCAGCGAGCTTTGTCCCGGGCATGAATCTTGCATCTTCCTTCACCCCATATCTCCATATCACCCCGTATGACCCCATATCTTCACCCTTCAAGGAGCATACAGAGGCATCTGTTCTAGCCAAACGCTGCTAGGAACAACCTTCTTCCGAGGTTGCCCAGTGAACTTCTCTTGCTGGCTGGTCAGGGTCGGCCCATCCATGAAGCCAACCGAGGTTGTTGCTTCAGGCAGCAGCAGTTTGCTGGAGGGCACCCACGTGGGTGGAGGGCACCCACATGAGGAGGGCACCCACTCCTCCTACTCTTTGAACTGGAAAAGTGTGGGGGAGACATAAGCTGCAATTCTTACCACATACCTGGGAATAAGCCCCATAGAATGTAGTGGGTGTTGCTTCTGAGTAGAACTGTATAGGATTGGGTTTTGCTGTCATTAGGTATCTTGGGAGCCATAAACCTGTTCTATGCCATCCAAGGCTCATCCCATGCTGTGCCATGCTGTCTACTTAGAAGTAAGCTTCATTTTGAACAATGGGATTTACTCCCAGGAAAGTATGGATAGGGTTGCAGCCCAAGAGGCTGAAGCAGATGCCAGATTTCCCTAGTCCACTTCTCCTTGCCCCATGGATTCTCACTTCCAGGATAGCCCCAAGATGATAGAGATGGAGGGATTTGCACCCCAAACCCTCCGTCTGTAGGATGAGTGCTACCCAAACGCCAACAACTATCGTCATGCTTGCTCTCCTCTTTTCCCTGGCAGTCTTCATCCTCTGCTTCTTGCTGTCGGCACCTCTTTTTGGGTATCTCGGTGACAGGTACAATCGGAAAATCATCCTGAGTGCTGGGATACTCCTCTGGTCAGGCGTCACCCTCGGGAGCTCCTTCATCCCTACATCGGTAAGGGCTGCTGACTTCTTCCCTTCTCTAGCAATGGATGTTCTGTGGCAGAAGAGTTTGTCAGGGGTTTTGGACCCCTGTGCTCCAGACTCCTACGGCACACCTATGGGCCTTTCGTGGCACACCAATGTGCCCCACAGCACATCAGTTGAAAATCTCTGACCTTATCTGCCTTCAGACGTTGGGGGTCTTGCTTTCCAAGAAAATATCAGAACCAGGTGGAGTTGCTTGTTGGTGTCTCTCAGTCTCCTGCATCTTCTCCTCTAGATGGCCTGGATGTTCTTTGTAACACGCGGACTGGTGGGTATCGGCACTGCCAGTTATTCCACCGTCACACCCACAATCATTGCCGACTTGTTTCAGAAGGACCGCCGGACTCGGGTGCTCTCCGTCTTCTACATCTTCATCCCAGTTGGAAGGTAGATCCGCCAACTCAGAATGGAGTCAAGCAGCAATTTCTAATGTATTTTTCATGGCATGGTCTACTCTATGGCAGTGTTTCTCAAAGTGGGGGTCGGGACCCCTTTGGGGGGTCACCTAAAGACCCCTGGCGCAGGGGGGCCAGGTCAGGCTTGCCAGATCTCCGGCTGTAGCTGTGTGTGCACTGGGGGGCACTTAGAGGCTGCCCCAGGGACTTCTGACTGCTGAGGGGGGGGGGGGCTTCCCCCAAGTGCACACACCACATGCCCAGATTCTGCAGGGGGCTTCCCTGCAGGCACGCGTGCGCTGCTCGCCAGCCAGCCCGTTGCCTACCAGACGCTGCCCACCCACCAGCTGGGTCTTACTCCCAGGTAAACTGTTGCTGGCTTGGCGCCTGGGAGACCAATCCTATGCATGCCTACTCAGAAGTTAACCCCATGATAGTGAATGGGGCCACTCCCAGGAAAGTGCTAGGATTGCAGCTTAGAGCCCAGTTCTATGCCTGTCTACTCAGAAGTCATTCCCACTGAGTTCAGTGAGGTTTACTCCCAGGAAAGTGTGCATCGCACTGCAGCAGTAGAGCCCAATCCTATGCATGTGTACTCAGAAGTATTGGTAAGTCAATTCAGTTCAGTGGTATCGGCCTCCAAGGAAAGTGCATAAGATTGCAGCCTCAGGGCCCAATCCTATGCATGCCTACTCTGAAATAAATCCCATTATAGTCAAGGGGGCCTTTACTCCCATGTAAATGTGGATAGGATTGCAGCCTCAGGGCCCAATCCTATGCATGCCTACTCTGAAATAAATCCCATTATAGTCAAGGGGGCCTTTACTCCCATGTAAATGTGGATAGGATTGCAGCCTCAGGGCCCAATCCTATGCATGCCTACTCTGAAATAAATCCCATTATTGTCAGCGGGCCTTTACTCCCATGTAAAGTAGCAACGAAAATAATTTTATGGTTGTGGGTCCCCACAACATGAGGAACTTATAAAGGGGTCACAGCATTAGGAAGATTGAGAACCACTGCTCTGTGGGGTATAGGATTTATGGTTTCTGAGGTCTACACCCTAAAGACAGAGCTGGAGAGCCCAGAAGAGTTTATCAGCTGTTTCCAATTGCTGTGCTCCAGACTTGCAGATGTTTTGCGGCACATCAGTGTGCGGTGGAAATGGTGGCATAGCTGGAGGGGGCAGAGCAGTCAGTCTTGGAGGGAACCTCACCCCTTCAGAGCCATTCCAGGCCAGGGAGGGAGCCAAATGGAGCTGGATGTTCTGCTCCTGGTCAGTTTAGACAAGTAGGTGCAAGATCCCGGCCCAGCACTGAGGCTGACGGGTGAGGGTGCCCATCTCCCATCTTGGCGTCTCCAAAGCAGAAGAAACAGGCTGGCTTTCCTCCTCTCTTGCAGTGGCTTTGGCTACATCATGTCAGCTGCCATGACAGAAGCAACCGGCTACTGGGGCTGGGGTTTCCGGGTGAGTCTTCCCTCCTGGTGCCCTTTCTCTGCATGGGGTTCCACCAGCCTGGGGCTTCCGCTGAATGCAGGTGGGGAGATCTTAAGGGTCATCATCAAAGCTTTATTCCATTGATCAACTGGGGAGGGGGAGATGGGGTCGATGACCAGGTGGCTGTGTTTCTCTTGCTCCAGGTGACCCCTTGCATGGGCTTCATAGGCCTGGCTTTACTGATCTTCTTGGTCCCCACATCGACTCGCAATGCAGCCGAGAAGCCTGCAGGGAAAATCCAAGCAGAGGAGAGCATCACCAGCTCAACCTGGACTGAAGACATCTCCTCTCTTGCCAGAAAGTAAGATGTTGTGTGCAGCCTGGTGGGGTCAAAGGCAAATGCATGGTCCAGCAGCTGGTGGCCATGCTCCAGCAGGGCCTGGAAGGGTGCAGGGGACCAGAAGATGTGGTGATCATGGCAGATTAGTGGCCAAGTTCTGGAGTGGGAAGACTTGGGACATCTGATGAGGTCAGGGATGGACTGATGGTGGGTTCTGGAGAAGGCAAAGAGGGACATGGAGTAGACTGACCCTACAGTCCAGAGTAACTACGGGTGCACACAAGAGACATTACGTGCACCCGTAGTTACTGGACCACCTGGTGAAAACCTATGGGAAATTCATATTGCAATCCTGAGTAAATTGTTCTTACACCAGAGCAAGGACTCCAAGTAGTTACTCTGGATTGCGCCCAAAGTTGGCCAAAAAAACTTCCCCTACAGAAGAGAAGATCTGGTGTGCTAAGCCCAGAGGAATTCTTATTTAGGGTCCTTTTTGGTTCCTTAGGTTGTATAGGTTGCAATCCTAAAGACACTTTCCCGGGACTAAGACCCATTGAAACATAATGGGGCTTACTTTTGAGAAGACATGGTCAGGATTGTGATTCTTCCAGACAGGCAGGCAGGCTGCAATTCCCCTTCTTGCAGTTCTCAAGGAGGGTGCTCAGTTCTTTGGGTCTTGAATATCCTTCCTTTTAGAAAGAAAGGCAGGATATATATAAATAATAAATAAATTGAATTAATGATAAATAAATAAATAAATAGATAGATAATAAATAAATAAATAAATAATTGATGGTGGCACAAAATCTGAGCTTTGTTGCTGGAGTCCCCATTTGACCTCCTGGGTATGTTAAGGGACAACCCCATCAATGTTTACTCAGAAGTAAATCTTATTTTGTTCAATGAGACTTAGGGCGCAATCCAGAGTCTTTGCTCCGGAGTAAAAACAATTTGCTCTGGATTGCAATATGAATTTCCCGTAGGCTTTCACTAGGTGGTGCAGTAACTACGGGTGAACGTAATGTCTCTTGCGTGCTCCCGTAGTTACTCTGGATTGTAGGGTTCATCCTAGGAAAGTATGGACAAGATTGCAGCCTGAGGCTGCAATCCTAACCACGCTTTCCTAGGAGTAAGTACTATTGAACGCAATGGGACTTACTTCTGAGCAGACATGCTTAGGATTGCAGAGTTAGAGCCCGAACCCTTTTGGCAGCTGAGGGATGACTGAAGATGTGTGAGCAAGAGCGGAAATAGCAGGCCAGAAGGAGGGCTGCTTTTCCTCCTCTGTGGTGTGCACCTCAAGCGCACCAAAAGGATAGCCAAAGATCAGTGTGAATCTGGGGATGTGCTCCTTTGCTGCACAAGGAGGTCAGAAGGAAGCGGATGATGACATTTAGCGGAGCTTGCTCCCAGGAAAGTGTGGGCAGGAGAGCAGTCTTAGGCCCCCACTCTCTCTCCACCACATCTCAGGGGAGGACCCAATCCACTTCCTCAAACGGTCTGGTGCGCAGGACAGTGTGTCAGTCAGTCTTCTGGCTTGTGAAATGTGAGCAGGCGTTGCCAACTGCGAGGCACCCAAGATGTGCCTGCGCTCCGGCATTTGAGCTCCTCTGCCCCATTGCTTGGTTTCAGCACAAGCCTGGCAGATGGCGCTGCCTGCAGCGGAAATGCCCCAAATAGGGCTTCTCCTTCCACTAGATGGCATGGTTGGTTTGTAGAAAAATCCCAGGCCCCCTAGGATTGTATTGAAGACGGTGGCATAGCTAGAGGGGGCAGAGGAGGCAGCCTTGGAGGGAGGCATGGATGGGGCCGGTCCCTCCCTTTGGAATTATTCCAGGAAGGGGGAGCAAAACAGAATGGCTATGAAGGAGATGCTCCTTTGAAAACACGCTCCTTGCATGCGCCCATGAAGCTCCCTGGAAAATTGAGGCTGCAATCCTAAGAGCACTTTCCTGGGGCTAAGCCCCACTGAACTCAATGGAACTTACTTCTGAGTAGGCATGCACAGGATTGCATACCCTCTAGCTATGCCACTGGTGATGTACTGTGCACGCACACACACCCACCCCACCATCCCACACACACCCATATTTACTCGAATCTAATGCACACCCTATACTGATAATCAAAACACCACATTTACTCAGAAGTAATTAACTATTGAATCTAAAGCGCACCCTGATTTTGGAGATTAAATTCAGCTGAAGAATGTGAAGGTTGGATTCGAGTAAATACTGTGTTTGTGTGTGTGTGCGTGTGCGTGTGTGTGCGCGTGTACACACACACCCCATAAACAGGTTAGCAGGGTATATGTTGCTTTGCAGTGTAACACCGCATTTACTCGAATCCAATGCACCATCAAATCTAATGCATGCCCCAATTTTAAAAGGCTTGAGATTAAAAATGCTTACTGGCAATTGTAGTGTGTAGCTACAAAGGAGGTGCAAAATTTAATTTTACTGCAAATAACAATGAGTTAGATGATGATGATGATGATGATGATGATGATGATGATGATGATGATAATAATAATACAGCAATATGTTATGATTTTTACCTAATTACACTACTTTATACAACATTGGGTTTATGTTACATTTTTCATTACAATAGAATAAACTATTATGGCTTGATACTGACCTTTACTTAGAATCAAAAGACCACATGTACTTGAATCTAATGCGCCATCAAATCTAATGTGCACCCCAATTTTGGAGACTTGGGGCGCAATCCAGAATAACTATGGGGAGTCCTTGCTCCGGTATACGAACAATTTACTCTGGATTGCAATATGAATTTCCCATAAGTTTTCACTAGGTGGTGCAGTAACTACGGGTACACGTAATGACTCTTACATGCTCCCGTGGTTACTCTGGATTGTAGGGTAAGACTGCAATCCTAAACCAACACAATGGGGCTTACTTCTGAGCAGATATGGATAGGATTGCGCTCAAAACTCAGCTGAAAAGGTGAGCGTTAGATTTGGGTAAATATGGTATATTCTCAGAGTGGACTCCAGTCCTTAGGAATGTACAATGTTCTGTTTTGGTCTTGTTGGCAGCCGGAGTTTTGTCTGGTCCTCTCTGGGTGTGACAGCCATGACCTTCGTCACCGGAGCGTTGGGCTTCTGGATGCCTCTCTTCCTGGACAGAGCCGAGGTCATCCTCGGCCACCTGCCCCCCTGCCAGAAGGACCAGTGCAACACTCTCAACAGGTGAGACCCCCAGGTGAAGCCCAGGAAGAATGTGGGGAATGCTCTGCGGGAGACCCTACATGCACATCCCAAACCAGAACCGCTTCGCTCTGGACACGCTCCACGCATTGCAGTTGCCTGTCCAGTTTTTCCCCCAACGAGATTAACGTCAGTAGGAAACAGGTCCTGCTGGTTTGCGCACAGCGCTAAACGGCTGGACACTCCGAAGTCAGCAGCTCCCCTCCTTACTGCACTTAATTATATAGAACATGGTGTTATTATTCAGAAATACCTGGTCTGAATTTCTCTTTGCCGACAGAAATTAAGCCCACACTTAAAGGGACCCCCATTTTCTTCACCCCACCGTCACTGCTCCAATCTTGATGGGTGAATTGGGTCTTAGGGGACCAAAGCCATGAGCCAGTTAGAGTCTTGCCGTGGGCCGCATCAACCTCTGGGCCAGGGTTTGGAGACCCCTAGACTTGACCCCAGTACTTGACAAGGTTTGGGGGGGAACTGTGCATGTGTGTGTCAGGAGAGCCGAAAAGCAGCCATTTGTTTCTGGAACGTCAGGAAAGTTCACCAGTAGAATTTCTGCCTGCCAAAGAATATCTCCAGGGTGTCTGCGAAGAATGGCCGTCCATCCCACCCACCCACCACTCCCAAGCTTTGCTTTTTAGAAAGCTCTTGATCTCCCCTCCAAACCAGCCCATCTGCTTTTTCCCCTGCTGGGCACCAGCCGCATCTTTGGAGGAGTGACAATTGCCACGGGTATCCTGGGGGTCATCCTCGGAGCAGAAGCTGCCAGGAGGTATAAGAAGATCAATGCCAAGGCCGAACCTCTCATCTGCGCCATGGGTTTGCTCACCTCGGCTCCGTGCATGTACTTGGCGATCATGCTGGCTCAGGACAGCATCCTGGCATCCTACGTAAGTGACGGGAAAATCCTACAGAGTTCTCTGCACATCTCTCAGCATCGCGATGTTCCCAGGGCAGCGCGAGGTGGCCTTCCTTCAGTGGAGGTGTTCTGGATGAGTTTGGATAGGCCTGGCGTATCTTAGGTGTATCCTATCCTAGGCACAGGCTAGGTCTATAAAATAGCCCTTTATTTTAAAGAGTGGGGCCCACCTACCTTATGGTCACCATAATAAGAGTCCTGCCGGATTGGGCCAAAGGCCTATCTGGTCCACAATCCTGTATTTCACAGTGGCCCCGATCTGGGAGCAGAAACCAGCAAAAGTGTCCAGAAGATTATATTTAATGTGGTTATGTCCTTGCAATCAATCAATCAATCAATCAATCAATCAATCAATAAAACAAATTAATTAATTAATGATAAGATTCCAGTGTATTGCTCAGTCAACCTCATGGTATTACAATTACATTCTCACCCCTCTCTCTGTCTCTGTCTCTGTCTCTCTCTCTATACCTACCTACCTACCTACCTACCTACCTATCTATCTATCTATCTATCTATCTATCTATCTATCTATCTATCTATCTATCTATCTATCTATCTATCTATCTATCTATCTTCTTCCTTCCTTCCTTCCTTCCTTCCTCCCTCTCTCTCTCTCTCTCTCTCTCTCTCTCTCTCTCTCTCTCTCTGTATTTCAGATTTTGATTGGCTTTGGAGAGTTTCTTCTATCTCTGAACTGGGCTATTGTGACTGACATCCTCTTGGTAAGTTCAGTTACTGTTACTGTGTTATTGATTCTGCAGAGGCCTCTATTCTTAGACTTCCACGGCTCCTGCGTTCTCTCGTCCCATCGGGCTCCTAGCCAGAACTTTTCTGGCAAGAGAGAGGGCAAGGTTGCGCTGGAAGGAGGGCACCCTAACATGGGCATGACGCAGCAAAACCCTAAAGCGAAGTCAGTTTCAATCCTGTGAAATCATTTTTAGAATTAAATCAGACATGCAAAGGAGGCTAAAACTTGTAAGGTGCTCGACCTATGGGTCGAAGGGGGTGACAGAAGTGGGTCACCAGAGCTTTGCAGAGGGCTGCAGTTGGCTTAGTGGTGAAAGGCACTGTGGCTGCAATCCTAAAGACACTTTCCTGGAAGTAAGACCCATTGGACACAAGAAGTGTTCTGCTTTTGAGTAGACGTGGTTAGGATTGTGTCCACGGAGGTGTCAAGCGACAATGATGGCTCTGTGGCACTAGAAACAGGGATGAGCACTGCTCCCTAGAGTCAGGGCAGCTTGCCAGGGACACTTTTACCTTCAGCTTTGCCGAAGACCCGAGGTTCAATCCTGGAGTGCATGGCATTAAAGTGATATTTTTCAGACTTTTTTGACATAAAATTCAAATATTTTTCAAATATTTGTAGACCACCTAGTCATCCGTGGGTCTCCCCAAACCATGGGTCTCCCTGTGGGTCACCCCAGACCTACGCCAAACAGAGAGAGGCAGGGGGTTGATCAAAAAGATGGATAAGATCTGGCCGGCACTAGTATCACCATGATCCAACCTGATCCTTACTCTGGTCTGCCCCGATCCCCCTCCCACCCACAAACTGCCCCCTTTCCCCATCATATCTGCTCCAGACTGGGAGCCACTGGAGTGCAAACTGGACCCCCAGCCATCCGACAGCACGTAACGGTGGTGAATCTTTAACAAGAGGACTTATAGCAGCGCATCACAATTTCCACCACCTCAGTGAGATTGGGGTGCAATCCAGAGTAACTACGGGGAGTCCTTGCTCCGGTGCAAGAACAATTTGCTCTGGATTGCAATATGAATTTCCCATTGGTTTTCACTAGGTGGTGCAGTAACTACGGGTACACGTAATGTCTCTTACATGCTCCTGTAGTTACTCTGGATTGTAGGGTGGGTGGCGTGTTGCGTGAGTGCGAGACACACAGATCCTTTCCTGACCATTCCTTTTTCTCCTGGATTGACAGCATGTGGTGAAGCCCCAAAGACAGTCAACGGCAGTGTCCCTGCAACTCTTTGGTGCACATTTGCTGGGCGATGCCGGAAGCCCCTTCCTCATTGGAATCGTGAGTGATGTGAGGGTTGGAGGGTAATACTGCACCAGAGGACAGGAACCAGCACTTTGGGGAGGGGTTGTGGCTTGGCGCATCTGCCAGGAAATTCATAGTATTGACTTGAATCTAATGCTCCGTTGACTCTAAAGTGCACCCCAATTTTGGAGACGAAGGCTGCAATCCTAAGGACACTTTCCAAGGAGTAAGACCCATTGAACACAGTGGGGCTTACTTTGGAGTAGACTGTGCTCTAAATTTGACTGGAAAAGGTGAGCGTTAGATTTGAGTAAATATGGTATATGCTTTCATGTGATTAACTTAAACACAACATCACTTATTATTAAATTGAAAACCATTACATATCAACTTTGCATACTCGTCATATATTAACTACAATGAAAAGGCTCACAACGAAAAGGAGGACAATGCAGAGGAGGACTACAAAAGAGGACGTGTCCTAGAAAAAGAGGATGTGAGGTTCACCTTGACTATGATGGCAGTGACAACTCCTGGGCTGTTTTCTCTTCCAGATCTCAGACACGATCCAGAACCACAAGACGTTGTCCCCGTTCTGGTCCTTCCGGAGCCTGCAGTACAGCTTTGTGGTGTGTGTTGTGATCACCATCCTCGGGGGAGGCTGTTTCCTCGTGACGGCCTTTTATATTGAAGACGATGGGAAGGAAGCGGCACTGCCTGTCCAAGGTCAGTCTGACGCATCCCCTCCGTGGTCTCCTCTTGCAGCTTCCAGGAGGTTCCTCCAGGTTCTGCAGCTCCATTTCTAGGGCAATGAATCGTCGGTCCCTCTTCCTCCACAGGCAACTGGTTACTACAGACTCTTGTCCTACACGCATAGCATCACACCCAGAGCCCGTCAGTTGTTTTCAAGCACTGTGCTCCAGACTATCATGGCACCCATGCAGACCTCTGGCGGCGCACCAATGTGCCATGGCACACTGGCTGAAAATGGCTGAGGGTCCAAAGCCAAAGCAGATTCAGGTCCAAGATAGTCGGCAGGGTGCTCAGAGCAACATCCTGGGGGGCTGTTAAAATGCTTTGGGGGAAGGATTTTATAAGGCCGTTGGGCGACGTCAGGCTTGGCACCCAGGCTGGGTTTGACCACATAGAGCCCAGCACGGGCACTAGTAGGCACCCTTCTTCCTTGCTACCGCATGAGTTGTATTGAAGAACAAGGTGTGGGTGACCACCAGGTAAGGTGCCAGAGACTGACTGCAGGAGGAGCTCGCTCGAGGTCACCCCGTACCACTGGCCTATGTTCTCTGCCACCTCTATTTAGGGTTTTAACTTGTGGTCTCTCTCCTCAGGCTTTGAGAACAAGAGCTACGTCGGTGATGAAGAGCAACATCGAGGAGAATTTCCAGTGTCTCCCTTTGCAGCGGAGACGCAGAAGACCACCTGAAGAAAAAGCAAGGCTCTGTGCATGACTTCTCCGTATGGCATCCATATGCCCCAATCATATGGCCAACCTCCATATGCCCCAATCATATGGCCAACCTCCATATGCCAAAAACTTTGCCAAGAAATCCAGGGGTTCCAAAGCAATTGGATGCCACGAGTGTAGCATGGACATCCCTGTGTCCATGGTCCAGTGGTCCAATGCAATGGATATAATGCGCTCCCATGCTGCTGAACTTCCAATACCAGATACCTCTCTCTGAAGAGGCCATAAGCCACTGGTTCAGTGCGTAGTGCGCATGTGTCAAATCCCTGGCATTTTAATAAATGTCAGGAAATGGCCTTTGGAGCTCCACTTGCTGGGGTGGGGGAGATGGTCAGAGAAACCCCCAAGTCAGCATCGGACAAGACCTTTGCCAGGACCCCACAACAAGGTGCAAAAATCAAGGTGTCGTTCTACGGTTTGGGATTTGAGGCCCAGTCAAATTTGCTACTTTTTAATTTTGCAATTTGCAAAAGGGTGTGCAAAGCACAAAGGGTGCTATCCTATGCCTATCTACTCAGAAGTAATTCCCATTGTATTCAGTGCGGCTTACTTCTAAGAAAATGTCTTTCGGATTGCAGCCTAAGTCTTTCAGGGAGCATGCAAGGGGCCCTTTTCCTTCTCCTTTGGGGTCATTTCAGGTGGTAGGAGCAAAGTGGAGGCGCACACCTGGCTCCCAAGTGCCTTGCAGGCTGCGGTGAGGTTCCTAAGTGCGATCCTAAGCATGTCTACCCTGAAACAAGTTCCACTGTGTTCAGTAGTACTACTCCCAGGAAAGTGTGGTTAGGATTGCAGCCTTAGTGCTTTGCCCTCTCTTGCTATGCCACTATCCAGCTCTCTCCCTCTCCTGTGTCCTTCTGTTTGGCACCTTTTCCCGAGAATTCTCTTTCGTGGAACAAACTGATCCTGACCCATTTCCCCCCCTTCTTTTGGTGGTTAATCTGCTGGCTTGGCTGTGTCTGTTCCTTCGCTGCCTCTGACCTGGGCTGACCCCAACCGATATACTCTGTGCAGGTGAAAGGAAATCTGCGCACTGGAAGGCCAACAGGATCAGTCTGTGGAAAGAAAACCCACCAACTGCCTGGCACGGGTTCCCTGAAGCTGGCAGGGAAAAGGGTGGGCAGGGATATGGACACCAGTATAGGACTGGTTGGAGCCATCCCACCCCTGCTCACTTCCCTTTGGAATTATCGCAGGTGCCTGGGAGCAAATTTGTATCCAGGAATGGCGCACAAGTGTCACTCTTACCACACTTTTGTGACACCCCCAAGTCTGCATAGGACTTATCCTGTGGCTTAGGCCAGCCTAACAGGAGATTAAGATTGCAGCCTAAGCCACAGAGGCTTTATCAGAGGCGTATCATACATATGGCACAAGGTGTCTCATGCCATGGGTGCATATGCCCAGTGATATATGATAACATATGATACATGATCATATGATCATATGTGATATATAACATATGCTACATGGTATATGTGATATATCTGACTTGTGATATATGATATAACTGACTTGTAACATTAGCTAATGGGTGGGCTTCAGGTGTTTTTATAGGGGCAAAATTTCAGTCTTTGCTATGGGCACCATTTTGCCAAGGTACGCCTCTGGGCTTTATGAGTTGGCTTTGAAGCTTTATGATCCTGGCATCCTTGAATTTGCAGGAGGAGGAAGATGAGACTCTTACAGGAGATCAGATGCTGACTAAAACCCCATGGCAGGCATAACCTTTGAGGACCAGTACCCATCCTATAAATAGTCATCCAAGAAATACGAAGTCAGGGGACTCCAATGCCTGCCCTGCATCTGGATCCCTGGACCTGCTCCAGACATTTGGCCCCCAAATTGCAAAGCAGAGGTGGTTAGCAATCACTCCCCAAATTGACTGAGGTTGCAATCCTAAACCCCAGTTAGGCCATCCTGAACCCTTGTGCTGCCCCGGGGGTGTCACAAAAGTGTCATACACCACTTTGGCGCTACTTCTGGGATGGTAAGGCCAGTGCACAGACATGTGCTACCCTCTCCACAACACCATGAGAATGGGGAGACAGGTGAGCTATGCTGGCCTAAATTATTTAGGATGACGTCCTGAATATATTCAAAGATCAAGACATGCACGTTCTGCCACAGGAGCTCCAGGACCACAGCAGTGAGGCTGTTTCCTCTCTTATCTGAGATCTGCTCCTGCACTGCTGAGATCCCTGTGATCCAAAACAGAGGAGAGCTGCACAGGGCGTGGAGGATGGTGTTGCGTTGGCCGTTGTGTCCTGTGGCGAAGGAACATTGCATTCTGCATCTTTAAAGGACTGTTGCTCTCCGTACCCCTGGAACAGCACGATGTGCTCACTGAGTTTAGAGAGACCTGATTAAGAAGCTCGTCGAGGGGTCTCCACTGAATTAGACACTGCAGAGAGGCTAATTAAGATCGCTCCCCGCGGGATCTGCTAATAAGTGTGCCGGAACAGGTGAACGCTTCAATTATCTTGCTGGTCCCTTATCCAAATAGCTCCTGCAGATCCCTTCACTGAACATCAGAGCGTGTTTGTGGGGAAATGGAATGGCTGATGTTGGATTCTGGAGTTGCCCCACCACCTGGGTCCCCTATGGGTCCCCTAAGGGTCTACATACCAGCAACTGGTCTCCTATGGCTGTATGCCCAGTCCTCCTGGGCCATCAAGGCACAGGGCTGGCTGCTCCTCCCAGGATATGGACCTTCCTACTCTTGGGCAATGGTGATCCTTTAATCACAGGGCTGGGCAGTGGCACCACTAGTCACTAGCCTGCCGTAACCCTTAGATGACCAACCGGATCCATTGACCGGCAATTATAATTTATGCAAATTAGGCTACTTTTAGATGGTCATCTAAGGGCATCTAAGAGAGCCATAGCTTCCAACTCTCGAGATGTCATGGTTCCTCTTTATATTACATTGCTTAGACCTCACATGGAGTACCGTTCAACAGATTGCCAATGGAGGTGGTGGAATCAACTCGACAAGCTGGACTGTGGGAGATGCTCTAGGAAGATTCCTGCTACAGGCAGGGGGTTGGACTAGATGACCTTGTAGGTCCCTCCATCAATAGGAGTCCGTGCTTCATTTACAGCTCACCAACCTGTACAGCTCTGTTTGCTGTAGAGGTTCAAGATTTGGAACAGGACATCCTAGAGCCCTATAACATGCAATGCACTGTTTGGTGCAATCCCTCGAGTCCTGGAAATGTTTAGCAACTTGGCAGGAAAGCTCTTGAATGAGCGAGCCCTGATGGATTGCAGCACCTCACTGAATCGGGCTCCTTCCAACGACGGTGTTTCCGCCTCATCCCAAGCCACACGGCACTCAATGGTCGGCCAACCCAGCGAGTCTGGCAGAGCTCCATATTGGGAGGCACGTTCCACATCCTTGCAAACATAACAGGGCTTCTCCCCACTGGGCTCTCTGCAGAAATTAGGTCCCGGCACAGCTCCTGCTTTGCTAATTCCACCTCTCCATTTAATGTTCCATCAGAAATCATTACACCAGACCATTAAAAGACCCCATAACTCATCAACCATAGACTTTTGGAATGGTTGCGTGCATCTATTTTTCTGACTTTTCTAGGGCAGAAATGCTGTCTTTGGAGATTTTCCATTTTCTGCTGAGTTCAGGGTTTTTCTTGTTAAGTCACTGGATGGAATTCACTGCCCCGTGATGGAGGAACGGCTGCTTTGGGGGAAAGGTGTGTTATAAATCCAAGAAATAAATAACGCTACAGTGGGCAGCCTGCAGTCTTGGCACCCACAGATTCCACCATCTATGGACGCTAGAAGTTGTGCCCCTGAATCGGTCCACAAACCAGAAGGGGTCACCTTGGATCAGAGTTCTGGGGAGTCCAAGAGGCCTATGGAGTGGGTTGTGGGGGGGCACAGCTTGAAGGTAAGTAATTGCAGGATTGATCCTGGGCATCCGTGGATTCCAGCATTCAGATTTTGGTTCCTGCATGCTGGTATCCACATGGGGTTCTGATACTGCATGGGGTCCTGGATCAGATTCCTCTTGGACACTAAGACCCACTGTCAATAAATGGGCAGGGAAAGGCTGCATTCAGATCAGGTACACCTACTTTGGATTCAGTTCCATGGGGATGAAGGCTGAGTGTGCCAAGAAGGAAGGATTTCAAGGAGAGGAGAGGGTAAGCCTGGCCTAGCAAGACGGGGAGCTGTCCAGCAGATCAGCAGCCGGAGGCCCAGCTCCTCAGGCAGAGGGTTTGTCCAGACCAGGGCACTGCCAGGGACTGGCACCACCAGCTTCCAGGCAGCAACACAGCTTGGCTGCAGATATTGTGACTCTCCCCATCTTTCCTGGCCCGATTCTGGCCAGACTTAAGGTGAAGGTTCCTCCTTCCAAGTTAGGTTCTGAATCCTTTGTGTGGTTGAACAAGCATTGCAGAATTGGGACCCAGGCTTCAGGGCAGGGTTGCTGCTGGTCTTGAGATCTCCATCAGACAGCACCGATAAGGGATGTTAGAACATATCAGAGCGGTCCGAAGCTGCAGGTCCCTGTCTCCTCTTGGTCCTGATCCATGCTGGGACGTCTTCTTAGGAGAGGTCCCACCTGCTTTTGTCAGTCTGCATCACCTGGAGGCAGGTGTCATATGTGCTCCCTGATGCATCTGGTGGGTCACTGTGTGATTCCAGAAGCTGGACTAGATGGGCCTGTGGCCTGATCCAGTGAAGGCTCTTCTGGTGTTCTTACCAGAGAGTAGCAATTCCTGACACAACAAGGTGAGCACCTTCGGGAGCCAATTCATGGTGCCATTTTAAGGATGGCAAACGGGGCAGGCGTCACCCATGCTGTCAGCCAAGGTGTCAGCCAAGAAAGACTTTGGTGCAAAGCCCATCAAAAGAAGGTAAAGCTTTGCAAGGAACTGCTACAAGGCACCCCCACCCACCCACTGTGTCAAATTATATGGGGTTGGACTAGATGACCTACTAGGTCCCTTCCAATCCTATGATTCTATGATATCCTGGTGGGTTCTACCATTTTTAAGTAAGGCTGTAAGCCTAAAGACACTTTCCTGGGAGTAAGACCTATTGAACACAATGGGGCTTACTTTTGAGTAGACATGGATAGGATTGTGCTCTAAGGCAGAGATAGGAACCACCTGTGCAAAAGAAGTACACTAATTGCGAAGTAGGAATGATCTCTATGCCAAAATAGGTGCGAGGGTGGCAAGATTTCTGGAAAGTGTTTCGATTGCCTGAAATGTTGAGTGTTGCCTGAAATGAGCACAATCCAGAGTAACTACGGGGAGTCCTTGCTCTAGAGTAAGAACAATTTACTCTGGATTGCAATATGAATTTCCCATGGTGCAGTAACTACAGTACAGTAGGTACAGATGGTGCAGTAACTACGGGTGCACATCATGTCTCTTATGTGCTCACGTAGTTACTCTGGATTGTAGCCTTATACCCTGAAGTTGGGTTTTCATAGGGAAAGTGGTGGGTTTTTCCCCTGTTAAATATAGAAAAGCCTTAATCATTGAGCTTCTACTGACAACATGATGTTCAGTGAAGGCAAACATGAAACGCTGCACATGGATACCAAAAATCAAAGGAGGGAGAACATGGCTTGGCTGGGAGCCTAATGTGTGGAAAGGATCTTGCTAACAGTGCAATCCAAGCATATCTGCTCAAAAAGAAGTCCCATTAAGCTTAATGGAACTTACTTCCAGGTCAGTATGTATAGGGTTGCAGCCTTAATGCACTACGAGCTGAACACGAGCCAGGAATGTCATGCACCAGTAAAACGAAGATGGGCTGAGCTGCATTAGCAGAGAATCCATGAAGCAACATTGGCACTCCGTACCACACGCCACACTCACTTACACGAAGAACCTCCTACCTGGTCAGGCCACAGATCCATCTAGTCCAGTTTCCTGTATTTCATAGTATTTTGTAATTTCCTGTATTTTGTAGGATGTAATCCACATCCTGTGTCAAGGAGTTCCCCAGGTTAACACAACATCAGAAGAACCCTGCTGGATTAGGCCAAGGGCCCATCTCGTCCAGCTTCCTGAATGTCACATCCTGCAGCAAGGAGTTCCCCAGGTTAACACAACATCAGAAGAGCCTTGCTGGATCAGGCCAAGACCCATCTAGTCCAGTAGCTTCCTGTATCTCCCAGCAGCCCACCAGTTGCCTTGGGGAGTACACAAAACACCTGCATCCAGGTACCTTCTCCTGCACCTGGGGTTCTGGGGTTGCCCCTGCCCATCATGACATGAAAACTATGATGGACTTTTCTTCTAGAATTCAGTCCAATCCCCTTGGAAAGGCATCCAGGCCAGATGCAATCACCATATCCTGGGTCCAGGAGTTCCACAGACTGGTATTTATACGCGGGGAATGCAATCCTGAGTGCTCCTTGGGCCAGACCTGGGTTGTCACAAAAGTGCCATAAGTTCTAGTGTTGTGTGAAAGGGAAAAAGAGCATCTCCTATCCACACCACTCAGGATAATTTTATAGAACGTAAGTTTTAACATCCCCTGTCCATTCCATCCAGAATAATTTTATACATTTCAGGGTGCAATCATACCCTGCAATCCAGAGTAACTACAGGAGCATGTAAGAGACATTTTCATTGATGTAGTTATGGCACCATCTAGTGAAAACCTATGGGAAATTCATATTGCAATCCAGAATAAATTGTTCTTATGTCAGAGCAAGGACTCCCAGTAGTTACTCTGGATTGCGCCCATAACCAATTTTCCAGCTCCAGGGTAAGGGCAATGCAAATCCAAGGTAAGGGAATAAACACTGCCTTTCTTTAGGAGTCTGACCTTGAGGACTCCATTATGGTCCCCCAACTGCAGGAGGCCGTGGATGCCCCACTGGCAAATCTATGCCACCAGTTGAAAGTCGACACCAGTTTGTATGCCACCAGTTTGAAAACTGGTTTCAAATCCTACAGGAACAGGGACTTTGGATTCCAACTCCAATAGTCGTCCCCAATCCCATGAGACCAAAATTCAATGGTGATGAGCATAAAGACCTCCAAACTACTAACTCCATCCTCAACTAACCCCCAAATCCAGAGTAACTATGGGAGCACGTAAGAGACTTTACGTGCACCTGTAGTTACTGCACTACCTAGTGAAAACCTAAGGGAAATTTATGTTGGAATCCAGAGTAAGTTGTTTTTACACCGGAGCAAGGACTCCCCATAGTTACTCTGGATATAAGTGTGAAAACCTCAGAAAGGAGGAGTTGGGTATTCAGCCCTCTAAGGAGGATCCCATGATTTGTTGGATCCACCAAGAATCTCAAAGGAATGTGTGGGGGAAAGTCAACATATGCCCTGCGGACCAGATCCTTGCACTCCCTATTAATTTTTCCTTTTCAGCAGGCATCAGAAACCAAATCCTGCGAGGAATGGTTAGGAAAGCTTGGTGTGGGTTGCCTGGAGTAGGGAAGGCTCAGGGGGTTGATGAGAGCTGTCTTCAAGGATCGGAAGGGCTGTCACAAAGAAGATTAGATCTGAGGGTTGAAGCGTCAGGGAAGGAAGTTCAAGGAGGTGCAGAAGAATTCCTTAAGTGCAACAACTATTCAGCACTAAAAAGGCCTGCCCTATGCAGTGGGCTCGCTCTCAGTGGAGGTTCTCCAACCATCTGTCAGAGATGCTGGACCTGGTGGAGGTTCTAGGTGACCACCAGGTGACCACCTTCCCAACCCTATGATTCTAGGAGCATGTCTACTCCAAAGTAAGCCCTATTGTGTTCATTGGGTTTGATTCCCAGGAAAGTGTCTTTAGGATCGCATCCTATGACATTTTCCCCTTTTCAGTGGTCTCTTCTGTACAGAAGTAGGGATCGATGGTGCTTCCGGTAAGATGGATTGCAAGAGGGTCCCCATCTAGAGGAGGGGTCTCCAAATGTTTTGGCCAAAGGGCCACATCAAATATGGAGCACGGGATCAAGGGCTGGGAAAAATTTAAATAGATCAGTAAAATATAAATATAAAATATAAATATATGTGAAAAATAAAATGTAAATATAAAATGTCAAATGTAAAGAGATGGTTTTAAGAGGAATGAAGAAATGCACTCAAATTTCTAGGATTTCTGCAAGCAACAACAATGAATTTCTAGGATTTCATGCAGCACAGAAATAAAGCCCACACTTAAATGGACCCCCATTTCCCCCACTCCACTATCACAGCTCCAGTTGTGTTTGGTCAACTAGAGCAGAGGCTCTCAGGGGACCAGAGGTTGGCCGCAAGCCGGTTAGTGGGTCAAGGTCTGCATCTGGTCCTGGGCCAGGGTTTGGCTACCCTGACTTAAAGTGCCCCAATTCTCCCAATTTATTCCAGGAGAATATGGATGCAATCCTAACCACACTTTCTTGGGAGTAAGCACTGGCAACTTCTTCAGCATTTGTACCGTGGGAGAACAGTGTCCACTTGTTGTGGATTGGAGTTTCCTCCAGTCCATGATGGACGCGACATGGGGATACCTGGCCGCCCTGTCATAGGGACCTGTCACCTGGACGCTGCCTTTCCCACTGAAGTGATACCTATTTATCCACTTGAATTTGCATGCTTTTGCGCTGCTGGGTTGGCAGGAGTTGGGCCAAGGATGGGCGCTCACCCCATCTGGCAGTATTCGGGTCTTAGACTGCAGAATTGCGGGCACGCAGAGTTCCAACTCCAGCGTTCTAACCACTGAGCCACTGCAGCCTTCGTCCTGGGAGTAAGCACTATTGAACACAATGGGACTTACTTCTGAGTAGCCATGCTTAGGATTGCCCTGTATGGATACAGGACCCCTTTCCGCAGGCCTTGGTGTTCATCTAGCCTTGGATACCAAGCACGGCCATGAAAGTGAGGCCAGATCACGACATTCAGACATGGAGGCAAACCAGAGGCTGGCAAAATAATGTTTCCTTTCCTCACCACTGAACCCTGTTTTAAAAAATTATGAATGAAATGGGAAGATGTTTCCTTCTTTAAAGAAGCTTAGCAGCTTCGCACCTCACTTCCGTGCAAGGTTGACTCTCTCCCCAAATAGAAGCAAGTGTTAATTTGACTAGAGAGTAAATGAGCGAATTAAAAACACATATGTAAATGTATCTTCTGGGAAAACCGTGGCTGCTTGGAACAACTTGGCTGGTTTTTTTTTTTAATCCATCACTTAAGAAATGCACCCACCTGCTGTTGTGACATTTTCCTCCTTCAAGTGTCATTTGACGAGATGTGTGATACTTGCCGGAGATGTCCTGCTCCATCCAAGAGATGCAACAGGTGGGATGATGACGCTTGGATTTGTTAGCAATCGTGTTGCGGAGCAACCCTGGTTCCTGATATGGGAGCTTCCCACCTCTGGAGAACCAGAAGAGCAAGCTGTGGACATTCAGGAGCCGGGTCCTCAAACCTAGAATAGGATTTCAAGTTACCTGGTTGGAGGGATTGGATCCCACTTCATTCCTCCCTTGTGACATGGTCCGAGGCAGACGGGTTTGGATACCTCGTCACTAACCAAGTGCCAGTTTGTGCAGGGCTCCGGTTCATAACCAAGGTCTGCAAAATCTTATAGATAGAAATAAAATTGATTATGGGCACAATCCAGAGTACGGGAAGATGTGAGAGACATTACGTGCACCCGTAGTTACTGCACCACCTAGTGAAAACCTGTGGGAAATTCATATTGCAATCCAGAGTAACTTGTTCTTACTCCAGAGCAAGGACTCCCCATAGTTAATTTGGATTTCACCCTATGATAGATTCCACATCTCTGTGTAGAATGGAAATCTTTCCAAATGCGTTCTTGCAAAGCGCATGTGAGTTCATGAGCAAAATGGAGCTAAGCACATTTTCATATAAAAATGCACACCAAAGAGGAGTGGTAGGGAGGGGACGTAGCCATAGGACCCATTTGGGAGTAGTTGGTCCAGCTGGGTTAATATAATTGACAGGGGATGCTCTCCCCGGTGTAGAAAGAGATCTAGGTCCAGTACAGGGGTCTCCGAACCCCTAAGAGCCTCTGATCCGGAACAAACACACACATGCTGGTGTGATTAGGAAATGGGGGTCCCTTTAAGTGGAAGCTTTATTTCTGTGCTGGGTGGCGGTGCTTGCAGGAATCCTGGTAGCCCATTTATTCATTAATCTATCCCTATTCCAATTTTATATTTAAAATATTTTAGCTGGCCCTTGAGAGGGTGCCAGATGTTTGATGTGGCCAGAGACTTTGGAGACCATCCCGGGCTGGCCCCTGCTGGACATCCCTCTGTGCCTCTTTGGCTGCCTTCAACCTCCCCTTGCAGATTTCAAAATCCAAACGCCCACCTCATTTGCTCCCCATGATTTCTTGGGGGTGCAAACTCCAGAACAGAGGGGTTGCCTGAGGAGAACAGTTCTTTATTTCTTCCTCCAAAGCGTCTCCGCCTCTCGGCACCACCTTTGTTCTGGTTCCATTCAAGAGAGGGTTTTATTCTTATTTGCATAAAGCGCCCAGCTGGGGTTTCAATGCTGCCATCCCGTTGGAGTGGGAGTGCTAAAAAGGAGCGCAATGGGGTTGGTGCCGGTGGTGGTGGTAGCGTGGACCACCCTGCATGGATCCACAAAGTTCATGAAATGGATCCCGAGAGGTTCAGAATAAATTGGGGGAAATATTAGGTTCAATATCAATTTGGGGAATAAATAAATTGGGGGAAATATTGGAGCAATTAGGAGTGGGAGCACCACTAAGCGAGTGGCTTGGAAACCTTTGGGAGCCTTTCCAAAAAGAAAGGCTTTTCCTGGGGTCAAGGTACACTGAGCTCCAAGAAAGCTGCAGTCGGATCCTAAAGATCCTAAAGGAGTATTTGTCTCCCCCCCCCCCCCCCGCAGTGTACCCAGGAAGGTTGCTTGGGAAGCAAGACCCCCTTTCTGGGCTGGGAATGGGGTAGGCCTGCATTTGCTGACAGGCTCTAGTAATAAGACTTCACTCTGCAATCCTATCCACTTTCCTGGAAGTATGCTCCATTGATGGGGACTTCTGGGGCACAGAGCACAATCCTAACCATATCTACTCAGATGTAAGCCCCACTGTGTTTAATTGGTCTTACTCCCAGGAAAGTGTCTTTAGGATTGCAGCCTTAATGGGACTTCTTAATGGGACTTCTGTGTGGACAAGCATAGGATTGGGCTCTCAACCAGTGCCAGTGATGAGGCCTGAGTGGTAGCAGGCCAGCTGGGAGGTGAAGGCTGCAGTCCCTCCACACTCTTTCCTGGGAGTAAGTACCACTGAACACAATGGGGCTTACTTCTGAGTAGAAATGGATAGGATGGTGCTCAAAGTCTCTGAAGCTGCTGGGAGATAATAACCAGAGCAGGCTGTGCTATGGGGAGGAAGAGGAGGAGGAAGGTGATGTGCATCTCTCTCTCCTCTCCAAACAGGGGAAATCTGTAGGTTACTTCATGATCCAAAGGAAGAGCAGGAGAACCCCTATCACACCTGCTTCTATGGCCAGGGTGACCATATAGAAGAGAGGACAGAGTGCCTCTACCTTTAAACATTATATAGAAGAGGGAATTGAGGCAGGTGCTGCTATTTAAACCCTTCTATGACGAGCTACACCTGCTTAAATGCTCTCTTCTATGCAATGCTTAATGGTAGGGGAACTCTGTCCTCCATTCTATATGGTCACCCTATATGGTGGGGGGTCAAAAGCCTCTGTCTATGGCTCAAGAATTTGCAGGGACAGGTATCTCCCACTTTCTGACGGTTGGTTTTCTAATGATCCACTTTTCCAATACCTTTCCAGTAAACCCAGAACTCATTCATTTGACTCACGTTCTGCTCTTTCAACCTCGCTCTCGGTTCTAAAGCCCAAAATTGCCCACCCCCATATTGTAGCTCCTGGTCTCATCCCATCTCCTTAATAAGAACCTATGTGCAAAAATCTATGTGTAAACAACACGCACCGATTTGTGCTCAGACTGACAGCTCAGTATTAAGGGACTTGGCAAAGGCAGTGTAAAATATTTATATGTGCCCTAAATAATAATAGGAACGGCAAAAATACATTTCATTTCATGAACATCTTTGTGCTTTCGATGCCATAAAGAAGCTCCAGAGCAGACCACCAAACAACAGCCCCTTTTAGCGCCATGTCAGTGCCTGACTTTGGATCATCTCGTCCTTAAGGAAGTATCCTGTATCCTTAAGGATACATACTGTCCACATGTATCCAGAGTGTATCAAAACACGTATCCACATGCATGTGTCTCACACCGTTTTGGTGCAATCTCTGTAATTAAGCTCCTGTGATCCCCGTCTCAGTTTCAAGGATCGGCAAGTTTCATGGGTGGACTCCATGGCTGAAAATACCCCAGGTTGGTTTTGCTAAAGAAAAGTAGCCTACAGACAGAGATCTATATATAGATCTATACATAGCAGGTATTTGGGCCTCCCTTGATACCTGGTGGGTGTTACCACTGAGCTCACCACCTAACATTTGGAATGATATAAGACCCATATGTAGAACGCTGGGGAGCTGCTACCGTCCCCTGAGAGCCTATTGCAGGAGATGGATCAAGAGGAGAAGGCACCACAGGTCTATGGCTTGTGGAGTGGATGGAAGTGTGCACCACAATTGAACTGCTTCCCCATCAGCCTCATATATGGGCAACATAGATGGTCAGGGAACAGGGTAAATTACCCCAAATGGGGTAAGAATGAAATTCCTGGGGGTAATGGACAGTCACACTGCCGAGACACAGCCGGACATGCATATGAATCTATATGCATTCCCGGCTGTGTCTCAGCAGCGCAACCGTCCATTACCCCCAGGAGTTTCATTTCATTGCATATAGAATCTATATATCGAGTCTATACGCTTGCCTGGCTGTGTGTGTTACAGTACTGTAGTGTACAAGGACCTGACACAGACACTATATTTATATGATTTCCTTCCTTTCAAATCAAGGTGGTAATGTTGGCATATCTAAATATATTTTGGGGTCAAAGGTAAAAAAGTTCCCTGACCCCTAGGAAAGGTGGACAACATGGATGGACAACATCCATGGACCTGCCATGGATGGACAACTAGCTACTCTTGCTAGCAGACTGAGTGACATGCAGGGCAAAATGCAGGACAATGAATTCCAAGGGAGATGAACCACATATATAGGGACAGAAGCAGGGCGATGGGGTGCAGGGATGCCATGATCTTCCCTGGGGAGGTGACACTCTGTTTTGTCCAATATGTGGAGACAGGCCAGCAGTCCGAGATCTGCAGCCACGTTGCTGAACGGCACATGAATGGAGTGTGGCCAGGGGCTGAGAGGAGAATCCTGCCTTGTCGGATTAGAGGGCAGAACTCAACGGGTCTGATGCAGTTGGAGAGGATGGGAGGAGAGATGCTTTGTATGCAGGAAGGCCTCGGATCGGTGTTACGTGCGCTCCGAGATGCCACTATCAGTGCAAACCAGCAGGAATCTCCCTCCACTGGGCTGATGCGCTGGGAAGATGATTCCTTGCACATCATCCCCGTATCGCCTCTGATCCAATTAAATGGATCCTTTGGAGGGTGAAACTCCTACATCGAGGGCTGGAGGTCATGACAGCCGGGGAACTGCCGGAGGGAGGGCAACGAGGCCCACGGACAGGAAAGGCTGCTGTGGGCAGGCCTCTGGTCCATCTGGCTTATTTGTGCCTATGCCAGGGGTATCAAACAGAAGGGGGTAGGTGAGCCCCCATAAGCAATTCCTCCAACCCCCATTATAATTGGGATCTCCTGGCATGATAATTGGGCTCTTGCAATTATAGCTTGAAATTATAACCTGATTTGTTATCATCTTTGGTCAGTAGGATTTTCCAGCTGCACCGGGAGATGTCAGGCACTTAAATGGGGACCCTCTGCAAAAATAACAGGGGCACCACCACTAAGTGAGCTCCTTGGGAACTGGGGACAGGAACAGGCCAGTATGACCATAGAGAAGTAGCACTGCATAGTGGTGAAAGTGCACCCCTCAACCCAGCCAGGAAGTTTGCTAGCCCCCCAAATCCAGAGTAACCACAGGAGCATGTAAGAGACTTTATGTGCACCCATAGTTTCTGCACCACCTATGGGAAATTCATATTGCAAACCAGAGTAGGTTGTTCTTACACCAGAGCAAGGACTCCCCGCAGTTACTCTGGATTTTGCCCTATATAACCTTGTTGTGGGGGTCAAAGCATGGAAAGAATAAACCGGAGGTCCTCGGAGGAAGAGCAGAACTGAAAAAGAGAGCAAGAGGTAGATTAAGGAGACAGGGATGCCAGACACTCTAGCCCACCACTCTACTCCTCACTAACTCTTGAGCAGGCGAGTAATCCGAAAAAGGCAGAGATGTTCCATTCTTGCAGAGGTTCTCAAATGTTTTGACATCAGGACCCACCTTTTTAGAACGGTGACCCACCAGAAGTGATGTCATTAACTTGGGAATGATATCATGGTTTGGAAGTGGCATCATCCAGCAAGAAAATTTTTATGACAATGTCAGATTAATCACGGAAGTACAAGTTAAAAATAAATCTAAATTTAAAATTCTATATGTACCTTATCAGTGGTAATAAAAAACCAATGTTGCGCCTTGTGAATTTTAGTATTTTGTCAGCGTGTTATGAGATGAAAAAGACTGCAAATCACGGATATACGTAGCAGCCTGTTGAATGCTCAGATCTGTAACGTTTTCCAAAATGCAGTCACCTGCGATAGCAGCACCAGCTCTAATACATAAAAAATAAAATAAAATACATATTGAAATGAATTGGGACTCGTGTGAAATTGGCTCATGACCCACCTGGTGGGTCCTGACCCACAGATTGAGAAACACTCGTCCAAGAAACAATTTGGGGGCTGCAGTGGCTCAATGGTTAGAGCACTGTGTCGATGGCTCAGTCCAGCTCAACAAGTGGACCCTGCAAATGTGGGAATAACACGAAGAGCACAATCCTAACCATGACTACTCAAAAGTAAGCCCCATTGTGTTCAATGGGTCTTACTCCCAGGAAAGTGTCTTTAGGATTGCAGCCTAAAATGATGATGAAGATGGGCTGTGGTTAAGACACTGCGCCTGTTAACCAGCAGGCCAGGGTTCGAGACCCGGGTCGGCCCCACAAGACAGGGTGAGCTCCTGTCCTTAGCCCAGCTCTACGACGCCAACTGGATCCAATCGTATTGGCCCTGCCTTTCCATTGGACTAATTCAGTGGCCTGGAGAGGGGGGATTTGCTCCTTGGGTAACAGCCTATCCTCCATATTAATCTACCCAGGCCTTTGGGCTTCACATGCAGCGTTAAGCACGATACCCTAGTCTTTCAAGACTGATGGATGCCAATTTGATGATGATGATGATGATGGTCCAAGAGCAATTTCTGAAGCAGGGGAGTGCTCTGCCTCTTGAGCCAAGATTGGACCTTGTCTCCAGGGTGGATAAATAATTCCCCCTCCCTCCCCGCACGTTTTGCTCTCAAATCTCCTTATTTATGTGCTCTTTTCCTCTTAGGCAAGTGGATATTTTTCAATAGGGGTCCATTAGCTTAATTAAAAGGTTTCTTGGCAGGAGTGCAAATTGCTTCTCTCTTTGGGATCTGCAGAGGAAACTGTTCACCGGGGCTGTTCTTAAGGACGGAAGCAGAGCCCTGCTGGCTCAGACCACGGTCCGGCTTGTCCCGGTATCCTGTGTTCTGGATGCCCCCGGAAGACAACGCAAGCAGGAGATGAAGGCAAAACCCACATCACCATCTCTCCCCGACAACTGCTAGAGTTGTTGACCAGTGCGCTTCAGCACATTGATATGCCACAAAAAGTCCACAAATGCACCGCAGGGTTTAAAAACAGCTTTTCTTACTGTTGTAGAGGTGCAATCCAAATCAATTTAGGCTGGGATAAAACACACCTGCTCCCTGTTCCCAAGGTGGCGTGGGGAGGCCAGCGCATGACTGTGCACTGGCCTAACCCTCCAGGAATGGCCCGATATGCATTACAGCATTTTTGTGACACTCCCAAGTCAGCACAGGACTCGTGCCAGGACTTATGCCGACCCAACTGGGGGTTCGGACTGCAGCCTCGGTCAAAGGACCCCTTTGGGGAGCAAAAAAAGAAGGGCAATCAAAGTGTACGCCTCTTTTTTGCTCCTACTGGGGAAGAGGGAAGTAGCTGCATACACGCAGCGGTGTGGTTCCCTGCCAAGCTTTGTGCTTTGACCCCCTTCTAGCTATGCCACCACATCTCCCTGCTTCCACCAGAGTTTCTCTGAAATCAGCCTTCCCTTGTCTGCCCCCATCATTATTTTGGAGGGGAGGGTTGGAATTTGGGAGGTGCTGACTTATGTCACTTAATGTCACGTTATGTCACTCGACTGAGCCGCACGACTGGTTTCCCCCCAGAATCCTGGGTTTGCCCCAATCGATAAAAATGTCCATCTGCGCCACCAGGAATGCAGACAGATGTGCTCCTTTTGAAGAGCGACGTGCCGGTTCCCTTCCAGACAGTATCGCCCAAGGTGTGTTGCAACGCGCGGTTCCACTGATCTGGGAAGGGCCCCTCGCCTGTCACTTTCCATTCATCCCCAGGAGCCGAGCAGTGGCACAGCCACTAGGCCGCAGCGCATTGCTTCAGAGGAGGCAGGTAATTGTGGGTTGCCAATCCCATGCTCGGCCTGCTGGCTACATGTCTCTCTCCAGGCTCCACGTTTTCTGCGGCATGTGCAATTGCTGTGATTCCCACACCAATGTGCAGGTCTTTCAACATAGGAAGCCGCCTCCTGCTGAGTCAGACCCTTCCTCCACCGAGCTCAGCATCGTCTGCACCGGCTGGGAGCACCAATCCTGCCTTGCGCACAGCCGTCTGGTGCCGGACACATTCCTGTTCACGTTGGCCGAGCATGCGCCAGACAAGTCTTGTGGCGCTTGGCATGGGCCAATGGCAAAAAAGTGCCATATCCCACAGGGCAAAAGGTGGTAGTAGTAATAATAATAATAATAATAATAATAATAATAATAATAATAATAATAATAATAATAATAATAATAGGGGTGGGTTCCCTGGAGCCATCCCTGCTGGTTGCTCAACACCAGAACCAGGGAACATCCACTAAAATTGGGAGAGTTGAGACAGGTAAAAGGAAATACTGAGGATCTTACATTAGACTGTGGAACTCCTTGCCACAGGATGCAGTGAAGGCATCTGGCTTAAGAGGCCTCCGTGGACAAATTTATTTATTTGCTTGCTTGTTCATTTTATTTTATTGATTTATACCCTGCTTTTCCTATGCCAAAGCAAATGCCCAAGGCAGCTTATAATGCTTTTATCCCCACAACAACCCTGCGAGGTAGGTTAGTGAGTATTCCAAGGTCACCCAATGAGTTTTACGGTGGATGTGGGATTTGAACCTGGATCTCTCAGGTGTCATCGAATTCCCTAACCGTTACATCCCAGCTCCGTTCTGCTTCCCTGTCTGGAATGGCTCTGAAAGGGGGGGACTGATTCTTCCACCCCTCTCCAGCTACCCCACCATCCTGATCCAGCAAGGCTCTTCTGATGCCTTCAGACATATTTTGCCTTATGGGAAATTCCACGACCAGCCGCACCTTGCCTGGTCAGCAAACCCGAACCCATAAATAGGGCCACATCCTGGGATTGTCCCAACACTGAGATCAACAAAATAACGGGAGATCCCAAAAGAATCACCTTCAACTTCTTTGTGACTGTTATTAATTCAACCATGGATTTTATGTTAATGGCGGCACAGGGTCAGGAGGGGACCAGCGGCACCCTTTTCCTCCACCAGGTTTGTAGCAAGAGATAGAAGCCCCTGGAAGGGGAACGGATATCGAGGGTCATATGGGGACAAAGAAACAGCTGATCCCACAATAGCGCTCTGGGGGTCTTCACTGACCAAAATGTAGGACGCCCAAGAAAAATGTATTTTATTTGGAGATAACTATATAAAAGCTAAAAACATTCCTATGTCTTGCTTTCATGTGCTTAATTTAAACACTATGGTTGCAATCCTAACCTCCACTTGGGCTGGCCTAAGCCCCAGCATAAGCCCTATACTAACCTGCGGGTGTCACAAGAGCCCAGTAAGACACTTTTATCCCACTGCTGGGGGTTAGGCCCATGCACAGGCATACGCTGACCTCCCCACACCATCACGGAAAGATAGGCCAGGTGAGTGAGGCCAACTAAGGGCAAAATCCAGAGTAACTATGGGGAGTCCTTGCTCCGGAGTAAGAACAAGTTACTCTGCATTGCAATATGAATTTCCCACAGGTTTTCACTAGGTGGTGCAGTAACCACAGGTGCAAGAAAAGTCTCTTACGTGCTCCTGTAGTTACTCTAGATTTGGGGGTAAATGTCTTAGGACTGCACCCTATATTAGTTATTATTAAATTGAAAATTATTACATATAAATACAGTAATTAATTACAGGAATCCTGCACTTTCTGACAGTTCATTTTCTGTTGATTCACTCTTTCAACATCTTTCCGTTAAACTCAGAACTCATTCATTCCACCCATGTTCCACTCTTTCAACCTCCCTTTGTAGCTCCTGGTCGAATCCCATTCTCTTGATGAGAATCCATTTGCAGAAATCTTGGTGTGCAGCAGGAATTTGTAAGATCAAAGGGGCGCTTGCAACTTGCGCACTAAAAAAGCATCAAAAGCACATTTACAAACTAAAAAAAGATGGGGTTTTGCCACTTTTCTATGGTTTTCACTTTGAGATGATGCTCTGGTCCCTGTACAAAAAGTGGGGGATGCCTGTACAAGAAGGGAACATGCTGCTTGCTTACAAGGAAAAGGGGACAATGAAGTTTTTCCCTGGACACATGATTAAAATCCAGGACATGTCCTGGGAAAAACAGGCAAGAGTCCATTGAGCCACCCTTCCCTAGGAAGGTCAACTACTTGCCAGGTTGCAGGCACCCCAAAACCTGGGATTTCTGAATTGGGGTGATTCCACATGAAGGTCACCCCTTGAACAATGGGAGGAAAAAGGGGGGAGCTGGTGGTGGCGCACAACGGCCCCCAAATGGCCGGAAATGAACTTTTCCCACATGGAACAAAGGTGGAGATGGGGAGTCAGGTTCCATGGGGCAAATCCTCACCCGCCTGGCTCTAGTGAGCGCCTTGAGGGGGAAAGTGCAGAGAGGTGAGATTGTCTGGAGCCTGCAGCAAACAAGAGAGACCCTGTGGGATGAGCAGAACCAAGCGGGTTCTCCCTCTCCTGCAACATTCGGCACTTGGGCGTCACTGCGTCACGCATTGCGTTCTTGAACCCGCGGCAGCAGCCGAGAATCAGGCAGGAATCTCTGGGGAAAGACATCAGACATTTCACCGAGACTCACTAAAAATAGACTTGTGACATGTGCTCTCTTTAGGGCTCCCTTTAAGGCAGGGATCCTCAAACTACCACCCACAGGCCAGATCAGGCCCGCCAGAGGCCTCAATCCGGCCCGCCGGTCTTTTGGGGGGTTTGGGAGGTGCTTTGTGGGCACTTGGGGGCAGTTCAAGGCTGCCGCGCGAAGATCCGCCAGTCATGGCAGCCCTGTGCAAAGGGAGAGAGCCCCTCCAGGCTCCGGAATTTGGGCAGCTACAAGCTGGCCCTTAAAATTTTTTTTTTAATGTTGCGCGCACAGCTGGAGCAGGGGCTTCAGGCTGGAGTGCGCGGCCGCCCCAGCTGCCAGGGGCCCGGGTTGAGGCTGGCGCGCACGCCTCCTGCTGCTCTCTCGTGACCGTCCCAGGGCTTCAGGCTGGCGCGTGCGTGCCTCTCACCGCCCTTGCGTGGCCGCCCCAGTTACCAGGGGCTTGAGGCTGGCATGCGTGCCTCCCGCCACTCTCTCACGGCCCCCCAGCTGCCAGGGGCTTACTTCTGAGTAGACAAGCAGAGAGCTGAGCTATTAAGGCCACCTTCCCATCCACACTTTCCTGGGAGTAAGCCTCATGGACTCTAATGGGCCTTACTTCTGAGTAGACATGCAGGGGGCTGGGCTTACTTTCCTGGGAGTAAGCCCCACTGACTCTAATGGGCCTTACTCCTGAGTAGACATGCATAGGCTTGGGCAAAGTTCCTGAACAGCAAGCTCAAAATTGAGGTGAGCTTGTGCTTGTGTGTGTGTGTAAGAGTACGTGTGTGTGTGTGTGTGTGTGAGAGAGAGAGAGAGAGAGAGAGCATGGTGTGTGTCAGTGCGTGTCACTGACATTCCTTGTGTTGCTGCAAATTTCTTTGAGGGTGTCTTACAATTACATGTCTTAAGTCTGACATAAAAGTTAAATATGTTGAAGTAACATGTTGCTGGAAAGTGCTTTGAGGGCGTCTTGCGTGTCTGGCTGAGAATCAGGCATGTTAAAAGTTTTTCTATTTCAAAAGGGTTGAATTAAGTACAGGAAAGCAATACAAGCATTTTTGCTTCATTTTGACATGTCCTACATTTTAAAAATGTCAGTGCATTTAAAATGTAGGACGTCCTACATTTTGTCCTACTTAAGTCCTCTCACCCTCCAGCCCCCGACAGTGTCTGAAGGACAGTGAACCAGCCCCCTGTTTAAAAAGTTTGAGGACCCCTGCTTTAAGGCCTTGAACGGTGTGGTGTGGTGTGCTGTGTGGTGCCTTGTGTAGTGCACTGGTTCCATGATGACTTGGGTTGCAATCCTAAACACACTTTCCTGAGAGTCGGTCCCACTGAACACAGTAAGACTGACTTCTGAGTAGACATGCTTAGGAGCGCACCCTTGGTGTGCTCCCCCTCTAGCTACGCCACTGAACTTATTGTCCAAAGAGGCCAATCAGGCTTTGCATGTAGAGATGCTGCAGTGATGGGAAATGGAGGGGGGGCCGTGCTTTTTCACCCCCACCCTGGCACTGCCTATGATCATGACTGGCCATGGCAGGGGAAAGAGGAGGGAGTCTTCATGCCAGGGAGAATCCCACAGCAACAGGGCAGAGACTGGAGGAGAGCCCAGCAGCGTCACTGGCGAAGGAGAGCAAAAATAGCGCATGAGGCAGAGTTCGCACTCCTGCTCGCTGCCGCGTCCCCCCTCTTTCCCCAGCGGTGAATTCCACACTTCTCCCTTTTTGGGCACCTTGATCATGAAGTGCTTTCAAAAATAACATCTCGCGAACGATGCCGTTGGAGAGCCAATTGAAAGCCTCACTAATTCATGGGTTTTCCTGCCATTCACAAACCCTGCGCTGTGACATCACATACGCACACACACAAGTCTTGAGCTCTTTACGGGGTAAACAGGGCAAAACTAGGGAGCAGGCAAAAAACCCTCTGCTTTCATGGCCAATCTCATTCAGAAGAGGGCTGTGGGTGGCGCAAGTGGTGAAGACGCTGTGCCTGTTAACCCGCAGGCCAGGGTTCAAGACCCGGGTCGGCCCCACAAGACAGGGTGAGCTCCTGTCCTTAGCCCAGCTCTGCGACAAATGGATCATCGTAGTTGATATGTTGGTGGCTGGGTTAATGGGAGCTGTCTTGAGAGTCCTTTGGATTAGAGGCAGGACGGAACTGGGTTTAACATAGAAATCCATGCGCCGCTCGCGATGCACATGGCATTCTTGGAAGCCGTCCAGTCAGCCAGCCAGCCTCCCGGCTACATGACCTTCCCTCAAAATCGAGGCTGCCGTGGATAACCAAAGGCTCTGGAACTCTGGAGTGATCCGGTTCAACCCAAAACGGGCAGGCGAAAAATATTTTCCAAAAGTTTATTAAAACACACGCAATAGTGGGTTGGAGAATTTCCAGAAGGAAAGGGATAAAGCAGCTTAGAAAATGAGCAGGATCTTGGCAGCGCTCAGGTGTGGATATTTTGTACCGACATAAGCAGGTGATGACAGGCTTTGGCTCACCGGCCCCGTCTGGACTTACTCATGGCTGCGGCTTCCGGATGGGATTACGCACCTCTCGTTCCCGGTGAGGCAGGTGGAACTGGTCAGGCACGGATTCTCTCGGAGAAAAGCCAGGCCGGAGCATACCTGAGCATCCCTGGGCTTGACCACAGGTGACCCAGGCTCAAGTCATGGGGACTTCTTTCCAGACTTGAATGCATCCCAGTGAAACGGATGGGAAAAGAGAAGCATCCCTCATGGATCCTGGTGCCCTTGAACCAACCCCTGTATCGGACCAGGCTTGCTTTGTGCTTCTCCAGGCAGAGGAACCTCAACCTTGAGTTTCTCAAAAGAACCGGAGCAAGAACCAAACCCTCATTTCTGCGTCCAGGCTTTTGCCCAGCGGAAAGCCGACCCGTCCTACGCCTGGCCCAGACCCTTCCCCGAAGCCAGGCTCGGCTTTCCCACGGCAAGGAGGTTCCCCACTGTCTCCTCCTGACCCTTCTGTGGCTTCCAAACCAGAAGACATCATGCCAAGTGGTTCCAGAAGAATGTGTGTTAGAAAGAAAAGAGCCCGACCCACGTGACGCTTAATCAGAGTAGCCTGTTTGGAGGTTTCTCTGGCCACCAGAGTATTCTGAACATTTGGGGTTGGCTGAACTTGTTGGCCGCTTCAGCACTCCGGGAAGTGGAGGATTCAGTGGGGTTTCCAGGCTTCTGTTCCTAAGCCGAGCAGCCCCACATTTGAGGACAAGACTGGGGGCAGTGGCTTCCCTGAGTCACAGGCCACTGGAGTTGCTGCTGTTTATAAATATATGCTTGGTTTCTTAAATGCTTTATATGTTTTTATTGGATGTCTTTAATTTTAAATTGTTTGCCGCCTACAAAATCCAGAGTAACTACAGGGAGTCCTTGCTCCGGTGTAAGAACAAGGTTCTGGATTCCGGTATGAATTTCCCATCGGTTTTCACGAGGTGGTGCAGGAACTACGGCTGCATGTAAAGTTTCCTACATGCTCCTGCAGTTACTCTGGATTTGGGGGTTAGTTGGCTTTGGCCCGAGAAAGGCGACCTCGACATTAATTAAATCCTAATGAAAAATAAATTTATGAAATAATAATTCTCCTCCTGCCAAGAACGGCTCAATAGGAACAGGGTGACCAGATGCCAAACCCCAAATTCCTCTGAGCCAAAATTCCTACCCAGTTAAAAAATATTGTAGGACACCCCCAAAAATGTAGGACAAATGTAGGACATGTTAAAATAAAGGCTAAAAACACGCGTATTGCTTTCCTGTACATAATTTCAGCACCATAGTATTTATTATTAAATTGAAAACTGACGGAACTCTCTGCTCACCTCCTCTCGGTCCGGTTGACCATGACTTTGCCAAATGAGGCCTTCAGCTTTGCATGGGCTCCATCCAAAACTGCTGGCCAATTTGGGGGAGTGTGTGTGTGTGTGCATGTGTGTGTGTGTGTGCGTGTGCGTGTGTACATGCACACACATGAGGATGGTGCATGTAGGGAAGTGTGGTGGGGTGTTTGTCTTGGGGGAGGGGATGCAGGGGCAGTTAGGGAAGTGGGGGGCTGTTGTCTTGGGGGACGCAGGTAGGTGGGTGGGTGGATAGGCCGCACCCCATGTGTCTGCGCCTCTCACTCCTCTTCTATGCAATGAGACGTAGGGCACAATCCAGAGTAACTATGGGAGCATGTAAGAGACATTACATGTACTCATAGTTACTGCACCACTTATGGGAAATCATATTGCAACCCAGAGTAAATTGTTCTTACTCTGGAGCAAGGACTCCCTTCGATTTCGCCCTTAGTCTACAATCCTATGCACTTTCGAGGGAGTAAACTGAAAATAATGGGACTTACTTTGGAGTAGACCTGCATAGGATTGGGCTCTTACTCCCAGGAAATTATGGATTGCAGCCTGAACTCCCCATTCCAAGAGGGCAGCCCCCCAAAGGGGTCCTGACTCCCACTATGACAACCATTGGACTAGTGGAATGGGGAACAGCCTGGCACGGTGCCCACTTCAGGAGTGCCAAGAGTGGGAGGGGAGATTTTTGGACAGCTCAGCTGGTGGAGCCGCAGGGCGGGCGAGGAAGCCAGCAAAGGGGTTTAAGGAGGGGCACGACTTGATCCTAAGAAGCCCTCCAAAGGTTTGGCAGCTGGCGAGAGGTGGAGTGCTTTGCGTTATCATTAAGTGCAGGCACTCCGGTCAGTGGCTGGGCAGGCCGAAGGGAGCAGCAACTGGGCGCAGGGCGTGCACGTGCGTCTGCCAAGGACAGGGAAGGCTCTACTGGGAGACCACAACAGCAATTTTGCTGGGAACAGCGAGATCCCACTGGAGACAGGAAACCAGGGCAGTGGTGTAGCTAGAAGGGGGGAGCAGTCAGGCATCCAAGGGGCCTTTTCCCTTCAAAGCCATTCCAGGAGGGGAAAACCTAGCGGGGGAGAAGGAAAAATATTTTTACTGTTAAATGTTTTAAAAATATTTTTACTAAATATTTAGTAGATAATATATTTATTTACCTCCTGCTAGTTGGCTGATCACCTCCTCCCACTATATTGATTGACACCAATTATGAGTTATTGGAATTTTTACTAGTATCAATTGATAATTTTCCTTGCAGTTAAATAGCCCAAGCAGTGCAATCTCAGCAGACAGACAGACAGACAGACAGACAGACAGACAGACAGACAGACAGACAGATAGATAGATAGATAGATAGATAGATAGATAGATAGATAGATAGATAGATAGATTTTCCTATGACATTAGGGGGAGGTGGTAGAGCAAAAGGGTGGTGAACTGCTGGGGAGAAGGCAGGATGGTTGATTGATTGATTGATTGATTGATTGATTGATTGATTGATTGATTGATTGATTGATCGATTGGCATAAGGGAAGTGGAGAGCAGTTCAGACCTTGACGAATGTGACCCTGGCCCCTGTGAAACCTGGAGCGTTTCAACAGAAAGTCTTTGTTGTGGCTCTTTTGGTGTTTGTTTGCACTATTGATCTCCCCGTGTCCATTCATCATCAGTGCGCACCCCCCAAGCAGACAGGATCTGACTTGTGGGGTTGGATTCTGCACACCTTTGTGCCTGGCGCACCTCCAGCTCTCTCTCCAATGCGGCTTGACCTTTCGGCCTGGCGACACACGTTTGGATTTTCTTCTCTTGACGCAAAGCCCAGGCACACCGATGTGCCCGCGCCACCCTTTCACACGTTCCTCCGACATTCTTCAGGTGGGAACAAGGGGGGTTGAAGTCAGCCCCTCGGATTCTCACAACTCTGCCCAGGCTCCATGGCTGGTGGCAAAGGTCAGCCACTTTCACCCAAAGCAAACCCCAGAGTGGCAGATTCCCACTCTGACTACATCACCACCATTGTGCAAGGCTCTTGTGCGCATGGGTGGAAGGAGACCTGCACTGGAGACTTTCTTGTCCGCATCCGGAAAGGTAGTGGCATAGCCAGAGAAGGTGCAAAGTACTGTACTAAGGGCCCAATCCAATCCCATGATCTGGTGCTGGTGCAGTCCTGCAGTGGAGTGAGCACTGAATCTCAGAGGGCCAGCTTGGTGAACTTTTGGTTGAAAAATGGTATAAAGATTGATTGATTGATTGATTGATTGATTGATTGATTGATTGATTGATTGATTGATGAGGGTGCACTGTGGCTACACCAAACCTGGAAAGTTGGATCAGATTGGGCCCTAACACTTGCAGGGAGCCTCCCCTTTGGATAGGGTTGCCATAATTCTCTTGCACAAAATTGAAACGGGACCCTCTGCCACCCTTACCAGTATAAGAACATTGATGGGGACTCTCTTTGTTTTGGGGGGCACATGGCAACCCTACCTTTGGAGCCATTCTGGATGGGGAATTGGCCTCTGTTTTGCTCCCCCTGCCTAGAATGTCTCCAAAGGGGCACAGCGTGGGGTGAGGTTGCTGGCCCCCCACTAAGGCTCCCCACAAGACTCAGTTCTTTGCCCCCTCTAGCTATGCCACTATGCCAGGGTGATCATACATCCTCTTTTTAGTCTTGTGTCCTGGAAAAAGTCCTCCTTGTGAGCAGACAGGGTAAAGCCATCTTGTTGTCACTGAGTCATTACCATACATATATAAGGAATTCTATGAGCACAATCCTAACCATGTCTACTCAAAAGTAGACCATGTCTACTCATTGTGTTCAATGGGACTTACTCCCAGGAAAGTGTCTTTAGGATTGTAGCCTGTGTCATAGTTTTAAGTGTAATAATAAGCAGTTTGGTGTTTCAGTTGGGCTGCAATCCTAAAGACACTTTCCTGGGAGTAAGTCCCACTGGACACAATGGGGCTTACATCTGAGTAGAAATGGTTAGGATTGTGCTGTTAAGCACATGAAAGCAACATATGTCTTTTGACCTTTTATCTGATCATGCCCTACATTTGGGGGACAGGTTTATCCTACATACAATGCATTGTCCTACATATGGTAAAATATCCTTTTATCTGATCATGTCCTACATTAGGAGGAACAGGTTCATCCTCCACACAATGCATTGTCCTACAAAATGATAAAATATCCTACATTTATTTGATCATGTACTATGTGTCCTACACTTCTCTTTTGGAGGCATCCAGTAACCCTGGATGACTGCAAGGCTGGTGCCAAAAGAGCAACCCTGAGAGTAAGACCCATTGAAGAGAATGGGGCTTACTTCTGAGTAGAGATGGTGATGTTTGTGCTCTCTGTGCCTCCTGATTAGATTTAAGGCTACAACGATAAAGTCACTTTCCTGGGAGTAAGACCCACTTCTGAGTAGAGGGTGAGGCTTGTGCTCTCTGTTCCTACTGATTAAATTTAAGGCTGCAACCCTAAAAACACTTTCCTGGGAGTAAGACCCATTGAAAAGAATGGGGCTTACTTCTGAGTAGAAATAGCGAAGTTTGTGCTGTCTGTGCCTCCTTATTAAATTTAAGGCTGCGATCCTAAAAACACTTTCCTGGGAGTAAGACCAGTGGTGGGCTCCAGCAGGTTCGCACCTACTCTATAGAACCGGTTCTTAACAAGAGATACGACATATAAAGTTTAAAAATAGCCATTTAAAAGTGGCTGCCAGATGGGCAGAGAACCGGTTCTTAATTTCTTTGAAGCCCATCACTGAGTAAGACCCACTCCCAGGCTTTAGGGCTTACTTCTGAGTAGACATAGCAAGGCTTGTGCTCTCTGTTCCTCCTGATTAAATTTAAGGCTACAACGATAAAGACTCTTTCCTGGGAGTAAGACCCACTTCTGAGTAGAGGGTGAGGCTTGCGCTCTCTGTTTCTCCTGATTAAATTTAAGGCTACAAGCCTAAAGACACTTTCCTGGGAATAAGTCCCATTGAAGAGAATGGGACTTACTTCTGAGTAGACATAGCGAGGCTTGTGCTCTCTGTGCCTCCTGATTAAATTTAAGGCTGCAACGATAAAGACACTTTCCTGGGAGTAAGACCCACTGAACACAATAGGGCTTACTTCTGAGTGGACATAACGAGGTTTGTGCTCCCTGTGCCTCCTGATTAAATTTAAGGCTGCCACCCTAAAAACATTTTCCTGGGAGTAAGATCCATTGAAAAGAATGGGGCTTACTTCTGAGTAGACATAGTGAGGCTTGTGCTCTCTGTGCCTCTTGATTAAATTTAAGGCTGTAACCCTAAAGACCCTTTCCTGGGAGTAAGACCCACTGAACACAATGGTTCTTACTTCTGAGTAGACGTGGCTGTGGTTTTTGTGCTCTGAGGCTAGTGTTCAGTGTAAGAGTGGCTGAATCTTCCCTTTTCCTGCAGGGCTGGTCCAGTGTCGGGGCGTTCCGCGGGCTGCGGGCGGCGCTGCGGTGCTTGTGCTGGGCGGAGCGGGCCCGCCCCTGCCTGCCTGCCTGCCTGCTGCCTGGCTGGGGCTGGAGTGTCACCGGTGCCGGTGCGGAGATGCTCTCTGGTTCTGGGTGCCGGCGGTGCGGGCGCAGGTGGTGCGCATGATGTGCGTGAAGGGCTCGGGGGGCTGCCCGGGCTCCTCCTCGGCGGGGGGCTTCGGGGCGCGCGTGCGGGGCTCGGAGGAGCAGCAGGAGGAGGAGGAGGACGGCAGCAGCAGTGGGGAGCGGCGCTGCTGCGGGGGGGCCGGGCAGCTGCAGACCCTCTCGGGGGCTCTGGGGGGACCCCCACCCAAGGACGCCCAAGCACCCAGCCTGGGAAGGGCTCGCGTGGCCGCCGCCGCCATCCTCAGCGCTGGGAACGTTCTCAACTACCTGGACAGGTACACCGTCGCAGGTGAGTCTCCAGGGACAGGTGTGCGGGGGGGGGGAGGAAGGGGGCGCTGGTGGCGTAGCTGGGGGGGTCGAAGCACTAGGTCTTGCAGGGAGTCTAGGGACAGGCACACCTGGCAGGTGGTGTAGCTAAGGGGGGGTCGGAGCAGTCAGTCTTGGAGGGAGCCTCCAGGTGGGAATGGCTCCGAAGGGGTGAGGCTCCCTCCAAGACTGACTGCTGTGCCCCCCTCTAGCTACGCCACCGCTCAGAACGTTCATCTCCCCAACGTTCCATCCTTAGAACGTTCATCTCCCCAACGTTCCATCCGCAGAACCTTCAGCCTTCCCTCCCCCGCCAACGTTCCATCCATTTGCTCCCCCCCCCTCGAATGGCTCAGAAGGAATGAGGCTCCCCTCCAATGACTGCTCCATCCCCCTCTAGCTACGCCACTGGCCTTGAGCAAAGAACTGCAGTGGCATAGCTGGGGGGGGGGTCGAAGCACTCGGTCTTGTAGGGAGTCCAGGGACAGGTACACCTGGCAGATGGCGTAGCTGGGGGGGGGGGGGTTGAAGCACTACGACTCACAGGGAGCCAGCAGGTGAAAGCCTGAACAGGGACCAGCAGTGGTGTAGCTGTGGGGAGGCTGAGCACTAGATCTTGCAGGGAGTCTAGGTTCAGGTGAGAAGCCCAGGCAGGGGCTATCAGTGACATAGCTGTAGGGGTGAAGTGCCACACCTTGCAGGGAGCCTGGAAGCGAATACATCTGGGCAGGAGGAAGGTAAGTGGCATAGCTGGGGGTGGGGGGGTCGAAGCACTAGTCTCCCAGGAGCCAGGGGGCAGCTACACCTGGCAGGTGAGAGTGGAAGTGGGCACCTGCCTGCTTCCTCCTCCTCTCCCTCCCCTGATCTCTTGTGCCCTTCCTGGGAAGCAAGGGGCTCAGGGGGTGGGGGCAGGAGGGAGAAACCCCTCAGCCTGGACTGTGGGTGGCATAGCTGAAGGGGGGCAAAGCACTCAGTCTTTCAGGGAGCCTCCCCACAGCCTCCTGAGCACTGGTTTTGCAGGGAGCCTCTCCAGGGTGTGCAAGACCTCCCCTCACCCATTCCTTGCAGAAGGCCAATGCCAGGCTCCAAAGGGTAGGGTCCAGTGGGCACCCCACGATGAGACTCCCTGCAGGACTTAGTGCTTTGCCCCCCTCAGGCTACGCCACCTGGAACAATGAAGCCCAGCTCCTTCCCTTCTCCCTCCATCCATCCATCCTGCTCCTTCTCTCCATGCTGCTTGCCATTTGTTTATGGGTTTATTTTCCTCTCCTCTTTCCCTTTCCCCTCTTTTTCTCCTCCAGCTCCTTGCAGGGGGGAGACCCAGGCCCAGGGAGGCTTCATCCCTTTGTGGCCTTCCTCACTTCCCATCCTCACCTTCCTCTCCATCCCTCCCTGTTCCATCTGCTGCTGGAAATAAACAGCAGCTCTCATGTGCTTCACATGGGAACATGCATACAAAAGACCCAAGTGGAGCTTCCTGTTTGGGGAGGGTCTCTGGTGCTCCCCCAACCAGGAGTGTTCCCAGATTAGTGGGGGGCTGAAGCAGAGGTTGCCCCCCCAATCATGGCACATGTTTCAGTGCTTCATGGTGCGGCTCACAGGGCTTTGGCTTCAGAGGAGCATTTGCAGGTCAGCCAGAGGTGGTTTCAGAGCCAGGATTAGCTGGTGGATGTGGGGGGGGGGGGGCTGTTCAGGCCCTGGTTGGCTCCCCTGCCTGTGTTGGTGTCTCCCCCCCCCCCCACCTATGTTGGCAAAGACTAGGATTGCAGGGCTTTCAGAGAAAGAAAAATTAAGGCCACCCAATGGAATGAGCGCACCATGCGCGGAGACATGCGGTATTGTCTTCCATGCTGCTTGTGATTCCAAAATTGTGTTCAGCTACTCTTTTCCAATCTTGATTGAGCCCAGAAAAAGCCGTCGGCTTTCCAGTTTGGGGGTGCTCCAGAAAGGGGGCCTGTATGTGAAGGTTTAAAAAAAATCTTGATTTTTGCAAAGGGGGAGGGAGACTGCAGGAAAATGGATGGAAGGCAAAGGGGTCTCTGGCTCTGGGGGTGGCAGGTGTGTCGACCAGAGTGGAGATCAGGCTTTGAAAATGAGGTGCCCTCTGGAGTTTATTGGGAATTTTTGCCCTGTCCTGCTCTGCAAGGGAGGTTTTTCCCTCCTGGAACAAAACAACCTGGAGTGCAGCCTGGGGGTTCAACAACCTGCAGTTTCCAAAAGGGTCGCAGTGGGGTTTGTAGGCAGAGGTGTCCCTTGGAGGGGAGAAAATGTGAGTTGTAGCCCAGAGGGGCAGATGTGCTACAAGGGGGGCCGGCAGGCCGCATGTGTGCACGGTGTGCATGTGCGTTCTCTCTGCTGTGGTGGGCAAGAGTGCAGTTCAGCAAACAAGCACGCTGTTTTATTTTGCTACACGTTGCTGCTCCATGCTTCAGGCAGATGTGTGGTTCCGGGAATCTTACTTGGCATCTTGGGCTTCGGGTCTGCATCGAATGAGAATGTCCTACCTTGCAGGTCTGTTGTGAGTTGGGCCAGAATTAGGAAGTGTCATGCGTTCTTTAGAACAAAAAAAATGTACTGTCATTGTATATGAATATACAACAAAATGTGTACTGTCAGGATACAGACTCAGCCAATCACTGGAGAGCTGAGCTGCGCCATGTACATGCGCCATGTACAACTCTAAAAATGTGCAGGCTTCTTTGGAATCCTGTCTTTCTGTGGAGCTAAGAGCAACATTGAATCTTGGGACAGCCCTGAATGGTGACTTAAGTTGAGGGTCTAGTCCAGTGATATTGTGGAAACATTAACATAACTTTAATATTATTATTATTATTATTAACTATATTTATATACCGCCTTACTCTATAAAAGACTCAAGTATGGCCTCCTATGGTACATATATATGAACTCCTACTGTATGTGAACTAGGCTAGAGGTCTGGAATTTCTCAATGGTGTTTCACTAGAACCTCCCTGTAGTGGTGTGGCTATGGGGAGGGCAACGCTCTAAGTTTTGCAGGGAGCCCCACCACGGTATTCAAGTAGGCCACCCCTCTTTTTTGGAAGCGTTCTGTGAGAGCAAAGTGGGGGTGAGGGAGGGACTGCTTGCATGTTGCAGTGAGGCTCCCTGCAAACCTTGGAGCTTTGCACCCCCTCTAGCTACACCACTGTCTCCATGCTTGGAAGCAGCGCACCCCAAAATACCAGACCCTGATATTGAGATGGATACTGAGTTTCTGTATTTCAGGTTTGCCAACTGAGGATGCTGGACTAGATGAGCCTTTGGTCCTGATCCGGCTGGGCTCATCTGTTAAGATATGCACCCAGTAAAAAATAAAGTAATTGCAGTGAGGTGGGGGGAATTTAGAACCCCCTTCTTGGAGTCCCAGCATTTACCTTGCAGGAACCTGCAAACTTCACTTGAGAAAATGCAGCGTTCTCGGCTGTTTTTCTACCGCTCGTCCCGGCCCTTTTGGGTACCTACAGGAAAAGAAGGGTGGGGGACCCTCTTGATTGGGAAGCCAAGTGAGGGGACGGCGCCCGTTTTCCGGGAAGGTTGGAAACATCTGTGTAAACAGTCGCCCGGCAAATATCAGTCGGCCTTGTGGAACAAAGTGGCATCACCGCTTGTGCCGTACTGCCCTTTTCCAGCCAGGCTCTTAAAACCCAGAGAGTCACACATCAGGGTGTGGGGCCCAAGTGAACCTTTGATTGGCTCCTATTTATTTATTTATTTATTTATTTATTTATTTATTTATTTATTTTTGTCGCTCTGGAAAGCGCTCAGTACGGCGTCGGAAGCTCCCTGGGCCTGTCTCCGTTTCTAGTGCTTGCAATTTTCAAAGGCTCTTGGTTGATTTGGGGAAAGAGCTGCCAGAATAGGCTTGCCATAATTCTCCTCCACAAAACCGGGACAGGATCCCTTATCAAACGTGCCAGGACGTGAATGCAATCCCCACTTCCCCCCCCCCAAAAAAAATTGGAACAGCCCTGGTTTTCCGGGATATATGGCAACCCTATACCAAAAGAATAGATTAGAAGAGCAGCCATTCAAAGCAGACCTTTGGCAGCCGTGGTACGTGTGAAACAGCAGGCCGGGCATCACATGGCACCTTGGCGTTCATGCGCTTGCATTGAATGCGCACGTGTGCTAGAAATGGAGCAAGAACCGTCCATCCCCTCTGAAATCTGGGTCCAGAAATTGAGGGGAACGTTGGCAGGTTGAGCTCTAGGTTCACACATAGCTCTTGACCGGGTGTTGGAGACCTTCATAGCTTCAGCTGGATGCCTCATCCTGGCTGACATCCTGTGTAACCCAAGCATGTGCCCAAAACACTCCCTGCAACCAGTAGAGATTTTCCTGGTGGATCTGGTGACTTCCTTCAAGTCATAGTGATGATGATGATGATGATGACGATGATCAGAAATGAGGACCAGAAGCTTGAAGCATCTGTGCTACGTGACCCAGTGATAAGGATCTGGTGCTGGAGTCCCGCATATCCGTCGCAGGAAGTGGAAATGCAGCTGCCTCGGGCAGTGGCAAGTTTAGCGAAGCTTAATTGAACCCGAGTTATTTTTATCGATGTTTTATTTTCCCTCCTCCCCGGTTGCCTCTACTTTGGAATGGGTGATTTCAGCATTTGGGAGCAACAAACCACGTTGATCTCCAGGCAGGTGTTGGCGGTGTGTGTGTCTGTGTGTGTGTGTGAATCAGGTCACCAGGTGAAAAATCCGGTTTGGGTCTCCGGACAGGTGGTAATTAGCGCACAGTGCTCCGCCGAGCCTTCAAAGCGCATCAGCCCGGCTAATAACACGGCATCCCTGGCAGTTGGGCTCGATCCCAGTTGCAGAGGCGGAAACGGAGCCAGAGGTTGGCACATCCACTCGGCCACACAGGCATCATGTGTCAGAGCCGAGGCAAGTTTCTGCCTCGGCCACATCCTTGTGCCTGGCAGGTAAGTCGTCACCTGAGCCTGTTTAGCAATGTGTCCTCCGTCATCGTGTGTTCAGGTATTTTGGCCTCTGTTTCCTGATACCTTCTTAGTCAGCTGGATCTGTGGATTTGGCTCATCATCTGAAAGTCAGGTTTTTCTTACAATTGTACATACAAATAATGCTCCCAGGTGTAGGTCTGTGAACACAACTGTTGATTCTTTCTTCACATGCCCCAAAGCCATGCGCCGTTCCTTTCCCCGTCGCCTCCCTTGTGACTGTTCCACGGACCAAACCTTTGCACCACACACTTTGATGGCGCTACGTACATCATCATTAATATGGCAAATCACATCCTGTTTTAATCACTGGGTTCGGAATGCGTCCTCTTTCAATCTTTCCAAAGAGCAGTTTTGGAAAGTGCGCTGAATGGCATGTGACATGCGCCACCAGTGTGGGTTGGATCAGGACCCACCTCAGGGTGGCCCATCCAAACTACTTGGTGTCCTCTCAGCTCAGGATTGCAAGAGTGGAGCTCATTCCTGAATATATTCCTAATGAGAATCCTGCACACCACTAGTAGGGGAATATTTCCCAAAGAGAGGGGCCAATATAGCCCTCCGTTGTCCCACCACCTTTCCATAAAATTGTTATATGTTAACAGCAACCTATGCTGTTGATCTAGGAAAGCCCCCCCCCCCCAGGTCAGTGGGACTTACTTCCAAGTGCATGTGATTAAGATTCGAGCCCAATTTTACTTACTGCCTTATTAAAGATATAAGGTGCCCCCACCTTCACATGCATATTTACAGGAAGGTGAGGTAGGTACTTTGGAAGTATTTGAGTGCCTGTCTGTATTTCCAAGTGTGTTCCTTCTCTCCAATGCATATGCATGCTGAAGGTGGTGTGTTTAATTTTAAATTCCTACATGAATATGTTAAACAAAACGAAACCAGTGCAGCAAAAAAGCTGACTTTTAAATCCCCAATTTTAATTTTAAAGCATCTGCTGAACTTGCAGTCTGGCCAGCTTTCTTCCCAGGTAGCACCGAAGGGGCCAGGAGAGGCTGTTTCTGGTGTCACCACCAAAAAGGCCCCGTCTCTTGCCCCAGCCATTAACTGCCTGTAGTCAGCATCAGGCCTGATGGACCGAGGGGCTTCCTATGCCTGTTTCTTCCCGGACAGGCTTCCTATGCAGCCTTTGCCTTGCTTATCCCTTGCCTTGATCTTCAGGATCCAGTGGTCCAACTTCTCACGAAGACTGCCGTCTCCTGGTTTTGGGGTCTCCGGTCGATGCTGAAGGCACCGGAGCAGAGAACAGGATGATAAGTTGGCAACCCAGTTTTCGTCCATGGACTTCAGATGTCCATGGACTTCAGACTTCATACCTGATGTCCCTCACCTGCCCAACAACCTTGGGCAGAGAGGTGGCATCCAGGCCACAGTCACGCAGCATACCATGTTGGTCTCTGAGGCTGTGCTTGCTTTCCTTGGGGAAACCCTAATTGTCTATCCTAGCCATGTCTACTCAGAAGTTAGCCTCATCGTGTTCAATGAATCTTACCCCTGAATCCAGAGTAACTTTGGGAGCACATAAGAGACTTCATATGCACCCGTAGTTACTGCACCATCTAGTGAAAATGTATGGGAAATTCATATTGGAATCCAGAGTAAGTTGTTCTTACACCGGAGCAAGGATTCCCCATAGTTACTCTGGATTTTGCCCTTACTCCCAAGTCCTTACTTAGGATTGCAGCCTAAATAGAACCTCTGATGTGTACCTTTTCAGCCAAATTTAGTCTCCAAAATCAGGGTGTGTATTAAATTAGATGGCGCATTAGATTCAAGTAAATACGGCATTTTGATTATATATATATAGGTCAGTATTTAGTTTTAAGTTTACTATATTGTAATAAAAATGTAACATAAATCCATTGTTGTATAAATTAGTGCAATTAGGGAAAAATCAGAACCCAAACCTGTTGTCATATTATTATTGTCATAGAACACTTTGTTGTATGCAGTAAAATTAAATTTTGCACCTGCTTTGCAACTGCGCATTACGATCGTCATTTTAAAATCCCAAGCCTTGTAAAATAGGGGTGCGCATTAGATTCGATGCGCATTGGAGGACATACAGGTATGTGGGTCAAATTGTCTCCCTGACAGACATGACAGTGGCTCTCTTTGGGACCCCTCCTTTCTTTCCTGGAATGTTCCAGCAGGAGGGTCACGGATTGCGCCACCGTCCTCTGCCTCGCCTCGCTTTTCCACCTGGGCAAAAATAGCATTTTGTGGCTGGGCTGGTCTGTCTCTGAGATGCGAGAGCAGCTCCGTCACCCGACCCTATTAGGAGCCTCCGGTGAGCAGATTGCCCAGCAGCATTCCAGAGCTACCTGTCAACGCGGTGCGCTTCCCTCCGCGCCAGTGACGTTTCCAGGGAAGTCTTGCTGCCTTCACGGCTCCGGAATGTTGTTTTGCTGCCATCCACGTTGCCCCTGAGTCACCCGTTGTGTCTCTCCCAGCAACTCTTTCCATGCTTCCTTCTGGTTGCTTCCTGTTGCCAGATATTTACCATCCTGCTGTGACCAGTGGCATAGCTAGAGGGGGTGCAGAGCGCTAGGTTTTGCAGGGATACACAGCGCTGTGTGCAAGGGAACCTTTGGAACACCTGGAATGGCTCCAAAAGGGAGGGGCAGGGGCTGATTGCATGCTGTGGCGAGGCTCCCTGCAAACTTGCACCCCCTCTAGCTATGCCACCAGGCGCTGGGAGTGTGTCCGTTCACTCCCACCCCCCACGATCCTGTTTCTTCCACCTGTTTCAAAGCCAGCATTAGTTCTTTAGGCTCAAGAATGGTCCTAAAATCGACCCTTCCATGCACACCTTGGCACCTGTGGTCTGAGAGACCGCAAGCGGCACATGGCCTGGTGCCATGCGCATGCATTTATGAACACGTGCATTAGAGTAAGGGTGTGTCTGCTCTTAGGTCACTTCCGGACCGGTATCTAGTTGGGGTTGACACCCTTTTTTCCTGGATGTTTCATGCAATATTGGCATTCCTTCTTTCTCCACCTGTGTTTTGCTTGTATTGAAATCGTCACAGTGATGAATACAGCTCACCTGCCACCCTTTGTCAATCACAGGGCAATGCAATGGCTTCCTCACTGATGTAGCTCCAGAGTGCAATCTGAAGCATGCCTACTCAGAAGTAAGTCTTATTATATTCAGTGAGGCTTTGTCCCAGGAATGTGTGTTGAGGATTGCAGCCTAAGACTTAAATGATATCAAGCATGCGTTCCATTGGTGTCACCGAAGGGGTGTAACTGCCACTGTGGCAATGTGCGCATCCAGGCCACCAACGTGCATAGCTGGTGCACGGCAGGGAGCCGGAAGATGGGAGGCGAATCCTGGCGACACCAGTGCACATCAGGATCTTAATCCTGTTCTTTCCCAGTCTTTCCAAAATGGCTGGCACAGATCCGTGGAGAGCAACAGGGCAGCAGAGGAGGAGGAGGAGGTCACCAGGGCAGCCCCCCTCCAGAATGGTCGCCCCCCCCAACATGTCTGCATTAACAGCCATGTTATTGCAGGCCAAGAATCCAGAACTGGTTGGCGCAAGAAGGAACTGGCGAGTGGGAACATTGATGCGACTGGGAAGGTGGCTGGTTTGCCAAGGACCAGAGGGCAATAACTGCGCCCTGGCGTTTGTGCGCTCTCTGGGTTGCATTGTTCCCCTTGTCAAAGACGGATCCATATTTTAACTCAATGACGGTTTCTGCCTGCGTCAGGACTGCGCACAATGGTGAATTCCAAGGGAACCAACCTCTGCATTAGGCTTGGGGGAATGCTTGACTCATTGCCGTCTGACCGTCCGTCCCCCCCACATGGTGTTGAACTGGTGCTGTTGTGACTATGCGAGGGATTTTTGCAGAACCAGGCGGCTTTGGGGTGAGGTTGTCAATGGAACAGACTTCCTTTGAAGGCTCTGGAATTTCCTTCCTTCCTTCCTTCCTTCATGCATCAGGGATGCTTTGGAAAGGCGGGTTCCAGGAGGTCAGTATGGACCACCTGATAAGCTCCTTTGCAGAGGAGATGGGGGGACTCGGGAAACAGATTTGGGGGTCGGGGCCGGGTTGTTTCCAAGAGCAGGTGTTGGTGGAAGTTCTCCAACAATCTGGGTGGATGGTGTTGGTGGGAGCCCTGTGACCCCAAATAACCCATTTGGGTTCTGGCTGGGTGGTGACGGTGGGAAGCATCAGCTCAACCAGTTTGACAGTAGAGCTAGAAATAGAGTCACAGAAACCAGATGAGTCTTCTGGAAGTGACACTTAGGGTGCAATCCAGAGTAAGTAACTGTGGGGAGTCCTTGCTCCGGTGTAAGAACAATTTACTCTGGATTGCAATTTGAATTTTTCATAGGTTTACACTAGGTGGGGCAGTAACTACGAGTGCACATAATGTCTCTTACTTGCTTCTGTAGTTACTCTGGATTGTACGGATAGGATTGTACGGATAGAAGAATATTCTCCTATATTTCTTGCGGAGGGGGGAGCCTGCACCCTCCCTACATAGAGGGAAGCCTGTCTTAACAGTGGCAACCTTGTCTTTCATACCGAAGGAATATATCTGTTAAGATGGCAATCCGGAAAATTAATTACATGCATCTGTAATTAATTGATAAATTAAAACTCACTGGATTAATTTGCTTAATTGATTCAGATTTTTTTTCAGCTGGTGGCATAGCTAGAGGGGAGCGGAGCAGTCAGTCCTGGAGGGAGCAGTCTTGGTTTTAAGACTCTGCAGAACCAACTGGCGTTGTGCCTTCCAGGTAGTGTGATGATGGAAGGGAAGGCTTTGGGAAAGGAATCCAGTGAAACCAGCCTTGGCGGCTGCAAATCCCCTCCTAAGGAGGGCCTGGGACTGGCCGGGCTTCACGTAACTCCCCTACTATGTATAAAATGTGGACTGGCATGTTTGGCTCAAGCCACAGAACCGTGTGTCTCGGAGACGTTCTTGAACATGGTTAATGGAAGGTGATGGGAGGACTGTGGTTTGGTGTTTCTTCCTCGGATTAACCTCCCATGGAAAAATGGGACCCCAAAGATGAGCAAATCCCCCCAAGTGCCTCCCTGACAGCGAAGAGACCTGGAAGGAAATCAGGGTTTGAAGATTAGAAATCGGAAACCAATTGCATAGGCCACAAGCGTGGCATCTGCACAGTTGCAATATATGGCACCTGTGTATTTGTGCTGTTGTCGTACTTGGTGGGTGTTATTGCCCACCACACTCTTTCCCCTCTTCCCGAGACCAGGCTTGCACTGGAGTAGGCATTGTGATGGATCTCGCAAAGCACTAAGTTTTGAGCAGTGTGTGTGAAGCTCCCTGCAGAACATAGTACTCTGCACCCCCCCCCCCCAGCTATGCCACTGGATGCAATGCCTGGGCTTGCTAAGGCTCAGCTTTATTTTTGAAAAAGGAGGGGGCAGCAGCAGGAGGAAGCCTGAAAGGGAAACCCTTTTGTAAAGGAGCCCCTGTCATGAGCCAGGGATGTAATTACACATCATTCCCGAATATGACATCCGACATATATTCATATATATAATTCAGGATATATAATTTAGATTAACAGGGAGATGGTATGCAATGAGTAGCAGTATTCAGGAGTGGAGGGGGGGGGAGGCAGGTGTAGAGTCCTCAAGTTAGAGGGAGAACCTTGTTGGCCATCTCGTCCCCCTTCTTCTTGATGCAGGAAATTCAGAGTGAGGATATCTCCAAGAATAGGGTGGTCCGGTCTCTGCTTGCACATCTCCAGCAAGGCCTTTGGCCCCATCTGAGGGTTGCCATAATTCTCTTCCCAAAATCAGGACAGGACACACTTCCCAGTATGTATCATACTTTCCAGTATGTGAACACAATCCCCCCAAATTGGGCTTCTCCCTGTTTGGGGGGCCATATGGCAACCCTCCTCCAACCTCAAACTGCTGTTAACCTGAAGAAGCGTCTCCTAATGGACATCCACCCTGCTCAGAGTTAAATCCCTTAATCTAGCCCTGGGGGCGTTGGATACCAAGGCTTGGTGTTCCTCTATGTGACAGCTTCTCCAATACCTGTTGTCAGATCCTAACCCAATCCTATTAACCGTTCCTGGACTCCCCCCCCCCCATCTCTGGCTGTTTCAGTTGCTGTCAACCAGTGGCATAGCTGGAGGGGGTGCAAAGTGCTAGGTTTTGCAGGGAGCATCACCGCAGCATCCTTTCCTGTGGAACCGTTCCATTTGATGCTGCAGCCTGGAATGGGCTCATTGCATGCTCCCTGCAAAACTTTGTGCTTTGCACCCCTCCTAGCTATGCCACTGCCTGTTTGGATCTGTCCTCATCCTTCAGAGCAGACCAGAACTGAGCGAGGAACACCAGACGAGGTTTCATAGATGTTAATATTCATTCAGTATTTGTGAAACCTCACCGGATGATGCTGAGGGTTGGCTATGCAGTCTATGTTAAGTCCATAGTCTCATAGTCTCATACCCCCAAATCCAGAGTAACTACAGGAGCAAGTAAGAGATATTATGTGCACCTGTAGTTACTGCACCTCCTAGTGAAAATCTATGGGAAATTCATATTGCAAGCCAGAGCAAATTGTTCTTACACCAGAGCAAGGACTCCCCGTAGTTACTCTGGATGTTGCCCATAATCTCCATGGTCTCATAGTTTTGGTTATGACTATGAAAAACCATAGGCTATAGTTTCTCTCTCTCTCTCTCTCTCTCTCTCTCTCTCTCTTTCTCTTTCTCTTTCTCTTTCTCTTTCTCTGTGTTGTATGCCTTAGGGAACCAGCTGATCAACACGGAGCCTGCAGGGCCATTGCACAGCCCTTTCACATCCTGTGCATGATTACTCAGAGGCAAATCCCATTGCCTTCAATGAGACTCCAGCCTGACGCTTCTGCAGTCGGAACAGAAAATGATGCAAGTCAGGAAAATGTGACTTTATTGATTCTTCTTTGACAAATTGCCAGGAAGGACAAAGAACGATGCCCCTGCCCTTTGGCCTTGCCAGCCTTCTTCAGCTGCCCCCTTACCCCGTCCCGTTCTCCGGCTGCCTCCCACCTTAAGAACTCGATCCACACATGGAAAATTCAATCCATGAAAAGGAAAGCTGTGGATTTTCAGGTCCTGGATTTGGACTCGGTGGCGGTTCCTGCACTTGTATGACACGTGTATAGAATTGCAGTGCCGGCAGTGTCATTTGGGGTCCGATCAATCAAAAGGATTTACATACCACTTTTCAAAAAAAAAAGTTCACAAAGACCAAATTAAATAACGAACGGCTCAGCTCTTGGATTTTTCTGGGATGTGACCCACAGCAGGCCCGGAACTGGCTCGTGGCCAGTGGTTGGGGCCACGGAGTGAGGCTCTTAGCCATGCTTCATTTTAAAATCTGACATTGGGGAAGTTTGTTCTTCAGCTGAGTCTCTCCACCGGGGCCTGAAGGCTATTTACGTTGAAAGGGCTTGGATCGCTCCTTCCTTTCCAAAAAAGACAGCGCAGCCCATCACGCAACAGGCCCCGGCAATAATCTTGCGGCCGGCTCGTCCGTTTAATTGCCGGCAGGCTGAGGTTTCCAGCAACAGGCCACGGCTAAATTACAGGGGCTGATGAGAGGCAGTAATTTGCAAGACACAAACACCACTTGGGCTCCTCTCGGAGAGAGATCCATGTGCTCATGCGCTCAGCAGGCTTTAAAAAGAGACGAGCTGCGATGCGCCAGAAGAGCAGGAATGGAGTTTAAAACGGTTGGATGTTGTTCCAGATTTTCATGCGCCCGGTTCAGTAGTGAATGGGTTGCCCGTTAGGCTGTAGAATGCCATGTAGAACGGGGGCCCCCCCAAAAAATCTCTGGCACCCGGCCGCTACTACAGCCATGATTTCCTTGATTTAGGGCAAAATCCAGAGTAACTATGGGGAGTCCTTGCTCCGGTGTAAGAAGAACTTACTCTGGATTGCAATATGAATTTCCCATAGGTTTTCACTAGGTGGTGCAGTAACTACGGGTACATATAAAGTCTCCTGTAGTTATACGTGCTCCTGTAGTTACTCTGGATTTGGGGGTTAATCTCCAAACACAACAACAAGGTTCTAAAATGTTCAAGGTACCAATTGTTTTTTGACAACTGTCCAGACATATCACACTGCTGGTGGGGGGCACTTATTCCCCAATAACTCTGCTAATAAAGTATTGCCCCCCCAAATACCCTTGGCACACTTGTGGAGCATTTTCAGCAGACCATTGCGCCACAGTCCACCGGCTGTAAATTGCGGTGGATCTCTCGCCAGTATTGGTGGTTTGGGGACAGGCGTGGTTGTGGTGTCAGGATACCAGGTTAATTTACTTGGCTCTTGCAGGAAAAATGTGCGGCAGCCAATTTTAGCAGTAGCTACGCCTTGACTGATGCCTGCGGAGAGAGCTGTGCCGGGCACAGGATTTGGGTCACCAAAGGTGCCAACTTGGGAGATCCATCACACAAAAAAGCTTTTTTGTTTTTTTTCAGTTTCCATCTCTTCCTAACTGATGCTTGGATGGTGAATGGATAGTTTTCAAGCCGTTCGACTAAGGCGGGGTCTCCAAATGCCGGCCCGGGGGCCGGATCTGGCCCATTGCAAGCCTCTAACTGACCCATGAACAGCCTCTAGTGTCCTAAGAGCCTCTGACCCAGTTGAACCACAACTGGAACTGTGATGGTGCCGTTAGAGGAATGGGGTCCGATTAGGTTCATGCTTTATTTCTGTGTTGGCTCCAGAAATCCTGGAAATTTGAGCCCATTTATTCATTAATCTCTAATGTATTAAAATTTTATATTTAAAATATTTTATCTGTGCCGGATATTTGATGTTGCCCTTTGGCCAAAAACTTTGGAGACTCCTGATCTAAGGAATTGCAGGGCTATTAAGGTTCCCTTTAAGGATAAGAGAAAAAGTAAAGAATAGGGTTTTTAAAAAACAAATCCCACAGTCATGCTCAGCCGTGCGCAGTTGTAGGGGTGCATTGACTGTGTTTTTCAGAAATCTGGAAATTCAGGACTGCCAGAGGCAAACTGGTGCCAGTGTGAACTTCACGTGGCCTCCAAACAGCCTGATTTTGCTGGCGTTCCACCCGAGGCCAAAGAAACCTGGAGAAAGCGGGTCATTTAGGGCAGATCCACCCACCACTTCTGGACGCCAGTATTGTGGCGCAGGAACAGGGAAGCACAACACAGTTCTATGTCTCCCCGCAGAGGAATGGTGCGCACTTGGCCAAAGTCCTGCTTGAACTGTGTGTCGCTCAGCACCTGTCAGCACAATCCTAACTCCTGGTTAGGCTGGCACAAGTCCCATGCTGGCCAGGGGGTGTCACAAAAGAGCCCCAAGACTTGTGTGCACCTCCTGGGGGGTTGTGCAGCCTAAATTTCTGCTGGTTAGGATGGCACCCCGGTTAGTCGTGCTGGTTAGGATGGCACCCTGTGGATGCTGTGCAGGTCCCATAAACTGGTGCGGAAAAAGAGTCCTGCAGCTGGAAAGTTTGGAAAGGAATTTATCCTAAAGCAGGCTGTGGGGAGCTTCTCTTCCTTCTCCTGAGCCGGCTTCGTTTTCCGCCAGCGGAGAAGTGAAAGCCAATTAAGGGGCAGGCGGTCCAGATCTGCCCAATTTCACGGAAACTTAAAGAACCATCAATAAACCCAAGTCCAGCCTCGGGGAAAGCTATGCTTAGAAAGGGGGCCCTGGTTCAGTGTGCGCGTGTGGGTTTTCTTACACTGTGGCCATAATTTGTTTTCTCCTGGCTGGTTTGAATTCCTCGCAGATTACAGGTTTGCCTGCGGAACGGCAGTTCCCACAATGGTATAATTTGGGCCTTGTTGCAACCGGGCAGATGCCAATTGGAAGCCTGGCGCCTCCTTTCCCCTGGCCTTGACCGACTCCAAAACGCAGGGGCTAAAATGGTGCGCGGAGGGGCTGAGTGGGGGGCTGGGCATTTGCACCATTTCCTTCACCCTTCTCAATATTGTTGGGGTGTGTGTGTGTTATGCATGTCCCAAGTTCAGTCCCGGCCAGTGCAATGGTGTGCACTCAAATGCTGTACACTTCAATCAATCAATCAGTCAGTCAATCAGTCAATTAATCAATCAAACAATCAAACAAAATTGATATGCCACTTTTTAACAGAAAGTTCACAAAGCGATTAACAGAGAAAATGAAAGAGCTATATGAACATTATTATTAGCTATTAGACATTATTTAATAGAAATTGTGCTATTATTTTAGGGCACAATCCAGAGTAACTACGGGGAGTCCTTGCTCTGGTGTAAGAACAGTTTACTCTGGATTGCAATATGAATTTCCCATAGGTTTTCACTAGGTGGTGCAATAACTACGGGTGCATGTAATGTCTCTTATGTGCTTATGTAACAATCTAGTTACTCTGGATTGTAGGGTTAGCTAGATAACTAGGAAACGGAGCTCAAGGGAGCAAGGACCTGACTTGGGGAGCTTCCCACATGACCACATTCCAGGTTAAGGGTGAGTTTGTGGTCTATCTAAATTTCTTTTTTGTAACTCTAATTTTTTTCCTAATCTCCTTGTAAAGCACTTGTGGCAGTGAGTTCCATACGTCAGTTTGGTTCTGAAAGTGCATTTCGTGAATGCGCGCTGACTGCATTCAGACTCACTTTTGGAGGGTGTCTTAAAACCCAACATTTCCTCTCGTCCTCCTGGTTCTCCTGCTGCACAACCCAAACCGGAGTCCATAAAGGGGTGCTTGACGTCTCTGGGATATGCGGAGTGCCGCATGCTGTGTTAATGCGCCGTGCTTGTAAATAAATCAGAAGGTCTATAGGAACGGCTGCATAGAAATCCCACGTGGCGGAGAGAGCGAGGTCTGAGTCCCTTCCAGCTGGTGTCGAGGTGCACCTGCTGTGCACCTTAAACCCCCTGCCCTCCTTGTTTTACCACTGCACCTGCTACCAGAGCTTATTTCCTGCAAATGTCTGATCTTATTCCACACCCCATCATGGCTTGTAACCTGTGATGGTTCTTTCCTCTAGGAATTTGTCCAATCCCTTCATAAAGGCATTGATCACCACATCATGTGGCAAGGAGTTCCACAGGCTAATTACAAACAAAGTCAAAAAAAATTCTTTACTCCAAAGAAAAGGTATTTTCAGAAGGGGGTCCTGGGTTGAAATGCTCGAGAAGAACAGTAGAAGAAGAGGTTTTGGCACGGCGTGCTTGGCACGGAGGGGTTTAAAAGCAGCACCTTCCAAAATTCCCTCTTCTCTATAATGGTTAGCGGTAGTCACTCCGTTCTCCGTTGCATCCGGTAACCTGACCACGACTCTCATATGGAAAAAAAATGGAAACAGCTTCTGATATTATGGGCGCAATCCAGAGTAACTAAAGGACTTAAGAACAATTTACTCTGGGTTGTAATATGAATTTCCCATAGGTTTTCTCTAGGTGGTACTGTAACTACATTGATGTAAATGTCTCTTATGTGCTCCCACAGTTACTCTGGATTGTGGGGTACGTTACATTTTTATTACAGTATAGTAAACTCAATACTGACCTATACTTATAATCAAAACACAGTGTGTACTTGAATCCTAATGTACATCCCAATTTTGGAGACCAAAGCTGCAATCCTAAAGACACTTTCCTGGGAGTAAGATCCATTGAACACAAAGGGGCTTACTTTTGAGTAGATATGGTTAGGATTGTGACCTAAGGGGGCAACCCAGAGTAACTATGGGTTGTCCTTGCTCTGATGTAAGAATAATTTACTCTGATATGCAATTTGAATTTTCTAGAGGTTTTCACTAGGTGGTGCCGTAACTACGTCGTCCGTAGTTACTCTGGATTGTAGGGTAAATTTGGCTGGAAAAGATTTGAGCAAGCTCTGGAACCGACATCACTTATGAACGTGTACAAGTTCAACTTGTACAACACAAGACAGCAATACTGAAAGGAAGCTTTACAAAGGAGTAAAAAGAGCAGTAAAAATCTCCCACCCCATTTTAATGGACTGACCATAGCACAAGACCAAAAAATCCTGGGAAATGGTGTGGTTAAGATTGGGGTTGGTGGGGCCAGGTGAAGATCTCAGGCAAGGGGTCTTGGAATCAGAGGTTCACTCTCAGAGGGGCCCCGATTCTGATCACTGCCAATTCTCGCCAGTGTGGATAAGGCTCTACTGGAACCAATGATCTGAATTCCTTTGTCCGGGAAGACTAGGAGAGATGGTCCCATCCATGCCTTTTTGGGTTCTCTCCTCAAATTGTCTGGTTCTGCTCCAGTTTTTCTCTTTCCACGAAGGGAAGCCTTGAGCATTGAATCACCCATGGCTTGCAGACCCAAGATCCGGCAATCGGAGCTGTGATTTGTGAGCACCACGTACCTCGGTGAAGCGTCACCCACATGGCTTGAGATGGGAGGCCACAGCTGGGGAATGATGTGACCCATAAAATGTGTCTCTCCCGATTGCATCTATTCAATTTGGTCTCAGGCTGGTGGGCTGGAAAGGACTGGATGAAGCAACCTCAGTTTTAATTAACCTCCATTAAACTTGTTGGAGAAACTGGATGCTCTCTTCTGAGTAGACTGCATCGGATTGGGTTCGGTTCTCCTTTTTCAGGTTCCCCTTTAGACCCTGTAGCCTCTCCTCAGAAGGCAGGCGTCCCCATCTGGATTGAATCTGAAATCTTGGAGACTCCCTCCAAGACTTACTTCCCTGCCCCCCTCTAGCTATGCCACCTATAGTTCTGGTCTCTCTCTTCTGCACCTTCTCTAGTTCCACTACATCCTTTAAGAGATCTGGCAACCAGAACCAGGTGCAGTAGCTCCAGATGCGGCCTTACCGTTATAAGTGCACTAGTACATTGCACATACTAGTACACTGATCTCAAGATGGCCTTGACTGCAGCTGCACAACTGTCCATCCACATCCCAAGATCCGTCACAGACAACTCAGAGCCCGTCAGCGGACACGGCTGTCCTGGTTTATGTATGTTGTTGTACCTGAATTAAGGGTAAATGTGCTTTTCCCTTCAGTCTGCAGTAGCTAAACTGATTCGGCTGTGAACTACCTAATACGCCACTGAATCTAACGTGCACACTGCTGCGCACCATGCTGTGCACACTCATTTTCAAAGATTAAAAAAATGTTTACTGGTGACTGTAATGTGCAACTGCAAAGCAGGTCCAAAATTTAATTTTATTGCATATGATGAGTTATATGACAATAACAATAACAATAACAAGACAGTGGGTTTATGAGATGATTTTTACCTGATTGCACCACAATTCAACAATGGGTTTGTTACATTTTTTATTCCAATATACTAAACCATTAACTAAGGGTGCAATCCAAACTATGGGGAGTCCTTGCTCCGGTGGAAGAACAATTTACTCTGGATTGCAATCTGAATTTCCCATAGGTTTTCACTAGGTGGTGCAGTCACTCCGGGTGCATGTCATGTCTCTTACGTGCACCCGTACTTACTCTGGATTGTAGGGTTTATATACTAAACTAAATGCTGATCTACATTTACAATCAAAATACACCTTATTTCCTCGAATCTATTGTGCCTTGGAATTGAATGTGCACCCCAGTTTTGGAGATTCAAGCTGCAATCCTAAAGACACTTTCCTGGGAGTAAGATCTATTGAACACAATGGGACTTACTTTTGAGTAGACCTGGTTTAGATTGTGCTCTTCAGCTGGCTGAAAACGGTGCATGTTAGATTCAAGTAAACATGGTATTTCCTCACTTTTGTGGGAAATGAGCTTATTATTATTATTATTATTAATAATAATAATAATAATAATAATAATAATAATAATAATAATAATAATAATAATAATATCTCGCCTTTCTTCCCTAACAAAAGGGAGCTCAAGGCAGCTAACAACAATTAAAAGAACAATAAAACACCACTAAAATTAGATAATAAATAGCAGATTAAATAACAGACCCTTAGGGGAGGGTATATGTGGCTTCTCTCTCTTTTTATCTTCACAACAACCCTGCAAGGTAGGTGAGGCTGAGTGACAGTGCCTGCCCAGGGCCACCCGGGAAGTTTCATGGCCTTGTGTTGATTTGAACCTGGACCTTCCTGGTCTCGGTCCAGCTCCCAAAGCACGACTTGGATTTACCCCCGAATCCAGAGTAACTACGGGAGCATGTAAGAGTCTTTACATGCACCCACAGTTACTGCACCACCTAGTGAAAACCTATGGGGAATTCATCTTGGAATCCAGAGTAAGTTGTTCTTACACCGGAGCAAGGACTCCCCGTCGGTACTCTGGATTTTACCCTGTGTCTTTGCAGAGCCCTGTGAGGTTAATGCCGAGGAAGGGAGTGAGGGAGGCTGGTAGCCTCAGAGCTGAGCAAGGTCTGGAGCTCCGACTCCTGCTGGTCTCAGGCTGCAGCCTGCGTTTCATCAGAAACTCCACCCACACCTGAGTGTGTTCAGGTCTTAGTAACATGCAAAGGTACCCAAATGTAACTGCAACGATGACAATTAAGTCTGAACAATTAAATACTTTTAATTAAATTTTTTACCAGAAAGGTTTGACGGGTTAGTCATCAGGCTTCAGACTGATTTAAATTTTAAATCCGTGTGTTTGTTGCTAAAGCGCTGGTATCGGTGATCTTGGCAGGGAATGGGAATCCAAGCCGGGGAACTGGCCCCAGGTCAGCAGAAGGCTTGGAGGCTCAGCGAGGGTTCAGCCCAAGGCCTCGGAGGACCTACTCTGGCACTAACCACTTCACTGCACTGTTTCTTAGTTGACAGATGTGGCAAAGGCAGCGGTTTTCAATCTTTTTCAGCTCGTGACACACCGGCAAGGCACAAAAATGGTCAAGGTACAAGTTTTTTGACCGTTGACAAGGCACACCATGCTGCAGGAAAGGGGTTTAATCCCCTAATTACCCTATGACTAGGATTTTGACCGTCCCCCAAATCACACCGGATCATCATCGGCACACCAGTGCGCCACGGCACATGGTTGAAGACTGCCGGGTGAAAGAATGAGCCAACGGCAAAGTTGGCACCGAAGTTTGGACTTCCTTCAACCGTAAGGGGAGGGGAGGGGAAAAAGTGAAGTCTGAATGGAAGTAGCAGAAGATATCTGAGCTGGAGATCCTCTGGCCTTGAGCCTTTCTGGTTCCGTAACCTGTGCGGTCTGTGTCCTCGCCCTGCAGCCAGGAACTCTGCTTCCCAGGAATCCCAGTGCTGAGAACGGGATGGGCATTTTGGGGTGGTGTGTGTGTGTTTCATTACTGAGATCAAAGGTGCAATTAGGGTGTTGCTGCCAGATCTTGACACGAATCAGGTGAACGTTCCACACACTCTTGGTCTCAGCAGCCCTGAAAGGCGTCAAGATCACCACCCACAAATCTTGCTGGAAGGCATCCTTTGTCTGGGTTGCGGTCTGTCTGCGTTGTGGCATCAAGATTTGTCCTGCTTTTCTGTCTGTCTGGTTGGAGAGGGACGTTGGTGTGTGTGGCCCTGAACATAAGGTGGAAAAAAATGATCCCTGCCCCGAGGAGCTTCCAATCCAGGTGTGGGTTTGGCACCACACCAGGCACCAACGGTGTCAGCCGTCTTCTGTTGGTCTAGCTCAGAGGTCTGAGAACAGGGGTAAATTACCCCAAATGGGGTAAAAATGAATTGTATGCTCCTGGGGGTAATGGATGGTCGTGGATTGGATGAACTGGATGCTCCTGGGGGTAATGGATGGTCGTGGATTGGATGAATTGGATGCTCCTGGGGGTAATGGATGGTCGTGCTGGTGCGCACATTCTTTCCCTTCCGAAAGCTCCAACGGAGAGCGCTACCGCTTCTGACATGGAGAAGCTCTAGCATTCTCCATCAGAGCTTTCAGAAGGGGAAGAGTCAGTGGTGGGCCCAGGCCGGTTTGGGCTGGATCGCCCAAACCGGTTGTTCCAAAAACCCCGCTGCTACTGGTTCGGTAGCAGCAGGGGGGCCAGAAAACCCAGCGTGCCAGTTCACATGCTGGGAGAAGGAGATGCATTGCGCACGTGCCGACCTCGGCGCACGCACAGTGTGTCTCCTCCAGCTGGAGGAGACACACTGCATGTGCTCAGGGGATTGGCACATGCGCAGTGCGCAGGGGTTGGGGCCCGCCCCTCGCTCCGCCCACACACAGCCGCAGCGCACTGGGGTGGGTGGCGTGCCAACCCCTGACCCGGACCCGCCCCCGACCTCTGCCCTGCCCCTGGACCCCGCCCCCATTACTGGTGAACCAGTTGTTGGGCGAGGCAGGGCCCAACTCTGGGAAGAGTGTGCGCACATGTGCACTGTAATGTTTTTTTAAATGGTTGCTGCGGCTGGCCGGACTTAGACGCACCGAACTGCAGCAGCCTGAAACTGCCCTCCAGTGTCCCCAAACACCCTCCCCAGCCAAAATAAGTAAGCCACTTACTTTACGTTTACTCAGAAGTAAACCCCATTACTTTACATTTACTCCTGATTTTAAAAATGTAGGACATCCTATATTTTTTTTTAAAGTCCAGATTTTCAATTGACAATCCGGATTTTTGGGTGACCTTTTCCTTCCTTTCAAATCAAGGGGGTAACATCGGCGTATTTAAATATATTTTGGGGTAAAAGGTAAAAAAGTTCTCTGACCCCTCTAGCTGGCAGTCGCTGAGTTTTCCCCCAAGCAGCCTCCGGACACAGTGCTATGATGACCCCATAAGTGGATCCCTGTCTCATTCTGGTCATCTGTTGTGGAGACACCTTTGTATTGGGGAAAATATACTCACCAAGACCGTCTTTTGAAATAATTACCAGTTCATGTGTTTTTGGAGTAGCGTTCAAGTTCTGGTGCTGAGCAAAGCAGGTGTTTTGGGGTTTGGGTTTGGTTCTGCTTGACTTGGGGTCACCACAGCTGTGAATCATTATTGGGTTTGATTTCAGTTTGCTCTGATTCCCTGCTGAAAACCCCAGCATTTGGACACACACCTACTCTGGATTTTGATTTCATAAATTCTCCTTGTTCCATCCAGATTAGCAGGAACGGAGATCAGATATATGGAGAACCCACAGAACAAACATCCCGAAGACATCTCCTTTTCCCTGGTGTGAGACACATTGCGATGCTTAGGACTAGATGCGCGCATCGCTCATGCGCTATTGGGGGGAGCATTGAATTTTCCCCAACAAGTTGCACTGTAAGATCTCAGAGAACGAGAAAAGTCCAGAGAACTTCAAGCAGTCGGGAAAGGCGCATGGATTGTATATGCAATGGTGCAACCATGTACATGCAAGCATGCCTGGTTATTTGCTGTGGGACTCTGTGGTGCAGAACAATTGCGCTGGCGCGTAATTGCCGCTTAAGAAACCTCGGTTAGAGCAAAAGTCCTATTATTTTTCCAGCTCCCTTCTCCCCGCTCTTTCCCGCAAGCGAGGTGCGTTTCATTTTTCCTTCTCTGATGTTGATAATTACCTGTTCTACTCCCTGGCGGTGCGCCAGGCTCCTGGGGGGGAGGAAGGAGTCGCTCCGAGATCTTCTTCCCACAGCGTTCGATATGAGAGAGGAGAGCCTGATTGGGCCACGGGAGTCCTTCGGGGTGGGGCAGGCAGACGTGGCACTCGCTGAAACTCTTGGCTCTCCTACCGAGACTGGGACCGTTTCCAGGAGATGAGCCGAGTTCCTGGCGCAAAAGACACATCGTGGCGCATACCTAGTGACAACCTTTAAACCACATCTCACAATCGGGGGACGCTTGAGAAGACACGGCGTCTCAATAGAGGGGGGTTGCGACCCCAATCCTCAATTAGGCCAGCATAAGTCTTGGCACATGTCCCTTGCTGGACTGGCGGTGTAGCAGAAGTACCTTAAGGCACTTTTGGGACACACCTGGTGGATAGGCCACTGCACAGGCATGCGCCGGCCTCCCTGCACCGCCATGGAGCAAATGAGTTGTGCCAGCCTAAATTGGTTAGGATTGCACCCCTTGTTCTGGATTAGGTCAGGAGAACAGGGTTTGGGGTCTTGCTCAGCATCAGCGGTCAGGGCTCTGGTTGGGTATTCCTGGAGAAGTAACTGCTGTTCTGTTGTATATGAACGACACAAGAATGTGTCTCCTTAATCTGGTGATGATGATGATGATGATAACATTGATGATTTTGATTCAATTACCATAAATTTATCATTATCATAATGATGATGATAAATTGATGATAATTGAATGATGATGGAACTGAATTGATAATGATGATAATGATGAAGTAAAATCAGAGCGTTAGCGCATTTAATAATTTTTTATTACGTAATTTGTGGAACTCCTTGCCACAGGATGTTGCGATGGCACCTGGCCTCGATGCCTTTAAAAGGCGATTGGACAGAAGGGGGGAGTATCTTTTGGTCTTATATCATCTGTGGGCTGCTGGAAACTGTGCCGGAAACTAGATGGGCCTTTGGGTTACCTGAATTAATAATTTAATTATTATTATAATTATATATTTATAATTATAACACAATTATATGTTAATAATTAATAACTAAGAACCTTTCTCAAGTCCAGCATCCTGTTTCCCTTAGTGGCCAATGACTGGCATGAAAGGTAGACTGCCTGTGTACATGGAGGTTCTACACCGTCACGGCTACGCCTGCTGGATCAGACCAATGGTCCGTCTAGTCTAGAATTCTGTTTTCTCGTCGTGGCCGATGAGATGCTTCAAGGAGTCCCAAACCAGCTCAGCCAGACATCACCTGTCCCTCTTTCAGGCCCTGATGTCTGGTACACAGAGGGGGTTTTATGAAGCCGTCGTGGCTGATGTGAAGTCATGGTGGGAATGAGATGGGAAAGAACTGGGAACAGTGGCATAGCTAGAGGGGGTGGAGGAGTCAACTTTGGAGGGAGGCGTGCAACGGTGCAAAGAGCCCTGTTCCTTCGGAGCCTTCCAGGCAAGGGGACCCAACAGGGTCATTTGGTTCCCCTTGCTTGGAATGACTATAGAGGGGAGAGTATACCTCCCTCCTCTGTTGACTCCTCCGCCCCCCTCCAGCTATGCCACCGCCTGGGAATGAGAACTGCACAGTCTGTCCTATACATTCCCGGCTCGTCTTGAATGGAAATGAGCTCATTAAACCAGAAGAGACTCCCCTTCATTAGCCAACCTTCTGAGTTTCCTGGTGCCTTCCCTGCACCCCTAGGTGGCTGTCAGCACTTTCGGAGCTTCTGCTGACTGTTTGGATTCTGTTGTCTCCAGCGTGAGCACCCATGGATGTTGTCAGATGCTCAGACTACCTGGCTCAGGTGGGCGGCGGGCCTCAGTCGGAGTCAGCGACAAGAGTCCCGGGTAGCCGGTGCGCGCATAGAACACGATCTCATTAAAGGTCTTGATGACACATCTATGGCTTGTGTCGGAGACACCCTGGTGCACCGGTTACCGGACCCTTGGCCAAGAGGTGACACCTTTGCAGGAGAACTGGCTCCCTTGTCGTGCACCAGGGTGTCTCCGGTTCCTTGGCATAAGCCTACTACGGCACATGGATGAATATATGGAATACCCACATTTACTTGTATTTATGCACCATCAAATCTAATGTGCACCCTCATTTTGGAGATTAATTTAGCTGAAAAGGGTGCGCGTTAAGAGTCGAGTAAATACTGGTAAAGTGCTGGCATGTGGTTAATTTAAACACCATATTACTTATTAGTAAATTTAAAACTATTACATAGAATTTATGAGATAGACTCTGCAATCGTATTCATGTCTACTCAGAAGTTGGGTTCGCCAAGAGCACAATCCTAACTAACCATGGCTGCAATGCTAAAGACACTTTCCTGGGAGTAAGACCCATTCAACATAACAGGGCTTACTTCTGAGTAGACATGCTTAGGATTGTGCTCCATGTCCACTCATGTGTAAGCCCCATTGTGTTCAATGGATCTTACTCCTAGGAAATTGTCTTCAGGATTGCCGCCTTCGTCTCCAAAATTGGGGTGCACAATGGTGCATTTGATTCCCAAATCCAGAGTAACTACGGGAGCAGGTAAGAGACAGATAGCACAATCCTAACCATGTCTACTCAAAAGTAAGCACCATTGTATTCAATGAGTCTTACTCCCAGGAAAGTGTTTTTAGGATTGCAGCCATTATGTGCACCTGTAGTTACTGCACCACCCAGTGAAAACCTATGGGAAATTCATATTGGTATCCAGAGTAAATTGTTCTTACACCGGAGCAAGGACTCCCCATAGTTACTCTAGATTTTGCCCATAGTTCAATGGGGTTTACTCTCAGGAAAGTGCTCTCAGGATTGCAGCCATACCCTACAATCCAGAGTAACTACAGGAGCACGTAAGAGACATTACGTGTACCTGTAGTTACTGCACCACCTTGTTAAAACCTATGGGAAATTCATATTGCAATCCAGAGCAAATTGTTCTTACACCGGAGCAGGGACTCCTCGTAGTTACTCTGGATTGTGCCATTAATTTATTAAGTACAAGAAGGCTACATGCAGCCTGCTTACAAGGAAAAGCATAACATTAAAGTGCACATTACATTCAAGTAAACCCACTAATTCCCTGTCAGTAGAAAATGGGCACATCAGGGATATGTATGGCAGTGCTTTGCCTGCTAGGCTAGCTTTCTGGTTGCAGTGAGTATTAAGTGTAAGAAAGGAGGAGAACCCTTGATGTGGAACAGCATGCGCCATCACCGTCTTCAGCCGTGTGGGTAGGACAGGCCGCGGATGGTTTTGGAAGGGAATGCGCATAATTCCTGGAGGGGAGAGAAAATGGTCCTCAGTGGCAGAGCTTCTGCCTGGAGAATGTCCCATAGTCAGATCCTCGCAGCGTTTACACATCTCCGTAAATGCATCCCAAAGTCCCCACACTTCCAGGTTTTGGTAGCAGGTGCAGAACAAGGTGGGGGGGGGGACAATATTCTCACAAGCAGGTAGAAAACTGATCATTGCTGGAAACAGGCTGGAGGAAGGTGGCAGCAACAGTAGGTTCAGAGGGAAAGGCACCCCAAACCTGCCATGCCCTGGGACCCTACACAAACCGACCCTGATGCAACCTGTTTCAGCTGGCCTCATGGATGGGCCAGCCCTGCTATATCAGATTGATAGACCATCGGCACATGCAACTTCCTATAGATAGGAAGAAGTTCTTGGTCTCTCAAGAGTCGTCTTCTCTTCCTACAAGGGAGGTCCTCGCCTTAGTGGGAAACCAGAACGAGAACAGTTGGAGTGATTGGTTAATGCCGGAGAAGGAGCTGGGAGGGCCAAAAGTCACACTCGTAATGAGGGAATTCTGCTCTCCTCCTTCCCTGGAGGGGTGCGTTACATCAGCGTTGTGGTCCCTCCGCTGGATCGCTACTTTAATTTGTCTGAAATGGTGGAGACAACATTTGCCAGGCCCCAGGACGCCCCAGGGGGGCTCATGTGCACAACTGGAAATTGGCTCCAATTAGCAGGATGGATCCCCATCCACCCAGAGCACCTGTTTCCGAAGCTCCGGTGCAGGGATTGGGACCGCGCACCTTGGCTCTCCAGTGGCTGAAGCTTGCGCAAAGTCTGCCCAGGAAGTGTCTTGGCAGATGAACCCCCATTCCCCAAACACACCATCCCAGCTGTGTCTGTTCAGTGAGTTATGGGCTTCTAGGGGGAAAAAGACTGGCTGTGGGCTGCATCTGGCCCCTGGGCCAGGATTTGGAAATCCTAGTCCTGGCAAGCCAGGAATCTGGGGGATGCTCACAAAGGGGGCATGACAGCAGGGCACGATGATCTGTTTGTCACCAGCAGGATGTGGTTAGAGGTAGACTGCTTCTGAACATGGAGGCTTCATTTTCCTCCCAAGGTGCTGGGCTTCAGCAAGAGTCAGGCTCCAGGCTCTCAGTGTGAGTCCACGAAGGCAGTAGTGGGGAATTAACCCATTTAACCCCATGGACATTCACAGCCCTAATAAAACCAAAGGGAAGGGGTGAGCGCTGCTGGCAGCTTGGCAAGCTATCTAGGCAGTTTGAATGAGCCTGTTTTCCCCTTTCTTTGCTTCTTGGTCTCCCCCCCACCCAAAAAAAAATTCTTTTAAGAAAAACAAAATCTTGGGATTTGGGGTTTTTTAAATGTGATTGTCTTCCTGAGATTGTTCTGGATGCCCTTAAATAGTGTCCTTGAGAAAATAGAAAAAATAGAAAAATAGTGTCCTTGGTGAGTCCCGTCATCCTTTGTGTTTCTTGTCACATCTCTGACCTTCTAGGAAAAAAATCTTAAAATATATTGTAGGTTTCCCATCCATCACTCCCGGGCAGTGATTTTCAACCAGTGTGCCGTGGCACACTGGGGTGCCGTGGATGGCGCTCAGGTGTGCCACAAGAATTTGGGACATTTAATGTATTAATAGGGATTTGAACAGCATGGTGTGCCTTGTCAATGGTAAAAACAACTGATGGTGTGCCGTGAGTTGAAAAAGGTTGAAAGTCACTGCCCCAGAATATGTGGGATTGAATGATGCTTGGAGGGTGGCAAGACTGGGCACTGGGCACAGCCTCGTGAGCCTCCCATCAAGCGTCGGCGTCTAAGGCTGAATGTGCGGGGATAAAATGTATTATCAAAATGCCCCCCCCCCCCCCTTGTTTGCAGAAATTGACAGGAATCCTAAATAAGGCTGCAATCCTAAAGACGCTTTCCTGGGAATAAAACCCATTGAACACAGTGGGGCTTCCTTGTGAGGAGACATGGTTAGGATTGTGCTCCACGCCCCATTGCGTTCAATGGGTGTTAATCCCAGGAAAGTATCTTTAGGATTGCAGCATTAGGCTGTCTCTCCCTCCCACGTTTGACAATCAAAGCAAAACTTTACACATACGTAGATGCTCCTGTGTATGCATGCAGTGCGTACACCCTTCAACTCACACATTTGGCTTTCCCAGATCCTTGGTGTAAGTTGTGGGAACCTATTTTGGATGAGCAAGTCATGTAAGGCACGCGCTGCGCAAACCCCAAGGCGAAAACTTTGCAAGGAACAGGCAGTTAAAAATGGGGCTGGGTCTCTGATCAGTGGGACCTCTTGTGGGTCTGTGCTGTGCCTGTTGATTTGAAGATCGGCAAGTCAGCGGTTCGAGCCCCGAGTGCTGCAGGAAGCACCATCCTGGCAACGGGGCGGCCAGATTTCCCCTTGTTGCATCTATCAACTTAAGTGAACCCCACCAGGAGCGGGAATAATGCTAAGAAAACGATCCCGTTAGATGGGGTTTACTGGGCGCTTGAAAACCCACATGGGGTTTACTGGGCGCTTGGAAGGAATAAGTTTTTAAAAAATTAATCCTCTTCCTTTTCACTCTTTCAGGTGTTTTGCTAGATATTCAGCAACATTTTGGAGTCAAGGACAGCGGCGCTGGCTTGCTACAGACAGGTAAGAGTCTCAAGGCCCTCTCCCTTTGAATGCTGTGGGGCATCTGGAGCCGAGGCCAGAACGTCCTTGGAACATCACGGAACAACCGTGTGTGTGTGCGTGTGCATGAAGGTGCTCTGGCTGTGGCTTTGGTGCCGTGGTGTCTGAACAATTACCAAAGCACAGTGGGAGGAAGCCATAGGCTGGGACATGGTGCACCCGAAAGGTTGGCCACCCAGCACCCACTAGACATCCACTGAACGTTTATTGGTGGTGGGGAGATGTGATCCTGCCTGGGAGCTGCCTTTGATCCATGCTTGTGCGCAAAGAATTCTGGCGCATCCGAGTTTTCTGGCAGTCAGGCTTGGCTTCGAGGCGCATGTGCCAGATGGTGCTCTTTCCTAGAGGCTGGATTTGGCTACACCAATGTGTGGAGCTCACGTCGGTCCAGGCGACCTGAACTTTCCCATGCGCAGGCTGCAAAAAAAGGCATCTGTCCGCCACATCCAGGCCAACATGTGGGGGCCCCAGAAGACCATCGTGCGCATTCATCCCATCCTTGGGCAACTCCGTACATGACCGGAGCTGCTTGAATAACACGAAGCTCTCTATTCTGTTTGCAACTGCTGAGATGAGCTCGGCGTGCTGGATCTGTGCCCGTCTGGGACTTCTCTGATCGAAACTTGCTTGGCTGCACATGACAAGTTTTCAGGGGGAGCTTTAACATTTGCTTTGAATTTTGCATTTTGGGGACATTTCGGTGCCAGTTCTCTGCGCAAGCTTCTGTTGCAACCAGCCTGTTGGTCTTTAATGCGCTCCAAGGGACTGGCTTGGCAGAGCCGGCCCATCCATGTGGCGACAGGGGGCAGCCCACATCCCCCATACCCTTCTCCCCTTTGCAAATCCAGAAGAAGGGAGAAGAAACGGGCACTTCCAGGTTGCAATCCTCACCAATTTAGGGCAGCATATCTCATCTGCTCCCCATTCCTGTGGGGTGTGGGGAGACCAGCATATGTCTGGGTAATGGTGTAAACCCCCCAGGAGTGGTGCAGAAGTGCCTTATGGCTTTTTGGCAACACCCCCAGACTAGCACAGGACTGGGGCCGGGACTTATGCTGGACTAACAGGGGATTTAAATTGCAGCCCCGGCAAATGCTCCCCGAGGCAACCCATCTCAGTTGGCCTCAAGAATGGGTCGGCTCTGTTGTGTCCTTGGTTTGTCCTTCTGTGCCTCTCTTACCATATTATCAGATCCTGCCCAGATCTTCCTGCTCCCTGGTTGATAAGAACAGGTTGATCCCCATTTAAAAGCTGTAACGATCCTGAGTCGGGACCTGCATGTGAAATAATGCGGAGATTAATGGGTGGCGTCAATGGGGGAAGAGGCTCGGCACTGCCGTGGGGCCTGTTGCCTTCTCCCAAATGGCTCAATTTCCTTCTTCCTCTGAGCGCAGAAAGTGCTGAGGGGTCAGGATTTTTTTCCTGATTCTGGGGTCAGAATCCTAATAGGGTCAGGATTTTATCCCCTTCTTCTTCTGGGGTGATGTGATGAGAAGATTCTGCTTTGGCTCAACCTGTTCAGCAACGGAGTGAGGGTTGCCCATCAAGAAGGTCCTGGGATTCTTGCCCTCTCACCAAGGATGGTTAGGCTCTTTTTTTTCCAGCCCTAGGAGTGCATCCGTTTAACCCCACAAATTCTGACTGGTTCAGTTTAACCCCACAAGTTCATCATCATTCCCGTCTTGCTGTAACATGGATTTGTGCATCACTTCCCAGTTTTCTCTCATCATAGTTTGTTGTGATGTGCAGGTGGGCAAGCTGTGGTCAGCATCTTGCCCCCCAAACCAATATCTGAGATGGACCCCTCTGTGTGGCAGATCAAGAGCACAACCCTAGCCAATTTAACCGTGCTCTGCCCTATTACTGGAGGGGTTGAGCTAGTGCACAGGCATGCGCCGGCCTGCCCTCACCACCAGGTCTAAATGGCTTAGGATTGCACCCTGAGACTGTGCAACTTGATGGAAGGACCTGGTTAATGATGGCTGAGTTGGCCTTCATTGGACCTTCAGCCAAATGCTAACCCTATTTCCATCCTCAAGTTTAATCCTGCAAATGCAGAACCTTTTTTTGGGGGGGGGGGGGGGGCATCTCTTGGGAAATGCAGAATCTTTTTGGGGGAGGTGGGGGGACATGTTGAGAGGAGATACACCACTGATGATGCTTCTGTTGGTTCCTGTTTGGCCTTCTTGGAGAAAGGCTGAATCAGGACCCATTTTCCCTTCCATGAATCAAATGCACACCTGGATTTTGGAGACTAAATTTTCATATTCAAAGGAAATTGAATATTCCATATCCTTTTTGTATTCCATGCGCGGCCTCTCTGAGCACCCTCGAGATGTGCTGCAGCAGGCCCCATCCCCTTGACTTGGCAAGCGCCTCTCCGTCGCAGGCCTAACCTGGCCCAGCTCAGTGCAACATGTTCAGACATGGTTCAGAGGTTTCAATGAACCCTCCCTCTGTGGCAGGGCTGGAGAGACTGTTTCCTGCGCATGGCACGTGTGCACTTTAATGACAGTGGTACATTCCTTCCACTAAGTGCTAGGAGGCGAGCGCTCCTCCTTCCGAAGCTGCGGCTGGGTTCTCGGACATGCGCTTGCGACAGCGCACGGGATGGAAAAGGTTGTCAAATGTGCATGACTGGAGCATCCAAGCACAATTTTTTCCAAGCCTCCTGAAGTGGTTTTGACCTGGTTTTAGGGAACCTACTGGGGCGACCTGGTTCCTCTTTTCCATGTGGGGAAATGGATGCAGGTGACGTTACTCAAGGGTCCTGATCCTGGCTGTTTCCTGCAAGAGCTTGGGTCGGCCACCTGTTTCCATGCTGTATTCCAAAAATGTTCTGCTTTTGGAGCCCCTTCCCCTCAATTCCTCTTTCCGTAGCAGTTTGATTGCCCCCCTTTTCTCCCCAAAGGGCAGCTTTGCTAGAACCCCTTTCTTGAACTGAAAAGACAGACGGTATTTACTCAAATCTAACATGCACCTTTTCAGCCAAATCAAAGGCACGATCCTAACCAAGTCTACTCAAAAGTAAGCCCCATTGTCACTCCCAGGAAAGTATTTTTAGGATTGCAGCCAAAGTCTCCAAAATTGGGGAGTGCGTCAGATTCTATCAATTTGAGTATATATGGTATTTTGATAAGTATAGGTCAATATTTCGTTAACAGTTGATTGTAACGAAAAATGTAACACAACTCGTTGTATTAAGTAGTGCAATTAGGTAAAAATCATAACATAAACACATCATATTATTATTAAAGTAATAATAGTTTATTATTGTCACATTGTTGTATGCAGTGAAATTGTTTTGCACCTACTTTGCAGCGGCACATTACAATCGGCAGCAAACTTTTTAAAAAAATCTCATTGGGGTGCGCATAGATTGGGTGGCACATTAGATTCCAGTAAATACCAGTAATTAATCTTAGGGCAGGGGACAAAGAGAACCATGAGAGGGGCACCAACTGAAGCTATTCCTGAACACGCAAGGTCGGAGTAGCTGTTTAAGACGGTATGATGGTGAGCAGCCATTGGTGTGCATGGACGTTCTTTCGTTTCTGGGGGGAGAAGGGGATGTGAGGGTCTCTGGCACATCCATAAGTGCTGTGCCCTTAACATTGGGAGAGTTGGAATAACCACAAGAAAAATTGCTCAGGGGCCAGTGTGCAGTTGGTCTGTGGAACTCCTTGCCACAGATCATGGTAGAGGCACCTGGCCTGGATGCCCTAAAAAGGGGGGTTGGACAGATCAATGGAGGAACGATCCATCAGCGTTCCAAGCCATGATGGGTCTGTGCCACCTCCTGGTTTTAGAAGGAGGCTGTGTCAGAGTGCCGTGCACCAGGTAGTGCTCCCGCACTAGAAAGGGGTCCGCAGAATTGCTAGCCTGGGGGCAAAATCCAACCCAACTGGCCAGTGCGCAACCCCCATCCTCCCAGGCGGTGTATCTGATGGGCGGTTGGAATGCCCACGTTGGCTGGCAAGTGGCTGTCCTTGCTTGTGAGCCGGCCTGTGGTCGTGGGCAGGAGTGGATGAGCCTTTGATCCCACAAGGCAGTCACGCCTAGTGAAGATTGAGGGTTCAACGCTGTGGGGATGAGTCTCTGGCTATTTTGAGCTGCTCTTTTCACCCCTTCGAGGAGCACATTTCCCAGAAGTTCCCTTTGGTGCCATTACTCATGCCGGCAAAAGAGGAACCCAGAAGTGGAGGAAATCCTTGCAGAGCTCCCAGGGGTTCTTGGATGAACTTATTCTGCGGCCTTCGTCCAGCTCGGCCCAGATGGCTGCGCATTTTCTGCGCACGATTGACAGAAGCTCTCCAGAGCTGGAGCCTTCCTCCGTTCTGCTGCCTCTGATCCTTGTTGACCTGGGATCTTCTGCATGCAATTCATGTGCTGGCAGCACTTGGGCATCAAAGTCTGCCGTCCAGGGTCACCATTTAATCCAATATTGTCTGATAAGTAGCATCTCTCCGGGGAGGTCAGTCGGGACCTTTCCTGGTCATGGCTATGATCCATTCACAGTTGGAGTGGCTTGAACCTGTGACTTTCCATGTGCTAGACATGCGCTCAGCTTGTCCTGCCGACACCTCGGCGGCCTTTGTCAAGGGATCTGCTCTGCCACTGCTGGTGATCTCATCAGTAATGCAGATGGGGAAGCTTGGCTGCCAGTACCGATCATCACTGCTAATCTGAGGACCTCCGTTTGCCAACCGCGGCCCTAAATCACGGCGCATGCCTGCAATGTTTGCATGCTCTAATTCTCCGTGCTAAGGCTCGGTTCGTGTAGCCAGACGAGAAGGAGCATCTTCAAATCCAGCAATGTTGGAGGGCAGTTTCAAGCACATGTATGGCTCAGTGGCATAGCTAGGGCATCAGGCACCTGGCACCAGACATTTTAAACACCTCCCCACATACCCATATACCACCTGGACCTTGGAAAGCCTTGGAAGGTCTCCTGTTAGACTTACCCCCAAATCCAGAGTAACTACGGGAGCACATAAAAGACTTTACGTGCACCTGTAATTACTGCACCACCTAGTGAAAACCTATGGGAAATTCATATTGCAATCCAGAGTAACTTGTTCTTACACCGGAGCAAGGACTCCCTGTAGTTACGCTGGATATTGCCCTTAGAAATGTAACTCCAGGACATCTTCTGAGGATCGGAGAGGCTGTGCAGAGGCTTTGGGGTGCCTCCAAAGGGCACCTCCTTAATGCCGCCTCAAGGTGTGGGAACTGTGGCAACTGATCCCCACCACCCCTTAACTGCACCACCAGGTTGGATTTTCCTAAGATGATATCCTGACACCATAAGTCTTAAAAATTAGTAAGGCTGCAATCCTAACCACACTTTCCTGGGCATAAGTACTATTGAACACAATGGGACTTACTTCTGAGTAGACATGCCTAGCATTACACTGGAAAAAAAATGTAAAAGCTATTATTGCCCTTCTCTTTACCTCCCTGTGAAAAAGACAAGTGTTCGTGGTATTTGTATATGTGCATAACTGGACCACATCGGGACATATAAGGTGCCACTGAGTTGAATGACTATATGGTCATTCAACTCAGTGGCACCTTATATGTCCCGATGTGGTCCAGTTGCCAATTGAATGGCAGCTCCCAGGGTGGAATAACTGAGCAGGCGCTCATGGGTGGTGGAGCGTGAAGGAAGGAAACCTCGGAGGGTGTTTTTTCCTCCTTCTCCTGTTGTTATTATTTTTTTTGCAAGGGAGAAAATTCCATCCAGACCCAGAAAAAGAAGAGAGCAAATGCCAGGGCGCTGCATCAGCCCACCTGTACTAGGGCAGGTCAGGCCGCTGGAAGCAGAAATAGACCCAGAGCCGTCCATCCCGTCGAGATAATTGAACCTTTCCTGTATTTTCCCCACATGGGTGGCAAAGCCACGATAAAAAAAAACAGAACACATGCATGTTGCATTGCAAAATACCTCCCCAAATCCGCCTTTTTTTTGGGTGGGGAACCTTATGGGAAGGTTTAATCCATCATCCTTTATAGCTTGTGTTTTGCTTCCTCCCAAAATCCCGGAGTGGGCATCTTTGCCAAGGGTGCCCAGTCTGAATGGGAGCCTCTTTCTGGCCACCGCGATAGCCGCTTAGTTGTAGAGAATGTATGCGGCACGTAGGGTAGGAAGGCCGATCTCTGCCCCGAGGGGCTCCCAGTCCAGAAATAGACACAGAGCAAGGACAGCAGATGGGGAAAAACGGAATCGGGGGAAGAATAAGCAGTAACAGAATCTGGAAGAATATTATAGAATTCCTTTCTATAAAAATATTATATTTTGTAGATAAAAATATCTACTTAGATCAGGGAACTTTTTAACCTTTTACCCCAAAATATATTTATACGCCATGTTACCCCCTTGGTTTGAAAGGAAGGAAATCATATATTATTAATATAGTGCACTGTGTCAGGTCCTTATACACTACAGTACTGTAACACACACAGCCGGGCACGCGTATAGAATATATATATAGGTTCTATACGCAACGAAATGAAATTCCTGGGGGTAATGGACGGTCGCACTGCCGAGACACAGCTGGGCATGCATGTAGATTCATATGCACGCTTGGCTGTGTCTCGGCAGCGCGACTGTCCATTACCCCCAGGGATTTCATTTTACCCCATCTGGGGTAGTTTACCCCGTTCTCTGACCACTGACTTAGATCATATAGACAAGGCATAGATAATGCAGAGGTTGCCCTGTCAAGAGGCAGATGAAGTGGTCTAATGGGGGAAGTCCATGTAAAGTAGTCAAGGAGTAGAAGCAGAGTATTAAATGGAGATCAGGGCCCTGAACAATTCAAAATATAGGTTCTGCTCCGTTAATTTGAGGAATGGTTCGGAAACAAGCTTCGTTGGAGCTGGTTGACTTCCAGTTCCTGCAGAATGAGATCGAACTCTTGTGCTTGCGGCAGGATGAACGAGAGGAGGACTATTTCAGAAAACCCGTAAGAGCGACCAGTCAGATTCTCCTGGCCGCACATGAAGTTGCCTTAGGATTGGTAGTGTGTCTCATATCAGCGACTCCGACTGATTGCAGCCCCCAAGGTCTCAAGGAGGGGGTCTTTCCCCAGTTCGACCTGCAGATGCAGGCGATTCACCTGAGACCTTCTGCGTGCAAAACAGGTGCGGCATCCCATCCCAGAGGGTGGCAACCGGAGCCGACCCCGAGGAGCCATCCTCGGAGGAGCCGGATGGAGCTCGGCACTCAGCTTTTGTGTCGCCAACCTTTTGTGTGCCGGTATTACTCACCTATATTGAGTTATGCCTGGAGATCAACCAGCTGTCAAGGATGGTGGCTGCCTTGGTGACCTCACCCGTCATGCGCTAACCAGTTTGCGGCGAGCCAGCTGGCCTGCAAGCGTCGCCTTCTGAATTGGCGACACGAATCCACCCGCGTTTGGCTGCCACGTGGTGTTGGGAGGCCTTAAATGTTTCACTCGAGGACGGCAGCCTCCGGCCTCATTATTCTGTCATCTGGGTTTTGTTGTCTATATTGTGCCTTTGTTTGACTCGGATGTCTCTCGGTTTCCCTTCCGTGGTCCCTTTTAGCTGCCTCTCTCCTGTCACACCTCAGCTTCCCCGTTCTAATTATTGCTTCTCCTTGAAAGCTTAGCGTTCAGATGAAATAAAATATATGTGTTGAATGCCTGTTTCAGCCTGCAAATGATCGCAGGGCGAGAAAATGGATCTGATTGTCTTCCTTGCTCAGACCCCCCCACCGGTTTAAATCTAGCCTCGTTAGGAAGTTAATGATTTATTCTCGTTCATTTTTTTTCTTTATTAACATCCTCTTCAGCTTCTCTCAACTCATAATGAAGTGGTTGAATCCATCATCTTTGCAATGGGGGTTCTAATTCTCAGTAACAATACCGGTTTCATTGCAACGGGAGGGACCACCTTGAGATCAGGCAGCCGGACTCAGGAAGGCTTCCAAAAGCGGCCCCAGGAGCAGTTGCAAGCACTTTGAACCAGTTTACTGACATTCAGTACAATCCTAAGTAGGTCTACTCAAAAATGAGTCCTATTGAGTTCAAAAGTACTTACTCTCAGGAAAGTGTGGTTAGGATGGCAGCTGTTGTCTTTATTGTTAAATTCTGTTTATTCCAGACAGCATGAATCTTTTCTGCTCGGCACATCAAAAACTGACCCTACAATCCAGAGTAACTACGGGAGCGCGTAAGAGACATGTACATCAACGTAGTTACGGCACCACCTAGTGAAAACCTATGGGAAATTCATATTGCAATCCAGAGTAAATTGTTCTTACGTCAGAGGAAGGACTCCCCGTAGTCAGTCTGGATTGTGCCCTTAGAAGATGCTGGTGACCCCCCCTCCCCAATGTATTTTTAAATGCAAAATCCAGAGTAACTACGTGGAGTCCTTGCTCTGGTGTAAGAACAACTTCCTCTGGATTCCAACCTAAATTTCTGTAGGTTTTCATCTACGGGTGAACATAATGTCTCTTACGTGCTCCTGTAGTTACTCTGGATTTGGGGGCATGTGGGGCTGCGTGTATTATAGAAACATCAAATTACAAAGATGTGAGCAAAGAGTGGCATTGCAGAGCGGGCCAGGGGGGTGATTGTGATGTGATGTGTTCTCTTTATCCAGGACACGTCCTCCTTTTTAGCCACATGTCCTGGAAAAAGAATCTTCATTGTCCTCCTTTTCCTTGTGAGCAAGCAGCATGCAGCTTTCTTGTCATTAATTAATGAATCAATAAATGTAATCAATTAATGCTGCAATCCTAAAGACTGCAATCCTTACTCCTAGCTTAAGACCCATCGAACATAATGCGGCTTACTTTTGAGTAGACACGGTTAAGATTGTGCTCTAAATGCCATAGGACACCATCCTAACCACGTCTACTCAAAAGTTAAGCCCCATTGTGTTCTATGGGTCTTACTCCCAGGAAAGTGTCTATAGGATTGCAGCCATAGTTTTAAATTTAATAGGTTTAAATTAACTATGAGAAAACAATATATATGAGTGTTTTTCATTTTTATTTTGTCCTGACCTATTTTTTTAATTTTAATAATTTTATTAATAAAAAGAGTAAATGAGGGCAAAATGTTGGGGGGAAAGAACATGGAATCAAATAAAACAATCTACATTTACATTATTTTATTTTATTACATAGAACTCTAAACCACCTTTCTTCACTCTCAAATCTCTTGTCTCCATCTAAAAGATCTATCCAAAATGTCCTGACCTAAATTTTTCTTGGATGTCCTACATTTGGGGGGCAGTGCCCTGGTTTTGGGTCGCATTATATGGTCACCCTGCCCCAGTGCCAAGCCTGGAAGGTCGGGGGAAGCCCCAGTGCCAGGGAAGCCCCAGTGCCAAGCCTGGAGGGTCAGTCTGGAACCCTTCTGAGGTTCAAGGAGGCCGCGTCAGTCTCCGCCGTCCTTAGGAAAGCCCCTCTGGTTTTGCTGAAGGTCCCAAAAGACCTTCAGGGTTGGGTCTGGTTGACCCGGAGAGTTCCTTGTGGAATTGCCTGGAGATCCCCACATATAGAGAAGGCTTCAAGGCCCTACTGGTTGGGTTCACCTCTTCTTTCTCTGCTTCTCCTCCAGTTTTCATCTGCAGCTTCATGGTGGCCGCGCCGATCTTTGGTTACCTCGGGGACCGTTTCAACCGGAAGATTATTCTGAGTTGTGGGATTTTTTTCTGGTCCGCCATCACTTTTTCCAGCTCCTTCATCCCCAAACAGGTAAGGTCATTGCAGAGGAATCTGTGTCCACCCCGTGTCATGAACTTGACCAGTCCCCCCCATGGCTTTCTTCACCCCTGGCTTAGCCAGATCATGGCTGGTTTCTTCTAAAAGCAGTATCTAAAGGGGCATCTAAGACACCCTTTGTCTCCCTTGTATTTGGAGCACTGGCAGTTCTTTACCCAGCATGTAATTAATCTGTGGAACTCCCTGCCACAAGATAGGTGCCATAGACTGGAGAGATTCCTGGAGGAAAGGTCCATCACAGGTTACATGTTGTGATGAGTTTCTACAATGTCCTGGTTTTATATGTAGGGCTACCCTAGAAGAGCAGGTGCAACAAGATGCCTTGAGTGCTCCCTAAGGCTGCAATCCTAAAAACACTTCCCTGGGATTAAGACCCACCACACACAATGTGTCTTACTTTAGAGTAGACATGGTTAGGATTGTGCTCTAAGGCACCTGGTGGGTGACTCTGAGATCCCAGAGGTGGGACTAGATGTTCTCTGGACTTTTCTGATGTTCTTAAGATACTGGCGTCTAAAATGGGGACACGCTTGCCTTTAGGGTTATCCAAAATTTGAAGGGGGAAAAAGGATCAGCATTCAGTGCCAGAGTAATCCCAAATGTACCCCCTTTATGGAAATGTTGTAGGCAGTAAATGCATTTTAATGACTGCAGTGAGTTCTGCAACCAGCCGTGTCCTTGTTCATGCTATACCTTCTCCTCCCAAATCTTCTAATAATACAGACATCAAAGAGGCTTCGAGGTATACATTTAATGCACTTAATTCTACCCACCTAATAGGTGTCGGAAGGATTGTGTGGGATTTTGAGAGGAGATTTGGCTTGGTCTGAATACTGTTGACTTTATTGCTAAAAATGAAGTATGTGGCTTTGGCTACAATCCAGAGTAACTGTGGAACATTTTACACCGATGTACGGTGCCACCTATGGGAAACCTATAGGGAATGTATAGAGCAATCCAGATTAAGTGCCTCTTACATCTTCCCGTCGTTACTCTGAATTGTAGGGTTAGCCCAACAACCTTCTCTTTGGGTACCAAAATCTCATGGCCGTTTTGCTGCTTCTGCGGGTTGAGTGGCTCAGTCTATGTAGGGTTAATGAATGGATGACAGTGGGTGCAGTCCTAACCAGGTCTACTCCAAAGTCAGCCCCATTGTATTTAATGGGTCTTACCTCCAGGAAGGTGTCTTTAGGATTGCAGGGAGTGTCAATGATGGATGGACATTCTGGGAGGGGGTCTCTTCGTGTATTGAAGCTTCCTAGACCAGATCCTTGCAATGGATCCTCCCAATGGACGCTTGTTTTCCAAAATGGATCCACAACTCCTGTTGCCCAGTTTCGGTGTGGAATTGCGAAGATTTTATTGTGGTTGTATCTTGGCCTTTTTCCAAGGTGCTCCCGGCAGTGGCGCGCAGGGGGTTCAACCCCATTGTATTTTCACTAGAAACTTTGGAGGGAGGTGTGGTTGGGAGTGAAACTGGACTGAGGCCACCCAATAAGTTTCATGGGTTGTGACACCATTTGAATCCAGGTCTTGGACAAAACCAATTCTCGGTCTGCTCCGCTGCTCCGGCTCTGCTTGCTGGGAAGTGGCCAGAGACGGAAAGGGATGCTTCGGAGACTTTTGTGGGGGCTCGACTGCCATTGCCAGGAATCTGGCCCAGTCATCCTGTGAGTTTTGTGCCGGTGTAATCAGCGTTCATCCTTTACCTCTCTAAATAAATATTTCTTGTGTCCTGGAGTGAGGAGGTTCAAAAGGCACTCAGGTCCTTGTTCCCACCACCTTTGGATCCCATCAGGAGGATGCACCCCATTCCACCCCATCAAGGACCCTTTCCGGTCCTCTGTCATCATGGGCTGGGGGCAGACTTTGAAGATCTTCTAGTCCTTGCATCTCCTGGTCCAGTCTCGCCCACCCCCTCCTTTCTCCTGCAGTACTTGGCAGTGCCAACCCTGCCCGTGTAATATTAAGGCAAGGAAAAGTGATCAACTAAGTGCTGAAACAACAACCGGTTAAAGATGAGAGGTTTTAATTCCCGCTGGAGGAGCAATGAGGAGGGGCAGTTCTCAACCCTATGGGAGAGCATCCTAGAGTTGTGGTGCCACCATGGAGAAGACACCTTGGCTGTCCTACCTGCCTGATCCCTCTCTGTTTTTGCCTTTGGGGGAAGGATGTCCTGTTCAATAGCGTTGTTGGCGAGAACTGCTTGTTGTTTTTCTCGATTCAGCGCCTAACCAATTTAGGCCAGCACAATTCACCCATCTCTCTGTTTGTGTGGTGATGTGGGGAGTTTGGCACATGCGTGTGCACGAGACTAACCGCTCTCGGAGAGGTGCAGAAGTGCCTTACCGCACTTTTGTGACACCCCCCGGCCAGCATAACCAGGGTTAGGAGTGCGCCGCCAGAGCGACATCTCTGAATGGCAGTATCTGTGGCTCGTGAATTGTAGGGCACCGCTTGCGTTCACGTCACACAGCTTTACAATGGTGGAGGACAAGCAGTTGTCAAGAATATAAGCCGAGTGGGTGGATCATGAGTGTGGTTGAGGATGGACAACGATCACTGTAAAAGAGGAGTGTGAATGTCCTTGGTTTCCATCAGTGAAATTGGGAATGTGTTGACGTTGCCCACCAAGTTGCCCACCATCTTCAAGCAGAGGCTCGACGAGCACCTGTCGGGGATGTTCTAGGGGGATTTCCTGCTGCAGGCGGGGGGTGGACTAGATGACCTACTAGGTCCCTTCCAACTCTAGGATTCCAGGATTCTATGTGCAGGTTGTTTGGAGAGCAGACAGTGCAGTTCTCAGCTGAGGGGAAGAAACTGCTGGTCAGGACTTCCCTGCTGTGCCCCTGATCACACTGTGGTCCTAAACAAGCCACTTGGCTTCACCGCCTGCATCACTGCAACCTCCTTGGCATCCCATGGGGGCGTTTGGGATGCCAGCAGTTTTGGTGCGCCCCAGAAGGGCAGCAGTCTGGAACACCCTTATGTTATAGTTGGCACAAGTCCCTTTGTGCAGGTGGATCAGTACTTGACATGCATTGCAGCTCCCCAGCCCTCGAACCCGTGTGCCACCAGTGTACTTTTTCAGTAAGATTGGACCATCGGTGTTGCCCGCCCGCAAGATGGGGGAAATATTTGCACCCGTGGGACAGGATTGTTGCAAGCAGATCGAGTAAACCCACCGGAAAGGCTTTGCGCGGTACAGGCACTTAGCCTGCGTCCCCCCTGATCCTATTTGCATGCCTGTCACTGCTTTGCACTGTTTGCATGTGATTTGGAGTGGCTAAAAATAGCTCCATGCAGGCACCTTGGGCCAGTGGCGCCTCCTCCCATGTTCCGCACCAGGAGTGGAAGAGGCGGTTTGCATCTTGGCTTTCTTTTTCTTTTTCCGCCGGCGCTGTGCCGTGGCACACACGGTGGCGGCGACCGCCAGGAAGAGAAGTGTCCCTGTTTGGAAACCTGTTGTCACTGAAAGCTCATGAATGCATTCCTGAGAAGATGAATCAAAGTCATGCCAGCAGCTCAGCGGAGCATCCCAAGCCCTTGTCAGGCTGCGCCAGCCACACCGTCCAGCTGCATTCCAGAGATGGCATGTGCTCCGTCACACCCAGGTAGCCAGCAGGCTGGTCCCCTGGATGTGCACCTTCTTGTTAATGCCAGCTGCTGCCTTGCTGGAAGGAGGTGGGAATGGGGGTCCAGATCACCCGGTTGCACAGGCACTCATCCTGACTGCCACAAGGCACAGGGACCTGGAGCTGGGGGAGATCCTGGGACCGTATGGGTGACCGTATGCCATAACCAAAAAGAGAGGACAAGGCCCCCCAAATGTAGGACATGTCTCCTGTGATGATTTGATATGAGTCAGTGGAGTAGCTAGAGGGGGTGGAAAAGTCAGTCTTAGGGGGAGCCTCACCCCTTTGGAGCCATTCCAGGCTGGGGGTGCAAAATTGAAAGGAATGCCTGGAATGGCTCCAAAGGAGTGAGACAGACTGCTCCACCCCCTCTAGCTATGCTACTGACATGAGGTCAGGCTTTCCCTTTCTTCCTGTACCTCTGGGGAGGAAGTGGTGGCGCAGCACATGCCAGGAGTTTACCACAGCTTACTCTCTGGAGGTGAATCTTGTTTGGGCCTGCCTCTGCCGAACATGGCTCTTCTTTGCACCTTGATCCCTTAAGGGATAAATACACGCTGCTTCACTGTCTTAATGGCGACATGCTGGAATTGCTCTGCCTCCACCAGTTCGCTGTGCGCAGAAACGGCATCATCCCGACTTGAGCACGGCTTCTCATCACCCATATGGGAGGAAGCATGAGAGGAATGCTGCTGTAAGAAAGGGCGGAAATCTGGAATGTGGAGCTCAGTTAGGCAGGAGTGGCAGAGGAGCCCTTAGCTTGTGCCAACCCAAAGCTGATCCCGTGTGGCATCGTTCCTGTGTGGCTCTGGCAATGCTCGTCCCGGTCACCAGCCGGTCGGTTTTGAGACGTGGGCAGAGGGCTTCTTAGGGTTGATCTTAGGTTTGATTTCAGATTAGAATATAGTGGGGTGTTCCTGCCCCACACTTTGAGTCCTCAGTTGCCTGAAAGTGGCAGTGAAGGGCTACACTGATTTTCAACAGATGCGCCACAACCCACTGATGTGCCGACCAAACTGCGCAAGCGTGCCGTTTGGAGCACGACGGTTGCAAATAGCAGCAAAAACCTTCTGGGTGCTGCAACTTAGTTTCACCATCAATAGTGTGTAGTAACTGCTCAAAGCCAAAGGCGTTCCTGGTAAGCGAAGACGTTGACAAAGAGTAGACAACTTGGAAAACGGAACGACAGAAAACCCTCTTCATGCAACGGCAGCTGTCGGTAGCAAAAAAGAGGGTACAGACAAGGAAACAAAACCCATTCATGGCAGGCTGGGATGTTGGGAGACAGAGAAGCATCTTCCTCTCTTTTCTGGGAAGTGAAGGGCTATGCCACTGGCGCTGCCAGCGTCCTCTTTCATGCTCCTGGGACGTAGGAAGGAAGAGCCTCACATGCCCTCCACTACTTCTTGGTGAAGGATGCATTGATATGAGGGTTGCCATATGTCCCCCAAAGCAGGGACAGCCCCAGTTTTGGGGATGGTGGTCACATACCAGCAAATGGGACAGAGAGTCCTGTCCCGATTTTGGAGAAGAGCACGACAGCAACCCGAATTGATATACGTGTTGCAGGATTAGGACGCACGCATAAAATTACACTGAGATTAGATTTGGGAAATGGAGATGGGGGGCGTTGGTGGAGCTGCTTGGAATGCATATTAGGAATTTTGATCAAGGTTAAATATTTTCTTAAAGAGGGGAAGGTGGATGGGGAGAAGGTGGCACCAGGCAGGTTTTCTCCATTTGGGACATTGCAGAAGAGGCTCTGCTTAACCTCAGATGGCAGGAGAAGATGTCGCAGGACCTCAGCCGCTGATCTGAAGCTGTCCTGCCGGAAAGTGACTTCTCTGCCCTCCCCGTAGGCCTCACCTGAGTGCCCCTGTGATTGCCCCTGAGCAGCACATGGGTCTGGTCTGGCCGCCCTGCCCGGCACAGGCTTCCTCTCTCCAGGAGCAGAAGTGCCTGGCTTTGCTGCACGGAACTGCACTTCTCATCAAATTGCCTCCGCTCTCGCTGACGGTGAGCAGTTCCGGTCAGGGCTGCTGACAGCCACAAAACCCCCAGAATCCTCCAAGGGGGCTTCTTGAAAACCAAACCTCGTACGAAAAGAGGGCCATTCTTGCCTGCACAACACAAAAGGCTCTTCCTTTTCTCCTTCCAGCCTTTTGCAGACAAAAGCAGGCATTGCAGGCAGCATTTGTGAGCCCCCATGTCTCCCCCCCCCCCATCAGCACAGACACGTGCCTGACGGGTGTATTTTTTAGGGTTCCATAATAGTCTGCCCAGCCATGATTTGATAACCCTCAACTTGAAAATGAAAAAGCAGGGAGTCAAATGCAAGGAACCAAACAAGTCTCTGTGGTGTTCAGACATGATCCATGTTGAGAACTCTTGGCTTTCCTCATCCAGAAAAAGCAGTGAAAGGACCCACTGATTTGGATCGGGGCCATCTCCTTGTGAAGAATCAACTCCTTTTTCCCTTTTCCACATTTCTGAGCCCGCTTCCTACTGAAGCTGTCGTTCATCAGAGAAGGAAAAAAATATATACTGGCATCAAAGAATGCCTTCAGGTCCATCTGTCCACATGAATAGTTTCTGGCTGGGGGGTCTCATTCAAGGAACTGGCATGAGATGATGGATCAGGACCAACTGAGCCCCATATCTAACTTTTATCCTGCATTAAGGTAAAAAAAAGTTACTAAACATTAGTGAAAAGCACTAAAAACAAGTGATTTTGTAAGTGCTTGTAAGTACTTTGGAAATACTGTTACTTATAGACAGAGGCATATGGGGTTAAAGCACCTCATTTTGCAGGGAGCCTCATCATGGCGTGTAAGCAGCCCCTCTCCTCTGGAGTCATTCCAGGCCAGGGTGACCTGGCCTTCCTGCTCCAGGGTTGACCGTATGCCATAACCAAAAAGAGAGGACAAGGCCCCCCAAATGTAGGACACGTCTCATGTGATCACTTGTTGTGAGACAGTGGCATAGCTAGAGGGGGTGGAGCAGGAATGCTTCGAAGGGGAGGGGAAGGGGCCACTTATGTGCCACTGTGAGGCTCGTGCAAAACATAGTGCTTTGCACCCCCTCTAGCTACGCCGCTGCTTATAGTCTTATGTGTATGAAAATCTGCTTTGATCCATTTGGCCCATTGACTCACCTGTCCTTTTTAAGCCCCCCGGTGTTTGCTTTCAGTTCAGCTGCTTTCCTTAAACGAGGGGTGTCCAAACCTTTCGGCAGGAGGGCCGTATCATCTCTTTGACACTGTGTCGGGGGCCGGAAAACCAATTTACATTTTAAATTTGAATAAATGTTCATAAATTTAAATATGTTGGCAACAGATCCAGGGGATGATAAGGCATGCCCCTGGGTGTTGATGGTGTGTGAGCAGGACAGGTGCTTGTACGCATCCCTTACTAAGGAGTAAAGCAGTGTGTGTGTGTTTTCCATTCATGAACTATCAGAGGCTGTCTGTGGGGTGGTGATCCTTGCTTCTGTTATCTGCCTGGAAGCTTAAAACATATTCTGTCTTATGAATTGCCGGTGCTCCTTCATCCAGGGTTCCCCGACCCCCCTCCGCTAACACAGGCCTCCACGTTTCCACTAATGTGACTGCATCTCTTTTAATTTTTGCATTTCTCTGCCCCCCTCCCTCCCCTTTCTCCGCCACCCAAGCAAGCAGATGTGTCATCGGGGAGCACTGATGTTGTTAATATGCAAGCAATTAACAGGAAATCTGGCGCAGTCCGTGTGCTTCGTTGCGCTCCCTCGTTGGCGCGTTTCAAATGTAAGATCTGTTCCTTTTCCGTTTTCCGGGATCCTTTTATTTTTCTTACTTTGGCAGCTAGTAAAGGTCTTCCTGCATGCTGGAGGTACAGAAAAGTGTTGGCTGGCTCAGGAATCCCCTCCTTCCCCCCCCCCCTCAGTTTTTAATATCCTCACTTCCATAATCACTTGTCTACATAGAACGGCTCCTAATGACAGGTAGGAGCCATGATGGCTAAATTGAACCTCCAGGTTGGCATTGGCATCTGGGGCGCTGGCGAAGGATCCACACCCTTCGGAAGGAATAAGCTGATCCCAGGCGGCAGATGGTTCAGCAATAAGGCAGATCAGGTGGATCTTGCCCAGGGTGCATTCAAAAGGCAGGTGGAGGATGAGTTCCCAGTGAAGGGTTTTGGCCCATCAACCTGGGGGTGGCACTGAGACTACAATCCTAATCCCCAGATCATAGAATCCCAGAGTTGGAAGGGACCTCGTAGGTCATCTAGTCCAACCTCCTGCCTATGGCAGGAAATCCTCCTAGAGCATCCCCGACAGGTGCTCAATAGGTACAGGACAGATAGGTAGGCACAAGTCCTGTGCTGGCCTGGGGGTGGCACAAAAAGTGCCAGAAGGCATTTTTATGCCACTCTTGGGGAGGTTAGGCCAGTGCACAGACGTGTGCCACACCACCCTGGGCATGAGGAGTGGGCAAGCTGTGCCAGCCGAAATGGGTTGGGATTGTGCCCGGAGTGTATTTCAAAGACCTGGTGCTCGGGGGAAATAGCGGGGAACGCCAAACTCCAAGAGCACACCTTTCACAGCACACCAATGGCCTCGGCCACAGAACACCAGCTGAACATTGGTCTGGTCAGGACAGAGCAAGGCAAGGCTCTTCTGACGTTTGTATTCACGGATTCATCACGCATTCATCACACATCACACATTTTGTTTCAAAAAAGCAGTTCCGGCACATTTCCCCGTTAACCCTTTGGCTGGACACGGACACGATGTTTGAATAGGGGGTGCTGACAAGGGCAGCAAATCACACGTCATGTTTCCCCCCGTCCCAATGGCATGTAGTTTAGGGGGGGTAGTAGTTTAGGGTGCTTTTCTCTGACCCCCATCCCCAGCCACTTACATGCAGCAGCACATGGTTGTAACACAGAGTTGCGGGGTGAGCGGAGGACAGGGCTTGTGATATTTTTGGCAGCCGAGTGTTTTGACGTCATCCCAACCTCTGGGCAAAGAGGACAAAAATGCAGGATTTCAACATACTTTACACAGACGTTACTTCTAGGATGCAGGTTTTGAGGGCACTGCCATGCTTTGTGTTGTGTTTGCTCCTGGCCGCCAGCCTTCCTCTTCTTTCTGCATCCTCATCTTCATCAACGCCCCTTCATTCCGCGTCTGTTTCCGAAGGTGGAAACCCTAAAGCAGCAGGTTGTCAAAATAATGCTCCTCCTCCAAATAAAGAGGCAGGTTGGAATTCAAGCAGATCATGGGTGTTGCTCGTGACCCTCCCTGAACTGGCAGCGTTGGGTAGATTTAAAAACATCTTGGCCAACATGGAGCATGTTAACCCCAACGGAATTTTTTCCCGACCTGGTGTTTCCGTGACCTTATTTCCATGACATTAATAGAACATGGTGCGCATACTTTGGGGACGGTGTCACACCCATCAACTTATAACCACCATCGTGACCAATGACATTCTTTTATTGTGATGGGAAATGGATCAACCCTGTGGGTCAGATCACGCAACCATCTCCAGTGACCTCCATAGTTGGAGAAGGCGGTGGTGGGAATGTACCGGTGAAATTTTCAGCGGCCTGCTTTATTCTTACTAATGCTCTGGCTAGTCTTTATTTGGCTACTCGGATCCGCAACAGGTCTTGGTCGCTCTTCTCAAGATCATTTACAGTGCAATCCTAAGCATGGCTACTTAGGTTTACTTGCATTCCACAGCACCTCCTCCCAGGAAAGTATGTTTAAGATTGCAACCATGACTAACCCCACAATCCAGAGTAACTTCAGGACATTACGTGCACCCATAGTTACTGCACCACCTGGTGAAAACCTATGGGAAATTCATATTGCAATCCAGAGCAAATTGTTCTTACACTGGAGCAAGGACTCCCCGTATTTACTCTGGATTGCACCCTAAGATGTACACCATGTGCTGTCCCATGGAACACATGAATCTGCTTTGACCCAATGTTCTCTGGTGCAGCAAACAGAGATTGCTGGCAAACCGGCCTCACTCTTCAGTATGGGAATAAGAGCATTATCCCAACAATGTCCACTCAAGAGTAAGCCCCATTTTGTTCAATGGGTCTTACTCCCAGGAAATTGTCTTTAGGATTGCAGCCTAATTCTAGTTACAACCATCACAACTCTGGTAATGGTTTGGTTCAGCCCTGCAGCTTGAGATCCTTTAACTAGCAGTTCCAGGGGTTGAACCTCAGCCTTTCCGCATGAAAAGCCTCGGTAAAGGAGCTGAGATGGATTTCCCTAATTTGAATTGATCCTCCACTATGAACTCATGCGGTGGCTTCACTTTCTCTTGGACTCATGTGGTGGTTCAGGAGTAGGACTGAGACCTGGAAGATCCAGCTTCAAATCCCTCCTTGGCTGTGAAGCTGACTGGGTAACCTTGGGCCACTCAGCCTACCTCACAGGGTTGTTGGGAGGACAGCCGGAGGATAGGAACTAAATGTTTCTAAGACCCCTTGAGCCAGAGTGGGAAAGACCCCTGGAGCTTTAGAGTGGGAAAGGCAGAGTATGAATACCATCCATCCATCCATCCATCTATCCATCCATCAATCGGTGAATCAATCGGTGAATCAATAAAGCAAGCCAAGGAAAAGAATCTGCAGTATGTGGATAATGCTACTTAGAGCACAATCCTAACCATGTCTGCTCAAAAGTAAGCCCCATTGTGTTCAATGGGTCTTACTCCCAGGAAAGTGTCTTTAGGATTGCAGCTTTACTTACCATCAGGTAAATAGCCTAAGGGTGAAATCCAGAGTAATTATGGGGAGTCCTTGTTCCGGAGTAAGAACAAGTTACTCTGCATTGCAGTATGACTTTCCCATAGGTTTTCACTAGGTGGGGCAGTAACTCTGGGTGCATGTAATGTCCTGAAGTGCTCCCGTAGTTACTCTGGATTGTGCCCGAAGGGTGCATTAAATGTGAGGTGCTTTGGACTCTTACACACAAATTATGCACACAAATTATGAAGCAGGAGGAATTGTTGTGCAGTGTAATATACGAGGTTTTGGAGGTTTCCGAGGGATTGATAGGCGCAGCCGTCCATTCTGAAGGAGTAATTTTGGGATCTGGGTCCTTCGGAGCTTTGCAGTGGGCTCCATGAGGTTCTCCAGGATCCCTTGCAATCTCCAGCACATCACATGCTGCTTGTAATGCTTTGTGACCCGGGATTTAAGGGTCATGTGCTTCGGAGACGGCCCCTGCGCTTCAGACATACTTGAGCAGATTAGCTCCATCAGTGGCTGCAAATGTCTTAGGGAGTGATTTTCTTCTTGTTAAATGGTTTAGAAGGCAGGCAAGCCGAGCAGGTGTTCCCGGAGCCTTCTAGAAGCGCAGATTACGTGCGTGCTTATCGGTACCGCCAAAGTGTGAATGGGACGGAGCGCTGGCTTTCCCCTTCAAATCCTTAAAAGGATTACATTAAAGCATTTGATACACTGTGGGGGCATAAGCGACGGAGGGAATAGGTTACCCATGCTGTGGACCAGGCTTTCCAAACCCCGGTCTAAGGGCTGGATGCAGATTTGGGATGCGCCCAATGAGTTGTGAGTGGAGCGGATCATTCCAACTGTGCACCACTTTCTACTCAGAGTGTCATACCCACTTGCCGCTTGCATCTGCTTGGTCCTTCTCAGGCAGTGGATGTGTGTGATTGCCGAGAGCGTCCCGTACCCATATCTACGGGGAAAGTACATGGGAAAGAATCCAGAGGCGCAACATTAAGCAACAGGACCCGTTTTGGGTACAGCAGTTTGGCAAATGTACAGCTAAATTTCTATGGCAAGATTCTCAGCAATGTCCTTCTGTCCAAAGCCTAACCCTGTGGTTCCCAAACTGTGGGTCACACCTGATTTGGGGTGGGTCGATCAACTGATACTTCACAAGGAAAATATATTGAGCCCTGTGGAAAGCAAGACTGACAGCAATCCTAACCGTGTCTACTCAGACTTAAGCCCCATTGTGTTCAATGGGTCTTACTCACAGGAAAGTGTCTTTAGGATTGCAGCCTGAGCCATATTTGCACATTTCCTTATGAGTGCTGAAAAGCAATACATACTGTATTTACTCGAATGTAATGCACCATCGAACCTAATGTGCACCCTATACTTATAATCAAAATACCACATTCGCTCAGATTTAATTAACCATTGAATCCAATGCACATTCTGATTTTGGAGACTAAGGGTGCAATCCAGAGTAACTATGTGGAGTCCTTGCTCCGGTGTAAGAACAATTTCCTCTGGATTGCAATATGAATTTCCCATAGGTTTTCACTAGGTAGTGCAGTAACTAAGGGTACACGTAGTGTCTCTTACGTGCTCCCGTAGTTCTCTGGATTGTAGGGTAATTTAGACAACAATATGGGACCTTTTACGCTGACTTAGTTACAGTGCAACCTATGGGAAATGCATAGAGCAATCCAGATTAAAAGCACAATCCTAACCATGTCTACTCAGAAGTAAGCCCCACTGTGTTCAATGGGTCTTACTCCCAGAAAAGTGTCTTTAGGATTGCAGCCTTAGGCTGCAATCCTAAAGACACTTTCCTGGGAGTAAGACCCATTGAACACAATGGGGCTTACTTATGAGTAGACCTGGTTCGGATTGCACCCTACGTGCCTCTTACATCTTCCCTGGATTGTAGGGTAAATTTGGCTGAAAAGGTGAGCATTAGATATGAGTCAATACAGTAAATGTTTTAAATGGCATCATATGCATCAGGCTCTTGCTGGGGCAACGTCCTAAGTGACCCCTGAGCTGTCCGTGGTCCTGATCTACTCACCCCGACCTTGACGTGCTCCATTTCCGCATGGCCGGGATGCGCCTGCGAGCTCCACTATAGCAGAGCGATGTGCCACAGAGCCTGCGCATGCTGCTACTTTAAAATCAAGAACAATTATGGGATTATTTATTCATTGTTCTGTAGAACACCATCAATGTACATGAAACTGTATAGAGAGTGACTGTGTAACCAGGAGGTTACAAATCCAGAAAAATCCAGACATATGGTCACCCTGTCCATAGGGGACGTTCCCCTACTTTGCATTGGTGCTGGGAAGTTGGAACGGATTGGGCCCTCTTCCCTCCCCTTCCAGTGTCTGATTCCTGTTCCAACTGGATTTGAACGCAGCTCCTTCTGCTCAGGACCTCCCAGCCAGTCAACGACAGCCGATTCCTGTGTCTGCATCGCAATAACAGAAAGGATATTAATTGAACTGTAATATTCCCCGACTGGGAGTTTCTGAGCATTACAAAGAACTCCCGACTATTACTTTTGAATGCTTCTGTGATCAGTTTTTCCCTCTTAGTAAATGCTTCAGGCTCTGTTGGGGAACCATAAAATCCCACCTTTCAATGGGTGGAATGTTTTTCCCATGCAAAATAAAGCCGCGTAACACGAACATTTGGAAGGAACTTTTCACACCGTCACAATCACTCCTTCAGTCTTGAACATTCGTTGGGCATGAGCAGAAATCCAGCTGGCTAGATATATGGGATTTCTAAGTATACTAGCAGAATGAACCCGCCGCTGCAGGAGTAACATTTCCAGTGCACCGACAGGCGCCTGAGGGTACCGGGGCAGTGGCAGGCACCCCTATCAGGCACCGTTGGATAATGGGCACCACTATGCAGTGGGCAGCAGGCACCATCCGGAAGCGGGTACCAATGGGCACCGAGCACCCCAAATGGACACCACCATACAGTGGGCAGTGGGCACCACCAGTGGGCAACAGGCATCCTTCCTGGACACCACTAGGAATTGGGCATCATCGACCACAACACAACACCCAGCACCAGTGGGCAACAACACCAGGAAGCAGATACCACCAGGCACCAAATCAGTTTTTAGTGGGTCCTTACATCACAGAAGGAATATGCTCCCCAAATTTCATGCTTCTAGGGCCAGGGGTTGGGACTGGGTGTAGATCAGTCAGTCTTCAATGTTAAGTATAGTACGAAAACACAGTGCACCCTTTTTCACCTCCTTATGGATTAAAGTTCTTAAAATAGTTGTTAGTAGATACTCGTGTCATGGAAGAAATATGCGCCCCAAATGTTATGCTTCTGGGTTCAGGGACTGGGCAGTGATGAGTCAGCAGTTCTTCAATGTATAGTATAGGGACAAAAATGCAATGCACCCTTTTCACCTTATTCTGGTTTGAATTTCCAAAAATTGGTTCTTAGATTTTTGAATCTAAGATTCAAAATTTCTCACATCTAATTTCTAAGACCCCCAAATTTCACATTTCTTAGTGCAGCGGTTTTGGCTGGGCGTTGATGAGTCAGTCAGTGAGCCAGTCAGTGACACTTCAGTTTTATATATAGGGATGTTAAAATAACCATGTGAGCCCAGCTTCACAGTACAGACATGTGCAATCTACATTCTTCCCAGGATGATAAAGATCAATGTTCCAAAACTCCCCCAGGTGTTTGGGGGTGACGTCCATAGGTGGGCAGATGCCGGTTCGGGCCTATTCGCCCAAATTGGATCTTCCCACGTGGTGGACGCTGGTGAACCGGAAAGAGCCGTGGCTGGCAGAACCGCAGGGACCGGTTCGCTAACGGCCGCCGCGTCTCCTGAAGCTCGGCTTCAGGAGACGCAGTGCGCTAGCATCCAGCTGGACACATGCGCGCTGAGCTTCAGGAGACACACTGCGCATGTGCCAAGCCTGGACGCAAGCACGCTGAGTCTCCTGAAGTCAAGCTTCAGGAGATGCACTGCACATGTACCAAGCCTGGCGCGTGCGCAGTGCGGCGGGGTTGTGGCCCTGCCCCCGACCCGCCCTGACCTGACCCCAGCCCCGCCCCCTGACCCTGGCCCGCCCCCAACTTCCGGCGAACCGGATCTTGGGGTTGGCTGGGCCCACCCCTGGTGACGTCCCAGGTGTAGCCAGTCTGCATTGCCTCATTCAAACTGAGCCCCCCAAAATCGCTGGGTGCTTGTATCGCAAAGAACTCCATCCCCACTAGGTTTGAGATGCCAGCCAAAGGCTGCCATCCTAAAGACACTTCCCTGGGAGTAAGACCCATTCAACACAATGGAGCTTACTTTTGAGTAGACATGTTTAGGATTGTGCCAAAAGGCTATTTTTAGTTTGGTTGCTTGAACATATTGCCCTATATATTTTTTATTTGTTTAAAATGGCTTTTCTTGTGGATTTTCTATTTTGTAAACCAACTTACCCCCAAATCCAGAGTAACTCTGGGAGCACGTAAGAGGCATTCAGTAGTTACTGCGCCACCTAGTGAAAACCTATGGGAAAATTCATATTACAATCCAGACCAAATTATTCTTACACCGGAGCAAGGACTCCCCGTAGTTACTCTGAATTTGGGGGTGAGTTGATCTGTGTTGGAAACACTGAGTATTCATTGAGTAAATAAATTAATAAAACTGGGCGCAGGAGGAGACAAGTGACTTGGGAGGGGCTGTTTGCTTCCCAGAATGAAAAGGGTTTCCTTTACTGGCGTTGCTGTTGTGTTTTGGCCTGACTAATTCGCCCAGCGTGCGCTTGGTGGAAATTGCTGTTCCTTTTTACGATGGCTTTTTTGGCTTCCGTCCTACCCGGTCCTCGCCAGATCTCCGGAGCGGTTCGGTGTTGGGCAACGGGCACCACTTCAACGCCCTGAGTCACAAGCTTGTCCTCTGGGCCTCGGCCCACACGCATCTGTCTCCGCTGCGACCAGGACGGTGGGAAGACATTTAATTAGACTGTAATTATAGGGCGCTGGCTGACATTATAGTGCTCCAAATGAGTCTTAAGGTGGAGGTGGTGGCGTCCAGGGCAAGAAGGGCGACAGCTGTTTTGGAGCCCAGCGAGATGCTGGGGCAGCACATTTGAGAAAACCAGATGGAAAGCTTCTTAAGGAGCCAAAGAATCAACCTCAACCTGTCTATTATATGATTGATATACAGTAATACCTCCCATCATATTTCCCTGCAAAGCATGGGCACAATCCAGAGTAACTACGGGCAGTCCTTGCTCCAGTGGAAGAACAATTTGCTCTGGATTGCAATATGAATTTCCCATAGGTTTTCACTAGGTGTTGCAATAATTATGGGTGGACATCATGTCTCTTATGTAGACATGTAGTTACTCTGGATTGTAGTGTAGGTGAAACTATCGTAAATGGTCAGGCAGGGAACTGGCGCAGACCAATGGGCACTACTCAGAATACTGTCGCTCCCTGGATTGCTATGGGTGGACCAACATTACACTGATTTTAAGATCGTGGTGGAAGATTTTATTTCCGACGTAGTAATTCTGGACTTCTTTTTTCCTTCCTCCCCGCAGTACTTCTGGCTGTTTGTTCTCTCGCGAGGTTTGGTTGGGATCGGCGAAGCCAGCTACTCCACCATCGCCCCCACCATCATCGGGGATCTCTTTACCAAAAACACCCGCACGCTCATGCTGTCTGTCTTCTATTTTGCAATCCCTCTGGGCAGGTAAGGCACGCTGGGTGACCCCAAAAGGATCTCCAAACAACTGGTGACCAATTTGGATGTGCATTGGGGTGGGCACAGCCTGGCCCAAGAACCGGTTCTCCGGAAGTGGGCAGGGCCAGGGTCAAGGGGCGGAGGCAGGGGCGGTTTGTAATTTAAGAAATACAAAAAAAAATTTAATTACTTACTTCAGAGTAGACCTGTATAGGATGGGGCTCTGAGGCTGCAGTCCTCTCCACACTTTCCTGGGAGTAAGCCCCATTGACTATAATGGGACTTACTTCTGAGTAGACCTGTATAGGATGGGGCTCTGAGGCTGCAATCCTCTCAACACTGACCTGGAAGTAAGTCCCATTGACTATACTGGGACTTACTTCTGAGTAGACCTGAGTAGAGCTGCAGGATGGGGCTCCGCCTCTTTAGCCTCCCTGGCCAGCCAGGAGAGGCAGGGAGAACGTGGCGTCGCTGAGCTCCCCCTCCAGCCTCCCTAGCCGGCCAGGAGAGGCAGGGAGAGCGTGGTGGTGCTGCGCTCCCCCTTGCTGCGCGGCCAAACCGGTCCGCACATTTCTGGGGCCCCCTGACACTGCCAGTTCGCCAGCGGCAGGGGGATTGGAAGATCCGGTCCCCCAGAACCGGAGCGAACCCCCTTGTGCCCACCACTGATGTGCATTGAACAAATCCTGAGCATCTGCGCAGCATGGAAAAGTGTTCAGAGTATGTGCCACCAGTGGTCCACAGGTGAGCCGTGAGAGTTTGGACCATTTATTGATTCATAAATTTACTGATAGGGTTATTAATAGGGTTATTAAGGAATTGAATCATCCACCAGCAGCATAGTGTGCCTTGTCAGTTGTCAAGGACTGATGGTGTGCCTTGTCGAAGATTCATAGGGTGAAATCCAGAGTAACTACAGGGAGTGCTAGCTCCTGAGTAAGAACAAGTTACTCTGGATTGCAATATGAATTCCCATAGGTTTTCACTAGGTGGTGCAGTAACTACGGGTGCATGTAATGTCTCTTATGTGCTCCTGTAGTTACTCTGGATTGTGCCCATAGTGTGCCTTGACAAACTTAGCACCTGCTTGGTGTGCCATGAAATGAAACAGATTTAAAATCCCTGTTTTTGTTATTGGTTCAACAACAACCCTGCAAGGTAGGATAATTATACAGTAGATTGTGTCAATTTTTAGAGTGTGAGCATCTTGCGGCAGGGACATGGTGTTATACGATGTGAGCATCACGCACATTGATGATATTATGCGTTTTGGCCACAATCCTAACCATACCTTCCTGGGAGTAAGTGTTATTGAACACAATGGGACTTACTTCCGAGTAGCCATGCTTAGGATGGCGCTGTTTGTCTTTGGACTGGTTGACCATCCCAGGGCCAAGAGCAGCCCAGCTCAGAAAGTTTTGCAGCCTGGTTTTGCTACTGTTTGGGGAGTCGCTTCCTCTCTCGCTCCCTTTCCAGTTCTCCTTATCAGCCTGATTCTGTGCTCACGAGGAATTCTCCGTGTCCCGAATGCCTGACCCCCACGTCCCGAGGTTGCAGACAGGATGGCCACACGGGATTCGCTTCCCAAATTCCAGTCGGCAAGGCTGTTTCCTGCGGAGCGGTGCGGCCCTGACTGTTTATTTCCATCGGGGAAAATCCTTCCCGTAATCAGCCGAGGGTCAAAACATCCGTCGTGGCGACGCTTAGCACCACATTGCAGCCCAGGAACGCTAAAACCTTGAAAGCGAAAACGTGTGGCACCCCTCGCAAGACTGCTGGGAAGCAGAACTTGGCTATGGGCAAAATCCAGAGTAACTACGGGGAGTCCTTGCTCCGGTGTAAGAACAACTTACTCTGGATTCCAAGATGAATTTCCCATTGGTTTGCACCAGGTGGTGCAGAAACTATGGGTACACATAATGTCTCTTATATGCTCCTGTAGTTACTCTGGATTTGGGGTGTAGACTCTGGGATGGAGCCATCTTGACTTTGGTCCCAGGTTCCATCCTGGCAGATCAGACTGAGATCAGGAACCCTGGAGGGCTGCCACCAGTCAGTGGGTCTTGCAGAGGATCCTTTCCGACCGACCACCCTCCTCAACTATAGAAATGAATCTGCGGGTGGCTTCCCCAAGGTTCAATGGGAAGTCCATCTGGTCACATCCAGGAGGTTCTCCGAGGACCTCTACCCAGGGAATCAGCAGCCACTAATATTCACATCTGCCGGTGTTGAGCCCCTGGATAAAGGGGGCCCACTGATAAAGGGGGCCCACTGTTTCTGACTCTGTAGGTGGCAGGTGTGTGTTTTTTCTCTGTGTGTGTATGCGTGCATGTGTGTGTGTGTGCATAAGTTAAGCTAATGGCCTGAGAAAGGTGGGATATAAATTTTTTAAGTAGGTAAGTAAGTAAGTAAGTAAGTAAGTAAGTAAGTAAGTAAATAAATAAATAAATAAATAAATAAATAAAGGGATGGGTACTTAAGATCTTAGGTCTTTGCAGTCTAGCATCTTGGTCAGAGGATATTTAAGTTTAAGGTTGGGCTGGTTATGGGGCAGAACCCCGTTCCTCTTTTTATGTATTTTTACAGGTATTGTTTATTTTAGTGATTATTTATTGTTCATTTCATTTATTATATTGGTTTATTTTATTCTATTGTTTATTTAGTTATTGTTTACTTAGTTGATTACTGTTTGTCTGTTTTCTCTTTATATATTTGTATAGAAATAAATTAAAAATATTAAAAACACAACCATACCCACCCCTCTTCCATGATCTTCCCGCTAGAACAGATCAAGGATGATTAACAAGTGAATGGTCTTGTTCTGCTTTTCTTTCTCCAGCGGCTTGGGATACATCACCGGATCGAGCGTCAAGCAGGTCGCTGGGGACTGGCATTGGGCCTTGCGGGTGAGCAGTAGCCTCCTCATTTAATACCTTCCTTGGGCAGCAATCCTAAAGACACTTTCCTGGGAGTAAGATCCACTGAACACAAAGGGGCTTACTTTTGAGTAGACATGGTTAGGATTGTGCTCTTTATCTTTCTTTGTAGAGATACCTTTATTTTTATCTATATACCTTTTTAAAAGCCTTTTCATAAAGATTTCTATCTTCCTAACATCTGTCTCAAAGTCCCACTTATATGTACATTTACATACATAAGTACATTTATATGTACATATATGTACCTTTAATTAAGGGGAACTTGGACGATAAGAGTTCTTGAGCTGGCGGGAAGGACTGGATCGCTCCGGCTGCAGGTGGTGGGACATGTTACTTTTGGTGCCCCCTTGCATTGCAGTCTGCAAGTAGAAAACTAGTATAGCCAGCCATATGTCCTGATCTACTAGCTTTCCAGATCCAGGGAGGATACTTTGCATTGTTTTGATTTAACTCATTTTTTAAATGCCGTTTCCTGCATGCAGGCTGAATTGGGGCCCCTCATGATTCTACCCTTGCATTATAAAACTTTCTCTTGACCTGGACCACTTCTGGCTGCAAGTGGGATGATGACGAAGGGCATTGCAAATTCGAAGGAGCCGTATAATAAAAGCCCATCCTGCATATAGAAAATTATATATTCTCCCCCCACAAAAAAAAATTTTGAAATGGAATAAGCATTTCAAGGCTCTAGGGAAAATAGCATGTGGTACAGTCCTTCCCAGGTGACATTGTCTACAACAGGAATAAAATCTGAAATATAGCTGAGTATGTTTCTGGACTATGTTGGACTGAAGGCCGGGTAGGGAAGCAAAGGTACTGCTGTGGTGACCCTTTATTCCCGTGAGTGTCCTTAAGCTCCACAAAGTGTACTTTCCTGTTTGGGGCAAGGGATGCTTTGTCTCACTTTGCATTTATTTTTCTGTTTCCTTTTGTTTTCTCCCCTCGGGGACCTTGATGGGAGGAATTGCACACAATGCATTCCCGGGTCCGAGGATAGCCGGGCCGACAAAAAGCCAACAGGAAACGGGCCGGTGAAACTGTTGGCTGACCTCTGACCGTGCCTGGCGCCTGGCCAGCTGAGGTCTGAACTCCCTGCTTTTCCCAGTCCTCCCATTTCAGGCCGTGGCATTTTTCTGGGTGTCAAAAGGGTTTGCGTCAGTGTCCTGATTCCCAGATCTGTGGGTCCCCTTGAAAGAGGGAGAGAGGATCAAACGGCTCTGCAAACACAAGGAGAGCCTGGCCGAATCTCACCAAAAGTTTCCAGGATGGCAAATCGGGGCCTGATTAATGTAAACAATATATTACTTATTAATAAATTTAAAACCATTACATATCATTTGTGAATTGCAAGGAGGCTACATGCTGCCTGCTCACAAGGAAAAGGAGGACAAGGAAGATTTTTTTCCAGGACACAAAACGTATAAGGAGGACATCTGATCTTCCAACTTGACTTAGACCTGGAAGATCCAGGTTTAAATCCTGCTCAGCCACAAAGCTTCCTTGGTGGCCGAGGACCAGTCACTCTGTTTTTCTCAGCCTCACCTACCTTCCAGGGTTGTTGTGAGGACACTGTATGTACCACCCTGAGCTCATTGGAGGGAGGGGGATATAAAATGCTGAACAATAAATAAACTCTTTCCTCCTCTTGCTTCCCAGCAAGCAGCACCCAGAGTCTCAAGTTGCAATCCTAACCTCACTTACTTCGGAGTAAGTCCCATTCACTACAATGGGGCTTACAGCTGAGTAGCCTGAGATAGGATTGAGCTCTTAGTGTCTGGGAGAGCACCTGCTTTGGGTGCAGAAGGGCTGAGGTTCAGTGCTGGCGTTCCTGGCAGGGCTGGGCAAATCCCTTGCTGGAGACCCTGCAGAGCTGCTGCCAGTTAGTGTAGTGCAGGTCGGTCTGTAGGAAGCAGCATCCTGTGTTCATACATGTGGTGTGTCAGGGACCGGCACCTTCACCTTCTTTTCCTTTGCCAGGTCTCCCCACTTCTCGGCATGATCACAGGGACGCTCATCTTAATATTTGTGCCGGCCGCCAAGAGGGGCAACGCGGAGCAGCTGGGAGCGCAGCTGAAGGCTCGGACCTCGTGGCTGAGAGACATGAAGGCCTTGATCAGGAAGTAAGAGAGCCGTGCCGGGAACTTGTGTGCTGCTGGAGAGCAAGATCCAGCACTGGAACCACCTCTCGTGGCTCCAACCACCCTTGGAGCAGGGTGTGGATGCATCTTGTTTTGAGAAGGGGCTGTAGACCAGTGGTAGCACCTTCTAGTGCAATCCTAAACACACTTCCCTGAGAGTAAGTCCCACAGTTAGACACACATAGGATTGCACCCTTGGTTTTGTTGCGCATGGAATGCTCCAGGTTTTATTCCCTGGCAGCCCCTCCGGGGAAGGCAAGGGGAGCCCCTCTTTGCAAACCCAAACAGGTGCTGCTAGTCAGTGTGGACAGTGCTGAGCGGGATGGACCAGGGATGGGATCAAGAGAAGGCAAGCTTCCTGCATGCACATATATCCGTGCAAGGTATCAGTGCAGCCGCTGGAAAGGCATGGCGGTGTGTCGGGGTCTTTGCATCCGTGTGTGTCGGGATTTCGGCATCCAGGTGTCAGCAGGGAGACTCCAGTCCAAACCCTCACTCAGGCTTCAGGCAAAGCCCTCTTTCTCTCTCACGGGGTGTCCATGAGGATATACCAGGCAGGACAGGAACATGTGCCCCGCCGTGAGATCCTTCGAGGAAGGGTGGGGCGGAGACGTGGTCGCAAATCGGCGACAGTGTCCCGCGAGGCACGGGCTGCCATTTCCCGTCTGCAGAGCTGGAAGTATATTTTCAACTGTTTATATAAACCATTCCTGTTTTGCTCGTAGATCTGGGCTGCAAGAGCGGTTCCCTCTTGGTTTGAAAGAGGTGGAAGGCTGGGTGTTGCCAACAGGAAAATGCACCCTTGGGTGCCCTTTGGGGAGAAAGGCGGAGTGCAGATCCCGTAAATGAATTCAGCAACATGTAATGCTGCCCTTTGCAACCAGAGCACATTGGTGTGCACCACGAAAGGCGCACTGCAAGGGTTTGGAGCGCAGCGGTGGCACATGGCTGATCAAAACCTTCTGGTTTCTGTGGCTCTGTTTCTAGGGCAGGGTTGGTGGGAAGGAGGACAGACAATTCATTACTACAGACACTTGTCCTAGAAACCGAGCTACAGAAGGAAGAATCTCTCCGGAGGAGGAATCCGAGGCCTAGACCATAATAGTCAGGGTGGCACCCGCAGAAAAACCCTGAAAATTGCTGATCCTGGGGATTTGCACATACAGTGGAGATCCGTGATTTTCAGCCACTGTGCCGTGGCACACTGATGTGCCGCATGTGGATAGCTGGTGTGCCGCAGGAAGTGGAGAAGGATGAGTAGGACTACTGGGGAAATTGAGCCCCGTTATTAGTAGGCCAAGTGGGGATTTGGACCCTCTTCCTGCAGCATGTTGTGCCATATCAGTGGTCAAAAAACTGATGGTGTGCCTTGACCATTTTAGTGCCTGCCAGTCTGCCATGAGATGTAAAAGGTTGAAAATCTCTGGTGTGGATCCAGTTTGCTCCCTGGGTACTCCACCGTTGCTCCCTGGGTACTCCCTGGGTACTCCACCATTGCTCCCTGGGTACTCCCTGGGTACTCCACTGTTGCTCCCTGGGTACTCCACCATTGCTCCCTGGGTGCTCCCTGGGTACTCCACCATTGCTCCCTGGGTACCCCACCATTGCTCCCTGGGTACTCCCTGTGTACTCCACCGTTGCTCCCTGGGTACTTCCTGGGTACTCCACCATTGCTCCCTGGGTACTCCACCATTGCTCCCTGGGTACCCCACCATTGCTCCCTGGGTACTCCCTGGGTACTCCACCATTGCTCCCTGGGTACCCCACCATTGCTCCCTGGGTACTCCCTGGGTACTCCACCGTTGCTCCCTGGGTACTCCACCATTGCTCCCTGGGTGCTCCCTAGGTACTCCCTGTGTACTCCACCGTTGCTCCCTGGGTACTTCCTGGGTACTCCACCATTGCTCCCTGGGTACTCCACCGTTGCTCCCTGGGTACCCCACCATTGCTCCCTGGGTACTCCCTGGGTACTCCACCATTGCTCCCTGGGTACCCCACCATTGCTCCCTGGGTACTCCCTGGGTACTCCACCGTTGCTCCCTGGGTACTCCACCATTGCTTCCTGGGTGCTCCCTAGGTACTCCCTGTGTACTCCACCGTTGCTCACACCCCCAACCGTTTGTCTCTCCCCAGCCGCAGCTACGTGTTCTCATCTCTGGCCACCTCTGCCGTCTCCTTTGCCACGGGAGCCCTGGGGATGTGGATCCCCCTCTACCTCCACCGAGCGCAGGTTGTCCAGAAGACAGCTGAGACCTGCACATCGCAGCCTTGCGGGGCCAAGGATAGGTGAGGAGCGCATTGATGGCTCTGTCTTGGCTGGCTTTTGCGGAGACCTGTAGGCCTGTGGTCTGCTCACGGATTTAGTGCCAAAGACGATTCTCACATCTGAACATCATGCTTTCTAGTGAAATGGGTTCTCATGGTAGCCTCAGGTTGTCACAACCAGGGAAGTGGGTGATAACATCCCCATGGGAAGCCACGCTATGGGTCCTGCCCCAGGTGCGGGAGGTTGGCTGCTAAGGGCAGAACGGGAGTCAACCCCTTGATCCCTGTACCAAAGAGATCCAGATGTTTTGGTCCCCAACAGTGGGCATCTCACCCCACATAGCCTGCCAGTGCAACTCTTTCCAGCAGCCAGGGTGACCGACCAGACCTCATGCGCATTAAAACCCACCTATGCAATGCAGAGAATAGCCCAACATATGTATTAATGGATTTTTCCTGTCCTCAGTTTGATTTTTGGCGCCATCACCTGCTTCACTGGGTTTCTGGGTGTGATCACTGGGGCTGGAGCGACAAAGTGGTGTCGGTCGAAGACGCAGCGGGCAGATCCACTGGTGTGTGCCGTTGGCATGCTGGGCTCGGCCATCTTCACCTGCCTGATCTTTGTGGCAGCCAAAAGCAGCATCGTGGGAGCCTATGTATGTATTGAGTTGGGTTGGGATGGGAACTCAGAATAATGAGCAGAAATAAAGAATAAATGATGATTAAATATCCTTAATCCATAAGAATAACTAATGGAGATGGAAAGTACGTGCAAGGTCATCTAGCAGAGGTCTCCAAATGTTCTTGGCCAGGGTTGCATCAAGTATGTGCATCAAGTTAATGAATCGACGGGCTCAGATTTCCAGGATTTCTGCAAGCATCAACACCACAGCACAGAAATAAAGTACACACTTAAATGGACCCCCATTTCCCACAACCCACCATCACAGTTCCAGTTGGGTTCGGTCAGCTGGGTCAAAGGCTCTTAGGGGACCAGAGGCTGGCCATGAGCCAGTTAAAGGCTTGCCATGGGCCACATCTGGCCCCTGGTTTGGGATTTGGAGAGCCCCGATCTGTGGCCAAAAAGATTCCTAGAGCATCTCCAACAGTCATGAAGATCCACAATGAGGGAGAACAAGCCACCCTAATCATTAAGAATTTCTTCCTGAGATCCACCCAAAATCTCCTCTCTTGTAGTTTGAACCCATTTGATATAGTTCTTGCCAGGTACCATCAGAGCACCTTGTGGCAAGGAGTTCCGCAGTTTCATTTCATGCTGGGTAATGGAGCTAATCTCAGCTCAAAGGGGAGGGAATTCCACAAGGTCATCTAGTCCAACCTCTGACACCACTTCCCTTACCAGTCTGTAAACATTTCATTTTATTTCTTTTAAAACCTATGTATTCTGCCTTTCTTTTTTAAAAAAGTGGCTAATGATATTGAAAATAGATTTAGCGATCACTAATACGAGTATGGAGCATGGGTGTTTAATTTCAATTATTACCTGAACTAAGTGAGCCAACATGGCCCCTCTGCCCTTATTATTATTATTATTATTATTATTATTATTATTATTACTATTGGGGAGGACTGTTTCATCATGAACTCAGGTCCACTCAGTGTCTCTGTTCCACGACAGGTCTGCATTTTTATTGGCGAGACTCTTCTCTTTTCCAACTGGGCCATCACAGCAGACATCCTCATGGTAAGTCATGCTGGGCATAGCCCTTTGTGAGCACTGCAACTCTGCAACGGCACTGCGTCGTTTATGGGTCCTGGTCCTAAAGATCCCTAATTTATTGGTCCACAATGTATTGGTATTGGCCAATCAGTCCAGTCAGTCAATCAATCAGTTGGCCATCAATCCATTCCAGGTGCAGGATGCCTTGAGGACCACCTGTTCCCAGATCCCCCTTTTCATGCACCAAGATCTTGCCCCTCGGTGCCGGATGCGGGATGGAGTTGCTAGAGATAAAAAGTAGGAGAGGGTTTTGCCTTGATGCCCTTCCTGGGGGCTTCCTGGCGGCATCTGGGCAGCACTTTGGAGGAAGAGGATGCTGGACTAGATTGATTCTTGGGTCGGATCAGCAGCCTTTGCTGGTGCTCTGCCCGGGCAAGGGAAGTGGCCTCTTCCACATGGTGTGGAAGCACTCCAGGCACCAAGAAACGCACAGCCCAGGCCCAGAAGTGATGATGCTATGAATAGATGCTGGATTGTCAAGACCGGAAAAGGCTGGCGGTGGGCAAAACCAGAGCTTTATCCGGCCTCGACTTAATGTGGCCAGGCCTGCCAGGGCCGCCCTCACATCCTTCCCTGGCACTTCCTGAGTGGTGAGCGGGACGCAGGATCCCACGCTCGTCCCCAGAACAGCCGGGCTTGGCCAACCCTGGTGGGGATGCTGGAGCCAGCCTGGTGGTGTGGTTTGGGCGCTGGCGGTTTCGGGACAAAAATATGGCCAGGGAGGTCTGTAGCTGGTGAGGAGCTCATGTTTTTCCCAAGGGCTCTTATTTGGATCCCACTGTTCTTCCTAAAGGAGGGAGACCCTCCTGGTCTCTGCAACGCACACACACAGACAAAGACTCTCCTTCTTGCAACACTCTTCTTTCACATGCACACTATTTTCTTCCCTCTTTCTATCTTTCACACGCATACATGCACATGCATGCACACAAGTTTGCAACCTTGCCATAAGTGTGCATAACTTAACACAACTTTTCAATTAAATCCTGATCCGCACCAGTTTGGGGGCCGGTTGAAATGTTTCTAATTTATCTCATGAATTGCCTTCAGTGCGCAGCCCTCCTTGTTAACCCTTTGCTGCCCTTCACCTTCTTCCCCCAGTACGTGGTCATCCCAACACGCCGGGCCACAGCAGTGGCACTGCAGAGCTTCACCTCGCACCTTCTGGGAGACGCCGGGAGTCCCTACCTGATTGGGTTTGTAAGTGCCGTCTCTGCTTTCCTGGGGTAGGGAGGTGGGGAGCCCTGCCCGTTGCTCTGCGATGGGGCTGCAGGGATTCCAAGGAGGCTGTCACTCCAGGACAACCCACTCGCTTCCTGAACGACAGGAAACGTGGCTTGGCTGCACATCGGTGGTGGTGCCACATCCAGGGGTTGAAGGTGGAGGCGGGAAGAGAGAGCGAGACTCTGGCTTGGCCGGCCTTGGAGGAGAAAGAGCCTGCCATAGGGCAAGGATGGGGAAGCTGGTCTGGGAGGAAGCCCAGGGAGGGGGCAAGAGGCAGCAGCGAGGCTCAAGTGGGGCAGAGGAATGGCTCGCATGGCATGGTGAGGCTCCCTCCAAGACTGATTGCTCTGCCCCCCCTTGAGCTACACCACTGATGAGAGGCAAGCCGTAGCGATGAGATGTAGGATTAGGGTGCAAGTGGAACTCCCTCCCCCTAAAATTTAGGAAAGCTAAGAGCTTCAGGTGGAGCATAAAAACTTCCTATTTTTAAAAAGATTTTATTGAGGCGGTGGTTGGGGGGTGATTGTTATTGTTCTTAATGCTTTTAATTGTTTTATTGAACGTTTTTAATTGGTTTTATTGTTAGCCGTCTTGAGTCGGCTATGGCCTTAGAGAGGCAGGGTATAAATTTACTAAATAAATAAAATAAATAAGCCTAACCCCTTCCCCTCCAGTCCCCGAGTCCACTGGGACTTTGGTACAGTACCCTTGTATGGTGATCTGACTGTACCATGTCTGTGCCAGTCTGGAATCCACATGTGTGCCTCCTCGCCCAGGCTGTGCCACGTTGGGCTATTGGGGTTGGCAATCCAAGGCCCACAGGACAGCTCCGGCCCTCTCCTCAAAGCCACCCGCCCCACACAGAACTCATGCAGAGCCACTTCCGGGAGCTCAGTGATGATGTGATGACTGAAAGGGTCACTGACCCCTGGGCCAGATGGACCAAGCAAGGGTCTGTGCCAGTCGGAGGTCATCTCATTGGGAATGTCCCTGGTCTGGACTGCTTCTGCCTGTCCATGGAAGGACTTTGCCAATGTCCCAATGGGAGAGGGCACCCTCAGATGTGTGGCAGTTTGCATGCTGCTCCATGATGTGCTGAGTATCCCCTGCTCACTGAGCAAGAGGTGCTTTTTCAAGTGCAGGGATTCGGGGGGAGGACACTGAGATGGAGGGACCACTACCCGAGCTCCATGTCCTCGAGGTTTTATGGTTAGAGCCGGAGGAGATGATCTTTGATGAATCGAATCTGGCTGTTCGGGGACACCTGGAGGGCTCCTTCCAAGCCAGAGGCTGATGTTGGAAACACTGAGAATCAGCAAGGAAGGTTGTAGAGGAGCCCAAGGTATGGAGGATCCCACTGGTGTGGAGCATCAGCTCCTGGGGCGAGCTTGTGACTTCTGTCAGTGACCACGTCCCCCACGGCTCTGGAAGGAAATAATTACTTTTGCTTGTCAAGTTCCATAAGCGGAGCTCGGCCTGGAAATAACCCCCCCTCCTGAATTTGCTTCCTCTCCAGATCTCGGATGTGATACGGCAAAGCACAAAAGAGTCTCCGCTCTGGGAATTCCTCAGCTTGGGCTACGCGCTGATGCTCTGTCCCTTTGTGGTCGTCCTGGGGGGGATGTTTTTCCTGGCGACGGCCCTCTTCTTCCTCAGCGACCGTGCCAAAGCTGAGCAGCAGTGAGTACCCGGCACTGGGGCATGTGTCCTGGAGGGGCTTCGAGGGGCTTTGCCAAAGAATGCGGGCGTCCCATCCAACATTGGACATGTCTTTGGGGCATGTCTGCATTACAGTTTCAAACTGATGTGGTTTCATATTAAGGAACCTGAGAAACCATATTAAGGGGTTTCCAGTTCCAAGGCAGGGCCATTCAGTGGCATAGCTAAGGAGAGTTATGGAGGTCCATTGCCCCAAGGTGCCTTTTGGAGACCTTCTGAGCCTGGGAAGGCCTCCTTGACCCCCAGAAGGTCTCTTAAAGGAATATGTGGTTGTAAGCAATAATGGGAAGTGCCTTTCAAAGGACTCCATGAGGCCTTGAAGGGTGTTTGGAGAACGGGGGTGTTAAGGATTTATGCCCCCGGGTGCCAGATGCTGTCACTATGCCACTGGGGGACAGTGACCTCAAACAGGGGTGTCCAAACATTTTGGCAGAAGAGCCACGTCATCTCCCTGACCTCTTCTTTTTGGTTGGGGGCTAAAAAAATGTATACTTCAAATTTGAATAAATTTGCATAAATGTACCTATAAGAGAGTATGAATAAATTTACACAGAAGGGTGTGTTAGAAACAGATCCGGCTTCCTCATGGGCCAGATTGGAGGTCTTGCCACTTTGAGGCCCGGCGTGTCGTGGGCAGCATCTGGCCAGGGTTTGAACACTCCTGCCCTAGAGCAAAGAAGCATCATTGCCACTGCCTGGCAGGATCTTTCTAGGGCTTGGGACCTTTTCCAGCCTTTGTTTACATTGCAATCCTAAGCACATTACTCAGAAGTAAGTCCTGTTGTATTCAATTGGGGCCTTCTCTTTAGGATTGCGGATTTAGGCTGCAATCCTAAAGACACTTTCCTGGGAGTAAGACTCATTGAACATAATGGGGCTTACTTTTGAGTAGTGATGGTTAGGATTGTGCACTTAGAGCATCAACTGTGTGCTCTCTGAGTGTTTGCCCATCCTTGGAAATGACGATTCCCAGCCAGGGTCCTTCGGGAAAAGGCAGCTAAACTAATTTTGAGACCACTTGAAATGTAGGATGAAAACCAAGTGCAATTAGAGTAGCTTGTCCAGGTGCTCCAAAACATCACCTCCATTGCTTTGTCTTGGAAACTCCAGAGCTGAACCTACAACCTCACAGGGTTGTTGTGAGGATAAGTAGCAGATGAGAGGGAGAGGAAAACTTGGTGTTCCATCCTTGGAGGAAACTATGGCTAGAAATGCAATGGGCTTACTCCTGCCAGGAGGTGAAACAAACCAAAAAAGCCAAGAGGAGAGGCTCCGTTTGTGGGTGCTTAAACTGTTCACCAGATGCACCCCCTCTAAATCAGGTCAGCACACTATACATTATATGTATAATGTACACAGTGGCCACTCACTTGAGCGCATCAAAAGAACCGTGCAAAAATTTGCACATATCCTGCACATGGTGTGCACCAAAGCAGTTGCTCGGCCGAGTTAATTAAGGTATAAGTTAAGGTATATGTGTGTGTGTTATAAAATACTACATGGGTATGGAGTAACTCCTGGCAAGTTGGTTCTTCCTGGTCCTATATGATTGCTTGGGAAAACAGAAACTATATGTGTACATCCGGAGCTACGTGTTTTTCAGTACCGACTTGGATCAGCTCCCTGTTGGCAACTCCAGTATCTCAGAAGATGCTGCCACTTGATGGCCACAAAAGATTTTTGGGGGTTAGTTGGCTTTTCATTTCTTCTGCTTGCTGGGCAGGAGAGGGAGGGGAAGGGAATGCCAGCTACAGGGCATCTCAACACAATGGCCACTCACTTCAGAGCATCCAAAGATCCATCCAATGATTGGCACGTACCCTGCACATGGTGTGCACCAAAGCCATTGCTCGGCCAAGTTAATGAAGGTACAAGTTAATGTATCAGGCCAGGAGCGCAGAACGTTTCCCGTTGGCACCTGTGCCCCACTGACCGAGGGAGCAGCAGACATCCACCCAGTGCGCGTGGGATGCTTCTGCATGTGAGCTCATCGATCTCATTGATCAGTTCCTCATTGATCTCGTTCATCAATTGCTTCCCTTCGATATTGGAGAGCTGCAGCTTTCCTACCGTGAAATTTTTATGACTTGGCTCGTTCAAATGTGTGGACATTTTTTGAGATGCGCTGTATACAGCCACACGCACGTGCCTGGTGGGAGCACAACACAAAAATGCCGTCATCGGAATTCTTGTGGGAAACAGGATGTTCTGGACCAGGCTCATGACTCCAAAACATCTCGGATTTTGGGTGGGAACGGCTTCTCGTGTTAGACGGCACATTTTCTGAACGTTGTTCCGTGTCCACGTTGTATTTCAAATTTGGATTTAGGGGTTGGACTAGATGACCTATGAGGTCCCTTCCATTTCTGTGATTCTACGATTCTCTGCCCGCATTCATTCTGCCCGGCAGGTCTCAAAACTCTCTTTTTTATTCAGAATATCCCCTTCTTTAGCCATCAATTTTGAAACTATATATATATATATATATATATATATATATATATATATATATATATATATATATATATATATATATATATATATATATATAAATCACTGATATATATATCAAATCTCCCCTATCTATCTATGTATCTATGTATCTATGTATGTATCTATCTATCTATAGATATAGATATAGATATAGATATATCCCCTGTAATGTGGAAAGCTCTGGACTCTGAGCTGCATCAGTGGTTTGAGCAGGATGCGTAACTGAGTAGTAGAATTTCATCCATGAGGACAAACATCATGCGGGTCAATTTTTAAAAAGGGGATTGGAGAGATGTTCAGGAAGCTGAATCCCACCTCCCTCCTGCCACAAGCTTCTGAGATTTATTATTATTATTTATTATTTATTTTATTTATATCCCGCCTTTCTTCCCTAATAAAAGGGAACCCAAGGCGGCCAATTCAAAACAACAATAAAACACCATTAAGAGTAGATAATAATAAATACAGATTAAAACACAATTAAATTCCGGTAGATGTTGTCGGTAGATCTTCCTGACCAAGAGAACGGGCAGCTCGCTGAAGGCTCTTAAAAGCTGATCTGAGATTCTTGGGAAAGGGAATTCTGAGCCCAGCTGGATTCTGTCCTCCTACCTTCACCAGCTTCCTTCTTTCCTTCTCTCTCTTTCTCTTTTCCTTCCTTCATTTCTTCCTTTCTTTCTTTCTTCCTTCCTTCTTCTCTCTCTTTCTCTTTTCCCTCCTTCCTTTCTTCCTTCCTTCTCTCTCTTTCTCTTTTCCCTCCCTCCTTCCTTCTCTCTTTCTCTTTTCCTTCTTTCCTTCCTTTCTTCCTTCTTTCCTTCCTTCCTTCTTCTCTCTCTTTCTCTTTTCCTTCCTTCTTCTCTCTTTCTCTTTCCCCCCTTCCTTCCTTCCTTTCTTCCTTCCTTCTTTCCTTCCTTCCTTCTTCTCTCTCTTTCTCTTTTCGTTCCTTCCTTCCTTCCTTCTTCACTTTCTTTCTCTTTTCCTTCCTTCTCTCTTTCTCTTTTCCTTCCTTCCTTCCTTCCTTCCTTCCTTCCTTCCTTCCTTCCTTCCTTCCTTCCTTCCTTCCTTCCTTCTCTTTTCTTTCTCTCGCTTTCTAGAACCATCTGAAGCGTATACGCCTGGGGTTCGCATACGCTCCGCTAGCAGATGACTGTCCGTTGGCTGCAGCTTGCTGGGAAGGAATGCGTATTGTCCGCCTTCTGTGATTTTGAGGACGGAAAGCGCAGGAATCCAAATATTATAGGATTGGCCCGCTAAATGATGTAAATTACGAGATCACAGCAGGGGAAGGAGGAGGAGGAGGAGTTGGCAATACTGCTAAGCTATGGAGGAAGGAGGAGGAGGAAGCCAGTCTTCCGAAAGCAAAGCATGCACCTCTTTCTGCCAGCCAGCAAGCCCCGGCCTAAAGGGTCTGTGGTTGCTTTGCATGATATAGAGTGGATCCCCCCCCCCCCGCTAGTGCAATCACGAGGGGAATGTTGAGCACTAATTCCAGCCAGCCTGTCCTTTGCACGCTGATGCACCGAGAATGCTCACCTGATTAACACAACCCTAGTGGACTGAATCACACCAGGTTGTCGTTGTTGGAGTGTTTTGGTACTGCTTTTTCCTACGAAGCTTTGTCCAGTTAATCCTGCTGAGTGTGCCGTTTCTCCGCCTTGCAAGCGACGGACGTGACAGTCCTGGAAAAGGGGCTGATCTTGGTGCACAACTCCCCAAAGAAGAAGGGGGGGCTTTTCTTGCCAGGGGACTGGCAATCAACTGCATTCCAAATAATGAGTCTCCGGAAGATTTTTTAAAGAACAAATTATTGGAAGCCCTTTTCACGGTTGCAATTAATCTGAGGGATGGATTGGCTGAATGCTGCAGCCTGGGCAGGAAGGGGCTGTAGCTGGTGCAGGGCACAGGGGGGTATCTGTGGCCACGTCTCTGGCCTGGCAAAGAGCCGCCAGCTGCCGGGGTAGACAGTCGGAGCCCCCTGGACCACTGGTCTGACTCAGCAGAGGCTGCTTCCTACGGTTGAGAAGTCTCAAAGCAATGGCAAGTGTTGGGGGTGCTCCTCAAGGGTTGTCCACGCTCATCCTGGGGGGGATTCCTCACTAAGTCCCCATTCAGGGATCTGAATTTTGGAAACCATGACGGGCAGGCATTGCTGCCAGATGGACACGGTTGCTGGTTTTGTCCCGATGCCTCTGCCGGTCAAGAGTGTGGATTTCTCGAGCCGGCTTCCCGGCACTGTGGGCTCCAGGGAGCAGAAGTGATGTGCGTGTGACGGGGTTGTGGGCAGGGAGTGAGTGGCGTGTGTGCTCTCCTCCCCAGCGGCTCAAATGTCATACCAACAATGCAGGCCGATCACTGCGTTCTGAGTGGGTTCCTGTGGTTTGGTTTGCTCGAGATGCTGGGCGGGTGTGTTTGTTCTTCGGAATATGTCCGTTTTCCAGCCAGGACGCAGAATTGTGCAGTTCTCTGCGTTGCGTGATGGAGGCAGGGAGTGGGCGCCGAGCACAGTTGGGTGACAAAGGGGACCACATCCAGGGGTGCTGATGGCTTTGGGCCTGGTGTGGCGACTGAGGATGTTCTAGCGGTGCCCTTCTTAGAAGCGAGGCAAGCTGGCGCCCTGACCTGTCTATTTTTGTGCTGTCTCCCCTCTGGCATCCTTCCTCTTTCCATCTTTGCCATGCCACACGGCTGGTGATCATGGCCTTTGAACATGCTCAGCACATCAGACACACCAAACCAACCCCTTTCTCAATCCTCACTGCCTTCCCAGGGCTGCTGTTGCAGCCGGAGGACCAGGGTCTGCGTGGCTGATGCATCCCTGGGTAGTTTCCTTTTATTTGTGTGTGTGTGTGTGTGTGTGTGAGAGAGAGAGAGAGAGAGAGAGAGAGAGAGAGAGAGAACACCACCCAGGCTTTGTTTGCCAATCAACTGGATTGTCAGACTGTCCAATAAATTATTTATGGCACTGGCAGTGGAATCGCAGGTTGTGCGTCATGTTCGCTCACCCAGAATTGTGTGACAAACACCCCACACCAACCTCTGAAGAAGAACATGATCTTTGTGGACATTTTCATGCCAGGATCAGACATACAGTTCTGTGTCTGATCCTTTACCCCCTTTACCTTTATCCTTTACCCCCTCGTTCGCTTGCACTTCAGCTAGTGATAGGGCATGCTAGGTAATTTGTGTTGACAGATCTAAATAAATATTAATCATAGAATCATAGAATCCTAGAGTTGGAAGGGACCTAGTAGGTCATCTAGTCCAACCCCTGCCTGCAGCAGGAAATCCTCCTAGATCATCCCCGACAGCCTCTGCTTGAAGACCCCCAGTGAGGGAGAGTCCACCACCTTCCTTGGCAATCTCTTCCACTGCCGAACCGCCCTCACCCTCAGGAATTTTTTCCAGATATCCAACTGGAATCTCCAACCAGAATATTTCTAATAATAGAAATATTAGTATTTATCCAACTTTAGAGCATTAGGGCCCATATCCTAAAGTTAAATTAAGCCCTTTGCGATGGAGCAGTTAAGGTGACTTTCCTTAAGATAACCCTAGAGCACGTTTCTCAAAGTGGGGGTCGGGACCCCTTTGGGGGTCGCCTGGAGCTTTCCTGGGGGTCACCTAAAGACCCCTGGAGCAGGGGGCCAGGTGGGAAGACCTGGCAGAAACACTGGAGCTGCTGTGGCTGGAAGAAGCCGCTGAGAAGCAGCTCAGAAGGAGCCTCTGAGCTGGTGTGAGACCAATGTGGAGCCTTGGGGTGGGGAGGTGCCCGACACACTCACCACAGACAGCAGCCTCCTCCTCCTCCCAGTCCTATGGAGGTCTCCTCACAAGTCAGTCCCATGATAGTGAGCAGGGCTTACTCCCAGGAAAGTGCTAGGATTGCAGCCTTAGAGCCCAATTCTATGCATGTGTACTCAGAAGTCATTCCCATTCAGTTCAGTGAGGTTTACTCCCAGGAAAGTGTGCATAGCACTGCAGCAGTAGCAATGAAAATAATTTTGTGGTTGGGGGTCTCCACAACATGAGGAACTTACAAAGGGGTCACAGCATTAGGAAGATTGAGAACCACTGCACTAGAGGGTGATGTAACTACGTGGACCCGTAACTGCTCTGGATTTTGCCCTAAGACTGCAATTCCTAACCTAGGGTACAATCCAGAGTAACTACCAGGAGTCCTTGCTCCAGTGTAAAAAACAATTTATTCTGGATTGCAATATGAATTTCCCATAGGTTTTCACTAGGTGGTGCCATAACTACAGGTGCACGTAATGTCTCTTATGTGCTCCTGTAGTTACTCTGGATTGTAGGGCTAGTCTGGCACAACTCATAGTTCCTTCCATCACATCCATTCCTGTGGTGATGTGTAGAGAGGCAAGCGCATGTCTGTGCACTGGCCTAACCCGTGTCCCCAGGAATGGCGCACAAGTGGATTACGGCGCTTTGGTGACACCCCCAGGTCAGGATGGGACTTGGGCCGGGAGTTGTGCCAACCTACCTGGGGTGAGGGTTGCAGCCAAAGTTCCCCCACTCCCTGCCCTATTCCAGTGCCATAGTTCCCCTTGCATCTCTCAACTTCTTGGAGCCGGTGGAGGAAGCAGCGGCTGACTTAAAGCAATGTCATCGTTAGCGCTTTCCCCTGGGGGGCCAACTGGCCTTGGGGTCACCAGGCAGGCCCCGCTCCCTCCAGAGCCGGAGTGGATGCCATCGCGCATCAAGCCGTTTGTCCCTGGATGGAATATTTATAGATCGGCCGTCGGCCCTTCTTGCCTTTCCTCCCCCCCCCCCCCCCCCAAGACTTCCCATTTAGGGCTGTGGCAGTTCCATGATTAATCAGCTGGCTTAACTGACTCAAAACCTCTGGGTCCACAAAAGGAATGTTGGTGTTGAATGCGGCAAGTCGGTCCCTCCTTCATGGATACAAAACTCTGCATGACAAATGCTCATTTTAAAGGTGGGCACCTATGGGGGGCTGCAGGCTTTGCTTAAGACGGCGGCTTTAGTTTTGTTTCATTTTATTGCTTAGGTAGAAGTGCATGCCGGCTGCCTTCCGTCTCTTGGAAGCAGGATGCTGAACTTGCCGGACTGAATGGGGCTCTTCAGCTGCTCAAAATGCGGTTTTTATATCTCAGTGGAACCTCCATGTGCAAGAGCAGCCTACCTGGCAAGACCAATTGCTGTGCGGAAACAGCAGGGGAGGGGTTTTTGGCTTCGTGCTTTGCTTGTTGGATTCCCAGAAGCACCTGGTTGACCACAGAACACCAGATTTCAGGGCCCCTTCCTCGGAGGGGAGACTTGAGTGGGAGACCTGGGTTCAGACATCCTGATCGCCACCACAGCTTATACTGAAGGTGATCCAACCTGAGTTGCAGTTATGGACATGGAGATTATTCGAAGTAACGACAGCAAAGAAAGAAAGAAAGAAAGAAAGAAAGAAAGAAAGAAAGAAAGAAAGAAAGAAAGAAAGAAAGAAAGAAAGAAATGGAAGCTGCATTTACAGACAGACAGACAGACAGACAGACAGACAGACATGGAAGGGATGGATGGAAGGATGGGTGGGTGGATGGAGGGGAGGGAGGGATAGATGGATGGATGGAAGGAATGGATGGAAGCGACAGACAGACAGACAGACAGACATGGAAGGGATGGAAGGGATGGAAGGGATGGATGGATGGAAGGGATATGGATGGAAGGGATGGATGGAAGGATGGGTGGGTGGATGGATGGGAGGGAGGGATGGATGGATGGAAGGAAGGGATGGAAGCGACAGACAGACAAACAGACAGGCATGGAAGGGATGGATGGAAGGGATATGGATGGAAGGGATGATGGAGGGAGGGATGGATGGATGGATGGAAGGAAGGGATGGAAGTGATAGACAGACAGACGGATGGAAGGGATGGATGGATGGAAGGGATGATGGAGGGAGGGAGGGATGGATGGAAGGAAGGGATGGAAGCGATAGACAGACAGACAGACAGATGAGTATTTTAAGATGAATATGATGGAAATGAAAGTGCTTCTCAGTTGGATATTTTAACAAATCTAAGTGATTGGACGTTGTGGCTTCGCTGCAGCTGCAGCCTAGAAACATGATCTTTGTTTTATATTATTGTTTGAATATCAATATTTCAAAAAAGAAGACCTGGTGGGGCAGCCTCGGAAGAGAGGAGGAAGAGGAGCCTGGTGGCAACGGTGGTGTTTTGGAGGAGGTGCCAGTTTGCCATCGGAAGGGCAGGGGAGCCCTGCTGTGGCCCAGGTTCTGCCGTCCAGCTGGGGTGTTAGCAGATTCCCCGTGAGTGACTGCGGATGTGCAGGCAAGGAGGGAAACGTGGCAGGAGTCGCGAGGGTTGTGGAAGGAGCGGAGTGAATGCTGCACCTGGGGCAAGCGAGCAAGCCAGGCCCAGGATCTGGGCCGGGAGCGCTGGCTGCGACGCCTGTGTGGGAAGAAGCAGGGAGTGGGGAAGAAAGAGGAAGGAGCACAGCCACAGGATGGCCACTATTAAGGAAAGCGAAGCCCTTTTCCGAGATGATTCCAAGATGGTTCTTCCAAGAAGGTGCAAGATGATTCTTTCCAAAGGGAGGTGGTTTGGAGCTCTTTCCGGCGGGTCAGGAAAGGCAGCCACGTCCCCCTCCCTTTCAGAGGCACCAAACCGTGGCTGTCATCAAAAAGCAGGATTTGGGAAGGTCTGGGTATACGGAGAGCGTGAAGTTCCACTGCGCCGGATCAGTCCAAGGAGCCCATTGGAGCCCAGCATCCTGCTTCCCACAGCACCCAGCCAGGTGCCACTGGGAGGCTCACACAAAGCAGCGCCAGGCGTCCTCTCGTCCTGCACCTTCACATGTAGACTGCTTCTCTGCATGGAAGCTCCGTATGGCCTGCATCACGGCCTACATGTCATGCAAACATATACGCCTGATGGCCATGTAGTGGGTGTTGGATCGGCCTATTCTAGTCCAGTATCCTCAACCAAAGCAACAGCCCTCCTTCATTCTCTGCCCTCAGCATCTAGTACCAGTAAGGTATACTATCACTGTACATGGAGGTTCTGTTCCTAATTATCATATCGATGAAAAGGGACCGGCAAGCCCTGCTCAATCACTCCAGTTTTGCAGAACAGGCAAGATTTTTTACGTCTGTTGGAAAGTTTGATCAGTTGCCGCGCGCAGGCTGGTTAGTTAGTGTATTAGTTAGTCAATTGGTGGGTCTAGGGAAAAACTAAATTTTTATTATGTTTGTAATAAGTTTTTTTTATTTTATTTGAAATAAGTAAGTCAGTAAATTCAATAAAAATGTGTTTTTCTTTCTTCTGCAGGGTAAATCAACTCATGATGCCTCCAGCCTCTGTGAAAGTCTGAAGGGTGAGTGGTCCCGATTCTGCTTTCAAGTGCGAATGAGGGAGGGTGACCCACCAAGGCAGCAGGATGCCTGTTCTCCATTGTATGCGGTCAGGCTTTGCATCTAGAGGATGCCTGGGGCCCAATCCACCACCTGGACTGTACTTGCAGCATCTCGGTGCCAACACCGTTCCTTGCAACAGGCATGAGAAACCAAGATTTTCCCGTTCATTTGGACTGCAGCCAATTAATTGAGCGAGCCGTTCTCTGTAGTCGGGGTGTAGAAAGACCCTTATTTTGCAAAGCTCCTTGTCCGTTACAGGCGAGACGCCTGCTTGTGTCGCTGTAACTTCCTTTGCAAATGACTGCAATCCAAACTCCAGCCTTACATTTGGGGGTTCCCACAGTGACCAGTCTGGTGCTCCTTGAAGCCCACAAGCAGGGCTGCCGATGACCACTTCCTCATAGTGCTTGGCACTTTAGTGATAGACTGCCCTGATATCTGGAAGCTCCACTCAGTCATCACAAATGGGTAGTAGGCATCTGCCAAGTGGGGGGGGAGATGGTGAACCAACTGAATATTTGTTACAGGGCAGACTTAATGATTACATCCCCAACCTCTCATTCGACCAGCTTCCAAGACCCAGACAGCACACTCTGTAGCAAACAAGAACCCGATCTGTCGCCCCTTGGATGTGGTCCATGTGGCTTAATGGTCCAAGTCAGTGTCTTGATCCGCATCTGTGGCGGTCTGTGCGCCTCATGCTAACAGCTCTTCTTTGTTTGCTTCCGCACAGCTGACATCTCGGACGATGAAGGAAACCTTTTGTGAGCGCTGGCTTCCCGGAGACCCCGAGGCGACCACCTGCAGGAGACCTCCTACCCGCTCCGCACTTGGAAGGAGGGGAAGAAAATTCTAGCAGCGAGCCAGCATCACTGCAGTCTATGCCGTGGGAGCATCACTGAGGATGGACAACCCAGGAGGTTGTGCTTGGCCTCGGCAAGGGTTCCCCTCACCCTCCACTCCAGAGAAAGCTGGACCCAGTTGGACCAGAGGGCTGCTTGCCTACCTGCTGACGGAGCAGCTCCCCTGTCTGCGTTTACCACCCAGCAGGTGGATCTGATGTCCAGCCAGATCCCACTTGGAGAAACCAGCCTTTGCCTTCTGGGCGCAGACGATACCGTTTGAGGATGGGAGACTTTTCGGTCTTGCCGAAGGAGGCCAAAAGGACTGGACTGGGGGGGGCGCATTACTTGTTTTACTTTAAAGGTGTATTTGCACTAGGAAGTGTCTGCTGGAGCTACCTCAGACCCCTTTGGGAGGGTTTGTTTTTGGACCAGCCAGAATTTGGTGTTCAAAATTTCCATTGGGAAATCCAGGAATAGTTTTTGAGTACCTCGGGGTTGAGGGGTACAGGATGATCAAAGCTCTCAAATACAAGCTGGGCTCCCAACGGTCCTCCAAGGCAGGCCCATCCCTCGAAGCCACTCCCTGAGGATGCAAGGAAAGACGGGAGACCTTTTTGCCTCTTGACAGCCGCTGGGAACGGCCTGAAGTCCCTTTCTTGTCTTGGGGGGAACTGGATCGTTTCTGCTGCTTACTTGAATGAAGCAGGTGTAGGGAAGTGCCGTTTGAAATGGTTGGCATCAAACAAGAGAGAGGGAGGGCAGCTGGCACGGGACGGGGGTTCCATCGCCCCCAGACTTTTCCCAGTCTATGCTGGAGCAGGGGGTGGGGGTTCCACCACCCCCAGACTTTTCCCAGTCCATGTTGCATTTTGATGCCTGGCCGAGGTGCTAACCGGAGAGGACGTGGAGTATCCGACCCCTGTCTTCATCCTGGAGATGATGGGCTCCTGGTGGCACCCGGCACCAGGACGGAAGCTGAAAAAGAGGCTCAAGGGTGGTGACGTTCTATCCGGTGGGATCTGGAATGGATTGTGTTCCAAACCCCTCCTCTTGGGATGTGCTCTTACGAAATACATCTCCCCCCACTTTATGTTCCTTTAACTTGCCTTCACTCCAAACTAGTTTAGGCTGAACAGTTGCTCTGAAAAATGAGGACTGTTTCCAAAGAGCTGGTCTCCCCAGCAGTCATCGCACTTTTGCCCAAGTGCCGGCACAGGTGGGGTCCTGGAGCTGTACTGGGCCAGTCCCTGCACTGGACTGGGGAACTGGGGCATGCCGCACCCTGCAAAGGAGATGCACCTTCTTCCTGCTGTATTGATGCTATCAATAAAGGGGTGATCGACACAAGGGATACCAAAACTAGAAAGATGGGTTAGGCTTGTTAATGATGGCAGTGAGTTCTCCGGTGCCCGCTTTGACGCCCTTTCCCTTAAATGTCTAAATTATTTGCCACTTACCTGCATCTAACCCAAAACCTTGAGGTGGTGAGCCCCGTGCCTGAGAAGGCCGGATTGACCCACCCCTTTACTTTCACCCCCCCCCCAAAAGAGCTTGATCTCATCAACGCTGTGTCACTTGGTGTTGCTTTTTGACCCCCTTGACACTGATATGAAGAAAGAGGAGTGGGTTTATTTGTATGAGTTTACTTGTTATACAAGGCAGGACTCTTCATGGTTTTTTCTGATTTCTTTCAGAAGCAAAAACAAAATCTATAGAAATGGCTATTTTTTAAGAGCAATGCAATTAAGTGTGGATCTCAGAGTATAAGGAAAAAATAATCAAATATATATATATATATACATATCTATGTCTTTATGTAAATTAAGAAAATTAAATCATATTTAAACACAGTTTTTGGCCTGGCTTTTACTCCACTCCAGTTCTGATCTGAAACTCTTTGGGTGGCTGGAGAAGTTGTCGCCGGATGAAGCTTCTACGGTTTGCTTGTAATTATATCAGTTCTTGCTGTGATGAAGGGTGCGATCCAGAGTAACTACGGGGAGTCCTTGCTCCGGTGTAAGAACAATATGAATTTCCCATAGGTTTTCGCTAGGTGGTGCCGTAACTATATATCAATGTAAATGTCTCTTACGTGTTCCTGTAGTTACTCTGGATTGTAGGGGGAATCTGGAGAGACTTGCCCCAAGCAGGTGTGTGGCAAAACTGCTCATGTTCTGCACGGAGCCTGTCGTAGAACTGCTCTCCGCTGGGCTCGGGCGCCTTCATCTGCCACACTGTGCCATCTGTTGCCACTCATTGCTCCAGAGAAGGAAGAGACATGGGTTTTTCCCCTGCCTATCATCATGCCACGACCATCATGCTCTCTCCAAGCCAGCTAGAGGGGGGAGCAGTTGGTCTTGGAGGGAGTTCGCATCCCTTTGAGCCACTCCAGGCCATGCGGCCCAATTTGCTTCCCCCAGCCTAGAATGGCTCCAAAGGGGTGAGGCTCCCTCTAAGACTGACTCCTCCACCCCCTCTAGCTATGCCACTGCTTCAATCTGCTGTCCCCAAATCACGCAAAACATTCAAACCAGGAGGCTGCACACCTACACATTATAGATGCAATCCCATGCCTGTCTTCTCAGAAGCAAGTCCCATTATATTCAATGGGGCTTACTCCCAGGGAAGTATATTTAGGATTGCAGCTTATGTCTTGTAACCTGTGAAGGACTTTTCCTCCATGAATCTGTACAATCCCCTTTTAAAGAAATGTAGGCTGGGCACATCTTGTGGCAAGGAGTTCCCCAGATTAATTACATGCTGGGTAAAGAAATATTTCCCGTTATCTGTTCTAACTCGCCTGGCACCCCATTGTAGTGGATGCGTCCTGGTTCTTGTGTTGTGTGAGCGGAAAAAGAACTTCCCTCTATCCATAACCTTCCTGGAAAAACATGGCCAGTACTGGGCTGAACTGGTTGGGAATGGGATGCAATTCAGCCAGGGATTGAGAACCAGGATGATGGAGCAGTTTGGGAGTTGGGCTTAGGAGAGCCAGCAAAACGCCCACTTCGCCTTAAGTCCTGGCTGACCTTGGGCTGGTCTCTCTATCTCACCTACCTTAAAGGGTTGTTGTGAAACAAAGGAGGAAGGAAATAAGTTTGCCCCGGTGCTGTTCGGTATAAAATGTGAAAAATCCTACAAATCAAGGTTTGCACTGCAATCCACGTATCAACACATGCAGCATCGCTGAACTCTGAGCTTTCCTCCAACCCTCAACCCCAAAAATGGTCTTGTCCTATCCAGGATGGTATAGCCTTGACCTTCACCTAGCCAGTGATCAGAGGAAATCCCACTGCCTGCCTCATCTCCCTGTTGGTGAGCTGTGACCCTTCTGCGCTTCTTGCTTCCAATTTGCAGGATTTATGACAAGGCAGGGCTTGGAGCGAGACATCCGAGGAGCGCAGGGTCACCTCCCGGCCTTTAATTAGGGCATAACTTTCTTCCTAATGAGCTTAAAGTGGCTGTGACACCCCTCTGGAACGGCAGGTGCCACCCACTCGCTTCACCGCCAGCAATTTGGTCTGCGGCAAAGACGGACAAAGAACAACGTGGCTTCCCTAAGATCTGGTGCCAGACCCCAGAAAGTATTTGGGAAATACCCGTATTCGTTGGAACTGAATGCACCATCAAATCTAATGTGCACCCCAATTTTTGAAAAGTAAGTGTAAAGACCTCCATTTCCATCACTGTCTTCATTGTTGCTCCCGTTCAATCTCCGTCCCGATTACTTTTGGAGAGCTTCTTCCATGCAGATGGTCCTGCCGCGTGGAGGACAGGACAGGTTTCTGCCCCGAGGAGCTCACAATATAAGAGAGGGAAACAATACAGGCGGCTAAACAGGAAAAGTTTTGATTAAACCTTCTTTGGTTTGGTTTTCAGTGTATGTTGAAGGTCACATAGCCATAGGTTTCTATGCAGGATTTTCCACATTAATACCAAACAGCTCAGGGTGGTGAACATATTTCCTCCTCTCTTGGTCTTCATGACCACCCTTCGAGGTAGGCGAGTCTGAGACTAGTCCAAGACCAGCCAGGACATTTCATGCCGAGTGAGCAAGTCCGATTCCTGAACCACTCCATGATTCTGGTTTTCGGTGCTGGGCTGAATTGGATCCCATTCCCACCCAGTTCAGCACCATTCTGGCCATGTTTTTCCAGGAAAACTGCTCTACACCATTCCATCCTCCTGGCCCTCAGTATCTGGCAACATCTCCAGGAGTGTGGCTGTGCGTTGCGTTCCCTGCGTTCTCTTCCTTGTTTCAATGGCGAGTGTAGGCCTGTCGAAGCCTGTGCACTGACAGTGATAAATGAATAAGCATCGCTCCATAATGAGGTGCAGCATTGAGTGGCACATTGTGTTTTCCTCCCGAGCAGCCAGATGGTGGTCCCCCTTCCTCCTGTCCTCCGTCTCCTCTGCAACCCAAGACTCCCCGGGGAAGTCGGCACTGGGTCTGTTGCGCTCAGCGCCACTTGCCGCAGCCCATCCTGGCTCTCCCCTTTGCGTGTTCGGGCAGGACTCGGAACGTGAGGTCAGGAGGGGCATTTTGGCCACGTCAGCCACGAGAGGCAGCGATCAAGGCACCTTCCTTGAAGGGGACTGGCAGGCTGAGTCGCCAGTTGCTTGGCGAGGCGGCTCGCTTGCGCCAACACCCAGTTTCTCCTTTGCAGGGAATCTTTTCCCGCTATCCTGAGGGGGCTCTGCTTGCTTCGCACACACAATCAACGGAGCAGCTGTTTCCGCAAACCCTGCACAGAGGGAGCCTTTTCTGCCTGCATCTTTAAAGAATAATTAAACGGTAAGCCTGAAAAGAGAGGGAGGGGAGGGAAGAGCTCCTGGCCCTGCTGTGCGTCTCCCTCCTACTCACCCCTCCACATCCAACCCCACTCCACACACAGCCATGCAGGACTGGAGCGGCAGAAAGAGAACACTTTAGTTTTACTGAATTGCACTGTCAAAATTGTAACAGGAAACATATCAGTTTGAGTACCTACTCCAGGCTGGAGCCTACTCAACACAGATGCCCCATGACTATTGATGGGTGTTACAAAAAGAGAAGACGGAGTCCTGAAATTACGCATGAAGCGCATGCACTGAGAGGAGTTTCCCTCTCTCAGTACCAGAAACAGGGTGTCCATCCTGCAAAACCAAACTCTGGCAATTTAGACATGCTTCTCTCATTATTAATCTGTGGAACTCACTGTCGGAAGAAGTGGCGATGGCACTTCATAATAAGTTTGCGACAGACAAGCCACAACTAGGGCCGGAACAGTCCACAAAACCCAGAAGAGTCTCCCAGAAGCTTGGAAGATGTGAAGACCATGGAGGTCCATGTGCCTGGGTGAGAACAGGGTTGAAAATCATTGTTCCAGAGGGATGAACCCAAAAGCAAACTCCCACATGCGCATGTTAAAACAGATAATTTATTCAAACCCGACAACAATGAAAAATATTTTTTTTCTATACATTTATAAAAGCAGCCCCTCCATCCAGCCCTCAGTCAACCCCTCTCTGCCCAGACTGAGCTTGGGCCTTGCCCGTCCTCTTCCTCGACTTCTTCTGTTGGTTCTGCTCTGCCTCCACAGCACCCCCTTCTGACAGCTTCTGCTTCTTGGTGGGGAGGCCCTCCTCTGACTTTGGGCCTTGGGCTGCTCCTTCCCCTTTGTTCTTCCTCCACCTCTTCCTCTTCTTCTTCAGCTGGCCCTGCTCTGCCTCCCCAGTACCCACCGCTGGTATCTTCTGCTTCTGAATGGCTGCAGCCTGCTCCGATGCAGGACCCTGGGCTGCTCCTTCCCCTCTGTTCTTCTTCTTCCGCCTCCTTTGCTTCTTCCTTGCAGGGGTGGCGTCAGCTTCACCCGGCACAGCCCCTTTGCTGCTGTTCTCCAGGGCTTGTTCCAAAAGCTTTTTACGGAGCTTGCGTTTCTTGGAATCTGGCAAGAACCCCTTTTTCTTGCGCTTCTGGGGCTCGGCTTCGGCCTCCTTCTCTGACTTGGGCGCCACTTTCTCCTTGGCAGGTCGTCTGTAAGTAAATATGCAGATATGGTTTGTGCTCTTAAAATATATATATTACACTCGCTGCTAAGTAAGAGGCCTTGTCTTACAAAACAGTGGGATAATAAAAGGATCCCACTGTCCTTTCCCACTGTATCTGTCCATCAGTGGGAGAGGAGGTTCAACCCCCAAGAAAGGGACAATCTGAAACCACCTACGTGAACCCCAGGAGTGTCATGACGTTCCAGTAGATGTCATTCAATCGTGTGGATTTCCCAAATCCTTCATGGTGACTCAATGCCTGCAACACGCCACGCAGCTCTTCCAGATCCACATCCAGCTTCTGGGAAAGAAAAACCACATGCAAAATCAGAGCAGTCATGAAAAATAAGCCGTCTGCACCCCAAAAGATGACATGCAATCATTCATTTCCAGCACATTTTCATATAAACCTTCTGGGACAGTTAATCTGTGGAACTCCTTGCCACATGATGTGGTGTGGGAACCTGGGTCTCAACGCCTTTGGAAGGGGGATTGGACAGATTAACAAAGTACAAATCCATCCCAGGTTACAAGCTGAGATGAGGATACACAACCTTCTGGTTTTATTCATATGTCTGAATGCCAGATGCAAGGAAGTGGCAGCAGGGATCTTGGAAGGGACCCAGGAGGTCATCTAATCCAACCCCCTGCCTGCTGCAGGAAATCCTCCTAGAGCATCTCCAGCAGGTGCTGGTGGAGCCTCTGCTTGAAGACCCCCAGTGAGGGAGACTCCACCACCTCCCTTGGCAATCTCTTCCACTGCCCAACCGCCCTCACACTCAGGAATTTTTGCCGGATATCCAACTGGAATCTCCTTTCTTGCAGTTTGTCCCCTTTGGTTCTAGTTCTGCTTTCAGAAGCAGCTAAGAACAAATTGGCCCCTTCCTCCCTATGGCAGCCCTTCAGGTATCTGAAGAGGGCAATCAGGTCTCCTCTCAGCCTCCTCTTCTCCAGGCTGAACATCCCAAGTCCCCCCCACCTTTCGTGGTAGGGCTTCCCTTCCATCCCACTCATTGTTCTTGTTGCTCTCCTCTGGACTTGCTCCAACTTGGCTGCATCTTTTTTCCAGTGAGGGGCCCAGAACTGAACACAGGACTCCAGGTGAGTCTCACCAATGCTGAATAAAGAGGAACTAGAACTTCCCACGACTTGGAAGCTCCAGTCCTCTTAATGCAGCCTCAAATGTTTTTGCAGACACATCACATGCTGACTCATGTTCAGCTTGTGATCCACGGTGGCGACTCCAAGATCCCGCTCACAGGTTGTGCTGCCAAGCCAGGTATCCCCCATTCTATACCTGTGTTTTTGATTTTTATTGCCTACACCTCTTGTGTATTGCTCCCAAAAAGCAATCTGAGGTGGGTCACTGTGAGATCCTGGACTAGACAAGCTCTGGGCCTGATCCAGTAGGGCTCAGGGTGACACAGTTGGGGGCACAGTTCCCCCACCATATTTGTGCAGCACTTTTGAATGCTTTCCAATCTGCTGAGATGTGGCATTCACTGGAGTTATCCACTGCTGAGTGACCCGGCATCAAGGACATCCCTGGCAGCGTCTCCTTGACTAAATATCGGGAAAGCTGCTGCCAGCCAATGCAGCCGATCCAGGGGTCCGAACCAGGGGTCTGACACGGGAGCTCAGTTCAGGATCAGGAGAAAGCAGCTTTGTATGTTTCACTGGAATACTCAGACAGGGCCATATAACAAAGCACAAGCCCAAGAACGGCAACGGTTTGCCTACCTGCTGTGTTGTGGTTTTGATGAGGTAGTTCAACAGCTCCAGGCATTTCAGGACTTTCTCCTGGTCCACTTTGACCTTGAACTTGCTCACCATCTTCAAAGTCTGGAATAGAAAATTACTGTCAAGAAAAGAGAAGGAAGATTCCTTCCTCCAGTGGTGTAGCTACAGGGGGTGCAAAGCACTAGGTTTTGGAGGGAGCATCACCACAGCTTGCAAGGGGCCCCTCCCTTTCATTTTTGCCCCCCTCCCCAACATGAATGGCTGTGGAATTCATGACGGGGGAATCTCTGCCAAATGGGCTTTCCAGTTCCAGCCACACGGCACTGCCTGGCGCCTCATGGTACCCCCTCCGTGGCTGCCACAGAAACACCTCTTCTGAGCAAAGCAGGGTGCCTGGCATCACCCCCTGGCAAAGAGCTTCTGGGGCTTGCCTTTGGCTGGAGAGAGCCTGGCTGTGTCATGCGCGGATACTGACAAGCGATATTTATGACTGGGAAGAACACACCCAGATGGTCAAGTCCGTTGCCAAAAGAAATGCAATAGCACCAACTGGAGAGAGCAAATACCGTATTTACTTGTGTGTAATGTACACCTGTTCTGCCAAATTTAGTGTCCAAAATCTCGGTGCGCATTAGGTTCAATGGCATCTTAGATTTAAATATATACAATATTCTAAGTATGGGTCGGTATTTTGTTTTACGGTATTGTAGTAAAAATGTAACATAAACCCATAGCTGTATAAAGTACATAGTTAGGTAAAAAACACCATAACTTAAATGCAATGTCGTATAACTCGTTGTATACAGTAAATTAAATTTTGCACCTGCTTTTCAGCTCTGCATTACTATCACCACTGAACATTTTGTACAATCTCAAGCCTTTTAAAAAAGGGGTGTGCATTAGATTCAACAGCACATTAGACTCAAGTAAACACAGATAAATTGCCTCCATCTTTGCTTCGTCAGGGTCAGAGGTGAGTTCCTGATCTGGCCTGGTAAGCTTTGAACAGGGGGCAATCTGTGGGTAACTGACTTTGTGGATACCGGACCTGCAGACATGGGGGACTCACAGAGGTGCCATGGGATGCTGAGGAGCATCGTCTTCCCAGGCGCCACCATCTTGGAGCATGCAATGCCCAGGGAAGCTGGAAAAACAGGCCACTGCAAACGAAGGGAGCCCTGACTGTGGTTAAGTTTGGGAACCACTGATTTTGGAGCTTCCTGATCTAGTTACCAGACCAAACTTTTTCAAGCATCATGTGTCTGAAATGGAGCAGGAATGTGGTTTTCACCACATGGGAAGGCCTCACCTTTGTGACCTGATTGGTGCTCTCCCTGATGAGCGCCTCCCATTCCTTTGCAGGCAGCAAGAGTTTGAAATCCCGAGTCTGCAGGACTTTCTGGAGAAGGACACATGCCTGAGCCTGGAACGGAAAGCAGGACAGAGAAAACCCTAAACTTCAGAAGCTACAAGGATGAGGTCAAATTAGGACACCAGTCCAGACACGCTCCTCTGGCACCTGCCCCTCTGGCATTTCATAGTATAGGGATTAAAAATGCAACTCCGTTAGGTGAATGTCCCACTTTTTATGCCACTGTCTAGGTTTACCAGACTTTTTAAAAAGGAAACTTGGAAAGAAATAATATTTTATTTATAATTAACACATAAAATACCTTCAAACATTTATCACTTTGAATTTACACATGCCTACAAACTATAGGAGTTGAGCCCTCCACAGGTCATTATCAGAGACACAATCTGATTTCTGAATAGCCTCAGGGCTGGAAGCAATTAGTTAGCCCGTTTTTCCATCACCCACCATATGGTGACCCATCATAAATCAGGCCATGACCCACCACTGGGCCCAGGCTACAGTTTGGGGACTATCTTCATCCCACCAGCGGGACTTACTCCTTTCCAAAAGTCCATTTTTCTGAGGTTTTTGGCACAGCACCTTGGCCCTTTCCCCCTAATGTAAGGAATGGCCCAAGTCTATGCCAGCCTTGCCAGTAGGAGGCCAGTGCTCAGCAGGGCATGAAGGTGCTCCATTGGCTAATGGGGAGGAAGGAGGGCAGAATGGGGAAAGGAGAGGTTGAGGAGGGAAAATCATCATTATAATTTATTATTGATTCAATTTATTTATTTACTTTCTTCCTAGGAAGGAAACTCGATTCAGGACTAGACCACCACATCAAATTCTCTCTTGTAATTCCAAAAGTGTGGCCTGGATTGGAACCAGCAGGGATGCACGTAGCCCCATAAGACTGCTAGGGATTTACCTGGGGTTAGGGGACACATGTCTCCATGTCCCAAGGAGAACTCCAACAGCCCCATGCTGGATGCAAAGCCCCACCTCGATACCGAAGGGCCACCGTCATTGATCAAGCAGGTGCTTTGCCCCTTTAAGCCTAGGTGAAGCACCAACCACACAGACAGCTCACTCTCCGGCTCCACTGCCCTGCAGCAAACCTGAATTAATGCCACTCACTCTCCCCTCCCAAGGGTGAATCTAGCAATAAACCTGAGTTGGATGCTCTGCTATGAGTCGGGGGGGGGAATTTCAGGGGGGAAAAAAATTCCAGCAGGAGTAGAGACAGTTGTGCAGGTCCTAGTCCCCAAATCCTGAATGGCATAACTAGAAGGGGTTCAAAGCATCACCTTCCCTTTGCAGCCATTCTGCAAACAGAAGCCAACAGTCCCGTCGCCCAGAGTGGAGCCAAAAAGGAGAGGTCGCTTGTGTGCCACACAGGCTCCCTGCAAAATGTAGTGCTTCAACCCCCTCCAGCTATGCCACTCAACCGGCCAAGCGTGGTTCCAACACTCTGCGCCTTGTAGACAGAACCCAGCAACACACACACGGTGTCCAATAGGGTACATTTCATTTTCCCCCCGTCAGCGATCGTGAAATTAAACCAGCAGGAGGAGAAGCAAGATTAGCGGAGTCTGCTTAAAAGGGCTGCACCAGCCCCAGACCTATTTCAGTGGATGGCGGCAAACATTATTACTGTGTGGATTCAACAGCCCAGCGCACTTCATCCCAAACACTTCATTTGAGCTGCTTCCATGAATGAGAAAAAAGCTCTTTTTAAAAACTCCTTTTCTAAAAAAGGAAGGAACAGAGATGGCCAAGACAAGCAGCCCATAATGAGCACTGGAACCTGCTGGCACCAATGATGCAGGTTCTCACACCAGCTGGCACAGGCCAAAAATGAGGGGTGGGGGGCTTAGCCACCTCCTGGAACTCCTGCCCAAGTAGCTGCTGCATGCATTATTTTGCACAGAGAGCATCTATACCAGGAGCAAAGAATCTTGGCCGGGGGGGGGGGGGGGGGCACAAGCTCTGCATCAAGAAAGCCCCCAGTTCAAATCTCATCTCTGCCACCGACTCACTCGCTGGCCACAAACAAGCTTCTTTCTCACCCTCAGGTGCTGCAAGCCCCTTGCCGGATCAGACCAAATGGTCCCATCTTGCCCCGTGTCCTGCCTCCCACAGTGGCCCACCAGATGGACCTGGAAGGGCATCATCGTTGTCAAGGCATACCATCATTTTTGGACAACTGGCAAGGCCTACCACACTGCCAGTGGGAGACCCACATCTCCCAATTACCCCCTACTACAGGGGTTGGGGAACCTTTTTACCTCTTACCCCAAAATATATTTAGGTATGTGGACGTTACCCCCTTGATTTGAAAGGAAGGAAAAAATATATTAATTATTTGAACTCAAATATGTGGCTTCTGGGGAGCTGGAAGAAAAGTTTGAAGTAGGGGATAAAATAGTGTTGGATTGGACAGGATGACCATATGTTCTGTTTTTCCAGGACATGTCCTCTGTTTTAGCCTCGTGTCCTGGAAAAAAATCTTCATTGTCCTCTTTTTCCTTCTGAGCAGGCAGCATGCAGCTTTCTTGGAATTCATAAATTATATGTAATATGTAATAGTTTTAAACATATGGTACTAATACCTAATATGGTGTTTAAGTTAACCACATGAAAACAATACATATGAGTGTTTTTAGCTTTTAAAATGTCCTCCATTTTTCTGGATGTCTTATATTTTGGGGGGTCTTGTCCTCTTTTTGTGGTTATGACATGGTCACTGCATACTGGAGAAATGTGGGGGTCAGGGTGACCATAATGAAAAAAGAGGACAAAATCCTGCAAATGATTGAAACAAGTGCAAGATTCAACTGGAGTGGGGAAGAGAGCCCAATCTATTCAAGTTTACTCAGAAGTAAGACCTACTACAGTTATTGGGCTTACTCCCAGGAAAATGTGAATAGGATTGCAGTCTCAAGAGCCCAATCCTGTGCCTTCCTATTGAGCAGCAGACCATTACAGTCAGTGGGGTTTCCTTCCAGGAAAGTGTGGAGGGGATGCAGCCACAGATCCCAATCCTAGGCATGTCTCCTCAGAAGTAATGCCCATTATGATCAGTGGGGTTTCCTTCCAGGAAAGTCTGGATGGGATGCAGCCACAGATCCCAATCCTAGGCATTTCTCCTCAGAATTAATGCAATGCCTGCCCTGCTCTGTGCATACCTGGCTGTGTTGTTCATATGCAAACCCAGGTGGTCCATTACCCCCAGGAATTTAATTATCACCCAAATTGGGGTAATTTACCCCTGTTCCCAGATGTGCCACAGCACCCTGGCTGAAAGTGCACTCTAAGCCAACCTGATGGGAGCCCAGCTTTGGATAAGGATGCAGAGTATATTTGAATATGCTCAAAGACAGGATGGTGGTGAATTGAGACCAGTGTCTTTCCTCCACAGGGCTCTTAACTTGCCAGTTAGCACATTAAAGTTAATCCCTAACTTGCCAGTTAACTGATCTCAAGGATGGTGGCAGGAGCATTAAATTGCTCCAGGAAGTCTCCTTAAGTGGCACTTACACTTTGCACATTAACACTATTTTGACAAGTGGGAAATGTAGCATTTCACACACACACACACACACACACACACACTCTTGCCCTTTCCAGCTTCTTTCCAGAACCACCCGCATCCCTTTGGAAGCAAATCCTTGCCTTGCCAGCCCTAAATCAACCCCAAACGACAACTCTTAACACATCTTAATAAAGTAATGGAGCCCTTGGCAGGCACCACCTGAAGATCCTTGCAGACACTTGGCAGCCACCTTCCCAGCCCTTCCCCGTTAATCCCATCATCAACTTGGCAGGCAGGTATACTACGCCACACCAAAAGATCTCCAGCTCCACCTCTTTAAAGTGGGGGAAGAGTCTAAAAAAGGAATCACTTCGAGGGTGCGCAACGCGACACACACAAAGCCAGACTCTAATGGTTTCTAAAATTAGACCGCGGCAGAGGAGGAAACACCGTGTGGAAGTCAGGTGAGATGTTCCATGCAAATTCTGCCAGCGAGCACAAGGTCCAGTTCAGGACATCGCTTAAGCCAGAGGTTCCCTTGCAACCTCCTGCGGTGCTACAGCACCCACAGGGGTGTCACGGAATATCTCTGGCAGCCCCTTCAACCTGAACGTGGACAGATCTCATGAGGTCTTAATACCAGCATCACAGGAGAATTTCAAGAATATTTCAAGAATAGGGGTCTGGTTGATCCTAGAAGAAGCAGCTGTGGAGCACTGGGAGTCATGTAAGTTTAGGATTGACTGATTTAAGATCTCAATGAGAAGACTGAGTGAGCTGTGGCAGGATTGGGCTCTTGTGCACTCTCCACACCCCACGATAGAAGGAAAAGCCTTCCACTTTTGAGTAAACCAGGGCACTATCAGGTCTGAAGCTGGAGATGATGACTTCTTCACTTCCTCTTTTATTGTTTTGGGTGTTGAGGGAGATGTAAAGATCTGGATCTTGCATGTCTAGCAACCTCTTTTGATGTTGTCTCTATCATCCTTTGGGTCTCCCTTCCACACTTTGTCCTTCTCCCCCCTACAGTGGAGCTTCCCAAGACATTCTCTCCAAGAGAGCAAACCACTTTATTTGCTGTCATTCTATATAATGGAGAATTGGTTCCTTTCCAGTTCTTTCCCTTATTATCTCATCCCTGATTTCATCCCTTCTTGTTACTCTAGACATTATATTTCTCTTGTAACCAACTAGCTGGCCCTTTCCCTCTTCAGAATTTCATTCTTGATCATTATCGTTAACCATTAATTAATTCTTACGTACAAAACATTTATGGGGCAAATGGCTACCAGGTCACCTCTGCTCCACTTGGTGGTCTTGGACAAGCAACAAGTCTTTCCCATATGCAATATGGGGATTATGTTTACTGATGCTTCAGAGCTGTTGTTGATCTTAATACAATCCCTACATGAGGAAGCGCACGGGGGGATGATGCACATGGGGAGAGGTTGCGCATGGGGGGTTGTTGCGCATGGGGACGTATGTGCATAGGGGACTTCTGCACATGGGGGGATTAAATTAATGCTCATGCAGTGTTGATGCGCACAGGGGACTTATGCGCATGGCGGGGTTGATGTTCATGGGGGGAGTGATGCACTGTGGGGGGAGTGGTGCGCCGTGGGGGGGATGGCATACAGGGGAATTTTACTCCCACAACACGGGTACGCTTTTCACTAGTGTTATAATATAGGGAGTATGATGGTGCCTCTGATCTAGCCCAGGACTTCAATCACCTCCATCCTGGCTCCTTGTGCAGAGGATCCTCTTGGCAACAGCCCCTCAAGCACAGCAGCCCACCGATGACCTTGAAACTGAGTCAATAGACTTCCCTTTAGGCTACGCTTGACAGATTCTACCCCCAAAATGTGCCGGTATGGATCCTCACCTCTCCTTAAAAGCCTTGCTTGCTACGCATCAAATGGCAAACATAATTCAGGCACATTAGGGAAATCGCTCAACCTCACAAGTCCTTGTGGATGGCCCTGTGCGTTCCGGCAAAGTGTCGGCTGTTGAGAGACAGGCTTGCCACGCCTCAGTGATCAATGCGTCTGTTGCGCTCGAGATGGGGAAGTCTCATTATTCTCGGCAACCTGTGGCGAGGTAGATAAGGAGGGCGATGCAGACCTCAAAGGGCATATCCCCGAAGAGCGAAAAATAGGTTCCGAGTTGGCCCAAGCTGGTCTTAAATCTGTCACTGGGACGCTGCGTGACCAAGCTGGACATGGAGAAGCAATTTTGTTAAGATCCTTGGTTACTGGTCCCAGCTCCAAACTGGAGACAGAGGTGGAAAAAACACAACCAAAACGAGCCAGAAACCTTTCCAATGAGAGGATAAATGTCGCGCTTATACCATATTTACTCAAGTGTAATGTGCCATTGATTCTAATGTGCACTCCGATTTGAAAAGACTTGAGATGAAGCTTTACCTCAAGCCTTTTTCAAACTGGAGTGTGTATTAGTTTAGCACATAAGGGGGTTCCCACAGCCGACTGCAAGGGGGAGGGGGAGCTGAGATCAGGAGCATCCCCCTTTGCATAGCCAGCTAGGGGAATCCTGGGGATCCTCCAGGCAGCTGCACAAAGTGGGGAGGCAAGATTGGGATAGATTATGGGAGGATGTCCTCCTGCAGTCTGCCTGACCTCAGCTTCCTCCCCTCTGCGCTGCTGGCAGGAATTTACTCCAGTCTAAAGCACCCTTGATTCCCATGTGCTCCCCTCGTTTCAGTTGTTAATTTGGCTGCAAAGGGTATGTGTCAGATTCAAGTGAGTATAGTAATTAAGGGGAAGGCAAGATCACAGTTCTAAAAGGAGGCAGAGGAGCTAGTTTCTCCCTCTCCAGTAATAATAAAGCTTGGAGTCATCCAACCAATTTAATGGGCAGTTGTCGCAAGAAGAACGAACAGACACCTTCACATAGTGCAGGATTTATGGAATCCACTGCCAATAAATGTGGTGATGTCACTATTCTGGGTGGCATTGTGGAGAGCTTGATAAATTCATGGTGTAATCTACCAATGGCAGTTAACTCTGATGGCCAAACGAAGGCTGCAATCCTAACCCCTAGTTAGGCTGGCATAAGACCCAACACAAGTCCTGTGCTGGCCTGGGGAGTGTTGCAAAAGGCACTCTTCTGCACCAAAGACCTGCACCGGCCTCCCTACACCACCCAAGGAATGGGAAGACAGGTGAGTTATGCCAGCCTAAACTGGTGAGGATTGCACCCTCAATCCCCAGGTTCATGCAAAGGGGGAATACTGGCTGATTTGACTCCCTGCGCAGACCAACTCCACTCTTTTGATCAAACAAAAGCAGTCCTAGGATTGACTGGGTGGCAGGTGCCAAGAACAGAAATCCTCCGAAAACACAGCACAAGGTGGACCCTGCTCAAGGCATAGCCCTGGGTGCTTCACACCCGAGAGGTCCTTCTTCCAAGAGGACGCCTGCCTGCTGCAACACCAATGGGCATCATGGAAAAAAAACATGCTTTCCACCTCTCAAGCATTATTTTGACCCATGTGCAAAAGACAAAGGCAGTGGAAGCGAGGGGGGAAATTCCAGGACTTGCTTTTCTTGCAAGAGGGGTGTCAGGAATCATAGTCCAGGAAGGCCTCTGATACAGAGTGGGAGGAAACGGCCAGGCCAGGTAGGACAAGCTGCAGAGATGCTGGGCTAGAGTCCAATGCCCCTTTCTCTAAAAGGGAGACCTCCGAAGACAGCAGCTCCAAAGCATCTCCTTTGGCATCAGGGCTTTTGCATTCTCCAGGGCCTGCTTGTCAACACCTCTCCAGGTGGTCCCTTCCAGCTCTGAAGGCTGCCTTATCAAGACCCCAGAGGGGAATAGTCGGCCAGAAAAAGGATTTCCAAGTCAAGAACCAGCTGAAGTTATCGTGGAAGAAGTTTTCTTGCTCTGTCCAGGGTCCTGAAGGACCAGCCTTTGCACCCCAATTCAAGGCTCTTCAGCCACTACTGGACACACAGCGTCTACTCTTGGTCTCCAGTTCAGGGTGGAGTTGGACACACTTCCACCAAGCCCTTCTGCAAGTTCAGCCACATGAAGAAGGGGTTGGAGACCCAACCCCCATAGCGTACACACCTGGCACCCAATCTGCCGCCCAAAGATCTCCTCCATCAACAGCCCTCTTAAGCCAGGCTGCTGAATACAGACCCTGTACAGCCAAGCGGCAGGACACCTAAGGGTGACCGACAAAAATGACAGGGTCTTCTCAGAGTAAGAGAACATCTGTTCTCTTGCCCAAGGAGGAGACCCAGCAGTCATAATGGGTAAACATGGACCGTCACAAGTGATATTCTATGCAGGTGGATCAGCCCCAGGAAGGAGGTCTGGATCCAGTCTGCACCAGCACCACCAACCACATCCTTTTCCAGGCCAGATCCACCCAACCCATTCTGCTGCCCCCTTTCATTGGGAGAAGGTAGCAGCATAGAAAGCAAGGTGAGTGACTCTAGAGTCTGCTTCAAGACCTACATAGACTCCACCAGTGTTTGCACAATGTATGGGAGGGATGACCACAATAGTGAGGGTCTGAAGTCAGATCTCCATAGCCTCTCATTTCCCCCCACCACAAATTTATGCAGCAACTTGTACATCCACATGTCCAGCTTCTATGGGGGTAAAAAAGGGAGAGGAAAAGGGTGAGAGACCGACAGAAAAGTGTATTATTTTTGAACTACTAGTAAATACCACGTGCATTTCAAGAGTGTTACAAGACAGCAGCACCAACCACTGTGGCTTTAAAAAAGAAATCTCTGCTGTTGAGCATTATGCAAAAATGTTCTGTAATGAATGCATCCTTTACCACCTGCTGGAAAGTATCTACTGGCAGCATTCAAGATCCAAAGCCAGTCTTTCAAATGAGCCATTACTTTTATGTGGGCAAAGCTGTGGATGCTTGCCCAGGGAGGGGGGGGGAGGCCCCGCAGCAGGAAGATACTCTCCTCTTAAGCAGTGCAAACCTGTGCTTGAAATTGAGTTTTCAGCTTTAAAATGTTAATTGTCACTAAATCTCAGTTGAATCCTATTTTGTATTTCATAATGTGCCTCTTTCCACAAGGTCCAGGGTTCAATGGGTAGCCGTGGACAAATCGCACACACGTGGCCTCAGTTTCTCACCAGCAAAATGGAAACGTGGAGGGCAGTTTGGGGGCAATGGGAAGTTTTTATGAAGTTGGTAGGAGGCAAGGACAGTGAGGCTCTGCTGCTTCTGATGATTTGACGTGGCTCTTTAGCTGACAGCTTTATATCTTGTGGCTTTTAAAATGAAAACAGCCACTTGTTATTTGCCATGACCCTCCTTGTGGGTCAGTGGATTAGCAAAGCCATCTGGCATGTGGGGGCACAAAATATTTTAATACCCCCCCATGTCAAATCAAACACTCACATCCAGGAGCTGGTCTGAAGCTTGAGGAGGCTGCATGCCAAAGCGTCAGAAGGTCCATCATTGAAGGAGAAGATTGGAAACCGTTCAAGGTGTGGTACCCGGGACCATGTGCCACCTGCCTCCCTTACCTGCAACCCTAACCTCCTGTTACTCCGGTCAAAGTCCGGTGCCGATTTGAGGATGTCACAAAAGTGCTGTATGCACCACTCCTGGGGGAGGGTTAGGCCAGTGCATAGACATGCGCTTGCCTCCCTACATCACCATGGGAATAATGGGAAGGCCCATGATGAGTTGTGCAGCCTACATCAGGATTGCACCCGAGGAGTCATGCCTATTAATGCGCCCTGTTGCAGAACAGTCGCTCTCCTGCCATGCCTGAGAATTCCTGTGGGAAATATTTCACACCACTTATGACTCATTGCGAGGAAAAAGCTCACCCCTCGTGCACACAACGCAAGCGACGGAAGGTGGGTGGGGGAAGAAAGATTGCTAAATGTCAAAAATAAAAACTACAAAGCCATTATCTTGCCTTAAAAATACCCCAGGGATTCAGCAGGCAGCCCAAGTCCTACAGCCAGCCAGATATTAAGACACCGCGCAGGAAAAGCTCGCAGGTAGTGCCCTCAAAGACCCCAAAATGTGAATTTTCCACATCCAGGGAAAGAGCGGCGCCAGGAAGACAATTTGAAGGTCAACTTGCCGGAGGGGAAGATGGCTGCAGCATTAAGATCAAATCGCATTAAGTGGCGGGAACGAGAAAGACGCTCTGTCTGTTCGTGTCTCCGGGGTGGGGCTTGGAAGGGGGAACTGGAAACTTACAGACCATCTTAGGTTGACAATGGGGGAGAGTGAAAGACCCACAAGAACAGACAGGGAATAAACCCCCCCCCATATGCAGATCTCACGCTGGTTAATATGCTGGGCACACTCAGCCTCACAAATCATGACTAAATATGAGAATTGCCAAAGGACGCAGCCCATTAGCGGATCTATCAAGACTGCCTTTCTCCATCCACTATTTATACAAAGCTATTTATTACAGATCGTGCAGCAGGACAGCCAACCCTCTCCCCCCTGCCCCCCTGCCCCCCTGCCATGTTCTTAGCGATGCTGACAGGAAAGGAGATAAAAATACTGAGACAGATAAATACCTTTAGGCTGCAATCCTAGACACAAAGCAACTCAGTGGGGCCTACTTCTGAGTAAACATGCATAGGACTGTGCTGTAAGGTTTTCAGTGTTCCTTTGAAAATCGCCATGTGCACCCCAGCCTCAGCTGGGGTAGTGATGCCTGAGGCCTGGTGGTGCCCACTGCCGCCCAGTGGTGTGTTCTGCCCAGTGGTGCCTACCTGTGCCCAGTGCCTGCTGTCCACTGGTGCTCACCAATGCTCTGCAAATATTCTTGAAATTTTACTCCTGCAGCAACGGATACATTCAGCTCAAAGCCGACACGGGAAAGAAGGGAGAAATATGCAGAGGCTCAGATGTCCTAACTATGGTTAAGAAAGTCAGTGGCGCAACTTCTGCAGCACAAGGCGCATACAGCACTTGACCCGAATAAGGTACATTCACCTTTCTCCAGCCCAGTTTATCCCAACCTTCTCTATCCCGCTTACCTGCTGATGCTGCCTCGCTCCTTCTGTGATGGACGTCACAATTGTGTTGATGAGTTGCCTGCACATAAACTTAAACAGAAGAAATTGGGTGATGAGCAGAGGCTGGGCTTGGAATTTTGTTTGTTTGTTTGTTTGTTTCCTGCCTTAGATACATTATGAGCTTGCCTCTGGAGTATGAAGATGTCCCTCATTTCCACAGGGAGGGGGCTCCAGAGAAAGAACCCCCCACGGAGACAGGGGCATGCCTGTGTGGTCTATTCTAGACTTTGCATTGCTACCTGGTTGAGCACAATAATAATTATTACTTTATTTGTATCCCACCTTATTCCCAAGGAGGCTCACAAACATCCGGCACAGTAAAATACTTGAAAAACCAATCAAAGTTCTACTAATAAAATGCAACAATTAAAAAAACAACTTAAAACAAATAAAAACAATAGAAGCTGCTGAACTGGGTGGCCGTCTGGCCTGATCTATACCTTACGTTCCACCCACATCCTAGCCACTGGCTTTGAGGTTTGCACAATTGCACTCCACATAGTCACAACAGCAGCACGTGCGTCAGTCTGGGAGAAAAACTGTGTCTTCCCAGTACATGCTGGGAAATCCCCCCCAAAAGAGATCATTCCCATTTAAAAAGAACTTCTGGGATTGACGGGAGGACAGAGTCTACTCAAATGTCACTACTGAGCATTTGTTGCACCATCATTCCTCCTCCCCCAGCCACACAGAAAAAACAAACCTTCCTCTACTTACTGGGTGGCGTTCAAAGAGATTGAGAAACATGGCTCCCGTCAGCGGGCTTTTGCGTTTGCTCAAAAACAGGTTCAACGCCTCCTTGTATGCGGCAGTCACTCGCTCCAGGTCCAAGATGCCCAGAGAAGGGAGCTGAGAAGGGACGGAAAAAGCAGGAGGGTCACCGTCCTGAGCCACTACATGGTCCTTTAGAACAAACCCTGTGCAGAGTGCGTGGGCAGAGGGGGAGACTGCATCACACAGTGACAATGCATGAGAATCAGCACACAGGGAGCCCTCTGTATCCATGGGCTTAGAACCTGTGCATTGGAACATCAGTGGTTTCAGAGATCGAATTGGAGGGCACTTCCAGTTTGCTGGCAAACGTCCCCACCCCGCCCCCGATTTCATAATCAGTGTGTGAGGAGTGGGGCCTGGAATGGATCCTTGTGGATACTGAGGGCCCTCTGAATGGAGCAAACATCAAGATTTAAAGAAAACCACCTGCCCAGCACAAGTTCCAGGTCTCAGGACCGAGAAATGAGCTTGCAGTTATGGGTGGGAAAGACAAGGGAATTTCAGGCGCCAGCCTGGGATTCTCCAGCATCCTTCTTGCTCGTTTAATTTACTGAAAGGCAGGTTGGAAGGAAGCCATCCAAACTCCTCCATATTCTGGCACATAGGAAATCCCAGGGGCATATGTAATGGCAACCTGGAAGGTTGCACTACAGTGCAGTGTGCCCTGGGTATCTGTGGGAGATCCTTCCAGGACCCCTCAGTGGACATGTTAATTCTACAGGTAACTGAATCAATGAGGGGCCAGGGTTGCAGCACTCCTGGAGGCCACAGACTCCCGCAGTCCTCAGGAGGCTTCCTTGATGCAACTGAAAAGCACTTCTGGTTTATGGTGCCAAGTTCTGGTTGTGGCCAGGAGGCCTTCTAAGATACCCAGATGCAAGGATGCTGAGACCACAGATAAGAAGGGCCCGCCCTGCACAGAAAATGCAAGTGATGCACTTCCACAAAGGTCCAGAAAGAGAAGCTCCTCACCTGCCCAGGCTGCGTGGTGCTGCTCTGGTCACCGTTGTTCTGCTTCTTCTTGGGCTGCACAACTGGCAGGGAAGCCTCTCCAGCTTGGTTTCCCTTCAGCACACGGAAGAGGTACAAGGAGGCACTGAGAGGGAGAAAGAGACCCATCAGGGGAAATCCAACCAGGTCTACGGTGTCAGCTGGGCAGAGTGAAGGTGCCTAAGGAGTTAAGATTTCTTGGGGCCTGTTTCTAGACCTCACAGCTATGAAACCCAGAAAACAGAAGGGCAAGACCACTGAAGCCAAGCAGGTGGAGTTCCAGTTTAGAAGCAAAGGATGCACAAATGACCAGTAAATGTTTTTTAAAAAATTAATCTCCAGTTTCTTAAAATAGGAGTGCGCATTGGCTTCTATGGCGCATTAGATTGGAGTACGTGGTATTTCTTTCAAAATAAAACAGAGTTCACCTACATGGCCTCTTAATCTTTTCAGAACCAATCTGGGTCCTTCATAAAACATGCCCAGCCCGGTGGAGAAAGAGCTCCATATACCCAGAATATAGTAAAACTCTAATATTCTGGTCCCCAAGCGTCCAACACTCCAGTCAGTCTGGCAACTCAGGTTCCCCACCTCACCAGCCCCTGCACAGGGTGAAGTTGCAGAAATGTAAGTGGCAGTCCAGGTGCTAGATCCTGGGGGGACGACACACCACCTCCCTATGGTTCAGCAAACCAGATCATCCAGTACTACCTCGACTACTGCTAATCTACTGCACATATGCAAGTCTCATTCTTTCCAGACCTCCTTTCAATGCTTCCTGGAGATGCTCTCTGAAAACAGACAGGGTGGGATCTGCTTTTAGTTTTTAATGACACCCTTTTCTTTTTTATATTGAAAATCTCCAGTTTGGGGGGCACTTAGAAGGCTACAGACAGCTTCCAACCACAGCACTCAAGGAGAAGATGAAGCAAGATGGAGCAGAACCTGGTCACCGGATATGGCAAGATGACAAAAAGGACCTCATTGGAAGGCGCGGTTGGATTTTAACTGGGTGGGAACTGGTGAGTTCAGAACATGGCCTTATCCAAAACACTTAAATTTTTTAAAAAATCATGGAGTGACTCAATTAGAGAGTCTTCCCACCACATTGTCCGTCTGTCTGAAACAGACACTCTGATGTTCTGCCTCAGAAGACCTCCTGGATGCATCCCAAAGGTCCTCTGAAGCCCTCCAGCGCAGGCTTGCAATCCCCGTTGAGTCAAATCTGCAGACTGCAAGCCTGCAGATAACAGGAGCAGGCTAAATAACAGGAGAAGCCCTAGAAAGCCACTGGGATATGGAGCTTACGAGGTGGATGAACAGTTTGAGTTGGGAGGGAAGCCTCCCCATGTAGCCATCAGTCACCCTAGATCAGTGTTTCTCAAAGTGGGGGTCGGGACCCCTTTGGGGGTCGCCTACAGCTTTCCTGGGGGTCGCCTAAAGACCCCTGGTGCAGGGGGCCAGGTCAGGCTTGCCAGACTTCCGGCTATAGTTGCACGCGCACTGGGGCTGACTGACAGCCTCAGGGCCCAATCCTATGCATGCCTACTCTGAAATAAATCCCATTATAGTCAGGGGACCTTTACTCCCATGTAAATGTGAATAGGATTGCAGCCTCAGGGCCCAATCCTATGCATGCCTACTCTGAAATAAATCCCATTGTGTTCAATGTGTGCATAGAACACACATTTCATTTGTAACAATGAAAATACATCCTGCATATCGTATATTTACATTACGATTCATAACAGTAGCAAAATTACACTTATAAAGTAGCAACGAAAATAATTTTATGGTTGGGGGTCCCCACAACATGAGGAACTTATAAAGGGGTCATGGTGTTAGGAAGATTGAGAACCACTGCCCTAGATCCAAGCAGTGAAATTGTGTCCCACTCCTTAGCCACAGCTAACAGGGATGCAAAGCGCTAAGTTTCGGAAGTGCCCCATTGTGCCACGCAATGGCATGCTGAACACTACAAAACAGTGTTCTGACCATGCCAGTGTTGCAACCGTGCATGCTGCCCCTGCTCTTGGCAAGGCACTTCTAGGATAAAAGGACAGATCGGCCTGTTCACCAACAGCTCACCTGAAGGCAAAGAGGGCAACGGAGGAGTCACTCTGCCGGCAGGCTCTCTTCACCAGACTCTCCAGCTGGGTGTGCAGCTCGTCCCGCAGAGGGGCCACCGTTCTGCAGTACTGCCTGGCTCGGCATAGATGGTTGCTGAAAAGCCAAAAACATCTCTCTGAAACAAGGCCCCAAAACCAATGAAACCCCACCAGGATCCTGCCAATTTGGTGGTCAGTGCCTAGCGCACTGGGGAGATGTTTTTCGGAGGGAGGGGTTGCACTGGGGAGGATGCTGTGCATGGGAAGGTGATAAGCATTGGGGGGTGGATGCACATTGGGAGGCTGATCCAGAAGCTGCCACATAAAGCCAAATCCTTTGGAACAAAACAGCAAAGCATCTCCCTGAACTGATCCAGTTTAGATCTGTCCACAACTGCTGTGCACCTGTTCAGCCCCTCTCCACCTCCCTTACCTGCTGTCTTTGAAAAGAAGGGAATGCAGTGAAATCAGAAGCATAGAACAGTAGAGAGTATGGGCTAGAGGGCAAGCTAGCAGACACTCTAGCCTACCTCTCTCTTCTTCATAGTCGGTGTGTGCATGAGTGCGCCCACCGATGGACAGTACCTTTTTGTGGTGGTGGGATTGTGTGCTCCGGTGATCCAAAGGGCTATGCTGGTGGTAGCATAGCTCCTGGTAGAGACTCCCGTGCCAGACAGGACTTTGCTGAGGAGCCAGACTAAACCTCTCGAAAAACCCACTGAACATGGATTGTCTGGAGAAGGAAAACTCCCCCCTCAAACCTCCTTGTGGCTTGTGGCTGCCTTGTGGCCTACCTTGTGGCTATACTCATCTATGGGAAACCTGCATCAAACCTGCCTTGTGGCTATACCCATCTATGGGAAAGGCTGCAGGAGTCAACCTCAAGGAGTCCTAGAAGCAGTTTGTGACTGTGTACAATCACGTTCTGGTAACTCCTGCGAGACAGCTGGAACCTCTTGTATCGGCTCCGCTGTTCCATTGGACTATTTCAGTGATGTTCTTGGTGATGTGGAAAGGCTGGTTGGGGAACAGTCTATCCTCCATCTACCCAGGGCATTGTGCTCTGGAGAGGAGACTCAGAGCACCATACCATAGTCTTTCCAGACTGAAGGATGCCAATGCCATGTGTGCATGAGGTGGAGGAATGGAAGCAGGTCTTCATACCTACAGGAAATGGTGGGAATGGCATTTGATGCCCCATCTCAGGAGCCAAAAGGTCTGGGGCTGATCCTGCACCTTGAAAGTATTAAGAAGTTCAAACAAACTGCAGTTTAATGTTTGCCTTTATGGAAACAACCGTCAAAGGGCACAAAAGTCTTGAGATCTGCGAGGTCTCTGAGAAGTGCCAGGATCGGTGCCAGGCATTCAGTAATCTGGGGATGAAAGAAATCCTCCCCCAACCCTCTGGCTGAAACCACGTCAGCAGGACAGCAAACACGAGGTATGTCTCTCTCTCTCTCTCTCAGTTCCCTTCACACCTTCCCTAAAAATGGAGCACAGCGCCTTAAAATAAATTTCCAGCGAGACATAGAGCTGGAAGGGACCCAAAGGTCATCCCATTCTCCTAGAGCATCTCCCCAGCTTGATGCACCCCCCTTTTGAAACTCACCTGAAGATGTCTGCAGTCTTCTGCAGGTATTCCTGCTCTTGCTGGTTGGACTCTGTACACATAGTGTGTTCGATCACAGAGAGGAGTGGGTCAATGGTGTCAAACACAAGGGGGCTCTCTGGCTGCTTGCTCAGGAATATCTCCACCAGATCCAAAACCTAGAAAAAGAAACACAGAATGCTTTGCAATACCTATTTAGTCTTCGAATCACAACTGGAGACAGCTGCAAAACTGAGGCTGGGGGTGCCAACTATCCCCATGAGCTGGGGGTGCCTTGCAGGAACAAATGCTCACCCCCCCCCCCCCAGGGTATGACATCTTCAACATGGAAGGTTCTAAAGCTGGCCAGCATCCCATTTTACAGATGAGGAACACAGAGGCCAAGACTGCTGCAATTCATCCGCCCACCAAAGAGCGCCTTGGAGGGAGGGGCGAAGTCAGGGACAAATGCTTCCTTACACACTACCTTCCCCCCCAGACACAAAGTGGGATTTAATGCCAGTACAAGTAAAGCATCTCTGCCTAAGTTACTACAGGTGAGGGATTCTAACAGCCTTATTATTCTGTGGGGTTTCTTGGCCCACCAATTGCAAATCAGCCCAATCTGCTGTCCAGCTGCATCCAGCCATACAGAGTTTAGCAGAATGGATCTGTGTCTCTTTCTTCCTCAAACTGCTGAAATAAAAGTGTTTAGGATCCCAAGACCAACTGCACAAGCTTATACTGACACCTGGAGGCTGCTGGTTAGAGAAACAGAAGCCTTGGACCAGGCTTAGATTAAGAGGCCAGACACTCTGGCTTACCCAGCCACAAAACACCTTATCAGCACCGTGTTACTCAAAAGCAAGCCCCATTTTGTTCAATAGGTCTTACTCCCAGGAAAGTGTCATTAGGATGGCAGCCTATGGCCCATATCCTAAAGTCAAATTAAGCCCTTTCCTCCAAAGCAGTTAAGGTGACTTTCCATAAAGATAACACTAGAGGGTGACGTTAACTGCGTGGACCCATAACTGCTATGGATATTGCCCTACGTCTCTTCACCATAGGCAAGCGGTATATAAATTGGAAAGTACTGCATTGTACATTAAAACTGAAAAGTACTATATAAATACTATGTAATGATTGTTTTGATTTGGACTGTCTTGATTGACTATGGCTGCAATCCTAAAGACACTTTCATGGGAGTAAGACCTATTGAAAACAATGGAGCTTACCTTTGAGTAGACATGGTTAGGATTGTGCTCTATGATTAATTTGGACTGATCTGAATTGATATTGATTGACTGAGATTGATTTGGATTGACAGCCCACTTCTTCACCATAACTGTCACCCAGTGATTTTCAAACACTGTGCCATGGCATCCTGGTGTGCCACTGATGGTCTGCAGGTGTGTCATGGGATTTGGGGAGGATCATTAATAGGGCAATGGGGGATCTGAGCCCCCTTCCTGCAGGATGTTGTGTCAATGGTCAAAATTTTAGTGTCCCGTCAGATTAAAAAGGTTGAAAAGCACAGCCCTAACCTTTCCACCATCATAAAACAGCACAGCATCCAAGGCAGCTTCCCAGAGAGAGTACCTGGCACTGGATCCTGCCCCAACTCTTTTGCTGCACACCCTGACTACAGTTCCTTGCAGGCTTCCATACAGTCCTTAACAATAAAACCCAGTAGCGGCAATAACATTCCTTAATGAAAGCCAGTTTCAGCCAGTGGTGTCAGTAGGGTTTGTGCCCCTGGGTGCAGACATCAGCCCCGGGTTGGACCTTTCCTCCCATACAGTGAACAGGGCCAACGCCCCATGACATAGACTTGGGGACTGCCCCACCCCATTTATTTTTTGCTATGCCGTTTAATCGAGATATTTCAGTGTGGTTTGTTTCATTGCATTCTGCATGAAATTACACATCAAACAATAACATGGCATTATTCTAAAGGACCAAAGACTTTAACAAATCCTAGCCAGTAGTGGTATAACTCCCTCTGCACGTCACCCGGTGCAGCACCCACACACACCCCCCAAGCAGCAACACCACACTGTCAGCACATTCCCACATACTCTCCTTAAAATCCTCACCTTGATTTTGAACTCCCTGCGCATAATTTTCTCCTTGCGCAGCTTTTCCCGCTCATCCTTTCTGGCTTGGGTGCGCTTGCGCTTCTCCGCAAAGAGGGCTGACAGGTTCTTGTCAAGGGACATCATGGTCTCATCATCAACATCATCATCATCATCATCATCGCTGTCGTCCTTGCCCTTGAATGGTAACAAGATCAAAATGAAGAATTCTGGTTTTCCCCTTGCATGGTCACTAGAGCATCCCAATAAATCTTTTGCTTATTTTGTTAATAGGATTCCTTCTGTGTAAAGTTTCAGGTGAGTGCAAATAGCCAGGGTGCAATCCTAACCTGGACCCAAACTCGGAGCCCTTCTATTTTCACCAGACTTTCCGCACAGACCCCAAGTTCCCGGAACACACCAAGGCATTTCCAGCCTGCAGGGCCTTCCTCATCAAGGCGTGGAAGTTTTCATCCACCTCTTCGTCCTCCTCTTCACTGTCCATCTCCTGGTCCTCTGCTTCCTCGCTGCTGCTCCCGGTATCATCCTCATCATCCTCAGAGCTGTCATCTGCCGAACTCTCTTCAGAATCACCGTTTTTGTTCTGCCAAAGAAAACCAAGGCGTAGGGAAGATGATAAGAGTGCAGTGCTCATTGGCAACATCCAAAATGTGGGGGGGCCTTGAGCACTATCCTGTGCTCCCTATCCTAGGCTTTGGGCCCTGCTGACAGTATATCCCCCTGGGGGTGCACAACTCCCCCAAATCCACAAGCAAATGTGGAAGGGGTGGGAAGCAGCTCCTCAAGGGTGAAAGGAGGACATACAGGGCATCATCTCTTCCTCTCATTTCCTTTTCCTGTTGGCGAATGAGCTTCCTAACCGTAAGCCACTGCTTGGACTTTGAGACAAGAGGGCCAGCAAAGGAGGGCAGAAAACATAGTGGTTGCCCACATCCAGGTTAACCTATGTCACCGCAAGAAGGTGGTTACTGATACTGAAGGTTCAGGAGTTAGGGAGCAATCCAGAGTAACTACAGTGTAGTTACACCTTGCTCCTGTGTAAGAACAATTTACTGCAGATTGCAATATGAATTTCCCATAGGTTTTCACTAGGTGGTGCAGCAACTACGGGTGCAGGTAATGTCTCTTATGTCTCTGGATTGTAGGGTTAGCTAGGTGCGAGTTCCTAGGCCAACACCTTAACTGGTCAGCTTCTGGCGGCATCCCTATCCTGCCTGATTGTGACCATTGGGCTCACCAGCCTAGGATGTCGTAAGAACATCAGAAGAGCCCCGTTGCTGGATCAGGCCAAAGACCACGTAGTCCAGCTCCCTGGACCTTCAGAGACGCATCACACAACTGAACAAGATCCTGCATCCTGTTGCCACTTCCTTGCATCTGGCATTGAGATCCCTGCTTCTCAGAGCTCATCTCCTGTGACGGACTTTTCACCCATAAATTTTAAAAAGGTATCGAGGCCAAATAGCATCATCACATTGCATCCTGTGGCCAGGAGTAGACGTGTTCCATCAAGTCACAGTTGGAAGCTCATGATTCTTGGTTGCTGCCTTTTCCCATCAGGCTTGTGCACCAATTCTGGTCTAGCAGGGAATGGTGCCACAATCGGGACTGGTGGTAACTGGGGGAAACTGAAAATGGAAGCAGGCCTATTGCTCTTAACATGGCTTGGCTTAGAGCATTCAGACATGCGCTCTATCGAAGCCGATGCTTCAGAGTTTATGGTCATTCTTACTAACTCAAGAGGACTTACATTCTTGGCCCGTAATGGCTTCTTCTTTGGGGGGTCTTCAGTGACTACGATGGCACCGTCTTCATCTTGGTCTTGCCCCGAATCAAGAACCTTGGAAAGGAAATTCAAAATGCATTTGGGTGATGATCCGGTTGGAACTGTCTCAAAAGAGGCATCACCTCCCATAAATAAACCACCATTGGAGAGCCCTCTCCTTTTATTCTCACTCGACCAGGAATGCCACTTCTAAGATTATTTCTACTGGGATGCATCGTACTGGCATCCCCCACTTATTGGATGGTTTCAGGACCGGAGCAGCACCCAAAAGTGAAAACCGTTGCAAAGCAAAACCCTGTCTGCAATCCTAAAAACACTCTCCTGGAACTAAGGCCCATTGAACACAATGAGGCTTACTTTTGAGTAGATGTGGTTAGGGTTGTGCTCTCAGTCTTGTTCACCTTGCAAATGCAAAATAGCCACCAAGTATAACTTGAAAATGTGATCACCATGGGCCAGGGTGACCAGATGACCGGAAAAACCCGGATTTGTCCGGATTTTTAGCCTCCTGTCCGGGTGTCCTACATTTTGGCTTCATTGTCCTACATTTTGGCTTCATTTTGAAACTTCGCGATAGTGCAAGTACCCCATCATGCCATATGTCATTGGATTCGTATTGAAGAGCAGAATCCAATGCAAAAATCAGTTTTGAGATATCTCCTTCCTATCAAAAGTTATGGTCAAAAAACAAAAAAAACAAAAAAATACATTTTTAGCAATTTTTTTCAGCGGTTAGGAATTTTGGTCTGGGATTAGGAATTTTGGCCTTGGGGTTCAGGAATTTTGGGTTTGGCATCTGGTCAACCTGACCATGGGCGCAATCCAGAGTAACTACGGGGAGCCCTTGCTCCAACGTAAGAACAATTTACTCTGGATTGTAGGGTATGTCACATGCAGATCAACATATGGGAAGGAAATTTTAGCCTTCAGACCAGCAGAGAGAGGTTGAAAGAGCAGAGCATGTGTTGATTGAATGAGTGTTGGGCATAATTGGAAGAGTCAAAGAACAAACCTCCAGAAAGTGGGAGGCGCCTTTATTATATAAACACAAGCATTTTTCCCTTTTAGAACATATTCATGCAAATTTATGCAGATTTAAGCAACTAGTCAATTAACTGACTAGTTAACTGGGTGATAGTTGTAGTAGTAAGACATGGGCTGCAACTCACATCCAGGATGAGCTGCAGGGCCCCTTTCGTCATGCGTCGGCAGACAAGCCCAAATACGTTCCGGCAGACCCTGCGGATGAGCCCACTGGGCTGGGCAAGGAGAGAGAGGAGAGCTTCCACTATCACCTCCACCCACTCCAACTCTTCGTCGCCACCTGCACAGGACACAGACACCCATCAGGAACAGACCTCAGCACCCAACACAACAGGCTTGGGTTGCAGATCACACCAGGATGGAGACTCACCAGCCACTGCTGCCTTTCCTGCCTTCTTTGGTTTCCCATCACAAGCCTTCTCAATACAGGTCTCGAGGTCACCTAAGAGGTTCACGGTCTCTGCAGGGGACTGGTGGTAGATCAGTCAAGCAAGGGAAAGAAAGGCAAGACATCTTAGGCAGGGGGTGAACAGCCACTAGGAGGGCCACTAGGTTAGATGAACACTGAAGATCAGGCTGGAGGGAAGAGCTTTCCAAGTAGGGAACCCCAAGTCTGAAGAACTTCTCATCTGCACAGTCCTCTCTGACTACTTCAGGGGTCTCTAAACTTTGTGACCAAAGGACCACATCCAATGCCTGGCACAGGCCAGGAAAAAATTTAACTAAAGAGATTAGAATTGGAACTTAATGAATAAATGGGCTCAGATTTATAGGATTTCTGCAAGCCACACACAGCACAGAAATTAAACACACACTTAAATGGACCCCATTTCCCCCACCCCACCATCACAGCTCCAGTTATGCTTTGGACAACTGGGTCAAAGGCTCTTTGGGGACCAGAAATTTGCTGCAGGCCTGGGCAGCATCTGGCCCCCAGGCTGGGGTTTGGAGACCCCTGGTCTACACTAATCCAAAGATGCCTGCCTGCATTGGGGGAGATAGGGCAAGCAGCTCAGAGGCAACTGCCTGGACCCCTGGAAAGGTTCGATTCCCGCTGTTATCTGACCTACTGTCAGTCTGCACAGGGATTTTCAATTCTGTTTTTTTCCTCATGGCAAACTGACCTCTATTCCTTTTGCCTCTACTATTTTCCACTACTGTCCTCCCCCACGGCACATCTGCAGATCTTTGAAGCACAGCAAAGTGCTGCAGAAAACCAGCTGAAAATGGCCACTGTGGATGATGCTGGGCAAGACAGACCAACAGGCACTTTCCTACATCCTTATGAAGCCAGGAGAATGAAGACCTGCCACTCCCTCCCAGCCCATCCCTTCTAGGTGGGTGGCTGAGAAATGCTGGGCGCCACTTAACTCAGGTTTACCCCAATAGGGGACACTACCTTGAAGAGGTGAATGCCAACCAAGAGCAGCAGGCGCTGGAAGCCCGAGGTCTTCAGGCTCTCATCTTTTCTCTCTCTCTTCCTCAGGTCTTCCACTGTCTGCAGCATCCTGCAAGAGGAACCGCATTGACCATGATGCAGGGGGTGGTATTTTAGTCATTGATGCTGCAATCCTTACCCCCAGTTAGGCTGGAACAGGTCCAGGTACAACTCCTGTGCTGGCCCTGGGGGTACAAGTTAGGCTGGAACAGGTCCAGGTACAACTCCTGTGCTGGCCCTGGGGGTACAAGTTAGGCTGGAACAGGTCCAGATACAACTCCTGTGCTGGCCCTGCACCACTCCTAGGGGGTTAGGCCAGCGCACAGACCTGCATCGGCCTCATCACGCCACCAGGGGAATGGGGAGCAAGGGAGCTATGCCAGCCTAAATTGGTTAGGATTGCAATTGACACTTCAGATATTTTTAAAGTGTTTGCTTCAACAGATATTCCAGGCTATTCAACAGGCTACAATCCAGAGTAACTACAAGACCTTTTACACCAACGTGCCACCTATGGGAAACGGAGCCACTTATGGGAAACCTATGGGAAATGGTTTCCATTTCCCATTTCCAGCACCTGTCACAGATGCTCTAGGAGAATTTCCTGCTACAGGCAGGGGGTTGGACTAGATGTCCTACTAGGTCTCTTCCAACTCTAGGAGTCTATGAAATGCATACAGCAATCCAGAGTAAGTGCCTCTTATGTCTTCCTGTAGTTACTCTGGATTGTAGGGCAACTCTTTGCTAGTCTGATATTTAGAGCAGACATGAGTGCTCACAAATGAGTTCACTCTAAAATTATGAAATGCACTCTGAATTCTTCCCATTTCATCTGGAGATACCTGAAGATCTAGTGAGTGGATCTGCTGAGTAATGAAAGCCCCCATCTTAGCCTGTGACCCTCTTGGCTTCATGGAATACTGGACAATATTTGCGTGAAGCCAACAGACACGGATGCTGACTGGGCAAATAACTAGCATGCTGATATCTGTGCAGAGCTCCAGCTTTCTGCTGGCTTCACACAACTGAAGACCTACTGGTGTCCAGCTGAAGACCTACTGGTGTCTCTTACCTGTCCCAGGCATCTTGCACCTCCTGAGTGAATGGCTCCACAGCCTTGACGTGATCCTGGTGAGAGACGAGGCTGTGGCCGTACTGGACCAGGAGATAGATCCAGGACTCCCCGCTGGCAGTCAAACCATGCAGGTGTTTCTGTCTGAGTTCTTCGGCTTCTGCCGATTCCCCCAGAGCGGGCATTGAGCTCAAGTGATGGAGCAAACTGGAGGAAAAATATATAATATATTGAGGAGTTGGAAAAGTAGATATAGCTCCCTGCAAGCCAATCCAGCTTCATCAGGCACAAGTTGACCCAATAAACCAAGCTCAGAAAATCAAGGTACCTGAAGAAGGCGTTTGCCGTCACCGTGCGGGTCTGCTCAGTCAATGGCACCGACAAGGCAGCTTTCGTCTCCGGTATTTTAGAGGTCGGCTTTTTTGTCTCGAAAAAAGCATGGAAGAAGCAGAATCTGGAGGAATCCAACAAGAACTACTTACAGCACAAGCCTAACCATGTCTACTCAAAAGTAAGCCCCATCGTGTTCAATGGGTCTTACTCCCAGGAAAGTGTCCTTAGGATTGCAGCATTAACCACTTAAGAACCACCACACTGAGATCAAAAGACAGCCTTCAACAGGGATGGACACATCCACTCCTCAGAATTCAACTTCCCCTTGGAAACCTGTTTCTTGTCCTCATATTCACAGCAAGTAAAAAACTATTTTCTTTTTTCTTTTCATTTTCTTTTTAAAAAATGAATAAAAATTAAATTTTTTTTAAAAACATGCAGTAAATAAAAATTTATCAGATTAAGGTCACTATCCAAGACCCTCTACTCAAGCAGGGGTTCCCAAACTCCCCCCCCCCACTGGATCATCTGCAATAGATCTGGGGACCACCAAAGCCAGGATGTGCAACCCAAAAGGGTGGAGGGCCCAGAAGTCATGTGCGGGGTCAGGGAACTCTGAAGCAATTCCTTATATCAAGCCCACAACGCATCAGAAATTGAATTGCAACCCACAATTTGTATTAAAGGGCAAGGCCCACTGAGTACAGTGCAACAGAACTTAAATGTTTTGCCTTCCCATCTTTTAGATTTTTACAGCGGTTTATAAATTGGAATTAAGTCACTCGACAATCCAGAGTAGCTATGCGAAGATGTAAGAGGCACTTACTCTGGACTGCTCTATGCATTTCCCATAGTTTTCCCATAGGTGGCACCGTAACTACGTCAGTGTAAAAATGTCCCGTAGTTACTGTGGATTGTAGCCTTAGACAAGAATAACACAAAGGAGATGCGATCCTATATTCACCTACCTAAGAGTAAGCCCCACTGAACTCAATGGAGCTTAATGATGAGCCAACATGCATAGGATTGCACCGTAAGGGTGCTTTCTGCAGCAGTGCGTCCACTGCATGTAGATATTATCAGGGCCCCTGAAGAAGAGCAGTTCTCTTGGTCCAACAGAGAGCAGCATGGCAGTTCTTTGGGCAAGCAGGTTGCGCATGCGGCACATCCAGTGTGCATTTCCTCACCTGGCAATGTCCATCACAAACGCTTCTTCCTTCTTGAGCTGGGGGTTTTCAACAAGCGCCACAAGGTGGGCAATAATCCACTTTCTTAGCCGAAAGATACATTCGCTGCACCAATGGGAAAAATATCAGCATTGAAAGAACATGGATTTCAATGTTCAGAACAGCCAAGAGGCTTGTAACAAATGACCAAGTCATTAAATAAATAGATACATAAAACAACGTCCAGAGTGTTCAGGTGTTACACACCCCAACAAGTCACAAAGTCAGTTCCCGAACTTTTTTGACTGACCTCTTGGGATATTAAAGATACAATCCTATAGGTACATTGAGGCAGGTTTTTCTGCTGAAGGATTCCCCTGGCTGGCATCTGTGGCTCCCCAGAGACCCATGGCTCACAGTTTGAATAACACAAAAGAGATTTGCGTTTGGATTGCACCAAAGGGCTAGGCAGGGTTCTTAACTGGAGTGACTGGGAATGGATGGACACTGATGTCTGATTTATGCCAACCACTAAATAAAGAAATGTAACTGGTGTGCCACAGGAGTTTGGGACACAGTGGCTGAAAATGGCTTTACTGCATATCAAATTTTTTGAGGATGAAAGAATGAATGTTATTGCAAGAGTTTGAACCCTGAGTGCATGTATAAAAGAGTTGAGGAACTAGATAAATAAATGAAGGTTTAAAAGTGTATTTTTAATGTTGATTGAAATAAATCAAGATAAGTGAAGAACAGCAGAGTAAAAACACATTAATGGAAATATAGAAGTATATCTGAGAATATGTATCAAAAAATTTTTTAAAAGGCATCAGCAGCAGCAGCAGCAGCAGCAGGATGATGATGGAGACTGAGATGGGGATGATGATAAGGGGGTGATGTCCTGCAGGAGCAGACAAGGACAGATCTGGGGAGAGGGCACTACCATGCCACCATGGCACAACCCCCCATCAGGGGCAGGATGATGATGATGGAGACTGAGATGGGGATGATGATCAGGGGATGATGTCCTGCAGGAGCAGACAAGGACAGATCTGGGGAGAGGGCACCACCATGCCACCATGGCACAACCCCCCATCAGGGGCAGGATGATGATGATGGAGACTGAGATGGGGATGATGATCAGGGGGTGATGTTTTAATGTTTTATCATGTAGTGTATTATAAGATTAGAAACCTTAGACAGATATTATATTTTTAATGTGTTAGAAGTTAAGATTTAATGTAAAAATTTTAATGTAGAAGTTGAGTTTTACAACATAGAAATATTAAGACGAATTTTGTTGATAAAATGTATATGATCGATCTAAGTGGAGATATTTGGATAAAATTGAAGATAACGTGTGTCCCTCTGTAACCCCTTCCTATAAGTTATAGCACCACCAATGACCTGTATCGGAAACAGAAAACCTAATAAAAAATCTGTTTAAAAAAGAAGAAGATGCACCCCTGAAGAGGGAGCTACTTGCCCCTTGTTACTCTTCTTCTTCTCCATTTCCTGCTGCTGCCGCTTGGTGGAAAAATCAAGGCAGGCGTCCAGGTCGGGGCTGAGAAACATGCGCTTGAGCCACGTGGTGTACTGCTGCAAGACCTCCGGAAGCAAATGCCGGACCACTTTCCAGTAGGTGGGCACCACCGGATAGCCTCGGTTGGTGAGGGTGGAGAAGCCCATCATCACTGCCAGCTGCTTCTCGGGGTCAGCACAGCCCTCCAGGAATGAGCCAACATAGGTCTCCATCTCTGGAGCAAACTTATAGCGATCAGGCATCTGAAACAGAGAAGGGGCAGAGTCCCTGCTTTGTGTGCAAAGGTTATGGGTTCGATCCCTGGCAGCATCTTCAGGTGGGCCTGGTGAAGGTCCTTTCCAGAAACTCTGGAGAGCAGTTCCCAGTCAGCATTGAAGGATGAACCCAGAATCAGACTCAGAGCCCAATCCTATACATGTCTACACAGAAGTACATCCCATTACAGTCAATGGGACTTACTCCCAGGAAAGTGTGCCTCAATGCACAGCAGCAATCTGAAGATACTGTAGCTCAACGGGAGGGCACCAGTTTTGCATGCTGAAGTCCCAGGAAAGAGACTTGCAGCTCCCCGGAGTAAACACATCCATCAAACTGAACATACAGCACTGCTTTATACACCAGTAGTTTATCCAGCTTGGCTTGATACCAAGACCATTTAACTGGAGAAACTGGGGACCAGTTTCCTGCACCAGCACCTTGTGGCATTCATCTACCTGAGCCGAAAGCACGTGGGTCCCATAGCGGAGCATCACTTCCCCTTGGAGAACCATCTTTAACTGGGCAAGAGATAGGAGCGGGAGGGAACTGCCCAGCAACCGATAGCACATGTAACTGCGGGAGAAGAAGGCACAGGAAGCAGCACTGAGTGAGGACAAAGCAGGAACTTGTGGTTTGATACCCAACTTTAAATCTCTTCCCCTTTAAATCTTTTATTGTATCAGTTTTTAATTGTATATAAGTCTTGCAGTAGTTGTCTGGAGTCCCCTGTAGGGGAGAAAAGTGGGACATAAATGCAAAAAATAAATAAATGGTGTGCAATGGGCTGGGGGAGCCTTGCAAAGGCAAGTTTCCCAACAAACCTGAGGGGCCCGATGTTATCCTTGACCATATCCTTGAGCAACCTATTTTCTATTGCTTCCTTCCAGAACAGCTCAAACGCATCCTCTTTCAGGGCCACTTTCAACAAGTCCAGCGCGACGGTGGGAAGAGCCCTGTCCTTCTTCTCCAACTTCACAGCCATCTTCAAAACCTCAACAAGTCTGGAAGGTCAAAACAACGTACAACATTTCAAAATATTGACACATACACAATCATGCATGTCACAGTCTCTCTTGAAACAGGTCCCTGGAGAGCTCTGGTTGTTCTAGGGTTACTTTCTCCCTAACCACAGTTTCCGGTTTAAGATGGAACTGCCGTTAGTCAACAACAACAGTGTGCAATTTCATGCGACTTCCAAATGGGGGCACATTTAGTTTGCAAACTGCAAACCCTACTGCAAACTGGTTTCCTATTCTAACTCACCAGCCTAACACTCAAAACCACAGATCCTTAACCCAGGCACTGTGAGCATTATTCATAGAAACATGGCCTTGGAAGGGAAATAACAGGTCAGTACTCAGGTCAATAAAAGGTTAATACACAATACTCGCTTTACATGGTTGACAGGAGAAGGATTTGCATGCACTTTGATGCTCTCTACATGCACGTCAATTCACCTACATGGTTCCTACTACTACTAGCTTCTTTGGCTCCAGCAGGCATCCATCAGTCTTGAAAGACTATGGTATTGTGCTCGGTGCTGCATACGCTGCATGCAAAGCATGAAGGCCTGGGTTAGATTGATATGGAGGATATGCTGTTACCCAAGCAGCAAATCCCCCCTCTCCATGCCAATGAAATAGTCCAATGGAATGGCAGAGCTGATACAACTGGATCCAGCTGCGTCGCAGAGCTGGGCTAAGGACAGGAGCTCACCCTGTCTTGTGGGGACCGACCCGGCTCTCGAACCCTGGCCTGCTGGTTAACAGGAACAGTGTCTTAACCACTTGCACCACCCATAGCCCTTTGGTTCCAAGTCCAATGTTATATCCAAGCTGGCAAACAATGGTTCATACCTCGGGGTATGGTATTTCTATGGTATACTTCACACTCCTCAAAATCAGAATTTGGAATTAAAAATATTGATCTCACTGGGGATCTTCAAGCAGAGGCTCGACGAGCCCAACAGAAATACTCTAGGAGGATTTCCTGCTATAGGCAAGGGTTTGGACTAGATGACCTACTGGGTACCTTCTAACTCTAGGATTCTATGATTCTATGAATAGGGAAATAAAGCACAATCCTGAGCTGCCCAGAAAAACAGTTGCACTAAAAAGGCTGGCGCTGCATCTGATACGTCCTCTAGCTGAGGACTGAGGTTCTGCAGATCCCCAGATTCGTATCCGGGCACTGAGGATAGAGAAGCTGAGCCTATAGATAAGGAGAGCCTGCTTCATCTTTTCAGTAGTAGAAGCACAACTGGGTCAGAATCAGAGTTCTGGTTTTCTTGCATCCCAAGAAAAGGCTTGTAAATGCTGTTGTTTTGGGTGTCCATCCCGGGCTGCCCTACCTGGGAATGTTTTCTTCCGTGACAACAGTGGATGTACCCAGGAGAACCTTCAGTTTCTTGGGATGGAAAATTGAGGGGAACTTCTGGATGCCCACAAGGAGGAGGTCAAGGTGGCCAGGAGTGTTGAAGGCAGAGGTGAAATCATCCTTCAGGATGTTGAAGAGAACTTTTTTAAAGACAGCTTCTGGAATCTGAACAACAACAACAACACAAATTCAACAACTGTTTTGCTGGGAGAGGACCAAAGCCCGGGGGTATGAGACTCAGGCAGCCATCAAGTGACTGTGGACAGGGTCCCCTTGGAAATTCCCTGCTCCTTACCTCGGAGATGACATCAACCAAAGTCTTCCTAGGGAGGTCTTTAAGGTGGGCATGATGCTCAGACAGACCCTGAAGAAGCTGCACACATTCCTGGAGAACCATTACCTCTTGGGTCTGAAGAAGGGAAGAGGTGAGAAGGAGGGATCAGGGCCAGAGATCAGTGGCACGAAAAGCTTCCAGGTTTGACTCTCCACATCGCTAGAAAAAGCTGGGGAAAACCTGCGATGTGCTGGCCCCCTTTCCCCACCTCCCCCCCCTTTTTTATTTTCATCAGGAAACTTGTTCTTCCCTCAAATGAACTACATCCTCCCAGCAGCAAGGATCTGCACCTGACGCAATCCCTGGACACTCTTCAAGGGCAGCCCCCCTTGGGGGTACCCCAGCCAAGCTGTGGTGACAGCCTTACCTTTGCCAGCCGCCCGGACTGGAAGAGAGCCAGCACTCCAAAGAAGTTCCCAAAAAGAGCATTCCTAAAGAGTTTCTGAAATCACAGCCAAAAAGCACAGAACAGTCAGACTGTCAGAGGCAAAGCAGCAGCATCCCAGCATTACTGGGATTCCTCCCCCACATTCCTCCTTTTAGCAGAGCCCCCAAAGCTGGAGCCACCAAGCTGGCCCGGCTCACCTTCTTGACTCGCACAGGGTTGTGTTTCTCTTTGATCTGCTCCAGGACTGTGGAGAGGGGAACCTCCTCAAAAACTTGCAAGACCTGGAGAAGAGAAATAGGAAACACTGGAAACACAAAGCAGGAGTTCTTCTACTGCCCCATCTCCCAGGATGTCCATATGTCCTCTTTTTCCAGGACATGCCCTCTCTTTTGGTCTCATTATCTTCCATTTCCTTGTGAGCAGGTAGCATGTAGCCTTCTTACATTTAATTATATGTAATAGATAATATGTAAGATAGCATTTAGATCCACCACCTGAAAGCAATACATGGGATACGTTTACAGCTTTTATTCTGTCATGTCCAACATTTTCACAGGGCCTTGTCCCCTTATTTAGTTATAACATATAGAACCCTGCCCATCTCCAATCATAGGTTCCAAGCCATGATGGGCATGTGCAACCTCCAGATTTTAGGAGGCTAGCCCAGAAGGGAGGACACCGGGATGCAAGTGTCATGTGTGGGTGGCGCAAGTGGTTAAAACACTGGGCCTGTTAACCAGCAGGCCAGGGTTCAAGACCCGGGTCGGCCCCACAAGGCAGGGTGAGCCCAGCTTAGCCCAGCTCTGCAACGCCAGCTGGATCCAATCGTTTTGGCTCTGCCTTTCCATTGGACTAATTCAGTGGCGTGGAGAGGGGGGTTTGCTGCTTGGGTAACAGCATATCCTCCATATTAATCTACCCAGGCCTTCGTGCTTCGCAAGTAGTGTCCAGCACAATACCATAGTCTTTCAAGACTGATGGATGCCAAGTGTGCTTCAAGTAGGCATTTGGTCAGGGTGACTATATAGAATGGAGGACAGAATGCATCTACCTTTAAGTATTGCAAAGAAGAGGGAATTTAGGCATGTTTAACTCATCGTAATAGGGTTTAAAAGGCAGCACCTGCCTCAATTCCCTCTACTGTCCAATGCTTAATGTCTTCCATGACAGCTTCCATCCTTCATCTGCGATCCACAGGAAACACCAACCTGGGACAAGGCCAAGCTGAACCCGGGGCGCGCTGTCTCTCGAGTCGATGCCAATCCATCAATAAGGCGTTTCAATGTGAATTTCAACAGGTCCTCATCCTAAAATAATGAGGTGCAGGAAAGGGAGAGAAGAGGAGAAAAATTAATGCAAGAGAAAAATATTCATTAATGCAACTCTGCACGTTAGGAATTACAAGGCACTGCCTGCAAGGCTGAGATCCAAATGGCGCAAGCCCACTTTACATCCTGCATTCAGCCTCCAACCCATTTGAGTCCCATAAAAAAAAACCCTGCAAAGTAGAACAAACCAACTAAGCCACAGCAGTTCCTCAAACTGTGGGTTGGAGCCACTAAATGAGTTGTGGACAAATTCCAGGTGGGTCCTTATTCATCTCAATGTACATTTTTTATTTATTAGACTTTGAGCACAATCCTAACCATATCTACTCAAAAGTAAGCCCCATTGTGTTCAATGGCTCTTACTCCCAGGAAAGTGTCTTTAGGATTGCAGCCTTAACTTACCATGCCACGTGACTGAATTTGGGGAGATGTTACAGATCTTTCCTGTTGACACCATTCCTACGTATATGTTTTTAATAATGATATAATTAATGAGGCTTACTTGTGAGTTAAGTATAGGATGGCAGCCTATCAGGAGTTTGGAGATCAGCACTTGATTGAAAGGCATTAGTGAGTAATTTATCTTTATCTATATCTATATCTATAAATAAAAGAGAAGTCACTGATTGACTGACTGACTGACTCATCAACACCCTGCCAAAACCGCTGGGCCTAGAAGCATGAAATTTGGGGTGGGTGTTCCTTCTGTGACATGGACACCCACCAAGAACCCATGTGGAGAAATTTAACCCTTCAGGGGCTGAAAAGGGGGCAACATGTTTTTGTCCTATGCTTAACATGGAAGACTGACCAACCTCCAGCCAATTTGATGCTCTGTGCCTGGTGCAGTGGTGGGGATGTTATTTGGAGGGGTTGCACTGGGGAAGATGATGCGCATGGGAAAGATGATGCGCATGGGGAAGATGATGCGCATGGGGAAGATGATGCGCATGGGGAAGATGATGCGCATGGGGAAGATGATGCGCATGGGGGTAGTGCATCGGAGTTGATGCGCATGAGGAGATGACAGCATGGGGGATGTTGTGCAGTGGGACGTTGATGTACCACGGAGGGATGGCATAGGGGGGAATTTCACTCCCACAACATGGGTACACTTTTCGCTACTTTGAAATAAATGTATTCATTCTTAATTGTAAACTTTTAATTAACTGGATTTGATTTTGTCATATGGAGGGTATTAAAACATTTCCTGCTTGATGGTGTCACTTCTGGCCCTCACATCCAGTGGGTCCTGACAGACTGTCATTCTAAAAAGTGGGTCCCAGTGCTTAACATTTTTTGAAGCATTGAGCTTCAAAACATCCTATTGACATTGACATCCTATGACATCCAAACACTGACATCCTATGCGTGTCTATCAGGAGTAAGGCCAGGATGACCATATATCATAATTGGAAAAGAGCACAAGATCTTCCCCCTCCCAAATGTAGGACACCCAAAGAAAAGTAGGACAGGACCAAATAAAAAGCAAGAACACTCAGAACATACAGGAATCTCTCTGATGGTTTGTTTCTGCTCTTTCAACACCTCCAATTATACGAGGACTCATTCATTCAACACATGCTTCATTCTTTCAACCTCTCTGCTGGTCTAAAGGCAAAAATAGTCTTTCCTGATGTTGATTTGGATGTTTTTGGCATTTCTGTATGAAACAACCATCAGTTATACAAAAGACATTCATTTCCCACACATGCTTTGGTTCATTTTACTGCAATTTGTTGTGTATTTTCGCTACGTATTAATAAATACGTGTTATTTTGGTTTTTGCATGCAATGTTTATGGTTGCAATCCTAAAGACGCTTTCCTAGGAGTAAGACCCATAGAACTCAATGGGGCTAACTTTTGAATAGACATGGTTAGGGTTGTGCTCTGAGTCTTTTTTGCTGGCCTTTTTGCATTTCCAAGCTAAAAAAGATTGGGTTCCACTTTTCAACCGTTTTCACTTTTGGCCTGTGCTTTGGTCCTCAACCTCTAATTTTGTCCAATTAGAAGGAGTGCCTGTATTGCTTGAATGTGCTTAATTTCAAGAGTACAAGTGGTGCCTCACATAAACAGCTTAATTCGTTCCAGAGGCCTGCTCTTAAGTGAAGTGGATTTTCCCATAGGAAATAATGGAAACTCAGACAATTGGTTCCACAACCCCAAAAATATTCATATAAAAATATGAACTGGATGTAAAAATGATGACAAAACACTGGAATTGAATTCAGAACATGCATTCAGTGTGCAGGATCCTATGAAGTCTACTTAGGCTGCAATCCTAAAGACACTTTCCTGGGAGTAAGCCCCATTTGCTGGAGGTTCAAGGTGGTTGGTGGGGGCACTTGGGGAAGATAGGGGCAGTCGTCTCTGGCACCTCAGTGCAACTGCCCCCAAGTTGAGGGCAGTTTGAGGCAGGAGAACTTGCTGGCAGCCCTTTTAAAGAGCCCCCGCGCGGGGCATCAGGGCAGAATAGCACGCCTGTCCATAGCGCACTTGCTTGTTAAGTGGAACTTGTTATGTGAAGCAAGATTTCTTGGAAATTTTTGCTTGTTATGTGAAACGCTTGTTAAGCGAGGTACCATTGTATATCATTTATTATTAAATATTAAAGGATCTCCTTATTAAATTTAAAGGGATCACATCTATGAATTCCAAGAAGGCTCCCTAATAACTCCTGTTCATGGAAAAAAAGGACCTTTTTTCCAGGTCACAGGGCTCCAGAGGAGGACATGTCCTGGGAAAAGAGGCCAGATTTTCACTGAGCCAGAGATTGAGGGCACAATCCTATGCATGTCTACTCAGAAGTAAGACCAGGATGACCATATGTCATAACAATATGTAAGCCCTGCTGTGCAAAGTGGGCTTCCTCCTGGGGAAGTCTGGCTGGGGTTGCAGCCTGAGCTGGTGCCCTCTGGAGGCAGCCTGCAGTGCTCCTGGGCATGTGCAGAGTGCCATGTTCTTACCTTATGGTTCTCCCTTAGGTGGTCCAGGAGGTCCTGTGTGGCTCTCAGGCGGGTCTCCTGGTCTGGCTTGGCAATGTCCCAGAAGAAGTCTAGGAACCTCCTGCTCTGGCCCAGGAGCCTCCCTGGGAGGGGGAGGGAGGTGGGCAGGGGGGCATCCTCCTCTTCCTCCTTCTCCAGGCTGCTGCTCCTCTTCTTCCTGTCTGCAGCCACCTTCTCTCCCTTCCTCTCCAGGCTGCTCCTCCTCTTCTTCCTCTCTGCAGCCATGCACTCTCCAGCCATGCTGGGGATGCAGCACGTGGGAAGGAAGTTGGCCAGACACGTGCATACAGGATCCGGCCGGAGGAGGAGCTGCAAGACCTGAAAAGCAGCCTCTCCTGCCTCCCCGTGGAAACTCCAGTCCCTACAGGTCTACTTAGAAGCAAGCCTACTCCACGGAAGGGAAAGCATGCAGAGGGTGCAGCACCTACGGCTGGAAGCACCCCAGACCAGCCCAGTTGCAGCCTGCCCTCCCCACTCCTTCCCAGGAGGAAGCCCCACTGATGCAATAGGCTTACTCAGGGGAAACACGTGTCCTTTTTGAGCCTGGAAAAACCTTCTTGTGAGCAGGAAGCAGGAAGATTCTTGCAATTAAGCAATAAAATGCAATAAATGGTATATCACAGTTTTAAATTTAACAAGTAAATGAAATTCTAACTATGTCTACTCAAAAGTAAGTCCCATTGAGTTCAGTGGTTCTTACTCCCTGGAAAGTGTCTTTAGGATTGCAACCAGAGTGTTCAACTAACCACATGAAAGCAATAGGGAAATTGACCCACGGTTGCAGGAGTAAATTCCAAGATTTGTGGGCCCAACCATGGCTGGGCACCAACAGGGTACCAGGGACAGTGGCAGGCACCACCAGCCACCGGGCATCCATACCAGGCATCAGTGGGCACCTCCAGGCACAGCAGGGCAGTGGGCAACACCAGACAGCAGGCATCCCAACCAAGCACCAGACATCCTTACCAGGCCTCACTGGGGATTGGGCACAACCAGGTGCCACTGTGCAGTGGGCAGCACTGGGCACTGAGCATCCCTACTGGGCACCACTGTGTACCAAGGGGAGCAGGCACTGCACTTGGCATAACACGGCATGGACACCACTGGGCAGCAGGCACCAGTAGGCACAGGGCATCCCTACAGGCACTACAGGGCACTAAATAGGTGGGTGTCTCCATCACAGAAGGGAGACCTCCCCAAATTTCCAGCACCAGGGGTTAGGGCTGGGTGCCGATCAGTCAGTCAGTGACTCCCATTCCATACACTGTGTATATTAAGAATAATGTAGCCCAGGGGTGTCAAAGTCATACAGAGGGCCAAAGTTAACATTAATGGTGTTTCCGAGGGCCGGAGTCCAAGCTTGTGCATGTCTACTCAGAAGTAAGTCCCATTATAGTCAATGGGGCTTACTCCCAGGAAAGTGCCAGATAAGCTTTTGGGAGCCACATGAGATGGTGAGGAGGGCCTTGAGTTTGACACTCTGATGCAGACAGAACAGACTAGATGAATGTTTATTCTTCATGCCCCATATTTTTCTTGGGTGTCCCTCAAAGTGGGCTCCGTCCTCTTTCCTGGTTATGACTCCGGACTGGGACGGGACTTGCTACTGCGCATGAATAGCCTGTTGGCTGCCCTCCTGCCCAGACTTTCCTGGGAGGAAATCCCCATTGACTCTAATGGGCTTTCTCCTGAGGAGTCCTGCCTGGGATTGGGTCTGTTGGCTGCCCTCCTGCCCAGACTTTCCTGGGAGGAAATCCCCATTGACTCTAATGGGCTTTCTCCTGAGGAGTCCTGCCTGGGATTGGGTCTGTTGGCTGCCCTCCTGCCCAGACTTTCCTGGGAGGAAATCCCCATTGACTCTAATGGGCTTTCTCCTGAGGAGTCCTGCCTGGGATTGGGTCTGTTGGCTGCCCTCCTGCCCAGACTTTCCTGGGAGGAAATCCCCATTGACTCTAATGGGCTTTCTCCTGAGGAGTCCTGCCTGGGATTGGGTCTGTTGGCTGCCCTCCTGCCCAGACTTTCCTGGGAGGAAATCCCCATTGACTCTAATGGGCTTTCTCCTGAGGAGTCCTGCCTGGGATTGGGTCTGTTGGCTGCCCTCCTGCCCAGACTTTCCTGGGAGGAAATCCCCATTGACTCTAATGGGCTTTCTCCTGAGGAGTCCTGCCTGGGATTGGGTCTGTTGGCTGCCCTCCTGCCCAGACTTTCCTGGGAGGAAATCCCCATTGACTCTAATGGGCTTTCTCCTGAGGAGTCCTGCCTGGGATTGGGTCTGTTGGCTGCCCTCCTGCCCAGACATTCCTGGGAGGAAATCCCCATTGACTCTAATGGGCTTTCTCCTGAGGAGTCCTGCCTGGGATTGGGCCTATTGGCTGCCCTCCTGCCCAGACTTCCTTGGCAGTGAATCCCAATTGAGGTCAATGGGCCTTTCTTCTGAGGAGACTCTGAGGAGACACAGGTGGGGAGAGGGGGAAGTGAGGGAAAAGGAGTAGGGGTGAGGGGGCTGTGGGGAGGTAGAGTGGGGGAGGGGCTGTGAGGTAGGGGTCAGGGGGCTGTGGGGAGGTAGAGTGGGGGAGGGGCTGTGAGGGAGGGGTGAGGGGCTGCGGGGAGGTAGAGTGGGGGAGGGGATGTGGAGGGACTGTGGGGGAGGATCTATGAGGGGGCTGTGGGGGAGGGGGCTATGAGGGAGGGGAGGGGCTATGAGGGAGGGGTGAGGGAGGGGCTGTGGGGAGGTAGGGTGGGGGAGGGGATGTGGAGGGACTGTGGGGGAGGATCTATGAGGGGGCTGTGGGGGAGGGGGCTATGAGGGAGGGGAGGGGCTATGAGGGAGGGGTGAGGGAGGGGATGTGGGGAGGTAGAGTGGGGGAGGGGATGTGGAGGGGGCTGTGGGGGAGGGGCAGTGGGGGAGAGGGGAGGGGATGTGAGAGAGGGGTGGAGGGGGCAGTGGGGGAGGGGCTGTGAGGGAGGGGTGAGGGGCTGTGGGGAGGTAGGGGCTGTGGGGTAGGAGCTATGGGGGAGGGGCAGTGGTCCTGTGGGGGAAGGAGTGTGGGGGAGGGGCCTTCCCTCCCTGTCACGTGCTCCCTCCCCCCTCCCCTCAGTCAGTCAGTCAGGCGCGGCCGGGGCAGCCTCCGGGCGGGTGCGCATGCGCGTGGGCGCGGTGGTTCAGGCTCCTGCGCGGCCGTCCCCTGCGAGGCCCCCTATATAAGGCTCGGGGTCCTGCGTGGCGGCGCTGCTCGCGCTCGGAGGAGGCGGAGGCAGAGGCAGGCCCGGCTGAGAGGAAGCAGCGAGGGAGAGCGATGGCCGACTTCGACGCCTACGACGACCGCGCCTACAGCAGCTTCGGGGGCGGCCGCGGGTGAGGAGGGCTGTGCGGAGACCCCCCCTGGGCGGGAGCAGGCGCCCCTCCCCCTCCCTCACTGGGGGCTCAGGCGCCCCTCCCCTCCCTCCCTCCCTCACTGGGGCTTCTGGGGAGGGAGACACTTGGGCGGAGTGAGGGAGGGGGAGGGGAGGACCCGGTGGGGAGGGGGGAGACCTGGGGAGGGGGAAGTCCAGGGGGGTGTTTGGTGGGGAGGGGGGAAGACCTGGGGGGCTGGTGGGGAGGGGGAGACCTGGGGGTGCTTGGGGGGGAGGGGAGAGACCTGGGGGGGAGGGGGGAGACCTGGGGGTGCTTGGGGGGAGGGGGGAGACCTGAGGGGGAGGGGAGAGACCTGGTGGGGAGGGGGGAGACCTGGGGGTGCTTGGGGGGGAGGGGGGAGACCTGAGGGGGAGGGGAGAGACCTGGTGGGGAGGGGGGAGACCTGGGGGTGCTTGGGGGGGAGGGGGGAGACCTGAGGGCGCTTGGGGGGGAGGGGGGAGACCTGGTGGGGAGGGGGGAGACCTGGTGGGGAGGGGGGAGACCTGGGGGTGTTTGGGGGGAGGGGGGAGACCTGGTGGGGAGGGGGGAGACCTGGTGGGGAGGGGAGAGACCTGGTGGGGAGGGGAGAGACCTGGGGGTGTTTGGGGGGGAGGGGGGAGACCTGGGGGTGTTTGGGGGGGAGGGGAGAGACCTGGTGGGGAGGGGAGAGACCTGGGGGTGCTTGGGGGTGTCCCATCCAGTGCAGGGAGGGGGTTTGGGTGCCTGGCGGGTTTGGGTCAGGCGGCTCTTGACACCTGTTGGGACTGTCAGGAAGTGATGTCAGGAAGCGGTGATGGTGGTGGTGGTGGTAATAATAATAATATTAATAACAATAGCAGTAACTTTATTTACTTTCTCCCGAAGGGACTCAAAGCAGCTTACAAAACATCCACAAAAACCCCAACAATAAAATCCAATCCATTAACACAGGGGTCTTAAAAAATAAATATAGATAATAAAGAGGATGTCATGTCCTTAACCTGGAGAGTGAAAGATGGAAAGCAGGAAAGATGTTTGACACCCTCCTCCTCACCCTTACTAAGCACAGGGGGGACTGTATGTCACAACCACAGAAGAGGACAAAGCCCCTCAAAATGTAGGACACACCAAATGTAGGAAGCAGAATGGAGAGCACGGCGTAATAAAAGCTAAAAGCACTCATATATACTGCTGTGGTTGACTTACACTTATATAGACACATGTGGTTAATTTATACTTGTGGTTTGTGTGTGTACGTATATACATATATTTACACATACATATAAATACACACACACACATGTATGTACATATATATACATACAAGTGGTTATTTACAATTGAAAACTATTCCATATAACTTATTACAGGAATACTACCTGCTTCCCACTCATAAGGAAAAGTGACATTGATGTTTTTTCCCAGGCACTAAAATCCAGGACATGTCCTGGAAAAGAGGACATACGGTCACCCTGATTAAGCATCCCTTTGTAGGATAAGAGTGAAGAGGAACCAGGGAAGGTAGCAAATAATAGGGTCTGTTCATTGGAGAGGCTTTTTGGGACCCATTTCAGTGTTTTAAGGAGGGGGAAGAACTTTGGAGAAGAGGCAAATCACGTTGCAAGGAGGGCAGCCACGAGCAAGGAGGGTTTGGGGCAAAATACACTGCAATCCTAAAGACACTTTTCCTGGGCGTAAGACCCACTGAACACAGTTGGGTTTTCTTTTGAGTAGACATGGTTAGGATTGCACTCATTATGTGGTGTTTGCAACGTGTTCTGGTTTAAGCATGTGAGGGGAGGAAATAGCTTATGGCTGCCACCCTAACCACACTTTCCTGGGAATAAGTAGTATTGATCACGATGGATCTTATTTCTGAGTTGACGTGCTTAGGGTTGCATTGCAAGTCATGGATGCCAAAACCTCTTTCGTGCAGAGGGCACTCGTGACGCCTCTGGGGCTGGAAGTGAAGTCCTTCAGCAGGTGATGATAAAAATACATAGGAGCTCATTACTTTCAAGCAACAATGCACAGGAGAGCCCAGTGTTTGTGCAGTTGCTCTTTCAGCAGCTGAGAGGGAACTGATGGTGGTGCTGGGAGAGTCTGAGGATCATATAAAGATAGTCCACAGCCCACATCTGGCCATTGGGCCCCATGTTTTGACATCCACTTGGTTTAGGTTTGTGCGGGGAGAGTAGGGGGACCACGAGGAAAGTGTTCTCTTCCCACCACATGCAGTAAATGTCATCCTGGGGATGCATCCTGGAGAAAGAGCAATGGGAGGGACGTTGCAGGCCTGAGATGAGTGGAAATTGCCCTGGAAGTAGGGCCTGGGGGCAGAATTCAAGAAGGCAATGGGCTTACTCATCTCTTCTTGCACTAATAACTGTCAATCAAGGGCTGCAGTCCTAAAGACACTTTCCTGGGAGTAAGACCTGTGGTGGACTTTGGGGGGTTCTCACTTTGCTAATGAGCACTTGGTTCTGAGAACTGGTTACTAATGGGACATAGAACCTATTGTTAAATTATTTGAATCCCACCACTGAGTAAGACCCATTGAACACAGTGGGGCTTACTTTTGAGTAGGCATGGTTAGGATTGTGCTCTTTGTCAAATAGAAGGATGCACTTGCCTGGAAGGAGGTTCTATTTAAGCCAGTTCTACTACACGCTGTTGCAAATCTGCATCAGGAATCATATATCTGTGTACCTGAGGGCTGGGAAGGAATGGGTTAATCCTCTGGGGTTTGTTTCTTAGTGGACAAGGGGCATGATTGCGCTTTAAAATTAGGATCTTGTAGGGAAAAAATGGGAGTGTGGAGGAAGGGAAGTAAAGTACCTGTGCCTGGGGAGGAGTTCATAAAAAGGGCTGGGCTTCAAATCTCAGCTTGGTCGTGATCGTAATAGGAGGGGTTAGGTCAACAGTACTCGGGATAGTCAAGATAAGACCTGTAAGTTCTTAGACCTGTAAGTTCTTCACCTTCCTCTTTCTGTTCTGCCAGTAGGAATGTTAATGACACGCTGTCGCTAGGAGAGTATTGTGTATGGCTTGGCCTTCTTTTTAGCTCTGCGGAAATGATTTTTACAAGGAAACAAGAAATTGTAATTTATTTTGCATTTTGAGTTTTGTATTTTCTCAGTTATCCTTACAGTCTCCCAGGCTGTGATGAGAGATGAAATGTCCACCTGGAAAGCATGATGAAGGAGGGGATGCGCAGACCATCTTCAGAATACTCCGACTCTTCCTTTGGCCTTAATCGCACACCCCAGACGGTGCAAAGCCTATCTTGGTAGTTGACAGAAAACAGGAGGCTGCCGTACAGATGTTTTAAACAAACCTAGAATAATGTTCAGCCATGAAGTACGTTCACATGTTCTCAAAAGGCATCAGGGAATTGCATTTTGAGCAACCCACCCTTCCTGTGGGTGGTGCAAGTGGTGAAGACATTGTGCCTGTTAACCAGCAGGCCAGGGTTTAAGACCCACAAGACAGGGTGAGCTCCTGTCCTTAGCCCAGCTCTGTGATGCAGCTGGAACCAGTCGTATTGGCTCTGCCTTTCCATTGGACTATTTCAGTGGCGTGGAGAGGGGGATTTGCTGCTTGGGGAACAGCCTCGCCTCCATATTAAAGACTGGCGGATGTCAGGTTTTTGTGCTTTCCTTCTCTAGTGTTGCACATCCCTTTGACTGACCATTTACAGTTCCCCAATGCAAAGTTGAAACCCACTAGATCTAGGCAGAAACTCACTGCCTGGGGACAGTGAAAGGCTCCTGTGCAGCATCTTGCACCTTTTTCAGGGAGCTGAATTGGGTTAACTTCATCTGTGTCTTATATTTCTCTTTTTCAGAAGCTAAACTTGTAACCGGATTAGTTTCAGTGAGGGATTGGTTCATAGTCACCAAAAGATATTGAACTTAGGCTGCAATCCTAAAGACACTCTCCAGGGAGTAGGACCCATTGAACACAGTGGGGCTTACTTTTGAGTAGACATGGTTAGGATTGTGTTCTAAGGCTGAGTTGTGGTTTTATTTCCTAGATTCATTACTTTATACTTTACACGGAGATAGTTAAGAATCTTTGACCATTTTCTATATTTTGAAATCTTATAGTGAAATAAGATCAGCTTTTTTGTGCTTAATGTATGATGGTAGAGAGGAAGGTTGTGGCCATGTTGGGTTTTGAGATTATGGGGTGGACTATCAGGCTTTAGGGTTCTGCAAGGAATGCTGGGCTATGGAGAGCAGAAGAGGTGGCGCAAAGGGTGAAGTGGAGTACCATCCATACAAATCAGCCTGCTTTTTAGGTGGCCCCTGCATGTTGATTAGAGAAGATCTGGATCCTGTTCTAGTTGCCTACGGGGCAGAAAAATCCCAACAGATCCTGAAAGAGCTCTGCATCAGGGATCTCGGCTGTTGGGCAGCCAGCCCGGTCCACCTACACCTATGTTTGATCTCTTGGCTTTCCTCGTAGTCGTGATGGGACAGCTCTGTTGGCTCAGAGTTTCTCACTTGTTACTTCCTCACCTGCTGATGAATGGGAGTTTCTTTTATAGGTCCCTGAAGCTTCAGTGAGGTCTATTCATGTAGGAAGTGCAGGCAGCCCTAAACTGGGTGCATGAATTAGGTCTGCTTACAAGGCAGGTTCACACAGGTCTGGCATTTGGAAGGATCTGTTTGCCTTGGAAATCTTCCCTCTCCCCAGTCAGTGCACCGGGCTTGGTGGCCAAGGGGCTGGCAGAATAAGGTCAGCTTCTTACGTACCAGTTCTCTGCCACTTGAAGTTACCCCACAATCCAGAGTAACTACGGGAGCACGTAAGAGACATTATGTGTACCCGTAGTTACTGTACCACCTAGTGAAAACCTATGGGAAATTCATTTTGCAATCCAGAGCAAATTGTTCTTACACAGGAGCAAGGACTCCCCATACTTACTCTGGACTGTGCTCTTATTCTCCCCTCCCCTTCATCACCCAGTTATGTTTTTCCAGATTCCAGTATTTTGTACCCATTTTCAATACTGTTGAGCTGCTTATCTTAAAAGGTTGTTGCTCCAGAGCAGAACCTGGTAGGATCATTGGACCAAAATATCATACTTAAGGATAATTTCTGTATATGCCAAACGTGTCACACTTACAGTTTTACTAAACTAGTCATAATAACAACCATTTTAAGTGTTATCCAGGCTTTATGGCTGAAATCGGTTTGCTTAAGGAATGGTTTGGCATGAATTCACTAGATGAACTCGTAGCGGAACAAGATTTGAACTGGGAAGACCTGCAGCTTGGCATTACTTTGTCTGACATCAAGTCTGTCTTACGAGACGGGGACAGAGTTTTTATGAAGGCTGCAGGAGGCTTGCAGGTGGGCAGAGTGCTGCGCGTATTTGCTTGGCCTGAGCGCAGATCAATGCCATGCTTTAACTGCATGTCAGTGTTACGGTCAGGACTGCCCAAGTGATGGAGCCGGCTGGCTTTACGTCCTCCTTGAAGTTCATATGAGTTGGGTGAGTGAAATGTGTGGAGGAGCACCCTGTATGGCTGCTAGTGCTGTCTTCTCAGGTTTGCTCTCCAGGCACTAACTCTGAGTGGAACATCTGCATTTGCATCTTCTTTTTTCCATTCATTTGATGCAACCGCATGAGACTGAAGAATGTATATATAAAATCAGATACCCATCAATGTCCAGCCAAAACCACCAGACCTAGAAGCGTAGTTTGGGAAGGGTATTCCTTCTGTGACATAGGCACCCACTAAGAACCCATGCTGGAGAAGTCAATCGGAAAGCAGTGAAAAGGGGTGCAACATGTTTTAGTCCCTATACTTAACATTGAAGAATTGCTGGTGCATCAATGCTGAGCCAAAACTGCCACACCTAGAAACATGAAATTCTTTCCATGATGTAGGCACCCACTAGGAATGGATTTTTAGAAATTTACCTGCTAGGGGAATAAAAAGGTGTACAAGGTGTTTTTGTCCATATTCTTAACATTCAAGACTGACCAACACCCAGCCTTAACCCAGGACCTAGAAGCATGAAATTTGGAAAGCATATTCTATGATGTAAGGACCCACTGAGAACTGATTTCATGCCTGGTCTTGCTTGCTGGTGCCTGGTGCCCAGTAGGGATGCCTTGTGCTCTGTTGGGATGCTTGGTGGTGCCCACTGTTGACAGGTGGTGCCTGGCACCCAACAGGGATGTCTGGTGCTGCCCACTGCCCATTGCATGGTGGTGTTGGTACTGTCTGGTAGGGAAGTATTACCTGGGGACCATAAATATTCTTGAAATCTTAATCCTTACTTTCTTACTTGAAAGTCCACAAGTAAGTAAGTAGAAAGTCCACCAAATCTTTCTTCCTTACTTGAAAGTCCACTAGTAAAGTTAATATTTTCTTGGATTTGCACACCTCTGCTTCAAATTTTGTCCAAAGAGTCTCTATAGCTTTTGTTGCTGAGAAAGTTCTTCCTGAATTATCTAATTAGATAAGTCTCGTTATGTCTAATTATCAGTGAAGCTGACATCTGAAGAAGCCTGCGCAACAGTGCACTTAGTCCAATGGTTTCCAAAATGCTGGCACCCAAGAAACCCTTTGGACCTAGATTGGCCAATGCTGCTGCTGCAGTTGATGTCTTCTGGCACCCATCCTGAAAAGCACCATCCATTTGCACTTGGACCGTAAAGTACTGAAGGCTTCTCAACTACAGATAACAGAAGCTGCCCATCTTATTGGATTGAAATATCCTTGTGTGTGCACAGCTGAACTGAACTTCATTCGTTCAGCCACATTTTCCCAAGACATCGTTGGAAACTGATTTAATCAAAGTGTGCTGTTCAGCCAGGCACGCCAGTCCTAGGAGGAATGACATGGCCCACAGTGGCGCATTGACTGTAGAGCAAGTGTGGCTCTGGATTGTCTGAACCAGGCTAGCTTCTGAGTCTTCATCAGAATTCACACAGGTGCTTTCAAGTGGTTGAAAATCATAGTTGCTCTAAAAGTAATGCGTACAAAGCTGTCCGTTGTATTTTGATCACAGCTGGTTTTGTTGCTACACTTCACAGCTCAGACAAGAAGCAAATCTACTTTTTGTTTTCCATGGACAGCTACGTGATGGCCTGGAGCCAAGCCAATTAAATGTAATTGTTATATACTTACAGGCTTCTGCTAAAACAGGGCAGGTTCACTTTAGTCCCCAAAGGGTATGCTTGAGTGATTCCTCGTAGAAGGCTTTAGGGGCCTGTTTGACGTTCGTTTGGGTAGGGAATCCTGTGCTGAGCAATTCCCATTGAGGGAACACCTTTTCCGTGTCACCTTCGTTCACTCATCCTGGATTAAAGTGTCTCTTAAATGGCAAACCTCCCAGCTCATTGCGCTTCTGATTCATCATCAACCCTTTTCTGTATATCACATTAGTTAGAAGGGAACTTTTCAAAGGAGTATTATGCCCTATAAATAATATATATTTATATAATATTGTATAATACATGTTATATCTTATTAAGGCTGTGGGTGGCGCAAGTGGCTAAGACACTGCCTGTTAACCAGTAGGCCAGGGTTCGATTTCCAGGTCGGCCCCACAAGACAGGGTGAGCTCCTGTCCTTAGCCCAGCTCTGCGACACCAGCTGTGGGTGGTGCAAGTGGCTAAGACACTGCCTGTTAACCAGCAGGCCAGGGTTCGAGACCTGGGTCGGCCCCACAAGACAGGGTGAGCTCCTGTCCTTAGCCCAGATCTGCGATGCAGCTGGATCCAATCATATCTGCTCTGCCTTTCCAATGGACTAATTCAGTGGCATGGAGAGGGGGGATCTGCTGCTTGGGTAACAGCCTATCCTCCATAACAATCTAACCCAGGCTTTCGTGCTTCGCATGCAGTGTATGCAGTGCCGAGCACGATACCATAGTCTTCCAAGACTGACAGAGGCCTGCCTGCTTATTATTAATAATGAGATATAATAAATATATAATTATATTTATTCCCAAGAATAAATATAATACTGTAATTATATTTTCAACTTTTTTTATCTCAAGGCACACCAAAAGGTTCTAAAATTGTCAAGACACACCATCAATTTTTGGGGGGGGGGGGCAAGGTACACCATTCTGAGTTGCATGCTATTGGTACCAACCCACACCATATCATGCTGCTGGTGGGGGCTTAAATCCCACAACTGCCCTACTAACAACCCTCCCCGAAGTCTTGTGGCACACCAGAGTGGCTGGAAATCACTGTGTTGTCTTCCCTGTGCCAGTCTACTTGGCTGCCTGGTTCGTTGTACTCTGTGCTGACAGATAGTGACTCTCAAACCTTCTTCCCATTCATCTTTCCAAGCTCTGCTGGTGCTGCCTAAACATGGATTATTTACGTACCTCTTTTTGATTAAAAAATAGTTTGCAAAGGTTAGCATCGTTTTGCCCAATCTAAAGATGTCCACATTTGATCCCTGTTGCACATATGCATCGTTGGGCAGAAACGGCTTTGTTTTGACCTCTTCTTCCTTTGGGGTGCATAACCTAATATGGGTTGGATGTTACAGCACCCTAACACTTCTGCTCTGTCCACCTTCAGTGTCTTGGGGAATGATCCTGCCTTTAGGATGCCTCCAAAGTGCAAACATGTTTAGATGTTTTCTGAGCAGAAGCTGCCTGCTCTTCCATATCCCCCGGGGAGTGCCCCGGGATGCAGACATTTATCTCTTACTTCTTTGTCCGCAGGTCTCGTGGTGGTGCCGGCATTGGCCCCCGTAAACAGAAAGAGCTACCCACAGAGCCCCCCTTCACAGCATACGTGGGTAACCTCCCCTTCAACACGGTCCAAGGAGATATCGACAACATCTTCAAAGATCTCAGTGTCAGGAGCGTGCGACTAGTCAGAGACAAAGAGACAGACAAATTCAAAGGTAGGTGCTTTCTTGCCTGCCTTTCAGGTTAAAGTCAGAGGAGAAGAGTTGGCCACAGGAAGTTCTGAATGGCTCATCTACAGATCAGAGACCTGGACCTGCCTCAGAAAGCAGCCACCAGAACACCTGGACTGACCTAAAGGCTGCAGCCATAGAGGCCTTGGTCTGAAGGTGACATACGCATAAATAGAGAATTGGAGGCTTACGCTTCTAGGATCCTTAAGTTCCCTGAGCCTCTCTTACAACGGCAGACAGATGTGGTATAGACCTATAAATGTGTCCTTTCTGGATAAAATGAATGCCATCTCTTGTTCTTTCATCTCTTCCCCCACCCCCACCGGTAACACCAGAACTTGTCTCCCAGAGATATTGATGGGTTCAGGGACGTCATTAGGTGGGTATGGTCTGCACAGGGTCATGTGCTAGAGTAGGGGTCCTCAAACTATGGCCCAGGGGCCAGATACGGCCCACCAGGGCCCTCAATCCGGCCCGCCAAGGCTTGCTGGCCGCCACTGGGAAAAGAGGCTTGGTGGCGGCTGCCATTTTAAATTTGGCATGCTGCTGTGTGCGCTGTGCTGTCCCGAGGGCACAGCTCTTCCCCCTCCCTGCCTGCTCTCGCCTGGCAGCCACTCAGCAGGCGAGAGCAGGCAGCGAGGGGGAGGAGCCATCCCCTCACGACAGCACCGGGGTGGGTGCCCACCATAGCAAGGGACTGCCTGTCTGTTCTCTTGCCCATCCACCTGCTCGCCCAGTGGAAGAACTTGAATTGGATGGGGGGCTGCGCAGCTGAAGCTCCCCATCCACAGCTTCCTTGCCCGGCCAGGGGGCTTTGATGGGGGACCGCGCGGCTGCAGTGCCTAATCCACAGCTACCCTGGCCAGCCAGGGGGCTTGGATGGTGGCCGCCGCAGGGCTCCCCAGGTAAGTGCCTCCCTTTCTTCCCCCGATCCCCACCAGCTTTTCAGTAACCCCACCCCCAGAAACCTCCCATTAGCCCTGCCAGTAACCCCTACCCCCAGAACCCCCACCAGATCTGCCAGTAACCCCCACCCCCAGAAACCCCCCACTAGCCCTGCCAGTACCCACCACCCTCAGAACCCCCACCAGCCCTGCCAGCACCCACCACCCCCGAGAAACCCCCACCAGCCCTGATAGTACCCCTCCACCCCCCAGAAACCCCCCTCTATCCCTGACAGGCCTTCACTCCCCCAAAATCCCCCACTAACCCTGACTGTACCCACCACCCCCCAGAATCCCCCCATTAGCCCTGCCAGTAACCCCCACCCCCCAGAAACCCCCACCAGCCCTGCCAGTACCCACCACCCCCCAGAAACCCCCCCACGAGCCCTGCCAGTAACCCCCACCCTCAGAAACCCCCCATTAGCCCTGCCAGTACCCACCACCCCCCAGAAACCCCCTCTATTGTCTGGCCCCCGAAAGTATCACAGTGAACCGGCCCCCTGTTTAAAAAGTTTGAGGACCCCTGTGCTAGAGGGAGAAGATGTGCCGGAGGAGTTTGACAGACCCCCCAGTGTGTCGCCCCCCTCCAGCGCATCACCCCAAGACTTCCCAGCTTAGCTCCAAGCACACTTGCCTCGGAGGGAAACCTTGTCACGCGTGCATATTGTGCCTCTGACAATAGTGCACGCACAAGACAGGGTGATGTCCTGGCCTCCACACCAGATGACATGCATCCTTGTGGTGCCCCAAATTGGCCATTGATTTGGGTTGGCTAAAGAGGGAACTATTTCACACAGCATACCTGCCTCTTAGAACTTGGCACCAAAAAGTGTGGTGATGGCTTTAGGAGACAAGTAAGCAGATGTGTGAGAATGAACCTACCAGTAACTTAACAGTGATAGTTAAATGGAAACAGGTGGCAGAGGGTTGCTTGCTACGTCCAAGACTCCTTAGTTTTATTCCTTTCTTTGAAACAGACCACACTCTGTGCACCAACCGGGTTTAGCTTACAGCTTTCTACGACCTACTCTGAAAGTAAACTTCATTTTTTTGTCTTGCAGGATTTTGTTATGTAGAGTTTGATGAGGTTGAGTCACTTAAAGAAGCTCTGACGTACGATGGAGCAGTAAGTATACTTTCTTCTTGGGCAGGGGGATAGGATTTGAGGGGTAACTTGTCAACCTACAAGTGACTCTGCACTTTTTTGCTTACCCAACAGCTTTTGGATGGCCGGTCGCTCCGAGTGGACATTGCTGAGGGCAGGAAGCAGGACAAAGGTGGCTTTGGGTTTAGAAAAGGCAGCGGCCCCGACGACAGAGGTGACATTTCAGCCGCAGCTCATGTGCTTTGCAAACTAAGAAGGTTCTCTTACTGTCTGTGGTGTCATAGGAAGTCTTCTAGGGTTCAGGCTGTGATGGTGTGTACAGCTTCCTGGGTTTAGAGCAAGGGAGAGGCAACAGGATTCAAGTATCTTGTTGTCTTGCGTGATCTGTGAGGGATCCGATATACAGGAAACTGAACTAGGCAGCCTTTAGCTTGATCCATGAGGGCTCCCCTTCTATCAAGTGTGTGGTGGAAGTTTTGTTGCAGTCTCAATCAGCTTGAGTTTCCATAAGTGCAACATACAAAAGAGGGCTTTCTCTTGGGGAGGGACCCTCATGGGCTTGCAGCAAACCTTGGTTTGTTCCTCAGCATCCACAGGCCAGGCTAGAAAGTGCCCTTCTCTGGAGGGCTCCTCCCCAATCACTGGTGAATATTGAGCTGGGCAGACCAAGGGCCTGACTCTGGGTAAGGCAGCCCCACTTGTTCTTCACATGTTCAGGCAGGTAAGTGGACAAGAGAAGTTTGAGGACTCAGCGGGAATAATGGGAGGAAGCTCTGGGAGGTGCCTGCAAAGCTTGGCTTTAACAAGAACCCCCAGCAGGTGGGATCTCTGCTTCACTCCAAAATACAAAGGGATGAGAAAAACCTTTTTTCACAATCACAGCGCAATCCTAATCCTTGGTTAAGCCAGCACAAGTCCCTTTGCTGGCTGGGGGTGTCACAAAAGTACTGTGAGACACTCCTGGAGGGTTGAGGCCTGTGGGCAGAACTGCCACCACTGAGTGGAGCTAGTGATAGTTAAATGGAAACAGGTGGCAGAGGGTTGCTTGCTAAGTTGGGGGTGGCAGGGAGGGCAATCTGGGGCAGGGGAGAAGGTGGAGGAGGGTTTCTGGGACATTCCTCTGGAGGCAAGCAGTTGGGGAGCAGGAGGCAGGGCATACCTGCAGTCCCTCCTCTCGTTGTTCCTTGGATGTCTACATCCAAGATCTGAGTAGTCCTATTGGGGCTGCTGCAGCTCTATCCCAGGGAAGAGGTAAAGCTTTCCCTTCCTTGCAGCAGTGTAGCAGCAGCAGCCACGATCCTTGTGCTGGATGTAGCGAAGGCTAAGCCAGCCAGCCTGCCTGTCCCAGTGTGACGGAGGACTGCACTCTCAGTCCCTTAACCCCATATAGTGGTGCAAGGGAGAAAAGTCCCATGTCCTCTGCCCCTACGCAAGAAATTTAAAGGAAGACGGGGTTGACGGCAAGAACTAATGGCTGATGAATAGGCCGAGGCAGTATTGGTAGGACCTTTGACTTCAGGGAAGTCAAGACTGGGTGGAAGTAGAAGGAAATGGGATACTTCTGGTAGAATCTGGATGTGTCTCAGTAGAAACTGTAAAAAGTTATTATAAAGAGTGTCTGACTGTGAAATGTCTTTAGGATGAAAATCACGGCAAACCACAACAGTAGTTATTTTCTGAATGGACTGGTGGGCTGAGTGTAGATTGGAATTTAGGGCAAAATCCAGAGTAACTACAGGGAGTCCTTGCTCAGGTGTAAGAACAACTTACTCTGTATTCCAATATGAATTTCCCATAGGTTTTCATCAGGTGGTGCAGTAACTACGGGTGCGCTTAAAGTCTCTTACATGCTCCGGTAGTTACTCTGGATTTGGGGGTCCAACCTATAACATTGGTCAGGACACAGACCATCAAGAAACTGGTGAGGGTGTTTGTTCTGCACTTTTGGTAGGGCTTTTTATTTAAAGGTAAATGTATTTAACTTGGACTGCATCCTAAGCCCGAGTTAGACCGGCAGAACTCCCAGCACAAGTGCCCTGCTGGCCTGGGTGGGTTGCAGAAGTGCTGTGGGCACTTCTGTGCTGCTCCTGGTGCATTAGGCCAATGCACAGACCTGCTCAGGCCTCCTCGCACCACCACAGGAACTTGGAGACAGGTGAGTTGTGCTGGCCGAAATGGGTTAGGATTGCCTCCTCGGTTTTTTGTACTTATGATACACTACGAAGGAGCTTGTTTTGCTGTGCAGGTGAATGACATTTTTCTAACCTTTCTGAAGTTTAATGGGCTGCAGAGATGAAACGTTTTGCTGGCTCTAATGGAGTTCAATGCACCGTACTGTGAATACTCTACAGATGGTATCTGCAGAGATGTACAGGGTGTCCCATAAGTTTCCATATAGAGGAAAAATAAACATTTTTTAATGAAAACCATTTTTATTGATATAATACGCTCTACGTGACTACCGTTCTTTTGAAAACACATCTGGATGCATATCCTCCACCTCTGAAGGACACGTATAAGCCCAGCTGGAGTTACGCTTGTAATGTTCCTTGAGATGATTTATGTTTTGTATCTTTTCCTAATACACCATGGCCTTCAAGTGCCCCCAAAGATAAAAATCAAGTGGGGTGAGATCTGGGGGTCCACTCCACAAGATCACACCGACCTATCCAAGCATCCGGAAACTGCTGGTCTAACATTGACGTAAATGAATACCATGTATGGAAACTTATGGGACAACCTGTGTATTAGTAGTTTTAAGTATTTAATGAAGAGGCCTGGGGATCTTGGGTTAGAGGATACTAGAAGTAAACATGGTGATGCTAGATTGCTTTACCCTGCTTAACACCATCTCTGCGTGTGCCACGGCTCCCTTTGTTTTCAGGTACCAGACTTTCCTGGCCTTGTTATTGCAATCTGCATTGGATAACTGTGCCCAGCGGAGAATATATAGGTGTCCGGGACAGATCACCATCACAAGGCCAAGAAACTCCAGTACAGGTCCTGCACTCTCAAACACAAAGGAGAGGGGAGTTGAGAAGACTTGGTTGTTCAAAACCATAGGTCATCACAAATGCAAAACTAGAGATGGTCATGCAAAGGTATGACCTTATATTTAAGGGTTCTGAAGTTTTGAGTGAACCTTCTTAGCTGCTAAGGCAGACGTAGCTACTTGGCGGAGAGAGGGGAGTTTGCACACAAAGGGTCCTCCACCGTATTTGGCACCTAGTTGATGGGTTGTATCAATACAGTTGTCTGATTGATCAAAGGAGGTACTGATCGTCCTGGAGCTCCTGCCGCAGCACTTTAAAATGCTCTGTGTCATGCTTGATAGAGTTGCTGAAGTACTGGTTTAAGTGTGTTCCCGAGAGTCTTGAATTCCTTTATTTCATAGTGTATCAGCCTGCAAATGTTGAGCCCCTGTAAGGAAAGGGGTGCCGTTCAAAGCAGTGTTTCAGTTTTCTGCAGAGACTTCTTTCCCCCGCACCCCTTCCTCTGCTGCTTCTTTGCCTGGACTCCTGTTGTAAGTGTTTCAGTGCAGCTGAGAGAAGTCAGGAAAGTCACGGTAAACGTGTGCATGATCTTGAAGACTTTGCTGCTTTCCAGATGTTCTGCCTGCAGCCTGTGGCTCAGGCCTGGATGAGTCTCCCCTTCTGATGCGTTGGAGGCAGCTCCTTGAGTGCCTGGTGCAGGAGGAGATGAGCTCCCTTCTTCAAGAGCTCTGACCCAGGTGCGCAAGGCGTCCAGCTCGCCCCGGGATCTATCCACGCACTCCCACAGAACACAGTGGCCCGAAGCTAGAGAAGTTGAGGATTGCGTCTTGTGTGCTGGAATTTTCCACCTGACGGCGGTGGAACCTTCTAGAACCTCCCACCTTCCTCATTGACCCACGCTTGCAATGTGGCTTTCTTTTTAGGCATGGGCGGAGGTCCGCGGGAATCACGAGGAGGTGGATGGGAGTCCAGAGATGACTTCAATTCTGGTAGCAGTATTTCTTTTTTCAATATTACTGAAACTTTTCCCACATTCTTTTGCTTTCCCTCCTGTTGCCATCAGGTAGCCATCAGGTAGCCTCGTTGGTCACGAAGAACTGGGGACACTTGTGTTCTGGGTGGTTTTGGCTTTGTGTTTTTTGAAGTATTGCAGTGTCTGTTGCTGGGCCAATTGGCATGACTGGCGGCACTGGTTTTTTAAAGAGGGAGTTGGGAAGGAAAACCTGTATGCCTCCAAGCCCGGATTGTGTTGCTGTGTTTTTGACAAATGGTAAGTATGGAGTTGAAGCAAGAAGAAGCCCACAGTTTACATTTTGGTTCTTTTCATTCTGCAGTTGGTGTCCATCTGTCTGTCACTTTTCTGGCCCCCCCACAAATTCTGATTCCTGAACACTGAAGTGTCCGATCAAGTGGCTTAGTTTTGCCCTCTCAACGCACAGGATTAGCAGGCAGCAGCCAACTTGTGCTGGGCTTTCATCTTTTGTGTGACTTCCTTTTGCTCGTTGTATTATAGCGCAGAATTAGGAGTATCCTTTGGGACCATTGTTGGCCCCTCCAGCCATATTTTATTCTGGAAGTATTTTCCAATAGCGTCAAAGAACCCCCTTTCTCACTTAGTATGTATTCAAAACCAGTTTGCTTCCCCCCCCCACACCCACCCCGATATCCATCACACAACTTTCAAGATCTTGTGTCTGACTCCCCTGAGAGCTGCACAAATTCCAGTAGATCAAGACTAGGATCATATGCTCCTTGTGATGCTCTTTCCTTATCTTGAATTTATGTATTTTGTGAGACCTCTTTATCATTCTGTCATTGGAGAGGTGCCTGGTATTAATTTTTCTTCCATAAAGAATCCACTTCCATTAATTCTTCCATTCCGTAACTTGCTTCTAATACCTCCGTCTCCTTGCATGACCACCAGTTCCTTACGAGGCCTGCATGATGACCTAGTGCTCCTGTGTTGTGTTCTTCCTGTTCTCTGCTCTGTATTTGGTTTAATAAAATTGGAATGGGGGTGGTCTTGAAGCTATTCTCCTTTACTACCCTGTTGCCCCTGCAGAGTCAATGGCCCCGTTGAGGATTTGAGTCTGGCCATCATTTTGTTCACGGCTTAAACTCGGAGCAAGTGTTCTAGCTGTAGGACCACATAGTTAGGCAAGAAGGTGCTGGGGCTGTTCTCTCCTCTTACAGGTTGGTAAGATTGTCCTCGGAGGGGTTTGTTCTTCCTTCTTGTGCCTGCTGACCTTGGACTCTGGTGCTGCTTGACTTCTTATTTCCATCTTTTTGTTTGGTATCACATTTTCAGACTTCAGCTCTGCCAGCCTGAGGTCTAGCTATTGGTTCTATCACGGTGAGGGTGTCTCATTGGGTGTGGACTGTCTTCTCCTCCTTGCTTGTGCCAGTCATTGTAGAGATTGAATGCTTGTCATTCCTCCGACACCAACTTCATGAAGTGCAGCTATGCGCCCGAACATCAGGAAATAAGCTTGTTTCAAAGCAAAACTAAGAGTTCATCCCAAATCCTGATGGGCCTTTCTTTTGAGGATCCAAACCACGACACCCTTTCCCTCCTTTATTTTATTTAGTATTTTTATGCCTTGCCCTGCCTTCCACGAGGACAAAAAGCAGATCACCCTTAAATCTATTATAAACTCTTTAAATGGCAGTCAGATGTTTGAATGTTGTGGCCCACCCCCAAGTGTCAGGCGTAGGCAAGAACCGGATTCAGCAGTCTTTGAAACCTCTGGAGAAAGCCGTGTCGTCACCCTGAGAAGGAAAGTGAGTTGTGGTTGGACTCTACACAGGAGTAGGAGATGGTCACTTGCAGGAAGCAATCGCATGGAAAAGCAGGATGTCCTACCCACTCGTGGGATATCGTCTCTGGTACTATGTATTTTGCAAAAGAGGCCTTGCTTGTCTCAGGAAGCCAACGACCTCTTGGCAAGAACAGAGGAGCACCTTCAGCGAGACTTAGGTGGGATTTGGCAATGCTGGGAGCCAATGCTGACCCCTGTCTCCCGCTTGGCAGGCTTCCGAGACGACGACTTCCTGGGAGGCCGAGGTAGAACACGACCTGGAGACCGGCGAGGAGGCGGTCCGCCAATGGGGGGTACTGGGCGCTTCAGAGAGGGCCCTCCCCCTCGTGGCTCATCCATGGACTTCAGAGAGCCCACAGAAGGTAGGCAATTCTCCCTTTTTCTGCATGATGGCTGTTCCTGACTGAGGGGGAGCCTTGTTTTGGGATTTACTAACAAAAAGGATATTGAAAGGCCTCAGAACAGTACTAACAAAGCCACTGAGGAGCTTCAAGCAGAGGCTCACAGTCACCCATGTGAGATGCATAGGATCCCTCTAGGATCCTATGAGTCTTGGAGCTGATGGGAGAGTTTTGCTGGCAGTTCACAGCAAGGAAATCTCCCTGTTTAGATCCAGCTACGGGGTTGTTTGAAGCAGGATATGGGGAGCTGTGCCCTTTTGCTGCCGTTGGGGACTGGACAGAATTTTGTGCTGGGGGTTTGGAGAGTTCGAATCAGGATGGCAAAGACAAGAGGAAAAGCAAGCTGCAGTGTGTAGTAGCGCCACCCAGAGGCTCAACCACAAAAAATGTACTGATAGGAACTCTGATCCTCTCCTGCTCCTGTCAAATTAAAAAGACAGGCCCAGTGGGTGGAATGAAAATTTCTTGTTCCAGGTTGGCCCAGTGGGCGGAAGGCCGAGTGTGGCGTCGGAGCCTGGCCTGGGCTTCAGCCCCCTCCGGACCATTTCTGCGTGCTTGGCTTGACGTGGCAATTCTGGGCTTGCCTCTCACCTGCCTTCTTTTTCTTCTCCTTCTCTTCCAGAGGAAAGAGCCCAGCGGCCCAGACTCCAGCTCAAACCCCGGACAGTCGACACCCCCCTCAACCAAGTAGCGAACCCCAATTCTGCCATATTTGGTGGAGCCAAGCCGAGGGAGGAAATAGTAAAGGGAGAGCAAGAGTGAGCTTGGGGGGGTGCAACGAGGGTGGGAGGGAGAATGGGATTGAGAGGGGCTGGGTGGGGGTGGGAGAAAACGCCAGACAGCCCAGAGCGTCTTAACTGTGCTCGGAACATGAACCCTGCAGCCACCATTCCTACCATCTGACACTTGTCCTCCTTGAAATGGAAAAAGGAAAAAACCCAAACCAGAACTTGTGAATGCATGTCAGCTGTTAACAAGTGGTTTTTAGTACGTTCTTGGCTTCTGCTGTATCTAGTGCCTGCATTGTCTTCAGTTTCTCCCCCCGTTTTGCCCCTAGTCCCAGCACACGGCTTGTCGCCAGTAAAGCACTTTCCCTTCTTCCTCCCCTCCTACAGACGTGAACTCCTGTAATCCTCTGAGGTGGTGCTTTTTCTGTTCCCCAGGCCACACGAGTGAGGCTTTAGTCCTGCTGCCGCTACTCGACTTCCACCGTCCTTCCACCCGCTGCATGTGGCCCCATCCCTCTGTGGCCCTCCACTCAGAGTCTTGGCATGGTGGAAGACACCCCTGTGTCCTAGATTACAGCCCTTGGTAGAATTTAGCCAGCTTAATGGATAGGAACACCATCTCTAGCCGCTCTCGGAAGCGGTGCGTTTTTTGTTCGGGCAGCTCAAAAGGTTTGACGTGGCTAGAAGTGCAAGGGAAGACCTTCCCAACTGGTGGCAGGAGCTCCTCTTGGGAGCGGGGCCTGCATGCTGGCGTCCCAACCCTCCTCATAGGAGGTCCGACCGCTGGTTCCTTGCCTTGGCCAACATCATTCTCACTGGCGCTTCCAGGTCAGTGCTTTTAAGCTTGTGCCTACTAGAGCACCCACAGGGGGTATCTTCCATGTTTTCCTCTTCTTGGTCTTGACTTTATGTTACATATTTGCTAATAGCTTTTAAACTGTTTCCTTAAACCAATAAAGTTTACTTGAGGTGTGTTTGGGCTTTGTTTGAAGAAAAGGTCTTAAATTGGCCACTCCAGCATTTGGCCTTTTGCTCCGATGGGCAGAAGGTCTCCCCATTGCAGAACTCAAACCCGTGTCTTAATGGCACGGAGGCCTGCTTCCCCCCCCCCCCCCCAAACATTCCTGGTCCTCTTTATCCCCAGGGCACACTGCTTTTTTGATGGCGCATGTGTGCTTTTCAGGAACGATGCCTAGTCCGAAGCTGCCGTCGGCACGTGTCCGGGTTCTAGCTTCACTACTCATTCTAGGCAGCGTCTGTGAACCTCTGTGATGCCTGCCTTTGATGCCAGGTTGTGGCCTCTATACTCAACTGCAGTGCTGGAAAGGGCAGGGTGTGTGGTTCTTCCCCCCCCCCCCCAAAAGTCCAGTGTTTAAAACAGGCTGGTATTTGAGGACGTTGTCCAGTTGGATCAACAAAATACATACTTAAGCTTTGGGGTAGAAAACACTGTGGCCGTTTGCTTAAGAGTAAGTTTCTGTTCTCCTGCCCTCCCGCCCCGTCTTTTCAGCCTCCTTCTGAGGATAAGAACCATTTGTCTGACATGAGTTTTCTTTAAGACGTGCATCCTTTGTGTGGTTGTGTTCCAAACAACATCCATCCAACGACCTCTCTTTCCGTTCTTAACGTGGGGGAAACACACCCCAAGGTTTTAAGAGCCAAAAAACCAACCTGAGACTCCCATCCAAAACTTGCTTCTGGTCAACCTGTTTTGACTTTTAAATGTGTAAAGAGAAATTTCCAAACACTGAACACCTTCTGCTTCATGACAAAAGTAAATTTATGGATATGGTATTTTGTGAATGATCTTTTAAATAAAGAAAACATTAAGTAATACTCAAGGCTGAGCTGTGGTGACATCCTTTGTGGGGCTGGGAAGAAGATTTGGGGGGGGTCTGTTTGGAAGGGGTGGAAACTCATTTCATGCAGATCTCTAGTGAAAACCGCACTGTGAAATTCCTGGAACAGCAGTGCCTCACATAAGGAGCTTGCTTCCTTCCAGAGGCCTGCTCTTTAAGTGAAACACTCTTTCAGTGAGGCAGATTTTTCCATAGGAAAGAATGGAAACTCAGACGATTGGTTCCACAACCCCCAAAATACTCAGAGAAAAATATGAACTGGATGGAAAAATGATGACAAAACACTGGAATTGAATTCAAAACATGCGTTCAGTGTGCAGGATCTTATGAAGTCTATTTAGGCTGCAGTCCTAAAGACCTAAAGACACTTTCCTGGGAGTAAGCCCCATTTAACACAATGGGGCTTCTGAGTAGACATGGTTAGGAGTCTGCAATCAAACACTTTCCTGGGAGTAAGCCCCATTTCACACAATGGGGCTTACTTCTGGGTAGACATGGTTAGGAGGCTGCAATCAAAGACACTTTTCTGGGAGGCTTAGCTGGGCTGCTGCTGGAGGTTCAAGGTTGCTGGTGGGGGCAGTTATGGGCAGCTGCCTCTGGCACCCCCAGGCAACGGCCCCCAAGTTGGGGGCACTTAGAAGCAGCAGTGCCAAGAAGCAGAGCTTCTGTGCAAAGCGTCAAGGCTGCATAGTGCACTTGCTTGTTAAGTGAAGTGGAACTTGTTATGTAAAGCAAGATTTCTTGGAAATGCATACTTTTGATGTGAAACGCTTGTTACGTGAGGCGCCTGTTACGAGAGGTGGGACTATTTCAATTTCACAATTATTTGATATTGAGGGAGGAATTTAGAGGGGAAGAAAGAAACGCTGAACTTTGAAATACTGAATTTGAAGGCCGGTTTTTAATGTTCTCTTCCAGAGTCTTGGTCTCTGCTCCCCACAGAAATAGAAAATGCAGTTCACTGTCTTAACAGTTGTGATGCCAGAAGACAGACAAAGTTGTGGAGCATGAAGAAGGGGAGAGTTAAATGTATGAATAAGAAAAAGGGACCGTACATTAAAATGGAAAGGCAAGATTTCTCATTTGGAGAGCATGGCCTCTGGGTGGCCAAAAGCAAACATAAGGAAACATGTTGATCGATAACTTCTGAGATCTTCAGGCTCAGCAACGTAACAAAATACTGAGGTTGACTTCCTTTAAACTTTAACATAAAATTGTTTTTAAAATTTCTGGTGTTGGCCATACGCCAAACTACCCGCATACCGGTACTTTTGGAAGCTTCTGATTTCCTCCTCTCCCGACTGGTTTGTTTGGAAGCCCCCACTAATGATGTTTGGGGAGGGGGGTTCATGAGAAGGGCAGACCGCCCACCATCTCTGCACGCTCGTGGCATTTTAAGGCTTATCCCACGTGGGTTCTGTGATGCCTGGTCAGGTTTGATTTCCGACTGAAGGTTATTCCGCACTCGAAGCACCTGTGTGGTTTCTCTCCTGTGTGGCTTCTCTGGTGCGTTGTCAGGTGCGACGTCCAAGTGAATCTCCTTCTGCATTCGAAGCATTCGTACGGCTTGTCTCCCGTGTGGGTTCTGCGATGGCTGATCAGGTGTGAGCTCTGAGTGAAACCCCTTTTGCACTCCGAGCACTTGTATGGTTTTTCTCCTGTGTGGGTTCTTTGGTGGCTGGTCAGGCTCGATCTCCGACGGAAGCTCCTTCCGCACTGGAGGCATTCGTGGAGTTTCTCTGCTGTGTGGACTCCTCGATGGGTGGCAAGGTGTGAGCGCCGACTGAAGCTCATCCCGCACTCGGAGCATTCATACGGCTTCTCTCCCGTGTGGGTTCTTTGATGCCTGGTCAGCAGCGAGCTCTGGCTGAAGCTCATTCCGCACTCAAGGCATTGAAAGGGTTTCTCTCCGGTGTGGGTTCTGTGGTGTAAAGTCAAGCCCTTCTTTTCACCAAAGCTCTTTCCACACTGAGAGCATTGGTAGGGCTTTTCCCCCGTGTGGATTCTTTGGTGGACCTCCAGGCTGGTGTGATGACGGAATCTTTTTCCACATACCGTACATTCATGCGGCTTCTCCCCCGTGTGGGTTCCTTGATGCCTGGTCAGCTGTGAGCCCTGACGGAAGCTCTTTCCACACTCGAAGCACTCGTACGGCTTCTCCCCTGTGTGGACTCTCAGGTGCCTGGTCAGGTCTGAGCTCCGACTGAAACTCTTGCCGCATTCAAAGCACTCACGTGCTTTCGCTGCTAGGTGGGATCTTCGATGCCTGGTCAGGTCCGAGCTCTGACGGAAGCTCCTTCCACACTCAAAGCACTGATATTTTTCCTCTCCGTGTGTTGTACTGCTGGATTTGCATCCACTGCTTTTCCTACTCAGAGGATGCTTATTCCTCCTCTTCCCTTTGTGACGTTCTTGTTGGATTTCACGAGTGTCAGACTTAAGGCTCCTTTCCTGAGTCCCTGATCCATCTTGGTTTCCAGAAGTCCTTTCCTCCATACGGAGCATGTTGGCTTCTGGAAGCTCCTTGTGTTGTTCACATGGATCCTGAACATCTGTTCTGTTGCGTCCTGGAAAAGAGGATCTGGATTAGCAGTGCTGTAGGAAGATGGAACCCCTCAACATGTATGGACTCCTACACATTTATACTTAGAAGTAAACCTCATTGGATTCACCCAGGTAGTGCTGCCTAGCATCGCTGCCCTGTACGGTAGGTGACTAGGGATGCAATCCAGAGTAACTACAGGGACTCCTTGCTCCGACGTAAGAACAATTTACTCTGGATTGCAATATAAATTTCCCATAGGTTTTCACTAGGTGGTGCCGTAACTACTTCACATAAATGTCTTACGTGCTTGCATAGTTACTTAGTCTAGATCAGGGGTGTCCAACACGAGGCCCAGTGGCCACATGCGGCCCAGGATGAGGGTGGATGCGGCCCTCCTGCAAAGCTGGCCACCACTGGAAAAACCAGCTTTGGTTTTCAAATTTCACATGCTTCTCTGCGCACTGCCCGGGGCAGCCGCCACAAAGCTGGTCTGGGCTGCCTGCCTCCTCCCCTACCTGCCTGCTGGCACTCAGAGCACTTCAGGCCCCTGCAGACCTTGCAGCACTCGCCCACCCGCATCCCCCAAAAGCAGCCTCAGCCTCTATCCCAGCTGCTGCCTGCTGCCCTTGAGATCTACTCAGAAGTAAGCCCCGTTAAAGTCAATGAGGCTTACTCCCAAGTTGCATTCTGAAAGCCCAATGATGCATAGGATGGGCTGTGATCCTCTCCAAGCTTAACCTTGGAGATATGCTGCAACCCTAACCATGTCTAGCCAGAAGGCCCATTGTACCCAGTGGGGTCTTACTCCCAGGAAAGTGTGTTCAGGATTGCAGCATATCTCCAAGGTTAAGCTTGGAGAGGATCACAGCCCATCCTATGCATCACGCCTCCTCAGAAGTAAGCCCCACTAAAGTCAATGAGGCTTACTCCCAAGTTGCAGTCTGAGAGCCCAATCCTATGCATGGCTACTCAGCAGAAAACCACATGATAATCAACGATAATCCAAGGTTTGGCGTGGAGAGGATCACTGCCCATCCTATGCATCATGCCTACCCAGAAGTAAGCCCCATTAAAAGCAATGAGACTTACTCCAAGGTTGTAACCCTTAGATGCCCATCCGGATCCAGAGTCCGGAAATGCAAATTGGGCTATTTTTAGATGGGCATCTAATTAAAATGTAGGACAAAATATAGGCCATCCTACATTTAAAAAAAAGTTGTTAGTGTTTATGTGCAGCCCAGACCAACTCGTCTTCTTCCAATGCGGCCCAGGGAAGCTAAAAGGTTGGACACCCCAGTCTAGATGGTAGGGTAGGTTAGTGACAACGGCATTGCTGGAACCTATATTCCGTCTACGGGGTCTGTGCTACTGCATGGATTCCTTTGGTGCTGGGAAAGCTACTGGACAGTATATTTGGGGGCAGAGGGATATGAGGATTGCTACCAGTAAGCAGATCTGATCCCCTCATTGGATTCAGCTCTCCAGTCAATATGGCTGCACTTAGTGGGGGAACATCGGGGCAAAAGAGTAGGCATTTCTAACTGGAGCAGGGTTTCTGAAACCGGGCAAGAACCACCGTTTTCAAGGTTTTCAACCCTGGGGGAGATGCCTTCAGAGACATGCCAACCCACTGTCGCCAGATGCCTTTGGAGACCTGCATCCTGGTGCCTTCCCCTGCTTCTGGCATTCGGAGGTGGCCTGCATCTCAAGAGCCAGTGCAATGGCTCCAGAACCAGTGGCGGATGTGTTAGACATCGATCAGAGGCATGAATAATAGCAGACCTCAGTTTTAACCTTATAAGTATTAACCTTATAAGTATTAACCTTATAAGTTTTAACCATATAATAACCTGATAAGTGTTAACCTTATCGTCGTTTTTATTGAATTGTTCTGTTTATGTTTTTAATTATGTTTTATGTTGGCCACCTTGAGTTGGGCTAAAGGCCCGAGAAAGGCGGGATATACATTTTTTAAATAAAAATAAATAAATAATTATATTAAGTGCTTATTTTACTCAATAAATGTAAAACAATGACATAGAATTTATTAGAAGGCTACACACTGCCCACTTCCAAGGAAAAGGAGGACATTGATGTTTTTACCAGGACACATGGCATGTGTCCTGGGTACGTCCAGGGCATGTCACGAGAAACACGATGTATGGTCACCCTGCACTAGCTTTGCTGGTATTTATTTATTTATTTTATCTATCTATTTATTTATTTTATTTTCCATCTATTTATTTATTTTATTTTCCATCTATTTATTTATTTTATTTTCCATCTATTTATTTATTTTATTTTCCTAGCCCAGTTCATCAGTTGACCAGGTCTCATCTCAGCTTAGCCAGCAAAAATAGAGACGTTAAACACATATTGCCAACAGCAAAATCACATCTAGCAATGATGTCGTCACCACCTCTGGCAAGGAGTTCCACAGGCTGATTGCGGTGTTTTATTTCCAGAAGTGAAACTAGATGATACCCATCAGGCAACGTACAACATACACTACCCGTCTCAACGGTCCTCCTCGTGCTGCATCTCTCTAAACCTCCAACTGCCCTTAACTCTGGAACATTCTAAAGCTGGGGAACATTTAAGTGTCACCTGTGATGGGGGAGGCCTTGCCGGCTCCAGGTGATCTCCGGACATTGGGAACTCAAGCGTTGATGGGGTCGGGACCCAGATCCGGAGACGCAGGGTCAGGAAAGGAGACGCAGAGAAGCCAGGGTGACCAGATGTCGTAATCAAAAAGGGGACCAGGACACCCAAGGAAAATGTACATGACCAAATAAAAGCTAAAAAACACTCATGCATAGTGCTTCTCAAGTGGTTAATTAAAACACTTACTAAATTTAAACCTATAGTGGTACCTCGCTTAACAAGCGCCTCACATAACAAGTGTTTCACATAACAAGCAAAAATTTCCAAGAAATCCTGCTTCACATAATAAGTTCTGCTTCACTTAACAAGCAGGTGTGCTATGCAGCCCTGATGCTCCGCATGGAGGCTCTGTAAAAGGGCTGCCAGCCAGCACTGCCCCCAACTTGGGGGCAGTTGCCTGGAGGTGCCAGAGGCAGCAGCCCCTACCTGCCCCCAAGTGCCCCCACCGGCCACCTTGAACCTCCAGCAGCAACCCAGGTAAGCCTCCCAGGAAAGTGTCTTGGATTGCAGCCTCCTAACCATTTCTACCCAGAAGTAAGCCCCATTGTGTTAAATGGGGCTTACCCCCAGGAAAGTCTCTTTAGGGCTGCAGCCTAAGTAGACTTCATGGGATCCTGCACATTGAATGCATGTTTTGAATTCAAATCCAGTGTTTTATCATCATTTTTCCATCCGGTTAATATTTTTATATGAATATTTTGGGGGTTGTGGAACCAATCGTCTGAGTTTCCATTATTTCCTATGGGAAAGCCCGCTTCACTTAAAGAGCAGGCCTCTGGAACGAATTAAGCTCTTTATGGGAGGCACCACTGTATTTGCAGTGTTCTCTGAATTGTCTTCATTCCTGGGGAGGAATGAAGCCCCCTTAAGCATCCAGAAACTCAAACTGCCCTCCAGGAACTCCCTGATTTTGCTGTTGAAATCTGTGCTCTGACTGGAGCCCTGCATTCTCCATGCAGTCTTTGTGAAGTTCCCCTTTCCAGAAAGTGGTCATTCAACCTCCTGATAGCCTTTTGACTCCTGAGTTGATTGATCCACCTACATTCAGACTCCAGAATTTGGAGCTGAGCCCCAAAAATACTTGCTTAATGTGTAGGCTCCATCAAGCCCCAACTCTTTATAAAAGGGGTCTTTCTATATTTTACTGCCACTGTATTCAGTGACATTTGTGTACTACAGAAAGATGGACTAGAAGGGACCTGCTACAAGCAGGGGTGGGCACAGGCCTATGCGCTCCGGTTTGGGAGGGGGGGTTCTTCCAATACCCCTGCCGCTGGTGAGCCGGCAGCGGTGGGGCCCCCCAGAACCATGGGGACCAGTTCCTTTCTCACCCTGGCTGGGGGGAGGCAAGCAGGATGCTGTGCGCTCCACCACGCTCTTCCTTCCTCTCCCCGGCCAGAGGGAGGCACAGAGCCCCAGCCTATGCAGGTCTACTCAGACGTAAGTCCCAGTATAGTCAATGGGACTTACTCCCAGGAAAGTGTGGAGAGTACTGCAGCCTCAGAGCCCCATCCTATGCAGGTCTACTCTGAAGTAAGTCCCAGTATAGTCAATGGGACTTACTCCCAGGAAAGTGTGGAGAGTACTGCAGCCTCAGAGCCCATCCTATGCAGGTCTACTCTGAAGTAAGTCCCAGTATAGTCAATGGGACTTACTCCCAGGAAAGTGTGGAGAGGACTGCAGCTTCAGAGCCTCATCCTATGCAGGTTTACTCAGAAGTAAGTAATTTTATTTTTAATTTTTAATTTTTAAATTAAAAACCTCCCCGGCACCACTCCCTGACCCCGGCCCCACCCACTTCTGGAGAACCGGTTGTTGGGCCGGGCCAGGCCCACCCCTGGCTACAAGCATCCAGCGATGTCCAGTGGATGTTCAAGTGGATGTCCAGTGGACGTCCTCACCAAGTGGACGTCCTCACCAAGTGGACCTCACCAAGTGGACGTCCAGTGATCTGGAGACTTGAACTTGAATCTGAGACGTTGACCTCAATTAAGCCACTTGGTTATAAATCTGTCGGTCTTTATGATGCCACAATAAGATACCCACAAATGAGTCTGAAAGGGAGGCATTGAGCACAATCCTAGCCATGTCTACTCAAAAGTAAGCCCCATTCAATGTTCAATGGGTGTTACTCCCAAGAAAGTGTGCTTTTGGGGATTAGGATTTTGGAGATTTAGGATTGCAGCCTTGATCAAAGATGCTGCTGTCTTTTGATGCTCTGAATCAATGACAAGCATTGTCGTAAGTTGCAGTGTCCCTTTGGCCAGCTTGTCCCGTATGACTTTCCTTGACTCTCCAGTCATTAAGAAGTCAGTGCGGAGAAGGTTCCACGAAGGTTGTTCCACGAAGGGCAAAACGGAGCCACGTTGAGGAACTTTGGTCCAGGTGAGCCAGAGGTCTGAATGTGCAACTCTGAGAAGCCTTGTGGTCGGCTGGAGGACTCGGCCGTCCATGCCTGAGAGGCGGATGTTGGGTTGGGTGACTCAGAAGGGGAAGAGGAAACCAGAGGCCTACTCACCGTCCCTGTGAGCGAGTGACCACACTGAGATCGGTGCGCCTCTGTCTGCATGAGGAGTCAGTGAGCGCTGGCCGGGTGGGGACGGCTGGCTCCGTTCTGATGTAGGTTCAAAGCATCTCAGAAGGTAAGATCACCTTTGGAGACCTTTCCACGCCCCTCCTTGCCTTCTCGGACTCTCCCCTTTGGATCTCTGGCTTGGCTGGGACTGCTGGAGGCTTCGGGCAGCCGGATCCTGAATGTGTAAAGGTTCCTTTTGTTGGTCTTCGAGGTGCACCAACACCTTCTGTTGCCTTTGCTGCTACAGACTCGGGGCCAGTGGTGTAGCGACATCGCTTAGCACCCGGGGCTCATTAATACTTGACACCCACATGCAACCCTTCGATGACCATGTAAAAATAGCCTAATTTGCATAAATTATAATTGCTGGACAAAAATCTAGGTATTAATTAAATCCATTAGCCTATTTTACAATAGCCTTCCTTCAAGGAGCTCAGTTGCTCTGCACAGTTTCTCCCCTTTTTGTCCTCAAAACAACCCTGTAAGGTAGGAGAGACATGTAATAGACATGTCATGAAATTAATCGTAACAGTAACGGCTAGAAAACAAATGCAGTGAACACAAGGAATGTATGAGTGTCAGTGCCCTCCCCTGCTGCTGCTCCCATGCGCATCGTATTTGGCGCCATACTACCCCGCATCTGATGCCCAGGTCTATCTACCTGGAAGAGGTACTGGTAGTTCCTGAGGATGGTCTCAGAAGGCCTGGTGGCACCGAGGGCTGCTCCCCTCCATCTGGACACCCCCTGTGACCTGGCACCCCGTTGTCTTTACCCGCTGGTGCCCACTCAGATCTGTGGGGAGTGGCATGCTGTGGGCCCTACTCCAGCCCACCCACTGAGTCACCCTTAGGCGGACCCTCTGCACCCAAAGAACATTGCTCCCTGGTGGCACAGCGGCAGCCGGACACACAGCTGGGATTGGGACAGAGAGCAGTTGTGGCACCCAGGCCAATGGCCCTCCCAGTCCCCCCATCATGATGCCACTGACTGGCACAACTGGAAAATTGGATAGGATTATAACACTATTACCTGCCATAAGTTTTTTTTTTACTTTTGAGTAAAATGTGTGTTAACCAACATTTGCTAGCTTTGATTGCTAGAGGTTTTTTTTTGGGGGGGGGAGAATGTGGGGGGAGACATATTCTTAAAAATTATAAGCAAATTAAAACAGAATGATCCACCCGAATGCCACGAATTTAGTTAGCGCCTCCCAGCTAAATGGCAGCTTTGCTTTTCTGGAGCCCCCAGAAGTGTTTGCAGAAGGGGGGAAACAGGGCTGGTGATGTACAAACATTTTCACCCCCAGTTTGCTGGGAACTGCCTTGGATCTGTCAGTGGCACAAGTGATGGACTCGGGGCACAATCCTAACCCATTTCCAGCCAGCACAACTCCGGGTTTCCGCGGTGGTGCCGGAGATTAAATGCTGGTGAGATTAAAGTTGGTCTTTGGAGTTGTTTGTGGAAACCCACAGTTGGCAGCGTTTTTATTTAGGGTTCTCAGTCAATCAATCAATCAATCAATCAATCAATCAATAGTATATAAATACTGCTTTTGAAGAAAAAGTTCACAAAGCGGTCTCCTGATCCACATTTTCCCTCTGGGGTTACTGTTGATGACCTTGCCCTTGACCTTGCCCTTGATCCAAGCTAGACCTTTCCTAGGCTGGATCACTTCTGTCTTGCTCTACGCAGAGTACACAAAAGAAGACAGTGTGGTTGCCGGATGGCTCCCCAGAGTGTCATGCAGGCCAGATTGCCACACATCTGTGCCCTCCTGGCTCTGCGCATGACTGGGATGACTGATTCTTTCTGGGAGCAGCGGGCTGGTTCCCTGCCTGTGCTCTGCAGAAATCCCGGCTTTGAGTCAGACCAAGTTGGAGCAGCGTTTTGTTTCCACTGACCAGCAGACGCTCAGCATTCATGACATTTTATACCCGCAAGAAGCAATAGGTGTGCCGTGGTGCACCAAATGGTTGTGAATGGTGCTGTGCCGTGAATGGTGCCGTGCCATGAATGGTCTCCAGGTGTGCTGCAGAAGTTGTGGGGGGGGGGGGGGAGGATTCTTTTTGAGCGGGGCCAACGGGGCTGTGAGCCCCCCATCAAGCACTGCATTGATGCTTCAAAAACTCATGGTGTGCCTGGACCATTTTAGCCCCTTCCGGTGCGCCGTGAGATGGAAAAAGGTTGAAAAGAACTGGTTTATCCAGATAAAGTCCTGGAAGGGAAAGAGATGGGAGGGTGCAAAAGGTGCCTGGGCTGTGCTTTGCTCACCCTGCTCTCTGCACATTCCTGAGAATACGCCCCATTGAACGTTATGGTGCTCACATCCGGACTGCATCGCGGAGGTGCCAGAAACTGTATAGGATCCTTTTCCTTGATCATCCCATTAAACAACATGCTGTGTTTTTGAAGGTCGGCATCCTATGCGATCAAACTATGAGCCAAGTGGAGCTGATTTGGGGGGCCTTCTGTTTGATGGTCTTGGCAGCCCTGCTCACAATGTGCATGAAGTGTCGACGATCTGGTAAGGCTTTACCCAGCACCCCCCCCCATGTAATCCTCAAGTAACACTGAACGATCATCAGCCCCCCTCAGTTTTGCCAGTCTGTCAAATGGGTACCATAATCCTGCTCAGCCCAGCTTTGTGCAAAGTGTCCCTCCTTTTGCACTTCTTAGGGGCACACGTGCCACCTCCCTTTGGGTGGCACATCTTTGCTCTCCTTTTTTCTGGCTTGCACATGATGCTTGCGCATAGTGCCGCGTTTTGTTTTGAACCCTCTGCAGGCAACCAACAGGAGAAGTCAGGGCTGAGTCAACAGAATAATCGGTGAGTAATCAGTGGTCGTTGCCTGGGAAGGCTTCACATATTTACTCAAATCTAATGCGCACCTTTATCAGCTGAATTTAGTCTCCAAAACTGGGGTGCGCATTACATTTGGTGGTGCGTTGGATTTGAGTAAAGAGGTCAGTGTGGGAATAAACATGCAGTACTTCTGTAAAGTTTCCTCCAAGAGGCAGAAGGGAATTGAAATAGATATGCTTGTTTATGCCATAAGGAAAGGGGGAAGTAACTCGCTGGACCTGCTTTGTTGTGGAAGGTCCCGGGTTCAAGTTCTGCAGCATCTGCAATAATAGATGGTATGACCTTGTGCTGCAAAATGGGCCATCTCTATTTTATATGTATTTAAATCTGTATTTAAGGCCTTGTAAGTGGTGATGGAGCACATGAGTTGCAAACCTGAAGGCCCTTGATTTAGCCCTCATTATCTTTGGCCAGGGGCTGCCTGCACAGGACCCCTGGAAGCTGCTGCCAGTCGGGGTAGAGCAGCCTGGGAAGGAGGGCTCTGTGGTCCGACTCAGGGTGCAGCTACGTCATTCATCCATGTTGCACTCGGATCACCTTCAGAGCTCTAACCACTTCCTTGACAAATGTTTCCTTGGTTGTGCAACCTCTCTGAATATCCTCCTTTCTCTTGGGTGACACTCGGTGTTTTGGGGAGCATCTGAATAGTGGTATTTGTATGATGGGACCTCCTGGTTGCTCTGTTCTTTCAGAACTGAAAGCCAACAGATACTGGAAGTGGTGCGTTCCTGTTCAAGTGAGTGCCTCTGCTTTCTCAAAAGCCAGTCATTCATTCATTCGTTCATTCGTTCACTCATTCATTCATTCACTCATTCATTCATTCTGTGTATACACAATTTTTCAGGAAAATAAATTTCAGGGCAGCTTAACACATGAGACAACAAACTATTCAGACTGACTAAAGACAGAGTTCTGGATGTCCTTTATGGATGTGGGTACGGGTGGCGCGTCCTCGCTTGGCGGTTTGAGACCTGGGTTCTGCAAGATGGCGTGAGCTCCTGTCTCTTGCTGGCACCTGCCAAACTAGCAGTTTGAAAGCAGGGAAATGCAAGGAGAGATGTAGGTGCCACTTCAGTGGGAAGGTCACATCTTTCCATGCGCTTTGGCGTTTAGGCCACATGACCTCAGAGGAGTCTTCAGACAATGCTGGTTCTTCGGCCTCGTAACGGGGGTGAGCACCACGCACCACAGTTGGCCACGGCTAGCAGGGCAACCTGTGGGGGACACCTCTGAGTAATACATTTCTGGCATTATCATGTGGCTAGGATGAGTCATGCCTGCAACACTTGCCTTTCCAAAGTGTGTCTGAAGATCTGGCTTTTGCTTTTGCTTTTTCCTTTGCAGTGTCGGGATTGGAACATGCGCAAAAGTCACGCAGAGTCCCAGGAGCCAGGTAGGCTGTGCGGGGCCGGGATGTTGGGGGCCACTACGGTGCAGGTCTTTGGCCTTTGGGGGAAATTGCACAGTTGACACCAACGTCCCTGCTCTATGTTTGTAGCAAACGGAAAACAAACCCGTCCATTCCGAAGCAGCCTTCCATCCCCAGACAGGCTGGTAAGTTTCTTTTTGCAAAACAAGTGCCTTTCTTGAGCCAAAGAACTCCTCTCCACTGGCCTTCCATCAGCTCTACTCTTCCTTTCCAGGTTATGGTGCAAAGCCCAGGTATAAACCTTCTCGGAAAGGTAAGTCTATTGGCATGCTTTGAGTCTATTATAAAAATGGCAGGATAGTACATACGTACATACATACATACATACATACATACCAACCAACTGGTATAACCATAATATGCAAATTTGCTCCTAACTTTGGAATCCAAACAAAGCAGGGATTCAGGGCCTGATCCTACCCAGCTTTCCAGCACTGATGCAGGCATGCCAATGGGGTACCCGCAGCATCCTTTCTTGAGGGAGCAGATCATGGAGGCCCTTCAGGTTTCAGAGCACTTTTTGCCCCTTACCTGTTGGTGGCTTCATCAGTGTTGGGAGGTTGGCTGGAATTGGGTTCCCAGCCAGGGAATCTTGGAGGGCAAGTACCCCGGGGTATCTTTTTCTGACATTTTTATGCATCCCTTGTTATATTTCCTCGTATAAACCATATACATTTAAACCATATAATATTTATAATACCATATAATAAATATTATAAAACCATATGATACATTTAAACCATAATATTAGCTTGAAAAGAACGAGTACTGTTATATTCATTGCAAGTCCCACAAGTTTGGGAACATGGTGGAACTTCCTAGATGTGGACATTCAGATTTGTGTGTCACTCTGGCTGTGAACAGCTCTGTCACCGACTTCTCCACCCCAAAAGGGTCAGGATGGAAAACCAGCACGTATGTTTTTCCTTTTTATTTATAAGATTTTTTTATTCTTTAAAAAAGGAGTTTTACGGAGAAGGCCAGATATCTAGGACACATCATAGGATTTTTTTGTGGCACACCAGTATGCCACGGCTTACCAGTGGAAAGTCACAGTGGAAGTGAGAACCTGTTTGGGGGCGATCCAAAGTGGGATTTTTCAGCTGCGTTCCACTCCCCTGCAAAACCCTTGAACTAATAGCACATAAATTGTGTTTTCAGAAACAGCCACAGACCCGGAGACAGCATTCGTGTAAGTCGTAAGTGAACATGGCTGTGTAGCTCAGACCCACTTGGGCTCAATGGGTTCCTTCTGGGTTGATGGGTGGGGGCTGCGTTCAGTGGGTCAGGACCATTCTGGGAATACAGTCAATCAATCAATCAAAATGAAAAAGACAATAAAAACACTTTAGAAAGAGTGCTTTAATCCCCATTACATTAAACCACATTAAAATATCCGTCTGGCATTAATGAAAGGCTTTTAAAAAGCTCTGTAAAGAGGCTTCAGGGATGCGCTTCTTGCTCTACCATTCTATGTTGGGATGGCTTATGGCTGCAATCCTAAAGACACTTTCCTGGGAGTAAGGCCCACTGAACACAATGGGGTTTACTTCTGAGTAGACATGGTTAGGATTTTGCTCTATGTCTCTCTTGGTCTGTTGCAGTGAGCCCATCCCTGCGGATTATTATAACTGCGGACAGTTCTTAAGACCCCCAAGTGGTAAGCCGGTGGGGAAAACGTGGAGTATTTGCAAACCTGTGTTTTTAATAGGTTTTCCCTTTTGATGCCAGGAAATGGAGACAGGTATTGGTGGCAGGTAGGAATCCTATACCAATCCAACGCCCAGGTGATCCTATAGGGCAGAGAGGAGGGCTGGGAAGAGCTGTGTATTTTGCTGACAGCTTGCCTGCCCTCCAGTATGTCACAAACCTTATTTATAACCCCTATTCTGACACCCTGGGCTGTAGTGGCTCAGTGGTTAAAGATGCTGTGCTTGCCAACCTGACGGTTGGTGGTTCGAGACCCGAGTGCCACAGCACACTGGTTGAACATCACTGCCGGGCACCTTCTGATGAATAAGTACTACTTTTGTCAGCTGTATAGTTAAACCTCTCCCTTTCCTTCCTCATCCTGCAGATGAAGATTCCCACAGTTATGAAAATGTGATTGGGCCGCCCCAGAGCAGCGCATGTGGTAAACCCAACACTTCCCAGTATTTCTCCCCCTACACTGCACATCAGTTGATAATCCTGGAGAGGGGGGCTGTCTGTGTGCAAAGGTCCCAGCTTTGGTCCCCCCCCCACCACATAGGGCTGCCAGACCTTTATTTTAACCCTAGAGTCAATGGGGAGTGGCGTGGACCCAGCGTCTGACTTGCAGCTTAATAGAAATATTATACAAGAAATATAAAAACTATTATACAGGAAATAATAGTTTCCAGATTTAGGAAAGAAGCATGAATAAGAGAATGAGTAGCACTTAGTTTTGCCTGTTTCTTCAGTTGTGGCAGAGGCAGACATCTATGAGAACAGCACGGCCATTCAGCTGTGGAAACGCACACACGTGTCAGGTAAACCCTGGACTTTTACTACTCTGAGCAGTTTAACAGCACTGAATGCGTTGGGTCAGAAAACTACAACAGCCACGTAGCGCACTGCTTGGAGCATGGCCATGCACTGCATCCAGGCCTCCGCTTTGTGCTGCGGTGGGTGGTGGTGGGTGGTGGTGCGCAGGACAGAATGAAGGCAGGCACTGGAGGCACAACAGAAGAAACAGCTGGCTCAGCCTTGAAATAAGAGAGGTGAGAAGCAGCACCGGCGGAAATTCCCTCCCATACAATTCTTCAAGGGCCAGGATCTTTAAAGTGGCCCCCTCTACCCACCCCTAATATACCCACCAAAAAATACAATCCTATTTTTAAGACTTACTGCTGTGCAAGTGGTTTTTGGGGGGGGGGGGGTGACGGGGGGGGTAACAACTCCAACATCCTACAACTAGGAGTACATCCTTAACACACTTCTAAACACACTGGCAGAGAATTTTAATACTGTGTTTATTCAAACCAAACACACAATCTTCAGCCAAATTTAGCCTCCACAATTGGGGTGCGCGTTAGATTTGATGGTATGTTTGATTCACGTAAATGCCAGTATTTTGATTATACATATAGAGCACAATCCTAACCATGTCTACTTAAAAGTAAGCCCAATCATGTTAAATGGGTCTTACTCCCAGGAAAGTGTCTTTAGGATTGCAGCCATAGTCAGCACTAAGTTTAAGTTTACTATATTGTAATAAAAAAGTGATGTTGTTGTATAAAGTAGTGCAATTAGGTAAAAACCATGACACGTGGATACCGTTATTATATGTCTCTATATGCAGTAAAATTAAATTTTGCACCTGCTTTGCAGCTGTGCATTACAATTGCTAGTAAACCTTTTAAAATCTCAAGTCTTTTAAAATAGGGGTGCACATTAAGATTTGGTGGCACATTAGATGCGAGTAAATACAGGTACATAGGCTGCAATCCTAAAGACGCTTTCCTGGGAGTAAGATCCATTAGGACTTACTTTTGAGTAGACATGGTTAGGATTGTGCTCTAAAAGAGCTTGAAGAGGACATTCAAAGTTCTCCTTCTCTGCTGACCGTGAATGTTTCTCTCCCTGCAGAAAGCTCCACGGATGACGAACCGGATTACATCAACGCAGAGGAGGCCTGCAAGCCTGACAGCAGCAGGTACGGTAATTCACAGCCATTGCACCCCCCTCTAGAGTAGTCCAATTATTTTACTTGCCCTCCTTTAAGGTCAAGATAAGTGTGACGTGGAAAATTTTGGACCCACGTCAACGTAATTCCGCTTACGCAGATTTGGATCTCATCCCTCCTGTGTTCTCCCTCCAGCTTCTTTGCATAGGAACTGCCACAAGTGCTTGGAACAGCTTCAGATCGGCCTTCACCCCAAGGATAACATGTGGAATAACCAGGTCTCCTCCGTCTTCCCTGGGCCTCTGACTGGTGTTGGTTGTGTTGCATCTGGACTCCCCACCCCAAAGGAACTGCCCCATTTACTTTGGTGCCACTGTGTACAGGCAGCCCATGTGAAGTGGTATGGTGGAGGTTAAGGGCACAATCCAGAGTAACTACTGGAGCACGTCAGAGACACTGCGTGCACCCACAGGTACTGCACCACCGTATGAAAACCTATGGAAAATTCATATTGCAATCCAGAGTAACTTGTTCTTACTTGGGAGCAAGGACTCCCTGTAGTTACTCTGGATTTCGCCCTAAACCTTGAGAAACACTGCTTTATGCATTTAGAAAGGATGTACAGTAAAATGGAGATTTCAGAAGGTTCCACGGCTTCAGGTACTAACGTTATAGAAAAAGCAGGGTATAAATAAATAAAATAATGATATTTGTGAGTGTGCAAAGTGATTACAGCAACACCATAGAGTGGGTTGTTGGCCCATTATGCAACTGGGAAAACTGGAGTGAAATGAGATGCAAAGAAGGGGGATCCAGGTTCGTCTCCCGCCGTTCTGGAGAAGTTCCAAAGTTTAGAGAGGACCCTGCAGTTAAGTGAGATCGGCTCCTTCCCTCTCCCTCTCCCTCCTTTTCTCAGTAGAGTAAAACGAGAGACCCACAATGTTTGCCTCCAAGTTTACTTAGTCAAAAAAGCATAAAGAAATTATCACCGACTTATTCAAGCGCCAGGAGCACAAGTCGCTCCTTTGCTGCACAAGTGAGCTGCTGCCTCTGCCGGTCTTCTTGCAGGGCTCCCTGGAGGGGCTCAGCTGGGGTCCGGAAGAGCCGTCTTCTGGCAGAGGCGGGCGAGCAGGCCGGCCACCTGTAAGAGGGAGTTCACCCCCTCCACCACTTTCATGTGTGTGTAGCCAATCTCCTTGAGGGAGAAGAGGGAGGTTAGACTTCACTCATTTCCCATCAGGGGCATTTAAAATGAGCGGGGGGTTGGACTAGATGACCTACTGGGCCCTTCCAACTCTAGGATTCCGTGGAATATTTATATCCCGACTCAAGGCAGCTCACCATAAAATTCAGTTAAAAGCAATTAAAAACATACAAGCTAAAGAGTGAAGCCCTTGCTGCACTTCCCCACAGGACCCTCTCAGACCCACCTTGATAAACTCCAGCTTCAGAAACTCTGCCATCTGGAAGGTTTTACAGACTCGGAAAATGTTGCCAATTATGTCTTCGGGGGAGTAGCCAAGTCTCCACAAGTGGGCAAGAATCTGCAGGGAAAAACAACGTTAACTCTTGATTTTTTAAAAAAAACTAATAGCTAACAAATAGCTAATTAATTTGCTAATTAATAGGTAATTAATTTGAAGCCACTTCAATCAGCTTGCTTCAAAATTCACCAGGAAGAAAGAGGCAATCCTGGGTGTCAAAACAGGTTGAGGGCGCAAACCCCGGGAAGATCTGCTTTGCCTGCAGATCTGAACTCCACTGCACTCCAGGGAGGGGAAATGAAGCTAGTGAGATCCCATAGAGATGTGGGGCAGGAACAGACTTCCTTCCTCTGGACAAGTCAGAGATGGCTGTGAGAGGCACCATCAGCCATGAGCTCACTCAACTTTCATTTTCTTATGAGCTCCTCTGTGAAGCCTTTAGCTGAAAAGCCACGGGCGGATGGAGAAGGAGGGAGGGAGGGAGGGATGGACGGGTGGGATGGACACTGAAATGGATCAGTGCATGGTTTCTGTGTGCAGGAGCAAGAGATCACGGTCATGCTGCTGACTCCACTCGTGGTTTCAGCCACCCCATTCAGCAATGCTGGGGTGTCCATCAGTCCTCACTCTCCCCTGCCACTAATGGCCTGACAGAAGACGGTGCAGTTCCTGGCACTGGCTCTGCATTCTCCTTCCCAAAGTGTGCCATTGTGGGAGTCACATGAAGCAGAGGCTGAAGCATGCAGGCCAGAGACAGACCACCTCCTCCCACAAGCGTTAGCAAGGATGAAAGCCAAAGTGCCATCTGGACCCACAAGAAGCGCTACTCCTGCACCCACCTTGTACGCTTCGTCTATGTTTGCACTGACGCAGTGCCCAAGCATCTCCTTCACCAGCAGAGGGTGGGGCTCATCGCACACCTGTGGCGGAGGACAGACAGACAGACAGACGCCTGAGATGGCCTTCCACCAAGCCCCTGCTCCATCCAGCTTCAGAGACAGGCAGTGGCTGTTAGGCTCTGCCCTCGTCAGTATCTTGACTGTAGTATGTACACATTCTGTTCTTTTTGTATGTAAAATTATATAGATATATATAAATATATAGAAGTGGATTCTATATATTTAAAGAAAGGTGGTAGCTGAGCTTCCCAGGGGTGAGGCTCCTCTGGGCAAAGCCACACCACAGACCTCACCACTGGTCTCCCAGCTACTTCCTGCAACTTGGAGCTAGGTGGGACTCCTAACCGGAAACTCTCCGTCTTTCCAGTCCATGACGAGACAGATACGGGTTTGTAGCAGATCCAACAGTCCCTCCCCCCTCAGGAAATGGATTCTGCAAAATGGAGGGAGGAAAGCAGACTCCATCCTTTGCCCACCCTTGACTCGGCTCCACCCAACCAGTCCCAGGTCCATGATTCAAACATTTCTGGAGCCTGCTCGAGAGAAGCTCCTTACAAAAAGAGATATACCCTACAATCCAGAGTAACCACGGGGAGACTAGGAGGCACTTACTCTGAATTGCTCTATGCATTTCCCATAGGTGGCACCGTAACTACATCGGTGTAAAAGGTCCTGTAGTGACTCTGGACTCTAGCCATCGACAACCATGTGTTGGCCTTGAAAGGGTCTGGTGCTAGCCATAAATGTGCTGCTCTAGTGCATGAAAGTGCAGAGGTAAAAGAGAGGAGAGACCACGTGCCAAGAGGCCCAGACTTCCTTGCTCTTGAATACTTGCGCTGAGGATGGCGTTTTGATGGGCGCTGCTTCTTTGACAGTTGCCAGCCTGTTCTAAAAGGAGCTGCACAAGAGCTTCACTCCCAAGAGAGGAGGAAAAATCCTTGGTTTGCTAACCTTGAAGACGTTCTCGCTGTTGATGAAGCCAAATCCAGAGTAGGTGGACTGCAGGTTGTTCAGAGCCTGTTCAAGCAGCAAGAACAAAAGAGTGAGGCTCCTGCCAGCGTCCCAGGCGCATCAGGCCCTCCATGAGGCAGCCCAGCCTCTCCTGGGGACCATCTGGAAATGGGTTCTGCTTTGGTGACATTTGAGACTGAAAGAGGCTGAAGTTAGTTATTGTGAGTGCACGTCCTCTGTGGCTCCTGCTGCAGAGACCACAGCCCTTTGCAGAGCTTCTCCTCCCTCCTGCTAAAGGAGGGGTCACGGAAACCTACTGCAAACCACCGGTGTTGAATTATGGGATGTGGCAGAGCAGAAGACGGAGTCGACCGCTCTGGATGCCGACACAACAGAAGTGCCTCAGAAGCTGTCGGTGTCACCACCCACCTGCCTCATGTCTCCCTGGGCTGTGAAGATAATGGCTTCCAGGCCGTCGTCCGTGTACTGCACATTCTCCTTCTCCACTATTTTCATGAGCCTTGCGAGGACCTGGGCGTCCGTGAGCTTCGTGTATCGGAGCACTGCACAGCGAGACTGGATGGGCTCTGGGGAAAAAAACAGAGAGGACGCGGCCTTTAAAGACTCCACCGTCCATCACACCTGCAAGGTAGACCCATTCCTTCCTGCAGCAGGAGGGGCCTCTTCTGGACTCTTGTGAGTTACCACCACCTGGTTTCTGACTCTTCCAACCCAGAGCCCAACTGATGGTGCAACCCTAACTATGTCTACTCAGAAGCCCCATTGTGTTCAGTGGGTCTTCCTCCCAGGAAAGTGGCCTGAAAGAGGCCACCACTACACTGACAGGACACTGGCTTGCTAGGACCACAGGTGACCCCAGCAAGAGGTCAAGAAATCACCAGAGAACACACAGACACACACACACACACCCCATCCCCACAAGAGACCAAAAGCCTTCCCTCTTACCGATGATTTTGTCAGAAGCGTTGCAGGCGAGTGCAAAGCGAGTGGTTTTGGAGTAGATTTCCATGGTGCGCCTCAGTGCCTGCTGGGCTCCATCCGTCATGCTGGTGTGGGGAGAGCCAAGAGAGAGTTCAGACTAGTGGCTGCCACACTCGGGGCTGCTGTGGTCCCATTTATCATTCAAGCACAACGTTCAAAGGAAACCCCATTTGGGCCGCACGGTGCTCAGCCTAGACCAGTGCTTCAGACCAGAACTCTTCCGCTTTCTGTGGATGTTTTGGAACAACTGCCTGTGCTAACAGACTCTGGATCCCTCTTGTTTGCCAGGGGAGGAAAAGGGACAGACCATTTCTTTTTACAAACACTTCCTCTCCCAACAGAGCTGCAGGACCTGCAGGGTTTTCCAGTGGTTTTCCCCCTTTGGAGGGGGAGGGAAGCAACGGCATCCATCAGTCTCAAAAAGACTCTGGTATCATGCTTGACGCTGTATGCAATGCATGAAGGCCTGAGTAGATTAATATGGAGGATGGGCTGTTCCCCAAGCAGCAAATCCCCCCTCTCCACGCCACTGAAATACTCCAATGGAACAGCAGGGCCAATACAATTGGTTCCAGCTGCGTCGTAGAGCTGGGCTCTATAGAGCTCACCCTGTCTTGTGGGGACCCGGGTCTCAAACCCTGGCCTGCTGGTTAACAGGCAGTGTCTTAACCACTCGCGCCACCCACAACCCAGAGAGGTAAGGAGGGCAAACCAATACTGCTCTTGGCACAACAAGGTGCTAATGCGGAATACCACTCGGCAAAAACTGATGATCTGCTACATGGTAAACTGCAGTGTTTACCGTCAAGCACAGAGGGGACACAATCCGGTGAGCCGTGAAGACGGCTTCTCTCAAGTATTTGATTGACAGGTGTCACCGCACCTTCCGCTCTCTCTGGATCAACAGGAGTCAGCCCTAAAGAGACTCTAGAAATGGTGCGCAGGTGGTGCCTGCGGTTGCGCACAAGATCCACACACCTGTCTGCTTCGTCCAAGATGATGATTTTGTGCCGACCTCTTGGAAGCGTCACTTTCTGCTGTGCAAACATCTTGATCTTGTTTCTAACAACATCAATGCCTCTGAAAACAGAACATTTACTCCAACGGGATGTGCCACCAAACCTAACGTGCACCCTTATTTGAAAGACTCGAGATCAGAAAATGTTTACCAGCTGTTGTAATGCACAGCTGCAAAATTCAATTACATTGAATGCAATGGGTTACCTAATAAGAATCACATGAAATAGGTTTATATTATGGTTTTTACCTAATTGCACTACTCTGTACAACAGTGGAGTTGTCAGATTTTTATAACAATTCTTTTAACCGCTAAACTAGTCACCTATACTTACAATCAAAGTACTATTTACTCTAACGCACCCTCAAATCAAACGCGCACCTAAATTTTGGAGACTAATAGCTCAGTCCTAACCCTGTCTACTCAAAGGTAAGCCCCATTGTGTTCGGTGGGTCTTTAGAATTGTGTTCCCAGGAAAGTGCATTTAGGATTGCAGCCTAAATTCAGCTAGAATAGGTGAGCGTTAGACTTGAGTAAATACGGTATTTGCTTATTGAAAAGAGGACGGATACAATCCAAAGACAAAAATGGGCCCCGACCCCTTGAAAGCCGTTGCCAGATACCCTTGAGCTGGATGGACCCTGAAGAAGGGAGCTTCACTGCATCAGGACTTTACGATTAAGGCCAGATAGGGCCAAACTCCTGCTGGCACCAACTTACCTGTCATTGGAAGCGTTCAGCTCCAGGACAGCCTCCTTCAGGGCCGGACCCAGCAACGCACGTGCGAGGCAGAGAATGCTGGTTGTTTTCCCAGTTCCTGGAGGACCCTTCCGAGGCAAAGAGAAGCCAGGAGCTTGAACCCATTGCAAGGAGTTCAGACTCACCCCTCATATGTTCCAGGTCAGCCACGAGTTGACGCCCGAGCTGTGAGGTGTGACCTCCTGCACACAAGACAGCCCTGCCGGATCAGGCCTGCTAGCATCCTGTCCCCCCGACAATCGGGGAAAAAGGCTTGTGTTGCTCCCCTGCAACTGAAAACAGCCCCACACCCAGCTGAGCTTTGATCTGACCGATACTCACGGCAATAATAATGTTGGGAACGTTTCCTTCCCTGGCAAAGACCTGAGAGGGAATTCAAAGGAGGAGAACAGGTTTATTTTGGGATAACGACATTTCCTACAATGCTGAGTGTTTTCGGGATGGTGTCCTCATGACGAGTGTTTATCAGGAAACTCAAGCGTCCAGCTGCAAACCACTCTCTGGATTATAAACTGGGTTTGTTCACACCGTGGTTGGGAACAGCAGGTGCTTCAAGCATCAGGGATGGGGACTGTCTGAGGATCCCCGGCCATCCCTGATGTGCAACCCCCCCCCCCGACCCCCAAGAGCCAGTGGCAGCAATGGGGATGCTGCAACCAGCACTGCAGGGCCTTTTCCTCCCTACCTCCAGCCTCCGGACTGTGTCTTCATTCCCAACTATTTCCGAGAGGCTGGTCGGTCTGTACTTTTCAACCCTGGAAAGAAAAAGGGCAGCAGGTGCAACAACTGCATGCGGGGCTGGAAAAGGGAAGAACCCCTTGGGGTCACCTCCTCCCCCTAGCAGCCCCATAAACACTCCAGGAGAGCCCCCATGTTCTCACTGCTCCCCCACGAGCCCCAATATTCCCCTGCTCCCCATATTCCCCCAAGTCCCTTCTGCTCCCCAAATTGCTCAGGGTCCGTCCTGCTCCCCAAATTGCTCAGGGGTCCGTCCTGCTCCCCATATTCCCCAGGGGCCCCCAAGTCCCTTCTGCTCCCCAAATTGCCCAGGAACTCCATGCCCCCTACTCCTCTAGAAGCCCAAGTCCCCCTGCTTCCCTTATTCCCCCAGGGGACCCTAAGTCCCCCTGTCCCCCCAAGTCTGTATATAGAGACAGCTGAGGAGCTGTGAATAGTACTACATGAACTCCCTTAGCCTCCTCCTCCCTCAGGCACTGCAAATGCCCCCTGCAAGAGAGGAGCCCCCTGGGACTCTGGCTGAGCCTCCCTGTGCCTCTGGTGAAGGGGCAGCTGTGCAGGGGGAGTGGGGAGGGGTGCAGCCTGGCCATGCGGTGGGGAGGGAAGGTGGGGGCGGGTCCAGCCACCTCTGGCCAGCCTGGCTTCAGGGCAAGAGGCACCTGGGGAGAGGGCAGACTGCTCCTGAGGCTGGAGGTTCAGCTGAGCCCTCACTCTTCTCCTTCAGGGCTCACAACCCAGCCCATTTCGCTCCTGGTCTCCCACAGGGCTTCCTCACAGGACCCGGGGGGCGGGGAGGTCTCCTGGGGAAACAGGGGGGACTTGGGGGGCTCTGAGGGAACTGGGGGAGGGCACACTCGGGGGTGTGGACCCACCGCAGGGCCCAGCATTTTGCGCCTCCCGCCCAAACCCCTGACCCCCACATTCCCTCAGAGCCCCCCAGGTCCCCCTGTTTTCCTCAGGGGACTTCCAGGCCCCCCAAGCCTCCCTGGAGCCCCCAGCTCCCTTAGGAGCCCCCCAGCACCCCCATAACCCCAGTACCCCCCTGGAGCCCCCCAGGCGACCCCCAGCCCCCCTGGGAGACCCCCAAGACCCCCTATTTCTTCAGGTGAACCCCAGCCCCCCTGCTCCCTTAGGAGCCCCCCAGCCCCACTGACCCCCATAACCACTCAGGAGCCCCCAGTCCCCTCTGGCGACCCCCAGCCCTCCCCCTGCTCCCCTGGGAGACCCCCAAGACCCCCTGTTTTTCCAGGTGACCCCCGGCCCCCCTGCTCCCTTAGGAACCCCCCCAGCCCCACTGAACCCCATAACCCCTCAGGAGCGCCCAGTCCCCCCCTGGCGACCCCCGGCCCTCCCCCTGCTCCCCTGGGAGACCCCCAAGACCCCCTATTTCTCCAGGTGACCCCCAGCCCCCCCCTGCTCCCTTAGAAGCCCCCCAGCCCCACTGACCCCCATAACCCCTCAGGAGCCCCCAGTCCCCCCCTGGAGACCCCCAGCCCTCCCCCTGCTCCCCTGGGAGACCCCCTATTTCTCCAGGTGATCCCCAGCCCCCCCTGCTCCCTTAGAAGCCCCCCAGCCCCACTGAACCCCATAACCCCTCAGGAGCCCCCAGTCCCCCCCTGGAGCCCCCCTGGCGACCCCCGGCCCTCCCCCTGCTCCCCTGGGAGACCCTCAAGACCCCCTATTTCTCCAGGTGATCCCCAGCCCCCCTGCTCCCTTAGGAACCCCCCAGCCCCACTGACCCCCACACACCCCACATTCCCTCAGGGGACCCCCAGCCTCCCCCCCTCAGAGCCCCCAGGCAGCCCCTCCGCAGAGGCCCGTGAGGGGCCTACCAGGGCAGGTCGAAGCGGCCTCTCCTCTCGGCAGGGCCCGGCGCGGCCCGCTGGGGCTCCTCGGCCTCCATGCCGCCTCCCGCCAAGGCCGCGCAGGCCACGCCCCCCCGCACGCGCCACCCTCTGAGGGCCTTAGGAGCCCCGCCGCCAGCAGGGGGAGCACGCGGGGCACGCCAGAAACAGAGGGCGCGCAGGGACGCCAGTGATGTCACCACACAGGGAGTGAGGCCACCAAACAGGAAGTGACGTCACTAAGCTGGAAGTGATGTCATCAAGCAGGAAGTGATGTCACTAAACAGAAAATAATGTCATCAAACAGAAAATGATGTCGTCAAACAGGAAGTGATGTCACTAAACAGAAAATGATGTCATCAAACAGGAAGTGATGTCACTAAACAGAAAATAATGTCATCACAGGAAGTGATGTCACTAAACAGAAAATAATGTCATCAAACAGGAAGTGATGTCACTAAACAGAAAATAATGTCATCAAACAGAAAATGATGTCGTCAAACAGGAAGTGGTCACTAAACAGAAAATGATGTCATCAAACAGGAAGTGATGTCACTAAACAGAAAATAATGTCATCAAACAGGAAGTGATGTCACTAAACAGAAAATAATATCATCAAACAGAAAATGATGTCAAACAGGAAGTGATGTCACTAAACAGAAAATGATGTCATCAAACAGGAAGTGATGTCACTAAACAGAAAATAATGTCATCACAGGAAGTGATGTCACTAAACAGAAAATAATGTCATCAAACAGGAAGTGATGTCACTAAACAGAAAATAATGTCATCAAACAGAAAATGATGTCACTAAACAGAAAATAATGTCATCAAACAGAAAATGATGTCGTCAAACAGGAAGTGATGTCACTAAACAGAAAATGATGTCATCAAACAGGAAGTGATGTCACTAAAAAGAAAATGATGTCATCAAACAGGAAGTGATGTCACTAAACAGAAAATAATGTCACTAAACAGAAAATGATGTCATCAAACAGGAAGTGATGTCACTAAACAGAAAATGATGTCTTCAAACAGGAAGTGATGTCACTAAACAGAAAATGATGTCATCAAACAGGAAGTGATGTCACTAAACATCAAATGATATCATCAAACAGGAAGTGATGTCACTAAACAGAAAATGACATCATCAATCAGGAAGTGATGTCATCAAACAGGAAGTGATGTCACTCAACAGAAACTGGAAATTATGTCACCAAACAGAAAGTTTGCTCCTGTCTTGTTTCCTTCTGTATTTAGTTTGTTGTTGTTGTTGTTGAGTGTGAAGGAGGCACTTTTGTGAGGAGACCCTTTGCAGAGTGTTTCTTTCGGGTCTGAAGGTGGCCTCCAGAGCTGTACTCCTCTCTTCACAACAACCCTGAGAGGTGGGAGAGGCTGGGAAGGAGGGCCTGCCCAGGGAGCTTCATAGCCGGGGCAGGACCTGAACCTGGAGCTGGCTTTCAGGATTCAGTCCCTGCACAGCAGGGCACTGCCGGCCTCTCCTCCTGCCTTCCTCTCCTGCCCAGGCTCTGGATCCAGTTAATCTGCGGAGCGGAGGAGGAGGAACTGCACGGTCTCCGCTGTCTGGAGTCACGCCTGAAACCCACCCACCCTTCTCTGTTCTGCGTGTGGCTTTCTAATCCCACCCCATCCATCTGCCCTCGTTGAGAAAACCCAGTCCGGGGAAAGGGGGCAAAGGCAGCAACCGGAAACCACCACCCTGACCCACCCTGGATGAAACCCTCCCTGCACAAGCCTTTGGTCTCCACCACCAAGAAAGCCACTCTGGAAAGGTTTGGGGCTGACGGGGGCTCCGCTTCAACCCTGTACCTCTCACCCTTCTGCGTTTTGCGGCAGTGTTTGGGGCCGTGGGAAGGTGTGGGGCTGGGGGTTTTCTGTATGGCAAACCTGGCAGACCTGAGATGGCAACAAGTTCAGCCCCTGCAGACGACGGCTTTGGATGATGTTTGAGCAGCCAAGAATGATTTCCACCAAGTCAGTCTGGCGTGTGATGTCGGGTGTCCGATTCTGCTCCGACGTCCCTCCGACACTCACCTGTCCTGGAAAAGCCACCCCACCCGTCTGGAAGTAATGGCGGTGCATGTGCAGAGTGGCAGCGGTCCTGCCCCTTTTCCCTGCAAGTGACCACCGAGCAAGGGCAGAGAATCCTTCCTTGGAACGGGACGGTTCTCCCTTCAGTCCCTCTCCAGGTTGGGCTGGGAAGACTTTGGATCAAGGCCGTACACGTGTCCCCCCCTCACCTAACAGGTTCAAGACCCTCTGGAAATCCCTCACACGTCTGAATCACCATGTCCTTGGCAAGACAACACAGGCAGGCAGGGCCATTTTAGCCTTTAGACCGGCAGAGAGAGGTTGAAAGAGCAGAACATGCGTTGAATGAATGATTTCTGGGCATCCTTTGGAAGTGGATGGTCAGAAAACAAAGCAGGGGATAGATACCTGTAGTTCCCAAACATCTGAGCACCGGCACTTTTTAATGCAAGGCTCTGTTGTGACCCTCTTGGCTTTATGAGACTTTACTGAAAAAAGGGATTTAGGAAGAAATCATCTTTATTTGTCCATTAATAATAACCAGAAAAAGAGCCTTTAAGGTTTTATATCCCTATATTTATACATATCCTGTATATACAAACAAGGAGCTGGAGTGTAACTCGCAGCCACAACATCTGATGTTTGAGACAAGTAGTGATCTGATCCTTCCATCGCTCTCCAGAATCAGATCACAACCCATCAGTGGGTCCTGACCCACACTGGACTCATGCAGTTCCTGGCAAGTTGCCTCAATGACCTCCCCAGACCTGACCTTCCTACAAGCCATCACCAGGCCACGGGGCAGGGGGGCTCCCCAGTGGGCACAGCCCTCTTCCTCTCCCTCCCCAGCACATCACGTTGGGAATGGCGCGCTGCTTGCGGTCTCTCCGCTCTGCACACTCAAAGGTCATTGCCGTGTGTCACTCAGCCAGGCGGAGGGTCTCCCGGGGATGTCAAGGCATCTGTTGGGATCCGTGGGGTGACCGGGCACTGCTGTGAGCTGCTCCTAATTGCTCATTTGCAGGCTCTTTGGGGGTGGGGGAGGAGGAGAAACTCTGCTTGATCCTAAGAGTCGGCCTGCCGCAGTGCCCTTGATGAGAACCGATGGGGAAAGACGGAAAAAAGGGGAAAGGGCCGCTTTCTGCTGATGTCAAGGCCGAGGCAGGGGTGACCTTTTGGGCCCTGGAAGAGGAGAAACTGGCCCCGCTTGAAGGAGGTGCTCCAATGGTTCCCTTCAAAGATGTCTTCCAGGCAGTCAAACCAAAGAAATGGGGTTCAGCCCCCCCTTGATTCGGGCACTTGCTTTCAAAAGGGGCTCAGTGTCGGGCTTCGGGAACTGGGCTTGAGCCACATCCTGAAGACCAGGTGTCAGGACTGCACAAGAGGACACGCCGTGGACATGACAAAGGAAAGGCTGAACATGCAAATATAAAGTATTATAAAATATGAATATAAATATAATTTATTTTTATTTATTGATTTAACTCAATTTATACCCCGCCTTTCCTCCCCCATAAGGGGGAGCCCAAGGCGGCTAACACAGAAGAATAAAACATCATTAAAACTGCTAATAAATACAAATTAAAACATCATTCAAATACAATTAAAATACAATTAGAATAATTAGACTGGAACAATTAAAAAACAAGCTAAAAGACATTTGTTAAAAGAATAAAATAAAACACTAACACCCTGCCCCCCACCCTCTGCCCCGTTTAAAACGCTTTTTTAAAATAAAAGGTTTTAAGGCTCCGCCTGAAGCTCTGTGTTGAGGGAGCTTTCTTCAGTTCTATGGGGAGGGAGTTCCAGAGCTGGGGTGCCACCACCGAGAAGGCCCTACCTCTGGCCGCCACACCTCTCACGTCTCTTAGTGGCGGCACAGTCAGAAGGGCCCTCTCAGATGACCTTAGGTGACGGGTCGGATTGTACGGAAGAAGGCGGTCCCTCAGGTAACCTGGACCCAAGCTGTTTAGGGCTTTAAAGGTCAGGACCAGCACTTTGAATTCAGCCTGGAAACGAATGGGCAGCCAGTGCAGTCGCTGGAGCAGTGGCCCCACAGAGTCGAACCGACAAGCCCCAGCAACCACACGGCCGCCGCATTCTGGACTAGTTGCAGTTTCCGAACCGTCTTCAGAGGCAGCCCCACGTAGAGCGCGTTGCAATAATCTAGTCTCGATGTCACCAGGGCATGGGTCACCGTGGCCAGATCCGAGCGACTCAGGTATGGTTGCAGCTGCGGATCAGCCGAAGCTGAGCAAAGGCTCCCCTGGCCACAGCCACCACCTGGGACTCCAGGAGCAGCTGCGAGTCCAGGAGAACCCCCAAGCTGCGAACCTGCTCCTTCAGAGGGAGTGCAACCCCATCCAGAACAGGATGATATTCGAACACCCGAGTCGAGGACTTCTGGACCAGGAGAACCTCTGTCTTGTCAGGATTTAATCTCAGCTTGTTCACCCTCATCCAGTCCCCCACTGCCTCCAGACAACCATTCAGGACTTCAACTGCCTCCTTGGACTCAGGAGGAAAGGAGAGATAGAGCTGGGTGTCATCGGCGTATTGATGACACCTCACTCCAAACCTCCGCATGACCTCTCCCAGCGGCTTCAAGTAGATGTTAAATAGCATGGGGGATAGAATGGAACCTTGTGGCACCCCGCACTGAAGAGGCCAGGGTGCCAAGCAAGCATCCCCCAGCACCACCTTCTGGGACCGGTCAGCCAGGAAGGAGCGGAACCACTGCAAAACAGTGCCTCCAATCCCCAACCCGGCCAACCGACCCAGAAGGACTCCATGGTCGATGGTGTCGAAGGCCGCTGAGAGGTCCAGCAGAACCAACAGGGACGCACTCCCCCTGTCCATTCCCCGGCGTAGGTCATCCACCAAGGCGACCAAGGCAGTCTCTGTCCCAAACCCCGGCCTGAAACCAGATTGGAAGGGATCCAGATAATCAGCTTCATCCAGGACCCTCTGAAGCTGGGACGCCACCACCCGCTCGACCACTTTGCCCAGAAATGGGATATTTGAGACTGGCTGCTAGTTATTGAGGTTTTTAGGGTCCAGGGAGGGTTTCTTCAGGAGGGGGCGAACCACCGCCTGCTTTAATGCAGAAGGCAACACCCCTCCCTCAGAGAGGCGTTCACCACCCTCCCTGTCCACTCGGCCAGTCCATCCCGGGCCAGTCTGATTAGCCAGGCTGGGCAAGGGTCCAGCGGGCAAGCAGATGGTCTCACACTACAGAGAATCCTCTCCACATCCTCAGGTTCTACAAGCTGAAAAGAATCCCAAAAGACGGACAAGACAGGTGCCCAGGGACATCGTTGGATGTTCTTAAAGTGGCGTCCAAGTCATGCCGGATCTGATCAACCTTGTCAGCGAAATGTTGGGCGAACTCGCCACAGCGAGCCTCCGTGTGCTGTACCACATCAGTACGGGGGGCCAGATGGAGTAGGCCCCGGACCACACGGAAGAGCTCTGCTGGGCAGTTCTCTGCGGATGCGAGGGTGGTAGCGAAATACATCTTTTTAGCCACCACCACCGCCGCAGAGTAGGCTTGCCAGTGAGCCCTGGCCTCTGCCCGATCAGAAGCGACATGAGTCTTTCGCCACCGTCGCTCTAAACGTCGACCCTGCTGTTTCAGAGCCCGCAGCTCCCCAGAAAACCAAGGAGCTGCGTTTGATCTACGGCAGGGCCGAGGTCGCTCAGGAGCGATCTCATCCAGGGCCCTGGTCATCTCCCTGTTCCAGAGACTGACCAAGGAGCCGGGTGAGTCGCCAGCTCCGGCAGCAGGAAAATCCCCCAGAGCCCTCAGGAAGCCATCTGGATCCATCAGTCTCCGGGGGCGGACCATGGAACGCGGTCCCCGCCTGTGCAGAGGCTACCGGCTGCGATAAGCCTAAATCCCACCAGGTAGTGATCTGTCCATGGCAATGGGGTGATGGAGATGTCCTTCACATCCAGATCACCATCAACCTGCCCAGCAGTGAACACCAGGTCCAGTGTGTGTCCCGCACCATGAGTAGGGGCAGCTATTCTTTGAGACAGACCCCTGGTTGCCATGCAGGCCATGAAATCCTGAGCTGCAGATGTTTGGGGTGCCTCGGCGTGGACATTGAAGTCCCCCAGCACTTGGAGGCGAGGGCACTCCAACGCCACGCTCGAGATCACCCCGGTCAGCTCAGGCAGGGAGACTTATAAAATACTAATATAAAATTAAATATAAAATATATAATATAAAATAAATAATATAAAACACGAATATACTATTTCTTGTGGTTAATTTAAACACTATATTCATTATTATCAAATAATCATTCCTGTACATATACGTATAAATCCTGACCATATTTACTCAAATCTAATGCGCCACTGAATCTTCTGCGCACCCCAATTTTGGAGACGAAATTTGGCTTGAAAAGTGCACATTTTATTTCCTAAAATTATGAATTCCAAGAAGGCTGCCTGTTCTCAAGGAGGACAATGAAGATTTCTTTTTTCCAGGACGCAAGGCTCAAAATGAAGAGCCGTCCTGGAAAAAGAGGACATCTGTTCCTGCTGCAGCCTCCTGCGGCCCATGTGCTTGTGTCTGATGCACGCAGCGCAAAGGATGCCTCGCCGGGGGCTTTGCTGTTTTAATTCTTTCTGTTTGAGTTGCTCCAAAGGTCTCAAAAGTACAACGGACTTATGACCAACAATCACTGACCCGCTTATTCCAGACTGGTTTGTGCTGCTTGTGGATCTGAGTGGTAGTTACTGCACCACCGAGTGAAAGCCTATGGGAAATTCATATTGCAATCCAGAGTAAGTTGTTCTTACACCAGAGCAAGGACTCCCCGTGCTTGGATTGCGCCCTATGTAGTTTGCAGGAAAATTAGGAAGGGGGGTCATCGGGCATCTGTCTCTGGTCCAAAGCAAGCTGTCAGCGGCCTGCCTTGCAGGGATGGCCCCCTTTACAGTTTTAAGTTTCCTGCTTCTCCTTTAAGACTGGTGTATTGGAAAAAAGTTCAGCAGGTGCAACTTGTTTCCAGTAAGACCACCAGCTGCACCTGCTGAAATCCCCGCTTTGGCACCATTAAGGAGGAGCCCTCGGGGTGCAAGGTTGGCCATCCCTGCTCCAAATAGTGCCAGCGCTGCCATCAGTGGAGTCGACCCCCACCCAAGGGTGCACCTGTTTGCAGGTTCCTGTACTGATTATGGGCACAATCCAGAGTAACTACGGGGAGTCCTTGCTCCGGTGTAACAACAATTTGCTCTGGATTGCAATATGAATTTCCCATAGGTTTTTACTAGGTGGTGCAGTAACTACGGGTACATGTAATGTCTCTTACGTGCTCCCGTAGTTACTCTGGATTGTAGGGTATGTGAGAATGTGATTGCATTTGTAAGCTGCCTACATACATTGACTTGCAAGTAAGACCAGGATTGGGATTGCCCTCATTATATACAGGTCCAACCTAATTACACACAGACTTTTCTTATACATGTATTTGACTGAACACAAACGGCCGCTGCAAATCACAGTCTTAAAAACTGCTTTTTCTACTGTTGTAGAGAAACAGTCCTTCCATTCTTTAGTCCTGAAATCAAACACTACTTTACCCGATTCACTGTTGAGGCACCACCTCATTCAGTTAAGCACAACAGAGGAGTAAGAAACCCAGAAGTGGATCTTTATACTTATTTTTCCACTGTTTTTGTTATACACTTTTTTATCCATGGGAGTTTTAGTGGATAATGAGAAACACCTATATTGCTGTTTTTCATGCCCTGTACGTGGCATTTTACAAGGAATGACAGGATAAGTCTACGCCCCAGAGGTTGGCAGTCTAGATTGGTGGTTTTCAACCTTTGCTATGCCACGACTGGGTGCCACCACCCAAATGGCATCCCTCCTGGGACCAGATCTGCCCCCTGCCCAGTCCCTCCTGCCTATTTTCCTGCACCTCCTAAGGCACCTGTGAGGTGGCAGCCCACCTGAGGAGTCCACCTGTGGGAAAAGATTGCCAGCTGTGTAGGATTGTAGCAAGAACTCTTGTCTTGATCAGTTGGCACCATTACTGGAGGGGATCCAAACCATGTCTAGGTTTTGAAAGGCTGCCTCCCCGAGGCTTTGGGGTCACAACCTGGAGGTTGAAAACTTCACTGGTCTGGCAGAAGTTGGTGGCGTTTGTCTCGAAAACCCAAAAGGTTGCACAGGTTAATTTCTAGGTCTCCTGTGGCTGTGAAAGGCGTAGCCACAGGAAGTTGGCAACCTCTGCCGCTGGCTCCAGTAGAGCCCAGGATGAAGTCACTGTCAGCAGGGATTAAGTTTGCAGCATGTCTCCAGTCAGGGGTTCTGGTGACCAAATAAAAGTTAAAACCTCCATTTTCCCAACTATATAAAGTGTGTGTGTGTGTGTGTGTGTGTGTGTGTGTGTGTGTGTGTGCATACACACACACATATATACATATACACACACACACACACACACTTATATATGCTTATACACTTATACACACACACGTATATAAAGTATATATATTTCCAATTTTATAAAACAACTAGTGGAATTTACCTGTGGTTGCAGGAGTAAAATTTCAAGAATGTTTGTGGGCATCGGCCTTGGCTGGGCATTGCTGGGCACCAGTGGGATCCAGGCACTCTAGACACTGGATGATGGTCAGCAGTGGTTTATCAGTGGTGAGTGGGTTGCTTGTTACTGATGAGCACCACTGGGCTCCACTGTGCACTATAGACACTGGTTGGTGGGCACCACTGGGTTACTGGTGGTCGGTGGGTCACTGGGCGCTGATAGGTACCACCAGGCACCTCTGAGCAGTAGGCACCACTGGGTGCCAGGCATCCCACCCAGGTGCCAGGCACCATGTGGTCCAGGATAAGCAGATGTCCCTTTTTTCCTGGACATGTCCTCTTTTTGAGCTTTGTGTCCTGGAAAACTTTTTTTCTTGTCCTTCTTTTCCCTGTGAGTAGGCAGCATGGAGCCTTCTTGCCATTCATCAATTAGATATAACCAGGGTGACCATGCCATGACCAAAATGTAGGACTCCCAAGAAAAATGTAGGACATGACAAAATAAAAGTTAAAAGCACCAATACATATTGCTTCCATGCGTTTAATTTAAACACTATATTATTTATTATTAAATATTAAACTTTTATATATAATTTATTACGTGAGGGCTGCAACCCTACGCATACTTACCTGGGACTAAACCCCATTGACTATTGTGGATATTACATCTGAGTAGACCTGCATTGCATTGGTTATTAATAACAACAAGGCTACATGCTGCCCACTTCCATGAAAAAGCAGGACATTGAAGTTTTTCCCAGGACATGAGGCTAAAATTCAGAACATGTCCTGGAAAAAGAGGACATCTGATTACACGGGATGTAACCCTTTTACATTGAATAATGAGCAACATAGTGTTTAAATGTAGCAGAGGAAAGTGATACATCTAGGAGTGCTTGGAGCTTTAATTTGGTCCCGTCCCCTTTTTTTTGGGGTGTCCTCCAATTTTTTTGGAGTTGTCCTTCTTTTTTGTTATGACCAGGCTGACCTTGTGTCTCTCTTTCCCAGCACATGTCCTGGATTTTAGCCATGTGTCCCGGGGAAAACAACAACACTTCAGTGGCCTCTCTTTCCTTGTAAGTAGGCAGCATGTAGCCTTCTAGTAATTCATAAATTGTGTGGAATAAATTATATGTAATAGTTTTTAAATTACTAATAAATGGCGTAGTGTTTAAATGATGCACATGAAAGCAATATATTATATTTACTCAAATTTAATACACCGTCGAATCTAATGCACACCCCGATTTTTAAAAGTCTGGGATAAAAATATGAGGCCTGGCAATTGTCATGCTACAAACAGGTGCACAATTTAACTTTACTCCATATAATAATGAACTATATGCAGTGGTGGGCTGCAAACCGGCTAACAACCGGCTCACAGCCACTGCGCATGCGCCAAACTTGGCACATGCGCAGGGCGTCTTCTGATGCCAACCTTGGTGCATGCGCAGTGCGTCTTCTGATGCCAACCTTGGCGCATGCGCAGTGCGTCTTCTGATGCCAACTGGCAGCAGTTGGCTTCAGAAGACGCACTGCGCAAGCGCCAACCTTCTGGCGCTTCCAGCCGGCGTCAGAACCTTCCAGCCTTCTGGCTGGCGTTATAAAAGGCACTGCGCAGGTGCCAAGGTTGGCGCCTGCGCAGTCTCCTCTGAAGCCAGTCGGCTTCAGAGGAGACTTCCTCCTCTCCAAGGAGGAGGTCTGCGCCTCTGCGGGGCCATTTGGCCTCGCTAGAGAGGTGGAGCGGCACTTACTGCTTCGCCTCCCTAGCGAGGCCAAATGGCCCCGCAGAGGGATGCACTGTGCATGTCCGAGACTTTGGACATGCGCAGTGCGTCTGTGCAGCCATTGGGCCTTGCTCCGGAGCTAGGAGCTAGCTGGAACGGGTGGGCACCGGGAATTGGGCCCGACGCTAGCAACTGGTTCGCTAGCGTCGGGCCCAATTTAACAACCGGTTCTATAGAACCGGTGTGAGCCGGCCTGGGCCCACCTCTGATTATATGATAATAATGATAAGATGACAAGGTGTTTATATTATGATTTTCACCCAGCCCAACCCCCTGCGGAGGATTTCCTGCTACAGGCAGGGGGTTGGACTACATGACCTATTGGGTCCCTTCCAACTCTAGGGTTCTAGGATTCTAGTTGTGCAAGTTCATACAATTTCTTTGTTTGTTTGCATCCCGCCTTTCTCCGGCCATGAGCCCAACTCAAGGTGGCTCACAGTAAAAGGGGGCCACTGGTTTAGGTGCCACTTTTGATTGCAGTGGAGTAAAGAGTTCAGCTCAACAGTGACCTGTACTTAGGATCAAAAATCAGAAGTTTATTCAAAATCATCAATACTGTAAAATACCGTAAAATACTCAAAATCCCCAAATCCCGTATTTCCTCGAATCTAACGCGCACCCTGATTTTGGGGACTGAGAGCAGAGTGTGAACCTGGCCTGTCTACTCAGAAGTAAGTGAGCCAGCTTGTGTTGTCTGGGTCTTCCTCCTAGGAAAGTGTCATTGGGGTGCAGCCTCCATTTGTCTGAAACAGGTGAGTGTCACATTCGAGGCAACGTGGCCTGTGCATATGGTTGGCTTTTTGGTATGGTGTCCTCCATCTTTCTGGGCTGTCCTCCATGTGTCCTCTTTTTCTGCTGCCCCTGTCCAGGTGGGAGTGTTGGAAGCTTGGCTTGAGTCCGATCCCCCATTTTTCTGGGGTGCCCCCCTCTTTTTTGGGTGATGCCACCTGGTGCCCCCCAGAGATGCTCCCCGGCAGACCCCCCTTTTGACCCTCCCCCACTTCCCTGCCTGAGAACCAGGGAGGCAGTGGGGGGGGGGGAAGGGAGGCTGCTCCCTCCCCCAGCAGCTGGGGAGACCCTCCCCCTTCCCCTGCCCCCCCTCCTGGGCTGCCAGTCCCTTCCCCTTTTGTTCCCCGCCTGGAGCTGGAGCTGGAGCTGGAGCTGGCCAGGGCTGGGGCTGCTCCTGCCTGCCTGCCTGCTCTGCATCCCTGCAGCATCCTCCTCCTCCTCCTCCTCTTCCTCCTCCTCAGCAGCCCTGCCTTGGAGCTGGCTGCAGGCTCAGGGAGTGGCTCTGCCCAGGCTCTCAAGCCCAGGGCGGGGGGCTGAGCTGGATCCTCTCCGGAGCCCCCTCCTTCTCCTGCCTGCCTGCCTGGACTTCTCTGCAGCAGCAGCAGCAGCAGCAGCAGCAAGGTAAGGGGGGGCTGCCTCCTGGGGGGCTGCAGGACTGAGCAGGCAACAAAGGAGGCAGCAGCAGCAGCAGCAGGCACGGGGGGGGGCAGGCCAGGGATCCTCCTTCCCCCTTTCCTGGGTCCTGGAAAAACCCCCAAACCGCTCCCTGCCCCCCTTTTCCTGGGGACCCCCCAGTAGGGAGCCTGCTTGCAATTCAGCCAGCTCTTTCCTGGGAGGAAGACCTTTGCAACACAATGGCGCTGACTCCTGAGTAGACCTGGGGAGGTTGGAGCTGGGGCTGTTTTTCAAGGAGATGTCATGAAACAGCATCATGAATGAGATGTCAGGAAATCGCCAGCAAGTCAGACCACAAGCCTGCTCTGGAGGTAGCCCCACTGCCTTCAATGGGCCTTACTCCCAGGAAAGTGGACAGTGTCAGTCCTTTGGTTCTTCTGCACAGGGAAGTCATGGCTGGGCTTGGATCGCCTCCTGCCTGGCATTTCTCAGGGGTGCCCTACAGTTTGGGGAGGGGTCTGGTCCCCTCTGGCTGGCAGCACAAAGCCTGCCTGGACTCCAGGAGATGCCACAGCCGACCATCTATTGCACACAATGGAGCTTACTCTGGAGTAGGCACGCTGAGCATTGCTCTGATCAGGTCGCAAACAAGCATGCAGAAGCAAGATTTAGGAGTGTGGTGTCCTCCTTTTCTCTGGGGTGTCCTCCATTTTGGAGGGGAAGATCTTGTTCTCTTCTGCGGTGATGCCACCCAGTCACCCAGGCAGAGGCCGTGGTGTTTTGCACATGCCCCAGGCAGGCCCAGGATGCTGGATTTGGGGCCTATGGAACTACCTGAGACTGGACAGGAGCTGGGAAGGGCTCCCGGTTGGAGCTCCGACAACATACAGGCACACACCCCAGCCTGGCGCTTCTGGATGCCCAGCATTGTCCTTGGGTGCCGGCTGGCAAAGGCAGGGCACTCATTATGGGATAGGGCAAAGGGGGGCTTTAAAAAGTCCCCCCGTATTTTGAGGTTTGTTCACTGGGATTAAGATTGGAGAAGGAAGGGGGTTCTGATACGGAGAACGGCCCTTTTTTGGAACAAGGACTCCCGCAGCCACCAGCCCTCTTTCCCAGCTGGACACCACCTTTCCATTCATGGCACCCTGCAAAGGCCTTTGGGGTGGTCTGGTCCAGAGCGGATGCCGAGGTGGAGTGAGGCGCGGGGTGCCTGGGATCCCCTTTGCACCCTACTTCCTTGCCATCCTTCCCCTCCCTTCTTGTTTTCAGAGCAGAGGATCAGCGTTGCATCACCCCTGAGCATATACAGATTGCTTTCTTCCCCACCAGCAGTTTGTTTCCAGGGAGGAAGAGAGGATCTCACGGAGGACAACGGGGTGATTTTGGAGTAGGAAATCCCACTCTCCCCCTGGCAAGCCATGCGCTGGCACATGCAGGGAATGGCTTGATGGGTGGATTCAGGCTTGGAAATTGGCGTGGCTGATCCACACCTGCGCCACCTCCAAGGGCCTGAGATCACCTTCCTCGCCTTTTAGGAAGAGGGGGTTGGATTGCCTGCTCTGAATCTTAGAACGGCTGTGATCCTATTCACACTTTCTTGGGAGTGTGTGTGAACCACTGAATACTTACTACTGAGTAGACAGGAATAGGACTGGGCTCTTACTGCACAATCCTAACATCCAGTTCGGGCTCAATCCAGAGTAACTTCAGGGAGTCCTTGCTCCGGTATAAGAGCAATTTGCTCTGGATTGTAATATGGATTTGCCATAGGTTTTCACTAGGTGGTGCAGTAACTACAGGTCCACGTAATGTCTCTTATGTGCTCCCGTAGTTACTCTGGATTGTAGGGTTGCACCACCCTTGGGGATGCGCAGAACTGGCTTATAGAAGTGGCACATTCCTGTGGGGTGGGGGTGGGGGGTGCATGGCCAGTTTAGGCCAGTGCACGGACATGTGTCAGCCTATCCACACCCCATAAGAACAGGGCATGGGTGAGTTACACTGGCCTAAATTGCTTAGGATTGCATCCTTGGTGTATTACTTATTGACTCAAATCTAATGCTCTCCTTTCCCAGCCAAATTTAGTCTGCAGAATCAGAGCATTAGATTTGATGGTGCATCAGATTCCAGTAAATACAGTATTTGGATTATAAGTATAGGTCAGTATTTACTACAGGTTTTCCCTTGTTATTCTCTAGGGTTCTGTTCCAGAACCTCCTGTGGATAAAAAAAAATCAATGTATAAAGGAAACAATGGAAAAAATAGGTTTGAAGATTCGCTTCCAGATCTCCTGCTCCTCTGTTGCACTTAGGGTGCAAGCCTAAGCATGTCTACTCATAAGTAAGTCCCATTGTGTTCAATGGGTCTTACTGCCAGGAAAGTGCCTTTAGGATTGCAGCCTTAATTGAATAAGGTAGAGCCTCAACATCTGCAGGGGTTTGATTCTGGGACTGAAAAAACCCAATGATTGCGTGCATGACTCTCTACAACAGCAGAAAAGCAGTTTTTTAAAACTGTGAGTAGTAGCAGCCATTTGTGTTGAGTCCATTTTGTGTATAAAAACTCCATCTATAATAAGGTTGGACCTGTATATTGTAAGAAAAAATGCAACATTAACCCACTGTTGTATAAAGTAATGCAATTAGGTACAAATCATAACACAAACCTGTTCTCCTATTATTATTATTATCATACAAGTTGTGTGCAGTAAAATTAAATTTTGCGCATTACAATCAGCAGTAAACATTTTTAAAAATCCAAAGCCTTTAAAAATAGGGTTGCACATTAGATTCAATGGTGTGTTAAACTTCAGTAAATATGGGTATATCTTAGGGTTAGGGAGGTATATATGGGTATATTTGGGGTGGGGAACTTTCAGCTGGGAGGCCTAGCTGAAATTCACCTATGTGAAGCTGTGAATCCACTGACTGACCCTACAATCCAGAGTAACTACGTGAGCACGCAAGAGACATTACGTGCAACTGTAGTTGCTGCACCACCTGGTGAAAACCTATGGGAAATTCATATTGCAATCCAGAGCAAATTGTTCTTACACCGGAGCAAGGACTCCCCGTAGTTACTCTGGATTGTGCCCTAGGAGAATCTTCTCTATTTAAGCTTCTATTTAGGCTTCTATTTAAGCTGTGGAGTGAGTCCTGAGTAGGACCAGCTCCAAGACATGTGTTGTGGAGGGGGTGGCAGGGACGGATCGGGAGCTGGGAGGGATCTGGCAATCAGACTGCAGCTTGTGGCTCAACTGGAGTGGAAGAAGCATGTGGCAGCCCAAAGGAAATTGGAGGTATCCTGGAGTCAGCCGGTGAACCCACCTCTGTGGCCTGCCCTTGGGCCACTTGACCAGGGAGTTTCAGCCACTGTGTCGTGGCACACCGGTGTGCCACGGATGGTCTGCAGCTGTACTACGGGACTTTGGGGAAGGTCATTTATAATAGGGCGGTTGTAGGATTTCAGCCTCCTTCCTGCAGCCTGGTGTGCATTGCCCATTTTAGAGCCTTGTCAATGTGCCACCAGATGAAAAAGAGTGAAAATTATTTATTTATTATCTGAAGAAGTTGTCGTAGATTCATAGGTTCCTAGAGCTGGATGTGACCCAGGAGGTCATCTAGTCCAATCCCCTGCCCGTAGCAGGAAATCCTCCTAGAGCATCTCCGACAGGTTATTCATTCATTCATTCATTCATTCATTCATTCATTCAATACCCTGCCTTATACCCAAGGTGGCTGCACTTGACGAACCCTTGCAAATGACTGCACTTGCCTAAACCACGCATTGGTGGTGGGGTGCTGAGCATTGGGCCCCACATGTGACTGTCCTGGAGGCATCTGGAACTGGGGTGTCAAACTTAGTGGCTGAAGAGTTGTCGGCTGAGTGCTGCTGAGTGCTGGAAGTGACATCATGAAGCAAGACGTGATGTCATCAAGCAGCTGATGGTTGGACAGAAACACTTGGTCCTCATCTAGTAACCTGTGAGGACAGCAGAGAGAGTGCGCTCACCTCGATCACATTTTAAAGATGTGGGAGAGCCCGGTTACTATACTGACCACCGTTGCAGCCATGGGTGGTGAAAGGTTGGCAGAGCCCAAAGATCACAGGGGCTGCAGAGATGCCCACAAGCCTGATGTTTGGCAACCCCGATTGGTCTGCCAATGTGGGTTCAGGTACCCCAAGCTGATGAGAAGTTATCATAGCAGGCCAATTTTGAAGTACAAACTGCTTGGGGAAGAGAACTGTATTTTCCGCATGAGCATCAGTGGCACCTTGTAAATATTATTATTATTATTATTATTATTATTATTATTATTATTATTATTATTATTATTATTATTATTATTCATCCAAATAATGGTGTGTTCCAAGAATAACGGGGGCCAGATTTCTGAGGGCCCCATTTGGCCAGTGGGGCTGACGTTTGACACTCCTGTCCCCATCTTTAAGCCCCAATCCTGCCCCTCCCAAAGTGACAACCCTGAACGACAGCATGATCCAAACCCCTGGTGAGGCTGGCACAAGTCTGTGCTGTCCTGGGGGTGACCATAAGGCACTTCTGTGCCATGCTTGGGAGGGTTAGGTCAGTGCGCAGGCATGTGCCAAGCTCCCCATGCCACTGGGTTTTGGGGGGATGGGTGAACTGTGCTGCCCTCCGTTGGGTAGGATTGTGCCCTGAGAGATGTGGGCATGTTGACCGTCAAGTAGTACACGTTGGCATCAGCACGGGTGCTCCTGCCAGTCAGGCACTGGGAGGTCTGCAGCCTGTCCCTGGTGCTGGGTGGCTGTGATTCAGGCTTGGAAGAGTCCCTGGTTTCTTTGGCGAGACGTTGTGGGGTTGGTGTGCTTGTTTGACTTGGGTGTTCTTGTTGGGGGGGTTTTGTGGTGCCTCCTCCCAGCTTTCTGGCTTCTGTGTTGTTTTCAGTGGAAAGCCTGAGTCTAAATGAGGCCAGATGGAGCCGGGTGGGGGTGGAGCAGCCGCTCCACGTGCACATGGTTTGGTGATGTGGTGCTGGAAGGAGGTGGGCAGCCCGGCCGGCCTGGGAAAGGAGTCGCCGTCCCAGAAAGGAAGGCTGCGGATGTGGTCACGGTGGAAAGGGTGCCTGTATCCCATCAAGTGCCTGGGTGACCAGTGGCCCCAAAGGGTGACATTGGTACAGCATGGATTGCATCAGGGGCTGTCGGTGGATGCCTTTCACTGGAACCGGACTGTTGGGTTTTGGGGTCCATAACCGGCCGGCAGCCGCGGGAGGGGGTCTTCTCTGGTATATGGAGCCTGAACTTGGGATTCAGTTAGGGATCAGTGAGCTCCAGCCCTATGGCCTGCATTCCTGCTGCAAACATCACAGACCGAGTGCCCGTCCCATCCAGCACATGGTTTTAACAGCGGTCGGCCCGCCATATCTCGGAAACATCAAACATCACATCTGTGTAGATGACCGTGGAAGGAATCCACAAATTTTACTGGGTAGTAAAATTTACTGGTTTAAAATATTTTGTCTGGCCCTCGACCCCGTGCCGGGTATTTGATGTGGCCCTTTGGCTGAAAACTTTGGAGACCCCGATCAGGAGCAGTGATTCTCAACTGCCGTGCTCCATAGTCTCAAGGCACCCCTGCCCGCCTTTCATGGCGCACCAGTGAGTCGGTTGAATACCAGCAGGCCGTCTCTTTGCTAGCTAAGCGCACTCGTGAGTAAATGCCCTGGTTATGACGACAGTCTGTTTTTCCCCTGCCCAAAGGTGTCCACATGAGCACAACGTACAATCAATAACTTGGGTGGCTTTGAGGATGCAGAAAATGGGTCATTGGTCTAGACTGGAAGGAAAGACCTTTAGGTGACCTACAGGATGAAACGGGGAAGAAACGAATGTGTGTCGTTGCGCGCTCTGTGAAGTCCTCCACTTCATCCTCCGGTGGAACTGAAAGCAAACAGCCTCAATCATGGCTTTACAAAGCTGCTTCCTCCGCTACAGATTCATGTCTGATAATACAGAATAATAATAATACATGATAATAATAATTATGAATTGGAAAATTAATTAAAACATGATATGGTTCCTCCTGGACTTGTATCTTGTGGAAAGTGGTTCACACTGTTGCCCAGTAGTGGGTTTTCTGGAAGCCTCTGTAGGTTCCTGTGGCCGACTGCTCTTTCATTGGTGTTTCCTGTGGTGGTTAGGAATGGAACCTCATGGTACAGGAGTAGTCTACCTTGGATGACTTGATTGGGGAGGCACTCATGACTTCCTTCATTCCCTGTTTGGGGTCTTCTGGCTAACCTCTGCCAGAAGAAACTTACGGGCATCAGGTTGACTCTGCTGAGTCTTCTGGCAGTTTAATGGTTTGTCCGACACCGTACTTGGCAGAAGAGAGAACCATCCCATTGTTTTTATGGGGTCAACATTACATGGCAGTGGCGTAGCTAGAGGGGGTTGTATCAGTCAGTTTTGGAGGGAGCCTTGTCCCTTTGGATCCAATACAGGCGAGGGGAGCAAAATGGAGCCATGCTGCCTTGAACCCCAGTTGGTGCTGGGGTGGCTGCCATCCTTGTCCACGGGTTTCAGCTGGTGACCTGCAGCCTTTTCTGCTCTTTCTGAGCTCAGTTGCCACCCTCGTGAATTAAAATTAATTAATGCCTAAGTAATTAATGCCAGCTTAGCTCTTTATTTTGGTCACCACTGATGGGCACCAAGACTGTCTTGGGGTCAGGAAAAAGAAATGGTTGGTCTTTGCACCGTTATATATAATCACACCATATATGATCAGATTCATCTTTATTGCCGTCTCAGGCCAGAATAGAAGTCATGGAGACCAGCACGGGTCCAGCAGAGGTTCTCCAGCATTTGGAGGTGCGGCTTCAAAGGACGTGAAGGTGAACCAGGACAGGAAACTGCAGAACTGGAGGATGTTATGGTAGCTCAGATGTCTTGCACTGACCTGAATCTGGTGCCAAAATGTTTGACCATTTGCCGACTCCCAGCCGTATTTCCCAGGAACTGGGGTTGGTCCGAGCTCCAGTGGAACAGCTGGGAGTAGGTCAGGGCTCCCAGCTGGTCAGCTGCAGGGCAACCTGCACCACCTGAAGCTCCCCAAAGAACCTCACAGGCATGCTGGCCCACCATGGACAGCAACGGGCTGGTGGGAACCCAGGTGGTGGATTCACTGGAGATCTTCAAGCTTCAGAAGCTCCAGATGCACCTGCTGAAGGAAGATTTCTTGCTACTGGCCAGGGTTGGACTAGATGGCCTTGTGGGTTCCATCCTGTGCTCGGACTTGGCTGGTGAACAGGGTTGCCTTGGAAGGGATCTCTTTCCCTGAGTGGTTGCTGGACTCCTTCCCAGAAGAGGGTGGCTCTCGGTGCCGCACTGCAGCTTCTGCCAGTAGGTTGGTTTTCACTGGGCGGCAGCAGCGCTGTGCCCAGCTTTCCTTCAGTTACTCCCCCAGAGGTGTTGCCACTTAAAGGAGTGTCCCAAGGAGGCCGGCAAGTACCTGCTTTCCAGCTCAAGGCTCTGGGTTCCAGTCCATCTCCAGGGTTCCTGGGTTCAAATCCTGCCACTCGTGTGCCCGAGGTCTAGGAGAGCTGCTGCCAGTCAGTGGGGACAGTGCTGGGCTTGGTGGACTTGTGACAAGGCATCTTCAGGCGTTCAGCCCAGTGAAGGCCAAGGCTGGGGAAGCACAATACGCAGAGCCTTCTTGACGTGGTGTCACAGTGCGGAAGCCACAGCGCGCTGCCTGCGCAATCACCGGAGGGGCTGCACATTCACTGCCACACTTCTGGTCTCAGGGAAGCCCAGAGCTGGCAGTGCCAGCGGCTCAGCCTCCCAGAAGCTGCGTGGAGCAGGAACCTGAGCTGTCACTGATGGAAGTTCTCCTTGTTGGCACTGGCTGTTCATGAGGCACACGTGGCTCCTTTCATGGGAAAGTGGCAGGCCCTCCGTTCAGCGCCAGACAAATAGTTTTGGTGGCAATCTGGGCTGCTGCTTCATGCCATTCACAGCACAGGCCCAATCACAGCAACTTCTCAGGGGTTGTGGCCCTTTTCTGGCTCTTCAATCAGTCAGTCAGTCAATCAATCAATCAATCAATCAATCAATCAATCAATCAATCAATCAATCAATCAATCAATCAATCAACAGAGATTCCAGACAATCGAGAGAAATATCAAGAGACGATCAAGTAGTGGTGTAGCTAGAGGGAGTTGGAGCAGTCAGTCTTGGGGGGAGCCTCACCACAATGCGCAAGAGCCTCCTCCCCTTTGGTGTCATTCCAGGTGGGGAAGTTTTTGCCCCCCTCCACCTGGAATGGCCCGTAGGGGAGGCATCCCTTGCACGTCATGATGAGGCTCCCTCTACAGCTGACTGCTCCACCCCCTCTAGCTATGCCTCTGGCTGTTAGCTCCCAAGGATGGATCAGAGCCTGACCTTCCTGTGCTCTGGCTTAAGAGTGTCCCTCCAACACCCTTCCAGCCTGGTGTGGTTTGATCCCCGGGGATCTTGTGTCCGACTTCTTTGGCTTCTGCCTCTTGGCTCAGAGACGGCCCTGAGCTCCGTTGATGGTGGGCACTGGGTGGCTGACAAATCCTTTCTCCGGCTGACCAGCTTTTCCTTTTCCTCGGACTGTGGGCAAAATCCAAGTTTGTGCTCTCCAATTAGTGCAGGAAAAATGGGTTCAGTTCTTTGGTGGCGGTGACGGGAACGGATCTGAACCGGTGGCTACATCTAGAAAAAGCTTGTGTTTAGCCACTGGTAATGAAGGATCTTGCTTCATTTGCCACCCGGGCACCTGTCGTTGAAGATGGAAATGGCACTGCACCCTTAATTTTTGAATTCTCTCCTTCCGTCATTGATTAGCCGGGCCGTTGGGGCACACGAACCTCCCCCACCAGCAACGTGGTGCGCTTTGTCAGTTGTCAAAAACAAACGGTGCGCCTTCATGGTGTGCGGTGGATGAACATCTTGCTAGTCTGGGCAGGTCCATTTGTGAGGCCACCTGAGATGGTGGATCTTCAGGTGGACCCAGACCCCATTCTGCTTTCCGGATGCCTCAAAGGACGGAAGTGTAGAGGTGGGAGTGGAGGTGGAGAAGAGCATATCCAGGCTCCTCTCCTTCCCTGTTCTCCCCTCTTCCTTTTAGAGTCCAATCCTAATCGTGTCCACTTAGAAGGAAGTCTCACTGAATTCAGTGGAACTTACTCCCGGGAAAGTGTGTGTAGGGTCGCAGCCAAAGGCGCCAATCCTAAAGACACTTTCCTGGGAGTAAGACCCAATGAACACAGTGGGGCTTACTTTTGTGTAGACATGGTTAGGATTGTGTTTTTGGAAGTTGGAGAAGAGGGAGTGCTTGATGATTTGCCACCTAAAGGGAGCAGCACGCAGGTGACGCTACCTATCGATGCCACTGGTGGTTTCAAAAAGAGGTGTCGGGGTGGATGCATCCAGGGATGTGAGATGTGGGATGATGCCAGCCTGCCAACTGTGGGTCTTTGTTAGGGGGGAACCAACATCAGGGGTTCCAAATGGCCTGAGATGAATTTTGCTGCCTGCCTCCTAGAAGGGCAAGAGAAGTGGAGGAGTTTGGGACAAACTTGCCACCCAAACCGGACCCATAATTTATTACGATCCATCATCTGGATCCATCATTTATTTTTTGTAATAAAGATAGGAAGCAGGTTGACTGTAGCTCTCGATGGCTTTTCTCAAGCCAAGGTGTACGTGGATGATGGGAACAGGAGAAGCTGGAAGGACGGACCTATTGGATTGGGGCTGGCGTTGGGATTCTTTCCAAGATCTCCTGTGATGGATCAAGTGGGACTCCTCTCGGAGAGGGGTGGGAGGTCTTTCCCCAAAAGGACGGCTTTTCAGGTTAAAATCAGGTGGGGAAAGTCCGGGGCTTCTTCAGGGCTACGAACTTGTCAAAGGCCAGCTGGGTTGGAGGATAAGATAGAAAAGCCTCCATCTGGTAGCTGGAAATGGATCTGAATTCTGGTGGGCAGAGACTGGGTTGACTCACTAGCCAAAGAACAAACCGGAGTCGCCATGGAGGACGTGCATCACTACGTCCCAAGCATCTGCTTCCTGCAACCTGGTGTAAAAGTAGGCTTATCATGCCAACATTCAGAGGTAGAGTACCCCTGATGCTGGAGGTTCCACATCCTTAATAATTGTGGGTAGTCCAGCCTGCTCCTCATCCACTTTTTAAGTTCCCTCTAAAAACCTATTGAAACCCATGGCCACTGCCAGGTCTTGTGGCAATGAGTTCCACAAGTCTTTATTCTTCTAATCAGTTTCACTGAAAATGCTAGTTTTCTGTATGGAGGGAATTATTTTGCATGGTGAAGGATTGAGCTGGTGGAGCCTCCCCTGAGCTTGGTGTGGTATAGCTCTAACACCAGGGGCAAAATCCAGAGTAACTACGGGGAGTCCTTGCTCCGGTGTAAGAACAATTTGCTCTGGATTTGAATATGAATTTCCCATAGGTTTTCACTAGGTGGTGCTGTAACCACAGGTGCACGTAAAGTCTTTTATGTGCTCCTGTAGTTACTCTGGATTTGGGGAGTGGGCTACATGTAGTAGTGCAATCCTAAGCATGTCTACTCAGAAGTAAGTCCCATTTTGTTCACTTACTCCCAGGAAAGTGTGGTTAGGATTGCAAGGAAGATCACCGAGAACAAGACCAGAGCTGGGAGGATTGCAAGGAAATCTGTGCAGGGAAATCTGCCCATCGGTTGATTTTTATTTTTCCTGTCCTTCTGTATGAAAAGCTGAAGTTTCACAGGTGAGGTGAAGCTAGATGTGAAGCAGTACAAGCCTTAGGAGATGCTTCTCCTGTTGGATTCTGCCTGTTGGGCCAGACATGAGCCACCTCTGGGATGTCGGCTCTAGCCACTGCACTCCACTACCAGGATTAGGATGCACCTGAAAATGAGACCTCATCTGGGCAACTTTCCAAAAGAGGACAAGAAAGAGCATGCAAGTGCCTCTCCTCCTCCTCTCCACACGGGAGGCGGATTCTGGCTCCGATCCGCAGGCACTTGGCCTCCTGCTGGTCTCTTTCTTGGCAGAATGAGGTCTCCTTTGAAACCAGAGCAGTCAGTGCTTTGATCAGGAAAGCACGTCATCAGGGGCGGGAGGTTCTGCTCATCAAGGAGGTGCCAAAATCTGGGGGCACAATCCTAACCCCCAGCTAGGCTGGTCTAAGCCCCGGCATCAGTGCTGACCGGGGAAGTGCCGTAAGCCACTTGTGCACCACTCCTCGGGGAGGGTTAGGCACACGCTCACCCCCCTACGTCTGTTCAGGAACGGGTAGACCAGTGAGTTGTGCCAGCCTAGATGAGGATCGCACCCTGATTTTCAATACAAAGCCACTTTCCAGCACTGGCCTGGCGTGCCAGGAGGGCATTCCCCTTGCAGTTGGGGGGCATCACATAGGGCAACGCTGGCTGCCTTCCTTGAGAGGTGCATGGACCGGACCTCAGTGCAGGGACATTGGTTCGGATTGCAGCTACCTATGAGTAGCTACCAAACGTCTTGCTCATCTGTTGATATGTCTAAGAAGCAGGGAGGTGTTGTGGTTCTGGAGTTGGACATAGACTGGTAGGATCCAGGTTTAAATTCCCGCTCGGCCATGAAGGGGGATGCAATCCCTCTCTGGCCTACCCCGCAGGGGGTTGTGAGGACAAGAGGAAGGAAGGGCTGGTCTCCTAGACTGTATTGATATATTCTGTTGCAATCTGGGGGAGCTAAATATGGAAAATGTTTTCATGTTTTTAATGCTCAGTGTTTTATTCCTCAATTTTATTTCTTTTTTAAATTTTATTCTATGCATGTTTATTGTTAACTGCCATGAGTCCCCCTGGTGGGTGAGAAAGTCGAGATATAAATGTAATAATAATAATAATAATAATAATAATAATAATAATAATAATAATATTAATAATATTAATAATATTATTATTATTATCCGCTCTTCTGGGTTCAGCACGAATTATACGCCGCTACATCACACAGTCCTAGGCTCTTGGGAAGGGTCCGATTGGTGATGTGAATGAAACCAGCACGAAATTGTTCGCTGTGTATTTCTGTTTGATTTTCAATAATAATAATAATAATAATAATAATAATAATAATAATAATAATAATAATAATAATAATAATAATAATAGCGTACTGCCCGGAGCTCCTTGGAAGAGGGTGGTATAAAAATGTGAACAACTGAAAGGCACGGAGATGTTGGACGGTATATTTTTCAGAGCCTTCTTGTGCTTTGCAGTCTGAGGTTTGGGCTGGAGCTGCCCCCTTTGCCTTTCCTCTTGCCTTCCTCGGAGGGTTGGAGGCGCATTCCTCTCCGGCGTGCCGGTGCAGATGCTTTTCCAGCCCGAAGGCCATCTGCAGTGACTTGGCCACCCCTTTTTGCTTTCCCACTTCCTGTTGGAAGAAAGAGGAGGGCTGGGGGAGAAGGAGCCGGCGCGTTGCAGGCTGCCCGAGGGATACGCCGTCCAGAGCGAGGCTGCTTGCAAGCAGGGCTGGGGGTCCCAAGAAGAGCGGAGCGGCTGAGCAGTGGGCAGATCTCCTTCCTAGGTAAGCTTCTCTGCCAGGCCTTTGGAGGGGAGCCACCCTTGGCAGGTCTGGGCTGCTCTTTCTCTTCCTTTCCGGAACCATCCAGATGTGGGACGCCAACATCTCTCATTTGCCTGCGACGTTGCCCTGGCTGTGAAGCCGAGGTCAGGAAAAAAGAACGGCAGCTCAGAGCAGCTACAACCGCCCTGAGTGTGAAGTCATTGGCGATGCCATCATGTCCCCAGATTGGGCACTTGGGACCCCAGTGCCAGATGCAGTGGTGTTGCAAGGGCAGTGTGTGGGATTCAGGCTGCGTTGGGTGATCTGCACGGGGGGTGTGTGTGACACCACTACTGGCCACAATTTTTAATCCTGGTTTTTTGGAATACAGGTCCAAGCTGGTTATACAAAGATTTGACTCAACACAAATGGCCCCCCATTGCTTTAAAAACTGCCCCCAAATCATTGCTTTAAAAACTGCTTTTCTACTGTTGTAGAGAGCCTGTCATGCAAGCATTGTTGCATTCTTCATCTGCTCCAGGCAGCGGCAGGGGGTCCTTTGCATTTCTGATTGCTGAGTGCCTCTCTACAACAGTAAGAAAAGCTGTTTTTCAACCATTGCAAGGGAAGCACCATGTCAAAAATACTTGTATGTATGGTAACTTTTTTTGGTATCAGAAGTGAGTCCCAGAATCAGTCCCTTGTGGAAACTGAGGCACATGTTTATTCCATTAGGAGCAACGGAGAAGCATTCTTTGAATCTATTTCCATTGCTATTTTATCCATGGTTTTTTTAAATCCATGGGAGGTTCAGGAACAGAACCCGAGTGGATAATGAGGGACACCCCTAAAGGGTTGCCATATGTCCTAGAAAACTGGGACTCTCTCAGTGGGGGGGATTGCATTCACAGACTGGCACGTTTGACTGGGGGTTGTGTGGAAGAGAATTATGGCAACCCGACACCATGGTAGGGATGCACCATCATGTGTTATATCAATGCCATGCCAAATGCCATGAAACAAACCGCGGCGGTCTGGCAGCATTTGGTCCGTTGCCTGGTCAGATGGGGGCTCCCCGGGGTCCTCACGCCTTGGGTTTGATGCGCAGGTAGGGATGTGTGTGTTGTGCGCCTGGAGGAGGGCCTCGTGCAGGGGTAACACTTTTTTTTAGTAGGACAACTGTCCTCTCAAAAGTGGTCCATGTGTACTTGGTGGGGCTGGTTAACATCATGTGGATTCAAGGCAAAGGTTGGTCTGTAGGGGCAGCCTTGGACCCGGGGCCTGATTGCCCCATTTCCCCACCCGGGGCCTGCGTGTGGCGACATCAAGCACACTCCCCCCACCCCCAGAATAGTAGGGTTTTTGATACATTGGTTCTGGCAACCTTTTGTTAAGGTCTGCTGAGTTTTGAGGGTGCCCTTGGCAAAGAGGAGCACCCCTTTTTGGAGGTTTACCAGGCAGTGGAGGGTCATTTGACTCCTCTTGGGACTTTCTCTGCAACCAGGGCTTTTGTGAGGCTTTTTCTCAGGGGGTCCAGAGTTTCTTTGGGGGTGCCTTCCCGGAAGGGGAGAAACAGAGTGGGCAGAGCCTGTCGAGAGGGTGGGCAGAATGGGGAGGGGGCAAAGCAGGGTGTGGAGAGGGTGGCCACCATCATCCAAAGGGCAGGATTGCCAGATTTCTTAATGCTGAGGCCACAAGGCACCACCAGCTAGATATGGAGAACCAAACACATCTAAGGGCAAAATCCAGAGTAATTACGGGGAGTCCTTGCTCTGGTGTAAGAACATCTTACTCTGGATTCCAATATGAATTTCCTGTGGGTTGGAAATTCACCAGCTGGTGCAGTAACTACAAGTGCACGTAAAGTCTCTTACATGCTCCTGTAGTTACTCTGGATTTGGGGGTAAGTCCCTCTAAAATCTTTTAAATGTAGGAGTTCATTGCAGAAAATGGTATAGGTTCAAAACTGTCCTGTGTGCACCAACAGTATCTGTAGAACATGTAGGACTTCAAGAAATTTGGAGGATCCCTGGGCATGGGCACAACCCCCCAGCATAGCCCCCTCTCACTGACCCGGGTTTGAGTGCCACGGTTCTCTGTGTTGAGGAGTACGGGGTGAGCACGGCCAGGCTGCCTTTGGTGGCATCGACCCAGCCAGACTTTCCCGCCGCCCTAACAGTAGGAATGGGAGCCGCCATTGCAGCAGGAAGTCATTAAGGCCTGAGTCAAGGCTGTGGGGAGAGCTTGGCAGGACTCCCAATGGGTGACGTCAGGAGGCACCAAGAAAAGGCCAAGAAGGGTGCTTGGACTTTCCCTCAAAGCCCCCCCGACCTTGGCTGTGCCCAGCCTTTTCTTCCCCTCTTTCCCCGAAATCTTCAAGTGGTGTCTTATTTCTCTCCAGGTCTCCAAGATGGATGAGGGGCTCCCTCCTTCAGGAGTCTGAAGGCCACCCCAAGTGACTGGTTGGAGGTTGGCATTCGTCCCGTCCCGGAAGGGGGCACCATGCTGAAGCCAAGCGGACTGAAGATCCCCGGCAGGGCTGGCAAGCACTCCAGCCCTGTTGGGAGGCCCAGTGGGACGGCGACCGCTGCAGCCAGCGCTACTGCCGCCACTAAGGAAGGTAAGCTGGGGGTCTGGCTGCGGCTCCTGGAAAGCTCTCTGGGGTCGTAGAAGTTTCTGGGGACTGGAAAGGAACTCCAGTTCTTGCAACAAGAAGAGCAGAACTGGCAGGTTTAGAAGTTAAGCAGGTTCTCTGTGGCTCTTATGGTTGCTTCTGGGAGACTTTTTTGGGTTCTGAGGCTGTTTATAGAGCAACTGCCTGTAGCCAAGAATAGTTTGTCCCTCTTCCGCCTCGGCTGAGGACAGCCCATGACTACTACTCAGATCCATGACTTTGCCCTAGAAACAGAGTCACAACACCCAGTGAGTAGAGCAGTTCTCCGCCTCTGTGCCCCAGAATCCAGTGGTGGCCTTTTTGGAGCACACAGCTGGAGACCAACTGATCAGGTCTGGGACGGGTTGCTCTTTAGTGCTGTTATGATTGGAGATTGAAATGGGGTCTTCTGTGCACTGAGCCGGCCTTTTGGGGGGGGGGGGGTGATCACTGTGGGTGCCCAGCCAGCCTGGAAGACCCAAGGATCTTGCTCCACTGCAGCTTCCTCCCCCCCCACACAGCATTGCAGGGGCCTCAGAGTTAGCCCGTTGGCATCCCAGTCCTCCCTTCTGCATTGGGGTCCAGAGGGCAGGGGGAGACCTGGATGGCTCTGAGACAAGAACACTCAAAGGGCCTCCTCCTCGGGTGACAGAAGGTAAAACCAAGGCCGATCTGCCACTCCTGCTGTTTCTCCAGGAGTGAGTCCCCCAAGTTGTCCTTGCCAATTGGCTGATTAATCTGTGGAACTCCTTGCCACAGGTTGTGGTGATGGGCATGGCGTGCCTTTAAAGTGAGGGGGAGGGGGTGAAGATGTATGAAAGAGATGGGTGTCTTTGTGTGTGTGTGTGTGTGCGTGTGCGTGTGCATGAGAATTCCAGGGGATCCTGGCAGAGAACTGTGACTGAAGGAGAACCCCCCCCCCCACTCCCTGAAACACGAGCCCCGGGTGGACTCAGCATGGCAGCTTCCTGTGTTGACTGAGCAGCAACCCATCCTCTCCCCTCCCCTTCATGACACGAGGATGGCAATGAGGATGATGAGGATGAACGCCGAGGATGATGAGGATGAACGCTGTGCAGCCAAAGATTTGATAGGCACTTGCAAACCAGTCCATGAAATCTGACACTTCTCTTCCCAGACGCCCCCCTCCAGCATCTGTTTCCTATAGAGTGATCCGCTTGAATTTTTCCCCTAGGATGCCGAATCCAAACTTGTCCCTCTTTCTCCTTGTTTATATCCTAGAAGGTCCAAACAAGAAAAAAAATATTTTCCAAGAAGCTGTGGGATTTTCTCCCCCGTTGAAACAGCGGCAGACACTTGGGACAAAGCAAGCGCTTGATGCCAGGGTGCGAATGCGTCCGGCACAATTGCCTCTTTCATGGCCTCGCCACGTACAGTAGCGCTTTACAGTTTCTGCTCAAATATTGGAAAAAAGAACGGGGAAAAAGAGAGGGAGAGAGCGCCCTTTGTTCGGCTGCTGACGCTCCATGTCAGTGGATGCCGGCCAGCTGCTGAGCCCAGTCCCCTCCGAGCTCCGTTGGGTCCCCCGATTCATCAGCAAAAATTCAACTCTTTTTGCAAACTCTCTGGTGCAATCCAGAGTAACTATGAGTCCTTGCTCCGGTGTAAAAGCAATTTACTCTGGATTGCAATATGAATTTCCCGTAGGTTTTCACTAGGTGGTGCAGTAACTACGGGTGCACCTAATGTCTCTTATGTGCTCCCGTAGTTGCTCTGGATTGTAGGGTTTGTGTGATAAATCCTACAAAGTCATGCAAAATCAATATATTTCTCCAAGTTATGTGTGTGGTTTTTTTTGTAAGGTGGATGTGAGCAAATAGTCTTGGAATAGCTGATCTCTTGCAAAAAATAAATAAAAATAAAAAGAAAAAACTTAATATCCCACTTTTTCCCTGCCTGTGTCCAAGTTGGTTTGCAGCATATTTTCTCCTCTGCCTAGTAGTGATCCTGGATATTGCTCAGCGTCCGCCAGGACAGGGAGCAAGGGGTGCACAGTCCTGCCCCTAATGGCACAACTGCTTTGGGGGTGTCCTCCCGATGGCTTATGGGCAGCCTTTTGAAAAATGGGGACCCTCCTTGTAAGGAGTTGGGAAGGCCCTCTTGACTGGATCAGAGCCACCTCCAGCTGTGCTCTGTGCTGATCACAAACCTGGAGAGCTGTGTTGGCCCACCAGAGAGCCCACCAGGCGGTGAGGCCGATCCCAAAAGTGCACCGAGCCCCCTTTTTGATCCACCGTGGGGGATTCTGAGCAGCCTCTGCTGGAAATATTGTCAAGAGCAAAAGCGGGGAGAGTCTCCTAACCAGGGGGAGAAAATGGGGGCAGGGATTGCACATACCAGCTGCCCAGCTCAGCTTCAGAATGGATGCGCTGGAGGGGCCGTTCCCCCCCTCCGCTCCCCAGCTGACTGTGCCGCGTTTGTTTCCGCACTGAACAGAGCCAGGAGGCAGGTTTGGTGGGAGCAACTAATGGATGGGCCTGTCTCTCAGGCCTCGCAAACCTATATTTTCTGCCTCGTGGGGAGCAGATGGGCTTTCAAGCGCTGGATCTCCCCCTCCTACATCTCCGCCTCCCTTATTTGTGATGTTTTTGCCTGCATGACTTGACTCTAACTTGGGGAGTTGGGACCCGTCTCTCTTACCTCTGCTTCTCCTGGTTGCAGCTGCAACCTTGTCTGCTGTGGCCGAACCGTCACATGGCTGGATCTGAGCAGCGCCGCTCATGGCGCACATAATTGGGCTCCCGTGTCGTAGCCTGTCCTCATGTGCCTTCTGCAGTGGGGGTTTTCAGACCCAAATGCAATTTGGAGACTTTAGCAGGTCGGGTGGTCTGATGGTTCAGTGGTGTCGGGGATGCAATGTGTAGCACATGTGATAGCAGTGCAATGTATAGCACATGTGATGTATAGCACATGCACACGTGCAATATATATGGTGGGTATCCAGGTTTTGGGGGGTCCATTCCAGGACTTCTAGTGGATACTGAATGCAGATGAAGCAAGGGCAACTTTGTGGGGAAACTGGAAGTAACTTTCAGCAGGCTCTGCGCACCCTCAGGGCTCTTGGATGTAACCAGAAGGCACTTGGAGGTGGCACGCACCTACGTGTCCTCAGCAGCCCTCCAGTGTAGGCTCAGGATCTGTGGATGCCAGACCCACAGATAATTCCTCCCAACAGAGGAACTCTTGAGGGGGAGCAAGGGTGCCAGTTCTCTGGGTGCCAGGCTTGGGGGGGCAGCACACACCATCATCCATTCCCTTGGCAGTGCCCTGCACAACACTTGATCAGTGTGCCAACATTCTGAGGGTTGCCCTCTAACGGTCACTATCCAGAGGTGTTCTAGGGGGCAGGGAAGCTGAGCACCACCTCATAAGACCCCAAATTGACAAGATTTGTAGCCCCCAACCCAAAGTGCCCATTTTTGGCCAGTGGGTGCCCTGACAAGGCCTTCATGTGTAGCCTCGCTGGCACCTGGAAAGCCTGGCGGGGTTGGAAGCCATGCCTATGAGGGATGCGGGCATCACCTCCAGATTTGGGACTGCGCCTTTGGGGGTGTGCTCTGGGCTGGGCAGCGGCCAGGAACCCAACCACCTCCCAAGCATTGTGCCTGCTGCTCTTGCCCTTGGAGAGAGGGGTGCCCCAAAGTGCCCATTCCCGTTCCCGGTATTTTCAGCAAAAGCCTGCTCTTCCCGGTCTTCCGCCCAGGCATCCTTTTTCTCTGCCTTCGGATAACCATGGAAATGGGGCAGATCCGGAGAACCTCCTGCTCTTCCCGACAGCTGGCAGGCTTGGCACGACCCTTTGGCGGCCCTAATGGGATTAAACGCCGGATCCTCCAGCCTGTGGGAAAGTCGGGACAGGCGGGCAGGCAGCCCGGCCATGTTCAGGCGGCTGCCTGCTTTTTTCGGCTGAGCTGTCTTCGGACGGAACACTTATTTTTCCGCCGGCCGTTGCCTGCAGGCCGGATCCAGCCACAGGTCAGCTGCACCTTGACTGCTCTGAGCAGAAAGCGCACTGGAAGCGCATGCGGAGCAGAGCACCTTGGAGCCTTGGTCGGGAGGCTGAGCCGCCGGCCAGGGGGCATTTCCGGAGGCTGGCAGGAGAGCTGCCAGGTTCAGTAGAGCCACAACAAGCAATGCTTGACCTTCAGAAGGCTGGAAAGTTCTCCGCAAGAGCCTAGAAAGTGCAACTGTTCTCTGGTTAGAGTCAAACCATTAAACCGTATGATTTTTCGTTGTCCCTTTTCTGAAGATCTCCGTTCAGCCTTTTTAAAGGAACTTCTTCAAAACCAGAAAAGTTTAGATTTTTACTTGCAGGTGTCAGATTTTTAATTGCCAGAGTAAATATTGTACTAACCCTGTAAGTGGCGACTTTCTTGAACGGAGTTGTAAAGAGAAGGAGACGTTCCAGTGATCGTGTCCGTTCCAAGGAGCTGAGGTTTTAATGTTTGTTTGTTTTAAAGCTCTCTTTTTTGCCATTAAAAGTATCTGAGTTGGATGTCGAGCCGGAAGAAATGGTGGAGCCCACAGTTGGTCTGGTAGAACTGAGCGGGGTTGGCAGAGATGAACCTGTTCAGCTCCTTCTCTTCTGTGCCAGTCCACCATTCCCATGCGCAGGGCTGCCTTGGCACATGCCCTGGCTCTCAGTCTGAACACAAAAGCTGCTCACCAACATCTGAAATGGTTTGGATGCACCCCAAAACCGGAGATTTCTGAGACACGGGCTGGGGGTGTTGCAGGATTTGAAAAGTGTGGGTAGGAATCTGGTACCAGCGAAGAGGTGGACCCAGAAAGATGCCCCAACTTGAATCTGGCCGTGGGTGATCCAGTCATCTTGGATGCAGGTTGTCTTTCTTTTGGGAAAATGTCTTCTAATTCTTGTTTCTTTCCAGGATCGCCATCGCACAAACAGGGTCCCAATTCTGCAGCTGCAACCGAGAAACCGCAGGGGTCGAAGGTCCCTGAGGTGGGGGACGACTTCCTGGGAGACTTTGTGGTGGGCGAACGTGTCTGGGTGAATGGCGTGAAGCCGGGCGTGATCCAGTACCTCGGAGAGACCCAGTTTGCCCCCGGACAGTGGGCGGGGGTTGTGCTGGACGACCCGGTGGGGAAGAACGACGGCTCCGTGGGGGGAGTGCGCTACTTTGAGTGCCAGCCCCTGCAGGGGATTTTCACACGGCCTTCCAAGCTGACCCGACAGCCCGCTGCGGAGGGCTCGGGCAGCGATGCCCACTCCGTGGAGTCTCTCACCGCTCAGAACTTGTCGCTCCACTCGGGGACCTCCACGCCTCCTCTCTCCACCCGCGTCATCCCTCTGCGGGAGAGCGTCCTCAACAGTGCCATGAAGACAGGGAACGAGTCCGGCTCAAACCTCTCGGACAGCGGCTCCGTGAAGAAGGGAGACAAAGACTTCCGACTTGGTGACCGTGTCCTGGTGAGTCTCCTCTTTTCAGTTGGCGGTGGTGCTCTTAAACACTTAATACGGTGCCCTTGAGTGCCACGCCATACGGTACCACTGATACCTCTGTGGAGGCACGCTAGAGCACCACTCGTCCTCCCCATGTGTTTCTTCCTCCTGCTTTTTAAAATAGGCTTAGAGGCAGGGACAAACTGGTTGGGGACTGGCCAATGTGGCGGGTGGGCAATGGACATCTTAAAAATAACACAATCCTAACCATGTTTACTCAAAAGTAAGCCCCATTGTCTACAATGGGTCTTACTCCCAGGAAAGTGTATTTAGGATTATAGCCAAAATCTGCTGCTTGGGAAGCTTGGGAATCTGCAGCCTTACTTCTTCTTATTGCCTCCCCCCTTTGCCTACAAAAAGAGACATACCCTACAATCCAGAGTAACTACGGGAGCCCGTAAGAGACATTACGTGCACCTGTAGTTACTGCACCACCTAGTGAAAACCTATGGGAAATTCATATTGCAATCCTGAGCAAATTGTTCTTACGTCGGAGCAAAGACTCCCCATAGTTACTCTGGACTGCGCCCATAGGCTGCAGTCTTAAAGACACTTTCCTGGGAGTAAGACCCATTGAAAACAGTGGGACTTACTTTTGAGTAGACATGGAAGGGATTGTGCTCAAAGTTTCCGATGGGTGCTTAAAACATTTGAGATGGGTGCAGTGTTCAGATGGGTGCTCAGACAGCAACATCTCATTGACTAGTTGGTTCAGTACCTGTACTAGTTAATCACTCTTGGCGTGTTGGGGGGAAACCAATGGTGTCCTCCCAATTGTAGCCAATGAAATGAATTTTGGTGGCTGGTGGGAAAATAAGTCAGTAGGTAAGTAAGTAGTGAAAAAGGTGGGTGGTTTGTTACTCGTTCTTAACTAGTACTCTTTCTGGAACAAATGCCGGAATCCACAGGGCTCCATTGGATTCCATTTTTATTGGTTTGGAGAGCAAAATGCACCCCTCCCGTTGATGATCAGTTATGGGGAGCGAGAGGAGTTCTGGGCGAGTGATTGCTTTGATCCATGCTGGGCTCTGCTTGTGCCCGTGTGTTCCAAAAGGCCCCGTAGTAGGTGGTCCCAATCCTGCAACGTCTTGCCAGAAAGTCTCAGAGTTGGCTTAAGGTATAGGGCAAAACCCTTTTGGTTTTCAGAAGCATTAACTTGGTTGTGAACAAAAGAGCCACAGCCTTCATCTTTTGTCCTATTAATTTTGGGATTTGTTTTGGGTTTTATGATGCTTACTGTTGGCGACGGCTGTCTTAAAAGCAGCAGGTGGGCTGTTAAAGCAGCGTGTGGGCCGTTGCGGGAATGGGAGGACTGGGCCATGTCTTCCTCTTGGCGCTCATAAAGGAAGAGGTGGTTGGGGATCGGAGCGGGGAGCATGCACAACATGTACCCCGTTGTGGTTGCTTGTGCTGATGTATAATGAAGGAGGAATTGGGCTGATGGGGCTGAGAGCAGAACTAATGGGAAAAACTGCAGGAGCAACCTGGAGGAAATCTGGGGAAAGGAACCCGTTCTTGCCAGGGGGGTCCAGGCACTCTCGGAATAAAGGTTTTGCATGTGTTTCTGGAAAGTAGGGTGGCCAGCGTTGCAATAGACCCTATGAATGGAGGGTCCACCAAGGGGGTCACCGAGGCTGCCTCCTACTCAAACCTAACCACTTATTGAAGACCACATGGAGTTAGTTTGGCAGCTGGTTTGAATTGAGGGAAATCAGCAGAAAACTCCATTATTATAGCAGCCACCAGAACCAAGGGACGTCCACTAAGACTGAGTGTGAGGAGTTAGAACAGACCCAAGAGAGCTTTCCCCAGCATGTGATTAATCTGCGGAACTCCTTGCCACAGGATGTCATGATGAGTTCCAACCTAAACACCTTTAGAAAGGGATTGGACAGATTCATGGAGGAAAAGTCCTTTGCAGGTTACAAGCCATGATGGAGATGTGCAGCCTGATTTCAGAGGGAGCGCCAGATGCCAGGGAGTGGCACCAGGATGTTGTCTGTGTGCACCCTGTGGCACTTGCAGGGCCATGCACTGGGCGTCACTGGGAGCTGGACTGTGTGGGCCTTGGGCTCTTCTTAGGTTCTTATGACCTCTCTGCCTGGCCCTGCCTCGGCCATCTGGAACGAAATGTGGCACAGCCTTCCAAGCCTGCAACTGCCCAGCGATGCCAGCCAAGCTGGAGAGAATGTGCTGAGCTGCACAACGTGATGACGCACTGATGCCACCCCCGTTAAAGGAGCTGCTGTCCCAATTCCTCTGCAGGACTCAGCAGAACTGGGAGGGCAGCAGCCGTGGCAAGCAGGACCTGCAGGTGGAGAGTGGCTTTTGGTTTAGTGGGCACCTCTTGGGCCCCACCTGGGGATCTCAAGGAGAAGGGGCAGCACTCAGTGCTCGAGCCCCTGCTTTGCATGCAGAAAGTTTTGGTGCCCATTGCCAGATTGGCTGCACTCAGCTATTTGCGAACCCCTGAAATGAAGTCGTGACCCCCACTTGGAAAACCCCCAGTGCAGGCAATACTGAGCTAGGTAGCCCGAGCAGCAAGCGCTGGAAGATCTGGAAAGCAAGATATAATTTTGTAACGAGACTGAAATAATGGAAAGTTTTTCTATGTGGCCAAAAAGATTCTTGATACTCATCTTGGCGCACTCAGCAAGCTGGGATGTCTGACTGATTCTTTCTGCCGTCCTCATTTGGGACACGTGGTCCGTCTTCAAGCCGGCGGGGCAGGGACAGTCTCTGTAGAGCACTCTTGAAGGAAAGAAGGGATGCCGTGATTGGAGAGGCATTCAGGAATCGGACATGATTTTTCTCATTGCGGTCGTTTGTGGCCGAGTGCGCACGTGGAGGTCTCCGGGAAAATAAGCGGTGATCTTGGCGTTACTAATTATTCTGCAGTGGCCATTGATTAAAATGGGGGCCCACTGCTGACATTTCCCTCCACGACACCCACTAAGAACTATGTCTTGTTGAGCACTCGATGGGCAGAGGAAGCTGCCTGGTGCGGAGTCGGACCCTGGTGCGTCCAGCTCAGTGTGGCCATCACGAATGGGGAGTGGAGCCCAGGCGTGGGGCTTCGCTGCGCCTGCGCACCTCTGCGTTTAGAGAGAGTTCGGCCACTGAGCTGCAGTCCCGTCCCCCAAGTCAGTGGTCAGCAAACTCATTTGTCAACGAGCCAAATATCAACAGTACAACGACTGAAATTTCTTTTGAGAGCCACATTTTTTAAACTATATAGGTAGGTACATTATAGGTACCTATATAGGTAGGTACAGGTTAATTAATATCCTAATGAACTTAATTAGGGTACTCCTAAGCAGGCCCTGTCAAACAGGGCACCTAAATAAATGTTTCATTTTATAATAATAAAGCCACCAACACAAAATAAGCTGAGCTGTTCTCCTCCTCCAGTGGCAGGGAGTTCCACTGTGTCCTCCAGTGCCAGGCTAAGAAGCCTCTCCAGTCCCCCGTCCCCCCAAGAGCAGGTCCCTTTAAGAAAAGGAATAGTCCTTCCTGGTCGCCTGGCTCCCTCTTGGGCAAATCTGCTTTACAAGTAAGTCCCATTACAGCCAATGGGCTTACTCCAGTGATGGGCTTCAAAGAAATTAACAACCGGTTCTCTGCCCACCTGGCAGCCACTTTTAAATGGCTATTTTAAAACTTTATACGTCCTATCTCTTGTTAAGAACCGGTTCTAGAGTAGGTGTGAACCTGCTGGAGCCCACCACTGGCTTACTCCCAGGAAAGTGTAAGAAAACACAAAATAATTACAATTCTTAAACTGATAACAAAAATACTCCCAGGAAAGTGTGGCTGGGAGGGCAGCTTGAGCTGGTCTCCTCCTCCAATGGAAGAGCCACACTCAAGGGGCCAAAGAGCTGCATGTGGCTCTCGAGCCACACTTTGCTGACCTCTGCCCCAGAAGATCTGGCTGTATTCCTACATGATGATGATGATGATGATGATGATGATGATGATGATGATGATGATGGACTATTTCACAGTCGCCAGCTGTTTGCCTGGAATTGCAACGTCAATGATCCAGACCTGTTTTGACTCCACCACCACGTTGCAAGTGGTGGTCGGTTGAGTGTGGAAGTCCCACAGGATTTTGGCCTGTTCGTTCTGGACTATCTTCTCTGGTTTGTGGTCCCCCCAGATCCCACCTTTCTCCCCCTAACCTAAAGGGACCCAAGGCGGCTAAGAACAATAAAATACCCAATAAAACATTTAACTACCCCAAAAACTCCATTGGTGTTTTTTATGCCAAAGTCTGTGCTCCGCTGAACATAAATGGTAAGAGGAGAAGGGAAGACGGAAGGGGTCATTAACAAAAAAACCCTGCCATTTTGGTAGCAAGTTTATAAGCATGTTCTTCTGGTAAGTCTTGGGTGAACAAACACACATATGAGGATATCCGGTTTCAGTGGAAGCCTCTCTTCGGGCAAAATCCAGAGTAACTAAGGGGAGTCCTTGCTCTGGTGTAAGAACAACTTACTCTGGATTACAATAGGAATTTCCCATTGGTTTTCACTAGGTGGTGCAGTAACTATGGGTGCACGTAAAGTCTCTTACATTCTCCTGCAGTTACTTTGGATTTGGGGGTTCATCTTCAGTTGAATGTCCACCTGAGTGTACCTGGGTATAAAGTGGGCATGCATGGGATCCTCCCAGTGCAATCTGGAATCTACAAAGCAGGCTTCCCAGTTGGCAGGGCAAGAGCCCCAGATGGTTCTGTGCTGTATGCATGTACATTACATATCTGGATTTAAAAATTTCTTCCCCACAATTCCCACGCCAAAGCACGTGCCCACGGTGTCTTTCATAGTTTTTTATTCTTTTGTCCTCACAACAACCCTGCGAAGTAGGCACTTCTCCTACAAGCAGCTCGTTGAACTTTTCAGGATGGAATCCGTCATTCATTCATTCATTCATTCATTCATTCATTCATTCATTCATTCCGTTTTTATCCTGACTTTCTTCCTAAAAGGCTATGGCTACAATCCTACAGACACTTTCCTGGGAGTAAGACCCAGTGAACAGAATGGGGCTTACTTTTGAGTAGACCTGGTTAGGATTGTGCAGTATGTCAGGAGATGCAGGAGCAGTTTCAGGCTGTAAAGAGAGACCCCTCCTGGCTCTGCTGTGTCAGGACAGCTTTCTCAGATTTCAGTCTCCCATCCAAAATTCAAGCCAGTCTGTTCCTGCGGAGCAGTCTTCTGGCCGCATTCCTGCGTGCGTTTCATGGGCAAGTTACCCAGGGGCCGAAGTCCGCCTTGGTGCCCCAGAATAACTTTTCTCCTTCCACAAACCTTTTTTTGCACGGCAGACACTGCTGTGATGGACGTCCTGCAGCCCTTTTTCCTGTTCACTGACTTTTCTTGCGGTCTCCGTTCAGCTGCGCGAAGCTTTTGCTCCCATTACGGAAACCAGGGAGTAATTGCTTTTTGGCTCTCTTTGGAGTCCGGAGTCGAGGCTTCCCTTAATGCAGTGGGCGGAAGAAGCGCATTAAGGCGCAACTGGAGGGCGCAGTCTTTGGCTGGTTGCTGGTTGGTGCCCATTTCCAGGCCATTATTAGGAGCTGGAACGGAGGGTTCCCCCGGCAAAGGCTTGAAAGCGGACGGCTGCTATCCTTAAGACACTTTCCTGGGAGTAGGCCCCATTGAATACAATAGGACCTACTTCTGAGTACACATGCTTAGGCTTGCATCCTAAATCAGATTTCCTGAAGCTGCTTTTCTCTGGAGTCGCTGCTCTAACCAATGGTGTGTCCCATTCATTGCAACACTGGCTGGCAGTGGCTTCCAGCCTCTCAAGCAGTGACCGTTTCCAACCTTACCTGGATACTCTTGTTTTCATATAATATGCACACCTCCAGGGTCCATTGCCCTACAATCCAGAGTAACTGTGGGAAGATGTCAGAGGCACTTACTCTGGATTGCTCTATGCATTTCCCATAGGTTTCCCATCGGTGGCACTGTAACTACGTCAGTGTAAACAACGTCACTGTAACAATGTCAGTGTAACTACGTCACTGTAGTTACTCTGGATTGTAGCCTTAGCCTGATCATAACAAAAAAGAGGACAATGTCCTCTCCTTTGTAGGACACCCAGGAAAAATGTAGGACATGATAAAAGATAAACACTCATATATTGCTTTCATGAGGTTGATTTAAACAGTAGATTGCTTATTATTAATAAGCAATTATTAATTATTATTGCTTATTATTAATAAGCAATTAATAATAATAATAATTAATTATTATTAATAAGCAATATTATTAATTAATAAGCATTAAAAATTAATGATTATTAATTATTATTAAGCAATAATAGCGTATTAATAAGCAATATTATTAAATTGCTAATTAAGCCGCTACACATGCCATGCAATCATAATCATGTCTACTCAGAAGTAAGTCCCATGGAGTTCAATAGTATTTACTCCCAGGAAAGCGTGGTTAGGATTGCAGCCATAATTAATGACATCTAGTTTATTAATTCCAAGAAGGCTCCATGCTGCCTGCTCACATGGAAAAGGAGGACAGTGAAGACTGTTTCTAGGACACAAGGCTCAAAAAGAGGAGACGTCCTGGAAAAAGAGGATATCTGGTCACCCTGTCCAAGAAATACTTGTCTTCACACCATCAATATATGTAATCATTTTCTGAGATCCCAGAAAATTTCTGGCTCCCTCCCTATGGCACTTAATCCCCACCTTTGAACCTGTGCACAGGGACGGTGTATCCCCTGCAGCCCTCTGACGGGCGCTGCTGGGAAATGTAAGATCCTAGGGAATTTGGGGCTCCCTCCCTTTGGGTTACGGCCCAGGTACAATTTACTCCCTGCACCTCCTTTTCATAGGGCTCAACATACCACTTCAAATTTGGGATACATTGGAACTCACAACCCTGGCTTATAACACACACCCTACAATCCAGAGTCACCACGGGAGCACTTAGGTCGACGTAGTTCCAGCACCACCTAGTGAAAACCTCTGGGAAATTCATATTGCAATCCAGAGTAAATCGTTCTTATGTCGGAGCAAGGACTCCCCGTGGCTACTCTGAAATGCACCCACAGCCAACTAACTGGGTGGGACTGGGAAAAGAAGCCACTCTGGCAGTTGGAATGGGGTCCCTAAAGGGATCAGACAGAAATTCAGCTTTGAACTTGCAAAACTGAAGCGGGTCAGGGGCTGCTTTAATGCATCCTGTTGGCTTTTGGGGAAAGGATCCCATTTTGCAGCTTCCCCTCGATATGTTAACTTGTAAACCAAAATTATTTGTTAAATTTCTTTCATATTGACCCTTATTTTATCAATTTTTTTCTCAACTAACCCCCAAATCCAGAGTAACTACAGGAGCATGTAACCCTACAATCCAGAGTAACTACGGGAGCACATAAGAGACATTAGCTGTACCCGTAATTATGGCACCACCTAGAGAAAACCTATGGGAAATTCATATTGCAATCCAGAGTCGATTGTTCTTATACCGGAGCAAGGACTCCCCGTAGTTACTCTGGATTTTTCCCGAAGAAAACTTCAACGTGTTAGACTTCCATTGTAGGGAAGGGACTCCCAACACCCCACTGATTTAGGTTGTGCTGTTTCCCCGATATCTGGAAGTTCTCTCCATCTTGATTTCTTGAGCCAGTCATGGGGATCAGTGGGATTTCACGCTACGCAGGACGTGGGTGTTTTTCAAAGGTGCTCTGCCAAGCGGCGGAAGGACAAAAATGGTGGTGACAAAATAAAAAACAGATGGTGCCACTTTCTGCACTTCCACCTTTGAGGAAATATGGAAATTGTTTTGGAAAGAAACTGTTTTCTTCCACCTCGACTTGCAACGCTGCGTGCCTGGAATAATCTCAGTTATGGACAAGCCGAGGTTCCTCATCTTCCTCCCTCCGGAGCCATAGCAGTGAGAGGAAGAGTGTGTGGAAGATGCGCCTCTTCTGCTGCCACGAGAAACTAATCCCTTTGGGAGGCAGGAGGAGAGCCAGAGCCTGGAGTGATCATGCCTGGGAACTGGGGGGCCGTCAGTGCTCCCAGCCCTCCCACCCACCTCAGCCCCGCAGGCGAGTTGAGCGCAGCTCCTTGATGGATTGCGCCACAGGTTGAGCATCAGAAAGGAGGGCATGTTAGGCTGCCGAGTGTGCCGGGTGCAGGTGCAAAGTCCCGAATCTGTTTCCAGTCCGCACACCTTGGTTCAGTCCCAATTGGAACGATTCCTCTGGGCATGTCCAGAGTTCCTCTCTCACTCACTCCCACTAGCTATCCTCGTTTTGGGGGGCGACCTCTGTTTCCTGGTCACTTTCTAGTTGGAGTCCTCCAATATTCTGAAAACCCATGAAAAATGGGGAGAAATCTGCTACGAAGGGGAGCTTCTGATGCAGCTTCTGCCTTCAGAAAAGTGGTCTGTGATGAAGTTTTGCCGCCCGGCTCGTCTGGGTTCCTTTGCTGCACCCAACAGCTGGATCCTTGCAGGGCATCCCTAGGAGTCCAAGCCCTTCTTGCTGGCTCAGATGTCCTTCAGATGTCCTTTCCTTTGGAGCAGGCAGAGGAGGAAGGCGCCACTGCTGTGCGTAGCCCTGGCCGGGCATCTGCCCACCACTAGCTCAGGTGGCCCCAGAAACAGAAGCGGAAAGGCAAGAGCGCACTGCGCATGGGGGACAAGGAGAGCTGGGCTGCTTGTGTGTTTTAAAACTGCTTCATGTTCTGGGCAGATGGTCTCTCATTTTTCAATCATCCAACATTATTTTGTGCATCTTCTCTGATAGGGCTGTGGGTGGTGCAACGGTTAAGACGCTGTGCCTTATGGCTGGGGTTTGAGACCCGGGTCTCCACAAGACAGGGTAAGCTCCTGTCCTACGCCCAGCTCTGCGACGCAGCTAGAACCAATCGTATCGGCTCTGCCTTTCCATTGGACTATTTCAGTGGGGTGGAGAGGGGGGATCTGCTGCTTGGGGAACAGCCTGTCCTCCATATCAATCTCCCCGGGCCTTTGTGCTTTGCATGCAGCGTCAAGCACAATACCATAGCCTTTTGAGACTGATGGATGCCAATGCTCTGGTAGACGTCTTCAATCTGAAGTAGCTCTGAATACTAGTTGCAAGGGGGACACACGTTTGCCTCCAGGAAACATGAGCTGAAGGTATTTGTTTGTGGGAAGCAGGAGGTCAACCTACTTGGGCCTTAGAGCTATTCCGGCAGGGCTCTTTATATGTATATTTTGCCCCTGAGTGCTCATAAATCACACCTTGGAAAACAAATGTTCTCATGATCTTCGATCTAGACTTGGAGACACGGTGGCTCCTTCTTACTGCGGAGGCTGGAGGGGCATCCCAGGCACAAACGGGAGGCTTTTCAGGCTGACTGATGTGAAGCTGATGGACCTTCCAGTTGTGTCCAGGAGGAGACTGGGAGGCCGGGCCTCAACTCCAGATAAACAGTTGAGGCAACGGGAATAGTGGCCTGGATGTCCATTGACTACTCTTGACACTGTTGGGCCTTCTGATGAAGTTGACTCTGTGCACTGAATACGAGGGGCCACTCTGCTTATTGCAACCCCCTCATTTCCTCTTTGATCTCTAAATAACCTTCACTTCATCTTGCTAGTTGTGTTCCTTTTTAATTAGTATATTTGCCTTCCCCTTAAAATGTCTTAACAGGTTGGCGGCACGAAAACCGGCGTTGTGCGCTACGTGGGAGAGACGGACTTTGCCAAAGGGGAGTGGTGTGGCGTGGAGCTGGACGAGCCCTTGGGGAAGAACGACGGGGCCGTGGCCGGAACAAGGTACCAAAATGCGTGTGGCACCTGGAGTGGGCTCTGGGGATGTGGATCCGTGCCCTGCTTGGTGTTCTTGTGCGGCCAGATTAAAAGGGGAGGTGGTCTGTGTTGACTGAGAGGAGCTCAGTCAGGCTGTTGATGATTCTGACAGTGAAAGGATCCTGATCCTCTAACCCGTTATCATGCAGAGTCTCTGGGCGCAATCCAGAGTAACTACGAAGAGTCCTTACTCCGATGTAAGAACTGTTCTTGACTGCCAAATCTGAGGGCCTAATAAGCTTGTGAGGAATAAAGGGATTCAAGATGTAGAAACTAAATGGAGGCTGAACTTGGGAGAGGAGGCCAGGGGTCCTGGTGGGCTCGGACTTCTTTGGAGGTCCATTTCCTCAGTTACCACTCAGGTTTTGTGTGTGTGTTTTAAGATTTATCGATGTGGTTTGGAAAGGATGGACTCAGGCAGCTGCTTGGCAAGGGTTCCTCATTCCGGGCTTTCCCCGCCCTGCAGGCGGCTGTCCAACTTGCGCACACTCAAGGTGGCCATTTGCAGCAGCTGCTCACATCTGGGGTGATGGATGCCTGCTTTGGTTGCAAGCCTAACCTCCGGTTAAGCCGGTCTAAGCCCCAGCACAAGCCCCCTGCTGATGGGGGGTGTCCCAAAAGTGCCACAAGATGCTTCTTCGCCGCTCTTGGGGGAGGGTTAGGCACAGACATGTGCTTGCCTCTGTACATCACCGCAGGAATGGGAAGTCCGATAAGTATGTCATCCTAGGTTAGAGGAGACAGTACTTCTGGCCACTGCACAAGCCATCGCTGGGAAGATGCTCATTGCCCTCCTGGTCACATGAGTGCTTAGAGCAGGTGGGATCGGGGCCCAGCCGTGCACATTGGAATGCATGTTTGCAAAGCCCTGGTGATGGGCACTTTGCAAGCTGCGGCAAGACAAATCCCTGCCCCAAAGAGCTCATGGGTAAGAATCAGGCCCGAGGTCGGGGAAAGGAGTGGAGGAGTCGCGCCTGACACAGGAGAAGAGTTGCTGGGCACAGCCTGCAGGTGAGGAACCACAGTGCCAAGGATCCCAGTTTTGGTGGATTTCAGTACAGGATCTGGGGAAGAGTGGCGGTTCTGGAATGGATCCCTCTGGAGACTGTAGATATTAGTATATAACAAAACCATGATGTGCTTTGTTGGCCCACCAGGAGGACAGAACTGGGCTTGCCATGAAGTCCCAGGTGGCTTCTTTCTGGGAGAAGCGAGTGGGAGGTTGGAAGCCTTCACTGGTGGCTCTTGTCTTCCTGTTCCAGGTACTTCCAGTGTCCCCCCAAGTTTGGCCTCTTTGCTCCAATTCACAAGGTGATCCGCATCGGCTTCCCCTCCACCAGCCCGGCCAAAGCCAAGAAGAGCAAGCGCATGGCCATGGGCGTCTCCGCCTTGACCCACAGCCCCAGCAGCTCCTCCATCAGTTCCGTCAGTTCCGTGGCCTCCTCTGTCGGGGGGCGGCCCAGCCGGAGCGGACTGGTAAGGAACCAGTTTCTTTTGGGAATTAGGTTTTGGGTTGTTGGAAACCCACGTTCCAGAATCACAACCAAGGTGTACTTGGTGCCCAAGCAGTTTGTGACGAGGGAGGATAGAACAGAGGTGCTCATCCAGCCCAATGATGGGATGAAACGGTTCTTGTTCTCTTCCTCCCCAGCTGACGGAGACCTCCTCCCGCTATGCCCGGAAGATCTCGGGCACGACGGCCCTGCAGGAGGCTCTGAAGGAGAAGCAACAGCACATCGAGCAACTGCTGGCGGAGCGTGACCTGGAGCGTGCCGAGGTGGCCAAGGCCACCAGCCGCATCTGTGAGGTGGAGAAAGAGATTGCCATCCTCAAAGCCCAGCATGAGCAGGTAGGTGGCCTGAGTCGGGGCTGGCTGGCACAATCCCCCTGATGGGAATATCCCTTCGCACCTGCGTGGTGTTTCTGACCTGTGAAAAGTGCTGTGTGCAGCGGGCACCATGGGGCACCAGCGGGCAGTGGTGACCCCTCTTACAGTTGCCCTTCGGGCACATGAATCATGGCACCCCCAGGCTGGAAGTGGCTTCTCTTCCCACCCACTCCCCCCAGTGAGTTCATGGCAGAGATAGGATGTGAAGCCGGCATGTGGGGATTCCTTGCTTGGTCTCTACGCCAGGGCTCTCTAATGTTTTCAGCCAAAGGGCCACATCAAATATCTGGTTCTGTGTCAAGGCCCAGAAAAATTTTACACAGGAGTATAAAATTATATATAAAACTAGTGGGATTTACCCGCTGCTGCGGAAGCAAAACGGGAAACATATTTGTAGGCTCCGGGCACTGCTGGGCACCAACAGGTACCGGAGGGGACCAGGGCTGAGGGTTTGCTTAATCACCCAGGCTACAACCCCAACCCCCAGTTAGGCTGGCCTAACCACTGGCACAAGTCCTGTGCTGTCACAAAAATGCTGCGCCACACCAGGGAGAGGGTTCGGCCAGTGCACAGGCATGCGCTTGCTTCAGCGTGTGAGTGGGAAAGCCAGTGAGTTAGGATTGGACCCGGAATCTCAGAAGAACCAGGAAGGAGAATGTGAAGTGACGCAGCCCCGCCTTTGCCTTTCATAGTATATTGCTGATGCGGAAGGCAATTTGCAGCGCGCACGGACCCTGATCGACATGGTCCAGAAGGAGAAAGCAGAACTGCTGAACCAGTTGGAAGAGGAGAAAAGGTATTGGGGAAGGGAGCTCGGTAGTAGGTTGGATCTGGACCCCCCCCCCACACACACACACACGCCCACGGGTACGTGTGCCTGTTACGCACCTCTAGGTCTCACTGAAATAAGTGGAGGGATCTTACAATAGTTGCTCAGCTGCTGTGGGTAATGAGTCAGACAGACAGACAGACAGACAGACAGACAGACAGACAGACAGACAGACAGAGAATACTGCCTAGAATAGCTGGCATGGCTTTAAAGACAGAGAAGGGCAGGCAGGACCATGGGATTTGGAGCCGAGCTGCTCCAGGGCAGGGAAGTGGGCCATGGGAAGGGGGAGATGGCAGCAGAAGCTGGCAACTGTCCAAGGGAAGTCCAGGGGGCAGGAGACCAGCCCTGGCACTGAAGGCACGGGTGGCCTGACTTCATGGGTCCTGACCTCCTGTGTCCTGTCGTGGCTGACCAGATGTCTTCACAAGCAGGACTGGAAGGCAGCAGTTCTGTTTCTTTCAGGTCAACCCTCATTGGATGCTCTTGCAGTTCCTGCTGCCCCTCCAAGATTTCTGCCAATGGAGTCCCTTTAACTCCTTTGGGAATGGGATGAGACCCAGAGCTGCAGTGTTGGGAGGGCAATTTTGGCCTTTAGAATCCTAGAGTTGGAAGGGACCCAGTAGGTCATTTAGTCCAACCCCCTGCTTGTAGCAGGAAATCCTTCTAGAGAGGTGGAAAGAGCAGGGCATGTATTGAATGAACAAGTTCTGGGTATAATCGACAGGTGTTGAAAGAGCAGATCATCAGAAAACAAAGCCGAAAGCGGGCAATACCTGTCACTTCAATCTTGGTCTCAATACTTTTTGCCACAGGAAGGTGGAAGACCTGCAGTTCCGGGTGGAAGAGGAATCCATCACCAAAGGAGACTTGGAGGTAACCCGTGACACTCCTGCACCTGTCCAGGCCCTGTAAGCAGGGATGTCCAGGTCTCTCCTGCTGGCCCAGATCTGCTTTATATACTCAAGACGTTGATGGGTTGGTCCTGTGGTTCAGGAGGAAGGAAGGATAGAGGGGGGCACCAGGGTGGGCATCAGGGGGGCACCAGGGTGGGCATCAGGACCAGGTGAGGTGGAGCGTGTGTCAGCTGTGTCCTTGTAGATGTTCCCCAACCATTGCTTTTCGTGTCAAAGGCAGAGCAGCAGCAGGGGGGGGGGGAGTCGTACAGAAACCTTTCAAGGGTAGCACCCATAAGAAACTGGCAGGCGAAGCTTCTTATTGCAGCCGAGAAACGGAGGCTGCAAGAAGAAACGGAGAGGTTCTTGGAAAAGCCACCACACTCTGCCCCAACGCACTGATTCTGGAGACGGAGACACACCACGGATGTTGGACGGAGGCCAGTCGAAAGCAAGGGGTTGGGGCTTCCATTTTTTGCATTGCTGAGGCTCTGGACCCAAACGCTATCAGGCAGTGTTCAGAATTGTGCCCGGGAAGCAGCGGTGGGAAGGGGATGTGCCCTCGTTCCCTGCCCCGGGCCTTCTGGAAGCTTCTAGCTGGCTGTGGAGCTTCAGTTCTGCCCAGCGAGGCAGTTCTTGAATTCTTTTTTATCGGCTCTACCGGTGGAATAATGGCAGGTCTGGAGCACAAAGACCGGAAAGTCTGACGGTGTCAGGAAAAGAGTTCCTTTGGTTGGGGCAGTTCAGCCTGGCAGGCCAGGGATTGCCAGACCAGATTGCCCAGGGAGGTGGTGGACTCTCCCTCCTTCACTGGGGATCTCCGAGCAGAGGCTCCACCAGCACCTCTTGGAGACGCTCTAGGAGGATCCAACAATTTGGTGTTGGAGGAGCACACGTTGGTTTAAATGAGCAAAGATGTTCCCGTTTGGTGGGAAATGTCTGAGCATGAGGGGGCTGTATCAGTCTGAACAGCGGCATAGCTAGAGGGGGTGCAAAGGCACCTTGACAGCCTTTCCCTCTTCCCTTCAGCCCCGTTCTAGGCAATGGGATCAGAACAGAGGTGAACACATCTGGTGCAGGTGCCTGCAGAACCTCGGCTACAAGCCTAAGCTCTAGATAGGCCAGCATAAGCCCTGCTGTAAGTCCTGTGCTGAACTGGGGGTTTCACAAAAGTGCCGTGAGCTACTTGTGCACCGCTCCTGGGCATGGTTAGGCCAATGCATAGGCATGTGCTGACATCCTCACACCCCCATGGGAAGAAATGAACCCCAGAGTTCATCATCATCATCATCATGCTGGCCTGAATGGGTCAGGGTTGTGCCCTGAGTGCTTTGCACCCTCTCTGGTGCACGCTCCGTCCGGCCGCTGAATCTGGGCAAGGCGGGGGCTTCACAGCCGGTGGCTGAAGAGGCTGCCACGTGTCAGCAGTTGGGAGTCCTCAGTGTTGCACTTGCTGTTTTGTCCTGCTGAGCGAGGCTGAGTCTGATCAATACGCAGGCGCTGGGAACGCTCCGGGCTGGTGAATTAGTTGCCCCGTGTTTTGGGTAATTCAGATCACGTGCTGAGCACTGAGCAGCTGTGTTGCGGGGACACCCTTGGTAAAAATCAGTGCTTGTTACTACAGGGGAGTAAAAGAGGGCTGCTGGTGGGGGAGGCGCTCACGGTCAAAGTGCCTGTTGTCTTCCCTTGGTTGGTCACACTTAGTCCTGCAGAAGAGGTCAACTCACATCACCAGTGTCTCCAGTCCACTGCATTTGCTGGTCGCAATGGTTTTGTGCTGATTTCAAAGTTACTTGTGTGTTCCTCTCTTGTTAGCTTGGTGGAACTAACCGGCTGATTAGTTAGTGTAAATGTTAGGACTTACCCAGTGATGTTGAACAGAGTCCTTCTTGAGAGGCAAGCCAGGATGTGGTGTGCCGGACAGGTCACGCGCAACCTGGTGGAGTCCCTGTACAGCCTTCTGTTCGGCCTCCGAAGCCAAGCCGGATCTGGCCCGAGCGAGGGCTGTCAGTTGCTGACTCTGGTCTCGAGGGCCTGGCTTGGAAATGAAGGTGGATGTGCTTGTGTGTGTTCTGAGAAACAGGAACGCACCACTCAAGGTGACCATGTGCCATAAATACATCCTAACCACAAAAAGAGGATGCAGCCCCCCACTGTAAGATATGGTCACTGGGCTGGTGTCGTTGTGGCGTATCCTGAGGTTGAGAGGTAGGGCTTGGCTTTTTTGCCATCACTTCCAATTTTACTGTGGCTTATCATGGACCCCTATGGGTCTACTCAGATTTATTCCTGGTCCTTGGGTGGCCTAACTCTGAGGAGCTGTGTGGGGGCATGTTTGCCCTGGAAACAGGCTCTGGACACAGCCTAACTCACTGATGTCAACCAGTGTGCCATGGCGCACTGTGTGCCCTGGATAGTCCTCAGGTGTGCCGTGGGATTTTAGAGAAGGTCATTAATTAGAAAACGGGGGGATTTGAACAGCCTGGTGTGCCTTGGGGAGGGTTAGGCCAGTGCACAGACATGCGCTTGCCTCCCTGCTTCATGGGAACAGGAAGACCAATGAGTTGTGCCAGTCTAGGATTGTGCCCGTCTCGATTAGGATTGCACCAAGTCCTTGATGGCGACACCAAGTTTTGACAGCAGTGTTTGTGTTCTGGCAAAGGGCGAAGGGTGGACCTGCTCCTTCGACCCATCCATGGGTTGATGGCCTCCTTAGCTGCTGTGGTGGGAAGACCTGTTCGTCACTGGTGTAGTTTCAGTGCCTTGTTAGTGTGCCATGAGATGAAAAGGGTTGAAAACCACTGGCCTAACAGCCCCGCTGAACATGCCCTCAACATGCCTCTCCCAAACTGCATAGGCTGGCACAGCTACACCAGCCCAGGTCCATCTGCCTTGGCCAGCCCAAGCCTTTCTGGTGTACCTGGGCCGGCCTAGCTTGCAATTGGGCCAGCCCAGTGCTAGTTAGGCTAGCCCAAGTGCCCAAGGATTGCAGCCTTAATTCATTAATGGCAAGAATTTTACAGGCTGCCTGTGCACAAGGAAAGGGAGAATTTTTCCAGGACACCAGGCTAAAATCCAGGACATGTCCTGGGGAAAGCGGGGCATATGGTCACCCTGGCACAGTGCAGCGCACACACTTTGAACTAACGGAAGAGCATGAAAGGTGCCCCTTGTCCTGCTGCGAGACGGGGATTGATGCGATGACTTTCTTGCTGTGTTTGGAGCTTCCACTCTCTTCCTGTTGATCAACTGCCTGTGTCTGTCTCTTACACTGAAGACGCTAACCTTGCAGCCTTCTCTCCTTTCTTTCTTTTGGTTTGATTTCCTGTTCTTCTGTTCTCTCCCCGTCTTTTTCCCTTTGATTTTCTTCCCGGCGCGCCACCAGACTCAGACGCAGCTGGAGCATGCCCGCATACGGGAGCTCGAGCAGAGCCTCCTGTTTGAGAAGACACAGGCTGGAAAGCTTCTCAAAGAGTTGGAGGACAGCAGGGTAATCGGTCTCCCCCCAACCCCCCCCCCCGACCATCCCGTCCTGCCCCATGCCAGCCAACGCTTGCCAGCGCATCAGCAACACTGACCACTCCTTGCGCTCCGTTCTTTTTGGCTTCCATGATTTCATTGATCCTTTTATTTTGCGATGCCCCCTCCTGCGCCTCCCTCTTTTCCAGAGATGGAAAAACTTTGCAGGTTGCCCTGGACTGCCTGGCAAGGTTTTTGGTTTCTCCTCCAAGCTTCTCATGCAACATAATGCCATTTGGATGCGCCACTCTCCATCCATCTTTCAATCAAACTGAGTAAGGCTACAATCCTAAGCTCTGGTTAGGTCCTGTGCTGAACTGGGGGTGTCACAAAAGTGCCGTAAGACACTCCTGCGCCACTCCTGGGGAAGGGTTAAGTCAGGGCACAGACATGCGCTTGCCTCCCTCCATTGCCAAGGGAATGGGAAGACTAATGAGTTGGGCTGGCCTAAGTTAGGATTGCACCCTTAGGGTCATTGGCTGGAAATGGGTGTTTTCCTGCGTGGCATGTGTGCAGCTGCTTGGTGGGCCTGTCCGATGTGGGTCACCACCCTCACCGGAGTCCGGGGACTTTTCACCTGAGTCCAGGATCTGCTGTGATCACCACTGCAGCGGAGGAGCTCTTCCTGCCACTGATCTGCAGCCATGTGCTCAGCAAGCAGCTCTGTGCATGCCATGCGCCCCTGCCACGGGGGAAATGCCAACCTGTGTTCATCCATCATCACTGCAGTGTTAACACTTCAGGGCTCCGGAAATCTTTGCCAGCGTCTCTCCAGTTCGGCAGTTCTGGGTTCAGAATGACGGGGTGCAGCCTGATGGGACTGGGTTGGCCTCACAGCCTCAAAGGGTGGAGTTGGGCGTTGGGGTGATATGAAGTATTCCAAGGAGTGTAATTTCCTCCGTGTCTGCTTTGAATTGGTTGTGGTTCCCCCTTATCTGATTTTATTTCTTCCCTGCCTTTTTTCATGCAGTTCAAGGCAGCATCTGTAGTTGTTCTGGAACAACCTTTCTATCCAGTGAACATCTGGCTTCAGCCAAACATTTGGGTTGCACCCCCTTTGTTCCTACTGCTGCCCTATGAATCCTACACAGAGATTGGAGAGGAGAAGGAAGGGCCTGATCCATTCTGATAAACTTAGGCTGCAATCCTGACCTCCACTGAGGCTGGCCTAAGCCCCGTCATGAGTCCTGTGCTGATCTGGGGGTGTCACAAAAGTGCCATAAGAGTGGCACTTCTGTGCCACTCCTTGGGGAGGGTTAGACATGCGCTTGCCTCCCTACTTCATGGGAATAGGAAGACCAATGAGTTGTGCCGGTCTAGGATTGTTCCAGTCTAGATTAGGATTGCACCAAGTCCTTGATGATGACACCAAGTTTTGACAGCAGTGTTTGTGTTCTAGCAAAGGGTGAAGGGGGGGAATCTGCTCCCCTCAACCCACCAATCTGGGTCGACGGCCTCCTTAGCTGCTATGGTTAGAAGACCTGAAGGGGGTCCAGCTTTGCTAAAGTTGGGGGTGGAAGTCTTAGATTGACCCTACAATCCAGAGTAACTAAGGGAAAACGTAATAGGCACTTACTTTGGATTGCTTTACGCATTTCCCATAGGTGGCACCATAACTACATTGGTGTAAAAGGTCCCGTAGTTACCCGTAGTCCCGTGGATTGTAGCCCTGGTTGAGAAAACACTACCTTTGTCTGCATAATTCAAACGCAGGTTGAAAGGGACCAAGAGGCCTGGAGCAGAGGAATGGAGATGGCGTTTCAGAGGCATTTCATGTCCTTTGCTGGTCCAGGGTGAGGCTAACCCTAACCCAGACGTGCTTCAGAGTTGGCCTCCTTGAATTAAATGAGAGTGACTTCTAGGCTGATTTTAGAAAGAGCTGGGCACCAGCGCTGTGCCCACATCTCCCAGACTCTTCCCATTGACATGGTATTGAAAAGGAGAGCAGAGTTAGTGACCAAGAGTCAACCGGAGTGGCACGGCACATTTGCTCCAGGTCGGGGGTCTCGTAACCTTTTGGTAAAGGGCCACATCAGGTCTCTGGCACGGCCTTCAGGGCCAGAAATAACATGTCACAAGTAAATTTTCAGTAATACATAAGAGATGAAACTTAGATTAATGAAGAAATGGGCTTGTATTTCCAGAATTTCAGCAAGCGCCAACACGGCACTTCAATGGACCCCCATTTCCCCCAAGCAGCATCATGTTTGGTCTGCTGGGTCAGGTTATTTTAGGGGACCAGAGGCTGGACATGGAGCAGTTAGAGGCTCTCTGTGGGCTGCCTCTGGCTCTAGGGCCAGCATTTGGAGATCCCTGGTCTAGACCGCTGTACTGCGACTGTTGTAAGAAGGGAATGGCCATATCTGGCTGAGTAGGTGGCCGTGGGTGCAAGCTCTCCATGTGGTTATGGCAAGCGTGTTGGAACTTCTTAACGTATCCCCCCCCCCCCCATGGATTGACTTCTCCCACCTGGGGCTTGGAAGAAACTGGGACGGTCCAACCTGCCTGCTGGAAGTGCCACACTGGTTGAGCCCTGACGCCTTCCTCTTGACCAACCTTAGCCAGGCTTCCGGACCCTAAGGGAAGGGAGGCTGGTGCCAAGCCCTTCCCTGTGACCCTCCGTTCAGTCTGCTGCCTTGCGCTCCCTAAGCTCCAAAGCTGCTTCCAAGCCTTCCATTCAACATTAACCATGAACAGCAACTTGCTTCAACTCCCATCCAGCATCCTTCCCTCCCCTCTTTGAAACACTGCTTATTAATTCTACCTACTTTCCATGAGTTTTCTTTTCTTCTAAAAAAGCCCCTTTCCTTTTACACCAGGGTAAACCACCGCTCTCCCTCCGTAAAGGGGTCGGCAACTATGGCAGTGGGCAAAAGTAAACCTGATGTTCTGTGTGTAACGTTGTTCCAGGTTTCAGCAGAGCAGCTGAGCAAAGAATCCAAGTGCGCTTGTTGAGAGAGGGGGAAAAGGTGCTGCCCGACGGATCACGTCCCTGTTATGTAGACTGGGAAAACTGAGATTAGGAGAGGAACTGGTCCGAGTCAGGTTCTTGATGGGATGAGGGGTTGGAGCAAGGTGAGGTATGAGAGCCTGTGGCTTCCCACAGAAACCAGTTGGTTTGAGATGCTAAATCAGAAGGAACAGTGATTTGGTTATTTATGGTTATTTATGGCTAGGCAGATTTTAAGAGTGTTATTATTTAATAGTTCAATATCTAATTTAATATAATTAAATATTTCCGGGTCAGACCTTCTTGCCACAGAAGTGCCTCTGTGGAGTATGCAAACTTGGATGTGGAAATTGATGGTCTGTTGCCAAAAAATGCTTCCTGGAAAATTTACCCTGGTGCAAAACAAATACTTCCTATGGAACTACTAACGTACTTGCAAGTTGCATTTTTCCCCCCCCAAAGGGCAGTTTCACACATTATGGAGCAGCAAACCTGGGTTTGTCGCTGGGTGCCTCCTTGGCGGGGAGCTGTCACAATTCCCAGCTCCTTGGCCAACACACCTGGGTGATGTTGTGTCTTCAAACACATGTTTGTTGCAGTGGTGCCTTCCGTGTTCAGGTGTGTGAGTCAGATCTTGGGGGTAAACATCTGACACCCTCAACCTGCCATAGTGTGTGAAGAGGCCAGAAAAGGAATTGTTGAGTGTGGAAATTCATGTGCTGACCGTCTGTGTGTTTGATCTTCCTTCAGTTGACCACAGTTGCCGAGAAGTCGAGAATACTCCAGCTGGAGGAAGAACTGGCTTTACGGCGAAGCGAGGTGGAGGAACTGAGGCAGTGCCTCACCAACTCCCACCAGCCGGAGTCTCCGGACCATAGCCTTGGGCTCCAGACCGAAGCCCTCCGCCTGCGCGATCAACTGCTCTTGGCCAATAAGGAGCAGCAGAAGGAGAACGTCCAGCTCAAGGAGAAGTATGAGAGGACCTGCAAGAAGCACCAGCAGGAGATTGAGAAACTGAAAGCTCTCAATGAGAAATACTCCCAGGAAATTGTGGACCTCAAGCACAAGGTTCAGCAAGCCACCAATGAGAACATGGGATTAATGGACAACTGGAAGTCCAAGCTGGTCACGCTAGCGTCGGATCATCAGAAGTCGCTGGAGGATCTCAAAGCTACCCTGAACACGGGCCCCGATACTCAGCACAAGGAGATCGTGGAGCTGAAAGCCGTGGTGGAGAGCATCAAGATGGAGCACCAGCTGGAACTGGAGAACCTCAAGGCCAAGCACGACATCGAGACGGCGGTTCACGTCAAGGAAAAGGAAGGCCTGAAGCTGAAGCTGCAAGAAGTCAAGGACGAGTTGGAGGAGAGCAACAGCAACTGGAAGATGCAGCTGGAGGCCAAAACTAACCAGCACCTCCTTGAGCTGCAGGAGCTGAAGGAGAAGTGTCAGGATGCGGACCTCAGAGTGCACGAGCTGGAGAAGCTGCACGGAGACTACCAGGACCAGGCACAGGCCATCGCCTTCTTGAAAGATCAGATTTCTCTCGCCGAAAAAAAGATGTCGGACTATGAGACGCTGCAAAAGACCGAGGCCCAGAGCAAGCAAGACATCCAGAGGCTGCAGGAGAAAATCCTGGTCTTGGAGAACAAGCTGCAGTCCACGGAGCCTCTGCATCCTTCTCAGCACGCCAATGTATGTCGGAGCTGATCCCTCGGGGAGGAGGCATGAAAGGTGCAGAGGAATCTGTGCGGATTCCCTCCTTGTCAACGCCGGGGGGTGTTTTTACTCAGAACATGCAGTGATTTCAGCTGTTGGTGAGGCTCGTTCCTCCCAGGCTGCCGGGATTAGTTGAACACCACAGCTGGGAGGTGGGGGGGGGAGAATGGCTGTACTCTGGGAATCATTTAATTATCCTAGGCAAGGCTTTGGGTTTCTCTTAGGATATTCTCTGATCCACAATTGTACAGCACCATCAATCTACGCCTATCAGAGTTGCGTGGCAGGCGGTGTCTGACCCCAAAGCATTTTCAGTCCTTGCCAGTCTCGGGACCCTCCATGCCTGAGGTTTCTCCACCCCCATGAGAGACCTCCTTCCATATAGGGGGTAGGGAAGGCCCCAGATGGGGAGCACGGTGGCCTCCTTGGCCGTGCTCTCCCTCCACAGGCTTCTGGCTCTGCTGGAATGGAGACATTTCAGTGAAGTTTGCTTCATTCTGTTCTGCATGAAATGACACACTGAATGATAGAAGCCTAGAGCTGGAAGGGACCAAGGAGATCATCAAGCCCAACCCCTGCCTGCAGCAGGAAATCCCCTAGAGCATCCCCAGGTGCTGGTGGAGCCTCTGCTTGAAGACCCCCAGTGAGGGAGAGGCCACCACCTCCCTCGGCAATCTCTTCCACTGCCCAACCGCCCTCACTCATCATGACACGTAACATGATGGTTTGACTTGAGTAATACAGTCACATTATACATCATTCAACGTGTAATTTCATGCAGAATGGAACGAGGCAAACTTCATTCCAAAGAACCGCTTTTAGTAATTTTGTCCTTTAGGGGTGTCACCCGCAATGTGTGTGGTGCCCGGTGTGGCATTGCCCCTCTAGTGATGCCACTGCTCATGGAACGCTGACTCTTGCGGTCCTTTGGGAGACCCTTCTGGGTTCTGCGGCTCTGTTCTGAGGCGCCTGTAGTAACTGAAGGTCCCTCTTGCTCCAAGGCTCTACGGTGGACGTGGCTCTCCCAGCCGGCGGACCGTTTCTTGCCATAGACAGAGAAACAGAGCTGGAGAACCCAGAAAAAAGTTTCTGCAACCTTCAGCTGCTGTTTTCCAAATTTCCATGGCACATGTTGGAAAATGGCTGGCTTGGAGCTTCTCTGATGCATCACTCTATCCAGTGATTCTTAGGCTGCAGCCTGAACCTGAATTTAGGCCAGCCGAAGCCCCAGCATTAACTCCTGTGCTGACCTAGAGATGTCATAAAAGTGTGGTAAGAGGCTTGTGCGCCACTCCTTGGGGAAGGTTGGGACAGTGCACAAACATGCTCCAGGCTCCCTACCCCACCATGGGAACAGTCAGACCGAGGGGTTGTGTCAGCATCGGTTAGGATTGCACCCTGAAACATTTTGGTCTTGGGAAGCCACAAGTGCCTGTGCAGAATCCCAAGGAGCCCCAGAGTGCCAGCACATGCGCAGAGTGATGCGCATTGAGCAAACGGTGCTGCTTGTGGTGAGCTCATGGAGGGACCTCAGGAAGCCTCAGTGCTCCTAAGGACGCTCTTAGGGAAACTTGCTCTCTGAAGTGCTACAGGAGGGGAAGGGAGGCTGGGTGGACAGCCGTACGGGTGAAAAGGAAGTTGTGTGTGTGAGAGAGAGAGTTGGCACCCGGTGTGTGTTCCTATTTGTGTTCACACAAATGCACAACCACTTGGGTTTTGAAGGGGAATGCCCTTTGGCACCATCGGAACCAGTAGAAACAAGGCCGAAAGAAACAAGGAACCAGCAGAAAGTGTGTCTCCAAAAAAGAACACACACCTCTTGCAAAACAAAAATGTGTTGTCCTTGCATTTGTTGCAGATGATTGAAACCAATGACATCTCCGAGGAGAAGATCAAGATGAAGCAGACCATGGAAGGTAAGGCCAGGCTGGTTTCTGGAGTCAGAATTTAGCTTCACGGATCAGGGATTTCCCAGATCCAAATGGTGAGATCCCCACAAATGGCCGTGGCGTTCTTTAATGGGGGACACTAAAATGTGCAATGAAGAGCATCAAAAAGGGCTCTTGCAGCAAAACTTAAGTTGACCGATGGGCAATAAAGTTTGGCCGCAAGAGCCAGTTTGGAGGGTTTTAAGGGAAGGAAAACATTTCATGTTCACGTTGCACGTTTTCCATGTACACCCAAAAAGCATCATGTGTGAAGGATCTTTGTGCAGGATGTGAAGCAAAAGCCCCAGGAGGTGACCCTCTCCTTCCTCTCCTTCCCCTCCAAAGATCTCCAGGACAAGCTGAGCAAAAAGGACAAGGAAGTGTCTTCCCTCCTCTCTCAGACAGACACTCTCAGGACCCAAGTAAGTGGTAAGTTTCCTTCGGCTTGTTTGCTCAGAACTGTGGACTGTTGTGAAGCTCCAGGGTGTGTGTGTGTGTGTGTGCGTGTGTGTGTGTGTGCGTGCGTGCGTGCGTGAGATCCCCCTTATAACTAGTAGAAACCTGTGCCTGGACTAGACCACTCCAGATTGGAGATAGATGCTCACGGGACAGGTGGCTATCCCTCAGGTCATGGTGTGGCAGTATTACCAGCTATAGGGGCGGCCCTCGTCTCTGTTTCGGGACCAAAGAGCCCACACTATCCTAAGATGCCTCCATGATCATGAGGCCAGCATGCTGCACAAAACTGTCACCTTCCCACCAAAGTGGTACCTGTTTAGCTACTGGCATTTACATGCTTGGAACTGCTCAGTTGGCGGTTGCCCTCAGGACTGGTAAATAAAGCTCTACATGCAAAAACTGCTGGGGAGGAGGCCATAGCAAGGCCTTGCCATGATTCTCTTCCACAAAACCAGGACACTGAAGGAGGCCCCACTGATGGGTCTACTGCCACTTTGCTCCTTTCCACTGGGAGAGTGCCTGACAGGGGTGCCTGGATTCTGCCCACCCCTTCCATCCCCTCCAGCCTCTGCCCCTCCTCTACCTACTGCATGGTGTCTGGCACTGGGTGCTATCCGTCCCTTGTACCTGGCGTTCCATCTGGGGAAAGCCCCCTTGCCGGCAGTCCATCTCCCCCTTGTGCCCACCGTCCACTGTGCCCCCACTGGCTTCTCTGGACAGCCCTGGGGGAGTGCACCGGTGTTCATCCCAGGATGGCCCTGGGAGCCTGCAGGCTGCACTGAAGTAGGCTGTAGTCCTGGGGTGCCTCGGGGGCAGCAGGACAGGTTGGTAAGTGGCAGCCTGGTGCCTGGGGCGGGCAGACTCTGCTGGGACAATTCCAGTTTTGCTGGGAAAGCCCAGTTCTGCTGGGGCAATCCCAGTGGGCAAGTACCTGTTTGCATGCAGAAGATACAGGCTTTGGATCCTGGTGGTGGCCCTCCAGTGAGTGCCCTGTCCAAAAACCAGGGAGGCTGCTGCCAGGCAGTGCAAATGGTGTGGAGGTGGAGGCACCAAGGCTTGGCCTCAGCAAAGGCAGCCTCAGGTCTCCCTGAGTCCATCCAAAGCAAAGCCTCAGGTCTCCCAAGAGTCCATCAAACCAAAGGCTCCTTCTGCTTTGGGGAGCTGGACTAGATGACCTTGTGGGTCCCAATTTGGATTCTTTGTGACTCTGGCAGTCCTGACCGCGAGCCCCGATGTGTGGTGTGGCTTGTTCCGTTCATCTGAAGGAACCTCATTCCTCTTTGTTTTGCCCACCAGCTTGGGAAAACAGGTGTAAAAGCTCCGAGAGGAAGGCGGACTCTCTCCTGAAAGAGAAGAAGAGGCTGGAATCGGAGCTGGAGACGGTGACCAGAAAAACCCACGATGCTTCTGGACAGCTGGTGCTGATCAGCCAGGAGCTGCTCAAAAAGGAAAGGTCAGTCATGGGGATGGGTATGTCCTCTGGCCTGTCCTAATCCTGAGGACTGGGAGCCTGGAGCAGCCTCATTTCCCACTCCCCATCTCAACTGGGAGCACTTTTCTGCCTTGTATCGGGGGGGGGGGGGAGGGTTTGTCTGAACCTCCTCTTAACATGTAGATTGTATGTAGACGCATCCTCTTAACATGTCAAGTGAAATCTGTGCTGTTGCCCAAAAGGGAGGATGATGAATGCACCAGATCAGGGGTCCCCAAACTTTTTGGCCAAAGGGCCACATCAAATACCCAGCACACTGTCCGAAGCCTGAAAACAATAGAATAAACAGATTGGAGATGGAATAAGATTTAATGAATAAATGGATTAATGAAGAAATGGGCTCACATTTGCAGGCGTTCCACCAGCACCGACACACGGCACAGATTTAAATGCCCCCCATTTCCTCCCAGCACCCCCCCATCACAGCTCTGGTCGTCTGCAGAGGCTCTTAGGGGAACAGAGGTTGGCCAGGGGCAGGGTAGAGGCTCACCAAGGGCCACATCTGACCCAAAGGGCAGGCTATGGAGAGCCCTGCTCCAGATGACGAAAGGCCTGCACGCACCAAGCTTCCTTCTCCATCCAACCCGGTCCTCTCTACCTTCATCCGAGCCTTGCACGGTCCCTCCAGGACGGAGGTGCTTCAACCCTCTGCCTTGTTCCCTGCAGGAGCCTGAACGAGCTGCGGGCCCTTCTCATGGAGGCCAACCGGCACTCCCCGGGGCCCGAGCGGGACTTGAGCCGCGAGGTCCACAAGGCCGAGTGGAGGCTGAAGGAACAGAAGCTCAAGGATGACATCAAGGGGCTCCGGGAGAAGCTGATCATTCTGGTGAGCTGAGAATTGGGGGGGGGGGGGCTGGGCACAAAGGGGGGCACACAGACAACCAGGTTGTGATCCACTGTTTGGATACTTTCGGATACTTCCTTATGTTCACAAGTGTAGGAAACTGGAAGGTGTGAATCAGCAATTCAGGTGCAACCTTAGAAGAGGCTGCCTCTTGCAATGCTTCCCACTCAAGGAAGGGCTGCCTCTTCTAAGCAGGATGTCCTCCTTTTCCAGGACATCTCCCCTTTTTAGCCTCATGTCCTGGAAAAGAACTTTTCCCTGCAGCGGCCCCTGCAGACAGCGCATAGCCTTCTTGTCATTCGATGTAACAAATTATATTTAATAAAATGTTAGATATTTCATATAGTGTTTAAATTAACCATGTGAAATCAATATACACGCGTCTTTAGTTTTTATTCCCCCCCCCAATGGGGGGGGTCTTCTTTGCTTCTGACTCTGTCTATCTGGATTGCAGCGCCCTCCCGTGGCCAAGGAGTGCAGGCAAAATGCTTCCAATCAGAACATGGCAAGCAGCAAAGCTTAGAAAATGTTTGGGGATTCAAAACGTTGTGTGTTTGCTGGCTCAGTGTTTACAACAACCCTGTAAGGTAGACCAGTGCTGTTTTGTAGGAGGGAGGGCCAAGACTGAGACAGGAGTATTCAGGGCAGACTCACGTGTGCTTCGGCTTCTGATCTCGGCTTCAGAGCTGCTTTCCAGCAATGTTTCCATCTGAATGAAGGGAGCCTGAATACCTCCTCATCCTCATCCTCATCCTCATCCTCATCCTGTGATGCTGTTTTCAGTAATATAATATTTTTCTAATACTTTCTAGTTTTAAGACTGCAATCCTCAGCTCCAGTTAGGCTGGCCTAAGCCCCAGCATAAGTCCTGTGCTGGTCTGGGGGTGTCATAAAAGTGCTGTAAGGCACTTTTGCCCCATTCCTGGGGGAGGTGGGGGGAGTTCTGTATGCACCGGCACACACTAACCTTGCCACACCATCATGGAAAGATAGGACAGGTGAGTTAGGCCGGCCTGAATTTCTTAGGATTGCACCCTACGTATTATTTAGTATTGGTGGGATGTCCCCCCTTTCTCTGCTCCTTTTCAGGCATTACTTTTGGGGGTGCAGTTTGGCATTCTTCTTGGGGGAATCAGGGAAGGAAAAAAGCAGGAAGCACCACTATAAAGTTGGCCAAAAGAAAAGTTGAGGACTCCTCTCCTCCTACGTTTATTTGATTTATACCCCACTTTTCTTCCTAAAGGAAAGATACTCAAGGTGGCCAACAGCATTTAAAACAATAGACTAAAATACAGTTATAATACATATAAAAGCAGTAAAAAACAAACAGTAAAATTTTGTTACAAAACTTCTCGTTTTAAGGCCTTGAAAATGTGCAAAGTTATTTACCCTACAATCCAGAGTAACTACAGGTGCACGTAAGAGACATTACGTGTACCCATAGCTGCTGCACCACCTAGTGAAAACTTATGGGAAATTCATATTGCAATCCAGAGCAAATTGTTCTTACACCGGAGCAAGAACTCCCCGTAGTTACTCTGGATTGCACCCTAAGTCTTCAGTCCTTTCCGTGCTTTCCTGGGTGTAAGCCCCACTGACTCTAATGGGATTTGCGTCTGAGCTAGGGTTGCCTTATGTTCCAAAAAGCAGGGACAATCCTGATTTTTGGGATACTGGCAAATGGGACAGAGGGTCCGGTCCCAACTCTGGGGAAAAGAATTATGGCAACCCTAATTTGAGTAGATTTTCATAGGATTGGGCTCTTAAGGATTGGGCTCTTTTTAATTCCCAGGATAAGGAGAAGGGGGTGACAGATCAGAGGCGCTACTCTTTGATCGACCCTTCATCGGAGTCCGAGCTCCTGCGGTTGCAGCATCGGCTGGTCAGCACAGAGGACGTCTTGAGGAACGCCTTGGAGCAGGGCCAGCAAATGGAGAAACTCGTGGAAGCCATGAGGACCTGCTCGGAAAAAGCACAGGTAGGTAGTGCTGGACTCTCTGGTCACCAGAGCAGCTCCAGGCCCCCAGAGGAAAGAGAGGAAGGGGCTGTGGACCCCCAGGGGGAGCTAAGACAGAGTAGAGGAGCCAAGGCAGGGAGGGAGTTGTCTCAACCTCTCTCTTTTTTAAATAATCTTTTTATCTGCAGTATTTATATATCGCTTTTCAACTAAAAAGGTCACAAAGCGGTTTACAAAGAACATGAAAAAAATAATTCTTTTCTTTCTTCTATTTTAAAAAAAATTCTAAATGTGAGAGATTATCCAAAGCAACATAATTATGACATTTCACATTTAAATTTTAAAATTTAGATAATAGTAGATAATATCTACTCTACTGTACTTTCTTATGCCTATTTCTCATGCAGCTGATAAGCCTGTATCTGGGCTCTGCCTGGCTATTGGTGCCTGCTGGGGGTATGCAGTAGACCTGGCCCTACCAGGCTGTACCAGTGCAGACTATTGCTGGTTGCTCTCCCTGTCCTTCCGAAGCCTTCCTGGCAGAAGAGGGGCTTCTTCGGCCCCTTCCCTGACATCTTAGTTTTCTGTGAGATGCGACTTTTGAGTTGGCTTTGCGTGGAGGAGCTTCAGAAACACCAGCTAGACTTCCAAGTCTAGAAGTCTGGTGAGAAGAGGATTCCTTCTTGCTCCTCCTTCACAGTTCTGCACCACTTCCAGTTGCTGCTTTTTAACAGAGCCGTATCTGTTTTCATTGCCAGACCGTTGGAAACTCTGGATCTGCGAACGGCATCCATCAGCAGGATAAACCTCACAAACTGGAGGTGGGTGATTTAAAGGGCACTTCTGGAGCTGCGATGTCCCAGTTCAGATCATGGGTCCTTTCAGATGAGCAGTTCCCAACACCAGCAATTTTGGGTTCTTGTTCTACACTCACCTCTGCGGTCTTCACCTCTTGTGATGTGGCTTCCAGGAGGCTCTTCTGGGTTCTGTGGCTCTGTTTCCAGGGCGTCTGTCTGTCTGGAGCCAGCGTAGGAAAGAGTCAGACCGGTTTGTTACTCCAGGCACTTGCCCTGGAAACAGAACCGCCGACCCGGATGGGCTTTTGAGGATGTTCAATCACTGGGCTCCAAACTCCTGGAGAAACTTGTAGACCTTTTGTGGCATGGTTGCCCTGCTCTGACTGGCAGCGTCTTTCTGGGGACTGTGACGGTACCGGGGCCAGCTGCCCAAGGGGGCACCGGGAAATTTTGGCAAGCAGAGCTTGTTCTCTATCGCTTGACCGTATGACTGGAAATTTCTGGATTTGCCCTCCTTTTTAGCCTCCTGTCCAGGTGTCCTCCGAAAGGACTTCATTTTGGAACTTTGCAATGGTGTGCAGGACCCCATCATGTCATATGTCGTTGGATTCCCATTGAAGAGCAGAATCCAAGGCAAAAATTGGTTTTGAAATGTCTCTTTCCTGTCCAAAGATATGGTCAAAAAACTAGAAATAAAAAATGTACATTGAGCTATATGGGAAAGTGAAAGTGCTCAATATCATGGCTTTACTCTTGAGTAGGGAAAGTGCCACTGTCTGCCAGAAGGGCCAGGCTGAGAGGAATTCAAGACCTTGTCCTCCTTTTGAGGTTTGGGCGTCTGATCACCCTGCAACCAGTGGACCTTAATCCAGGATTCCCAAAGGGGTCTTGAGGAGTGACATGAGCAGCACTGTCTACTTGGGTGGGCAGTCACTCTCCGGCCTGCTAAACTGGGATAGAATTAGGGATCCTCGGCCTGCCAGACCAAGACTTCAGAAGCCTGGCTTCCTCCTAAGAGGATGCTTCTGACCCCAAGGCTGACATATGAATTCATCCATCACTCCCTTGCTGGCTAGCTTTCCCACTAAATAAGTTCCAGTTTTTGAGAAAAATGTTGAGGCTGTCCCAGTGGGGCACTGGGAGGGCACTGGTGCTCCAGACTGGTCAGGGCAGCTGCACATCCTCTTCTTACAAGAGCCAGAGGCTGTTGAAGGGCTGTAGTAGCTCAGCAGAGTAAGATACTGTGCCGGTCAACCAGCAGGCTGGGGTTCGAGACGTGGGTACTACAAGACTCCTCAAGAGTGGAGCCAACTTCCTGTGGTCAACTTACCCTCCAGGCTCTTGTTTGCTCTGGTTGGGGGATGAAGCAGAACTAAAGCAGTCCCTAGAAACCGGAAGACCATTTATGCCCAACTGAAACTGAACTGATCCTTGTGCGCAGAGTGACGTGCATGTTCCTTCATTGGAATACATGCCCCAAACCCTGCACCTGACATCCTGGATAGACTTAGGCTGCAATCCTAAAGACACTTTCCTGGGAGTCAGACCAATTGAAAACAATGGGGCTTATTTTTGAGTAGATATGGTTAGGATCGTGCTCTTAGACTTTAAAACTTAGATGTATCCCTACAATCCAGAGTAACTACGGGAGCACGTAAGAGACATTACGTGTACCCGTAGTTACTGTACCACCTAGTGAAAACCTATGGGAAATTCATATTGCAGTACAGAGCAAATTGTTCTTACACCGGAGCAAGGACTCCCTGTAGTTACTCTGGATTGCGCCCTCTGACTCTGTGATTTGGCCCAGTCTTTTGGATTGAGTAGGAAATCTGGGTGGGTGGTGGTGGTGGAGAGAAGCTATCAAAATGCACTCCAGTGAGGCGCCATTCGCTGGGGGGATCCGCTGGGGGGATCCGCTGGGGGGACCCATGCCCATCTTGCCTGTGGATAAGGAGGGGCCACCCTCCTTGAATGAAACAACAGTACTAAACTGGTTTACTCAAAAGCCAGTCCAACTCTGGTCAGTGGGACTTCTTCTCAGACCATCATGTCTGGGCTGCACCTTTTGCATCCAGAGCACATGCAGCGTTTGCCTTGAAATGGTTCTCTCTTCTTGCAGGAGAACCAGCACTGATGAAGGAGGAAAAGGTGCAGAGGGCTGCGTGGTGCTTGGATCCTGCAGACAGACAGGGCAAGGGCTGCCTCCTCACCCACCCTTTCCCCCAACTTAAGCATCACCGAAAGGCTGTTGACCAGCATTTCAGATCTCTGAACACTCCAGTGTGTGTTTGCTGGCCCCGGGCAGGACGCTCTTTCCAGCCTGGGCCCCTTCCCAGAGCAGCAGCACAGCAGTTGTCTCCATGTTCTCCAGTAAGGATGTCGTCCGTTGTGCCGGTTTGTCTTCTGGGGTCCTCCCTGCTGTGTCGTCTGCTGGGGACATCTCATGCCACCGGCCCTCGGAGATCCTGGTGAACTTCTCGCTACTCGCTGGGATGTGCCAGGATCCGCGCATGGCATTGAATCCCTTCCTCTGCCTCCTCCTGACAGTAACACTTTCCTTCCCTGCAGCGACAGCACGTCAAAAGAACTGTGGCCAAGAACTGTCGGCTGCAAAAGATGGCTCCGTTTGTGGTGGTCATCAGCCTTATGGACTGGTCAGAGGGACAATCTTTGGCCTCAAGACATGGAGATTCTGCTTAATCCTAATTATATAATGTGGAAAACAGGTTTTTTTTGGGGGGGTGGATGATTCTCTAACTTATTTTAACTTAATATGGTACTGTTGAGTCGGTGGTGGTTTGGAGTGGATGGGCTGGTGGTGAACATTTTCCGGATGCCCAGCCATCGTCTTCTGGGGCTTCCCCCTTTCTGTGCCACAGTCCAGTGCGAAAGAGGGATAGTTGTGCAGAAACGATGTGCTCTGGAGGCATGTCGGGGGATGTCGTCCTCCTTCTCGGTATCTTTTGGTGACTTGACTTTGGTTGTTCTGAAAAGGAGGAGGAGGCACCTGGATGGGAGCCTGGGAGGGGGAGGGGGGCGTTCAGGGGGGAGGGAAGAGAGGCAGAAGAGGCATTGGGGTGCCCGTTAGGTGCCTGGGAGGTGGGGGGGCACAGGTGGACAGGGTGGGTACTGCCCAGTTAGCCTGCGGGTCTGGAAGGCAACCAGGCAGGGGTGCCTCTGCAGCCTGTGCACATCCTTCTCCCTTGGCACCAATAGTTATCTGCTTGCCTCAAGAACTGGCAGCCTGGAGCTCTGTGCCACCAGTCCCTCTGCCAGGCCAACATGTGTGCCTGGGCAACCTGGTGAAGCAGCAAGTAGAGACCAGGAGGCCCTGGAGAGCAGCACCAAGGACCACCACCTCCTGCTTCTGGGCTGCAGGACTCATGACCGCCTCTTCTTCTCCCCCAGAGGTGCCCACAGTACCATTCCCTGTTCCCAGGCCCCGGCTGGGTCTTGACCCTTGAACCTGGGTATGGCCCAGGAAAACTGAGGGCATGGTAACCCTCACTACAGAGCACAGGCTGAGGTTGGCACATTTGAATGCTCTCTGAAAACCCCCACATGTAGACCTGTCGCTCCGTCTGTAGGCACCCAGTTTCTCCTTCCCCTGCTTCTCCGTGTGCCCGGATCTCTCCATTTCAGCCTGCGGCCTGCAGTACAGTCCAGGTCAAGGCCTGAGCCAGGATGGCTGATCACTAGCTGGCAAAGAGCCTGTGCTTCCTAACATACGATGGGATGCACATGTGGGTGTTTGCAGAGAGGATCTGGCCAGTCCCTATAAAGGAAACCCAAAGTCCTCAACTCTTCCCAGCTCCTTTTTCCATGGTCAAAGCTTGACCGGTTTCCCTGCAGTATTCTGGGCAGGGGGATCTCCTCACCTGAGCTTTGCACAACCTGAGATGAGAGGGGAAGGGCTGTGAAGTGTGACAGGAGACCCGGCTGGGGCAGGCAGAGGGCAGCCCCTCAACTCCATCTTTCTTGCTTGGCTTGAATGGATGGCATTAAATGAAGGACAAGCAGAAACAGCTGCAATTTGGCTGCCCTGATGAAGTTGATCCCTATGATTTGGGGCCTGGGGGGTCCTGGGGGCGTCCAAAGTGGACTGTCCTCTCCCCTGAGGACTAAGCCCCCTTGACCGTCTTTCCAACCCAGTGACCCCTCGCTATTTCAGGTACGAAGGGACAGCCATTCAGCCGCTCTTGTGGTTTTCTCTTTAGTGTCAGGGTTGAACTAGCTCGGGTGCTAGACACGGAAGGGATGGGCTTCCCTCTCCTCCCCCTTTCCTGGGCCACAACATGGAGGGTTTGTCCGCAGAAGCAGTGATGCTTCTGCTCTTCTGGGGCCAAAATAAAATGTCTGGATGGGATAACCAAGGACAGGGTTGTTTCTTTCCTGCTTTGGGGCTGAGGAAGGTGTGGGAATGCAAGAAGAGGTGGTGCTTGCTGGGGCACGGGAGCGTCCGCCCCACTCGGAAGGCCCAAGAGATCCGGAGTCTGGAATGTTTGGCTGCAACACAGTGTGCTTCGGTGTCCACGTCAGGTTGTGAATTCTTGCCATGGAGCCGGGTGTCCTTCCCGGTCTCCCTCTTAGCTCTGACGTCCCAGAAAAACACGCATGTCAGTTTCACGGGAAGACAAAATCCAGGTCCCAACTCCGCAGCCTCACAGAAGAACCCACTTGCTCTCTTAAGGGCCCCTTTCCTCGCAGTCCAGCACTTAACCTCGTACGGATCTCTTAACCCCCTTAACAAAAGCCACGTCCCAACCACCACTTCAGACTCCTGGACAGAACCAGAACTGAGCCGATACCTAGATGTTAAAGTTTAAGAAGGACCACCTTTCCCCTTGTCCTCCGTACTTCCATTTTGTAGTTTAGTCCCTTTTTGGCTACTAAATTTTGTTAGATGAAGAGAGTCGGTCTGACAGCCACCGTCTCCTCTTTTATTATCGGCTTCATCCCCCCCCCCCTTAGTTTCCTTTGTACAGAAGCTTTACAGATGGGAGTCTCAGTGTATCTATTTCAACAGACTTATGTATTCATGTGCCACAGGGCTTCCGACTGGCTTGCTAAGTTGTGATGAGCGCATACTAAACCAATAAAGGAGAAGTTCTGTGCTTTCTCTTGTCCTGCTTCTCCGAGATGTGGGATGACGCACTTCCCAGGTTTGCAACCAGTGGCGTCGCTGCTGCAAGTGGCCGCCCCCTCCCCGTCGGAGCCATTCGCGGTGGTGGACCACCGAACCACTGTTATTCTCCACTTGGATACATCAAGAACAAGCTCAAAGTGGCATCTGAGGACTGAAAAGAGGAGGTGCGCCCTAGGAAGTGAAGGGAGGAAGGAACCTATAGACGGGCATTGAGCAGACTTTCCAAAATTGTTTCTACTAAAATAGCCCCCCCCCCCTGCACCAAAGCCCAGCCCATGCATGTGCTCTTGGACTCTCTAGGCCAGGGATTTTCCACCTTTCCATCTCAGCACACTGCAACTGTCAAGGTGCACCATCCCACCCCTAGGTGGCCTGCCCCCTGCACCCCTGCCACCTTCACCCAGCATCCCACCCCTAGGTGAGGACTGCACCCTGCACCTCTGCCACCCGCACCTGCATCCCACCCCTAGGTGGCCTGCCACCTGCACCCCTGCCACCTTCACCCAGCATCCCACCCCTAGGTGTGGACTGCACCCTGCGTCGGTGAATAAATGGGGTCAGATTTCCAGGATTTCAGCAAGCACAGAATAAGGCACTTCAATGGCCCTCGTTTCTCACACCACCATCCGGTTATGTTTGGGCAACTGGGTTGGGTGCAGGCCAGTTAAAGGCTTACTGCAGGGCAGGTCTGGCCCCAGGACAGGTTTGGAGACCCCATAAAATGAAAAGCACCGTAAGGTGATGATGTTTGCAAGGCTCTCGGCCACATCTCTGTTTCCAATGAAGGCGCAACATCCTAGTCCTTCTTTATCCTTGGAGGGATAGATAGATTTGGGTTGATTAACAGAGCTGGAATCTGCCCCCACAGTGCTCTGTGTGCTTCGGCATGGAGTCACCACCCCACCCCATGACTGGGGAGGCCACTGTGGACAGCTCTGTGGAGGAGGATGAGCGCCACACCACAGCAGAGCAACCTGTGGGGTAAAAGCTGGACCTGAATCTGCCACTGGGTGTCACTGTAGTCTGGAACCAAACACAGTGGTGCCTCACGTAAAGAGCTGAATTCATTCCGGAGACCTGCTCTTTATGTGAAACACTCTTTAAGTGAAACGGATTTTCCCATAGGAACGAATGGAAACTCAGACGATTGGTTCCAGAACCCCCAGAATATTCATAGAAAAATATGAACTGGATGTAAAAATGATGACAAAATACTGGAATTGAATTCAAAACAGGCATTCAGTGTGCAGGGTCCTATGAAGTCTACTTAGGCTGCAGTTCTAAAGACACTTTCCTGGGGGTAAGCCCCACTTAACACAATGGGGCTTACTTCTGAATAGATAGAGTTAGGAGGCTGCAATCAAAGACACTTTCCTGGGAGTAAGCCCCCTTGAACACAAAGAGGCTTACTTCTGAGTAGACATGGCTAGGAGGCTGCAATCAAAGACACTTTCCTGGGAGGCTTACCTGGGCTGCTGCTGGAGGTGCAAGGTGGTTGGTAGAGGTACCTGGGGGCAGTTAGAAGCATCAGTGCTGGCCAGCAGCCCTTTTAAGGAGCCTCCATACAGAGCGTCAGGGCTGCATAGCATGTGTGCCCATAGTGCGCTTGCTTGTTAAGTGAAGTGGAACTTGTTGTGTGAAGCAAGATTTCTTGGAAATTTTTGCTTGTTATGTGAAACACTTGTTAAGCGAGGTGCTTGTTAAGCGAGGTACCACTGTAGATTAGAACAGCAGCCCCCCCCCCCCCACCAGCCTCTATGAGCCATTCCCTTCCTGCAGCTTCTGCCCAGCTATTGATCCAAGACCCAGATCATGTGCAGGATCATGCGCAATTGACATCCATCCACATGGTATTTGCAGCCACCCGTTTACTTTAATCAAGGTGTTCATCCATGAGCAGGGTGACCAGAAGCCCTCTTTTTCCAGGACATGTCCTCTTTTTTAGCCTTGTGTCCTGGAGAAAAAAATCTTCATTGATTGGATGAAGTCAGTCGTTGAAAATTGCTGAAAAACTCCTCTGGGTTTTGAAGCTCTGTTTCAAGTTTACTGTCAATAATAATAATAATAATCATCATCATCATCATCATCATCATCATCATCATCATCATCATCATCATCATCATCATCATCATCATCATCCTTACTACAAACAGAGCCCCAGAACCTGGAGGGGGCACAATCCTACCCAAGTCAAGACAGCGTGACTCACTTGTTGCTCCATGTGCTGGCCTAACTACCCTCCTGGGAGTCTTAAGACATTTTTGGGACACCTTATGACTTATGATGCCTTATGACACTTTTGGGACACCCCCAGGTAAGTGCAAGGGACTCATGCTGGCCTTCGGACTGTGTTGTGAGTCTTCCAGGAGCAGGAGGTGACATCCCAAAAGAACACCATAGAGGTCAGGATGCTGAGAGAAAATAATAATACTGCAAATCAGGGCTTTTTTCTCTGACATCAGCTCTTGCGCATCATCTTTAAAAGGCTTTCGCTGCCCAGTGTTGCATATAGATAGCAGGGATGAAATGCATACTCCAGCTGGTCAGGATTTTTGCAGTGGTGTAGCTGAGGGGGTGCAGGGGTTAGCAGTTGCACCGGGTAGGAAGCTTTAGGGGCCAACAAGCTGAGCTTGAGAGTGGCGTCTAAAAGTGTGAAAATGGGGAATGAATCTGAAGAATGACACCATCATATTAGATCTCATTTGAAAAGTAATTGAATGCAGAATGCAGAAAACTGCCCCGGAGTCTCTGTTTTCTATCCACTGTTATGGCTCTTTAACCTGGAAATGAAAACACAAAAGCCGATGGGACAAAAAGTGGGTTTTCTTAACACAAAACTGCCATGGAAAAGTCTACAGGTTGCCAATGGGTGGGATTCTGGCCCAGATCCCACGGAATAGCCCAGATCCCACGGTTCTGACCTCCCATTCCCATCTATCATCATCCAGCTCCCCCAAAGAGGCACTTAAGTGGTGCTCCTTCCACATTGAGCAGGGGGGTCAGAACCGTCCCTCTGTCCCCCCCCCCTGCAGTGTCTCTAACTCAGTGATTTTCAGCCAGTGTGCTGTGGCTCGCTGGTGTGCCCTGGATAGTCCTCAGGTGTGCCACAGGAATTTGGGATTGACAGTCATTAATAGGAAAACTGGGGAATCTGAACAGCCTGGTGTGCCTTGTCAAAGGTCAAAACAACTGATGGTTCCTTGAACATTTCAGTGCCTTGTTAAGTGTGCCGTGAGATGAAAAAGGTTGAAAATCACTGCTCTGACTAATAGGGGGCACACTTTTTATTTAAGGCTGCAATCCTAATCTCCACTTAGGGTGGTCTAATCCCCAGCATAAGTCCTATGCTGAGCTGGGGGTCTCACAAAAGTGGAATCAGGGACATCTGCCCCACTCCTGGGGAGGTTAGGCCAACGCACAGGTGAGGGAAGGAGCAATGCAAATGGGTGGGGAGTTGCAGGGGAGAAAAGGGCAGGATTCTCCCCAATTTTCCTTTATAAAAAACCAGGACAACTTCACTTCTGGGGCATCAGCTTTGCACCGGGCGATACATTTGTTAGTGATACCACTGCTTGTTTAGCGAGGATGCTCTTGAACCACTGAAAAAAGTTTGGGGCTGGGAACAGGAGTGGATCTGAGCAAGAATGGACCCTGAGCTCAGTTGTGGGGTGGGAAGCAGGGTTGCCACATGTCCCCCCCCCCAAACCAGGACTGTCCCAGTTTGGGGGGATTGCATTCACGTACTGGCAAGTTAGATGTGGGGGTCCTGTGCCAGTTTTGTGGAAGAGAATTATGACAACCTACTGGGAAGACGAACGGCTGGAGTGAGCTTGACCTCCAAGGCCTTCTGGCCCTCAGTGTACTGTACATGCCCTTTTGCTCCTTGCTCACATGGCTCCAAATAATAAGCATCAGAGCAGATCTCCCAAGCTGATTCCCCCCCCCATTTAAAATATGATATGATTCCCCCCGCATTAAAAAAATAAAAATTTAAAAGCCATTTATGGAGCTCCAGACCTCGGCGCCATCAGGAGGGAGGTTCTGCAGTGCTGGAGATGCCATCAAACTTTTGCTGGAGGACGAAGACGATTTTTGCATTTAAAACCGTTTGAAGTATTAATTAAAAGGAATTATGCAAAGGATGAAGGATTGGAAGGCTTCCTTTGCATCTCAATCAGGCGTCGGGAAACAAATAGCCAGGGGAGAAAGCGGGGGGGGGGGGGGGGAGAGAGAGAACAGGGCGAGGGGTGGTGGGTGGAGGGGTGGAAGCTCCATCTGGACTGGAAAAGGCCCTTTCCATGAGTTGCCTGTGATGATGATGATGATGATGATGATGATGATGTGAGGGGTAGATGCAAAGAGGTTTGGAGGGTGGTTTTCAAGCATGGTGCTGCGGCACATGGGTGCTCGCGCATGGCTGCAGGGTGCCACAGGAGCTTGGGAGATGCCAGCTCCAGGATGCATCTTGTCCAAGAACCCCTGGGTGCCTTGATCTTCTTTGCACCTTGTTGATGTGCCACGAGATGAGAAAGGTTGACAGTTGCTGGGTTCGGAGGTCTGAAGGATGCAGCTCTCCAAAGGTCTGGTCTGGGGGATTAGCATAACACAAGCCAGTGACTCCAAGTTATGCGGTTCAGACGCAGACAAACACATGCACACACTCATACATGCACACAGACACATTTGAGGCCAGTATGCATGAGAGGTATGGACATTTTTTTCAGATGTGCTCATTTGAGGCCAGTATGCATGAGAGGGTCAGCGGGAACTCCTGGAATCCTGGACAAGGTGGTCTTTTTTTCCCCTTTCCCCCCTGGGCCTGCCTTTTCCAGAGCAATCTGGGCAGTTCCGGTCATCTGGACACCTTGAAGCCGTTTCTGCCCCACTGAGCACAACAGGGACCAAATGTGGGGGCTGAGGGGGCCAGAAATGGGTTAATCCCCCCTTTCCCACCTATTCAGCTAGACTCTGAAGCTTGGGCAAAGGACTCTTTTCATTCTTTCCCAGTGTGAACAGAGCCCCCCATTATGCTAGAGCCAGAACGGTGCAGCGGTTTGGGAGCTGGGCTGAGACCTGGGAGATCCAGGTTCGAATCCCTCTTTGGCCATGAAGCTTCCTGGGTGACCTTGGATCTCTCCGCCTCTCCTACCTCACAGGGTTGACGTGAAGATGGCAGGAGAGGAGGAACGACAGCTCTGTAAGCCGCATTGGCCTGGGGTATTAATTAAAACGAGTTAATGAACTAAAGAGCTGAATGCCCAGCCATGACGGCAGTGATGCCCTTGAAAGCCTCTCCAGTCTTTCCGGGGGCTCCCTTGCAAGTCCTCCAAAGCCGGCTTGACCAGTGTCTTCACCGGGACAAGGACCTCTTGTTTTCCTGACCTGACTTTAAACACTATATTGTTATTATTTCATTTAATTTCTGAATTCCGGGAAGGCTGACCAGGAAAAGGAGGATGAAGAAGGTTTTCTTTTTCCAGGACACGGGGTGAAAAAAGGAGGACGTGTCCTGGAATAAAGAGGCCACCCTGTTTAAAGCGGTGCTTCTCAGGCATTTCAGCCCCGGCTCCCCTTCCGAGGGTCTCTCTGGGACCCCCTGGAAGTGATGGAACGGGAAACGCCGTCTCTGTGATACCAGAGCACCTCTGGGTCTCCTCGGAAGTAAGTCTCATTGTGTTGAGTGAGGCTTCTTCCCAGGAAAGCAGCCCCATTGGGAGGGGCCGGATTGGAAGATGGCAGTGCCCAGCTTTTGGTGACCTCCAGGGGGGTCCTGACCCCCCAGCTTGGGAAGCCTGCAGTGGGGAGGCTGGAGCCAGTCCTGCAGCCTGGACCTCCCCTTCTGAGCCCTAATCCGGGCCCCCCAGTGCTGGGGGGGCTGCTGGGGCTGCCTCCCTCCCCCTGCCTGCCCCCTAATCCTGCCTGCCAGTGGCAGCCAATGGAGGCGGCTCTTGAGCGGGGCTGGGATTAGACTGGGGCGAATGGCTGGCAATCTTACTGGGATTACAGAACAAAGAGCAGCCTCCCCCTCCCTCCTCCTCCTCCTCCTCCTCCTGCCCCCTCCTGACTGCGGCCCCTGGAGCCCCTGCATGGGGGGGTCCTGCCTGGCCGGCACCCCCACCCCCAGGCAGCCAGGGAGGGACGCAGCCAGCCCCCCTGCAAGCCCCCCACCTTCCTCCCCCTCCTGCTCTCCTTCCTCCTCCTCCTCCTCCTCCTCTCCCCAGATTAATTCAGCCCCGCAATCCAGGCAGGAGGAGCCGGCAGTGGGCAGAGGCTGAGCCGCCCTTGCGGTAAGAGAAACTTTTCCCCCTTCCCTGATCCCCCTCCCCAAGTGCAGCCCCCCCCCATTGCAGGGCACCCCCTCCTCCCCTCCCCTCCCTGATCTCTGCATGGGGGCAACTGGGGAGGATTCTGCAGCTGGAAGTTGGAGGGCTGGGCGGGCTGGGGGGGGGGGGAGGACTGAGTGGCTGCTGGAGTAAGAATGTGTCAGGAGCTGGTCAGAATGTAGCAGGCGGAGGCTGGGAGGGAGCCCGATCCGGCTGGGATGCAGCAGCAGGACCAGAAATGAGGGCACCACCTGCTTGATTGACAGGTAGAGCCTCAGCACCTGGACAGGGCAGTGTTTCTGGATGGGAGACCAGGCGAGAGGGGGGGGTCTTGCCCCCGGGGGATCTGGGGCTGCCTTGGGGAAAGTGGGGAGGATTTTCCCTGGAGGGTGGAAGAGGTGGCCACTGGCCAGGCCACCCCCTCTTGGGTCTGCCCCCCCCCCAGCCCCCTCTCAGCCTCTGCTGCAGTTCGGGAATGAGGTCAGTGCAGGAAGGAAAGTGAGTTGATGATTGACCAGCAGGCGCTTCCTGCTTCCAGCCACTTTCTGACGATGGATGAGCTGCAATGGGGCCCCCCCGCCCCCCCCCTTGCAGCCCTCCTCCCCCCCCCCTTGCAGCCCTCCTCCCCCCCCCCTTGCAGCCCTCCTCATCCTCTTTCTCAACCCCACCCCACACAAAATACTTTATTTCTGCCTCTTTGGAAGTCAGCAGCGCCTCCCCTCATTTCTCCTGACCTCCTCCCTGAACTTTATTATGCGCCGCAGGGAGGGGAATGGTGGAATATGGGGCTGCAGCGCAAATGGTGCCCCCTTGCGCACTCCCACATTGGGGGCTGGAGGTCTTTCCAAAGGAGCCTTGCCCCCTCCAGTAGTACGTAGACTTTAAAAATAATTTTTCTGCCCTCCCTCATTCCCCCTTCCCCATACTGGCCTTTAAGAGCTGAATGGGTTCAAATCTGCCTGCGCAACCTCTTGCGACTGGTCATTCCTGCCCGATCTGCGTGTGCGGGATCTGCGTGTGCATCTGTGCCAGCAATCTGTGCATGTTCAGAGGTTCTGTCCATCAAGCCTGGGATTGAGTGTTGACTGTTCTTAGCTTCACTCCCAGAGGCGCGTCTGGGGCCTGGTTGAAGGCCTGTGTCTAGAGGACAGGGTGACCATATAGGATGGAGGACAGAGTGACCGTTGACCATTGCATGGAAGAAGGAATTGAGGCAGGGGCTGCTTTTTAAACCTTTCTGTATTGAGCTAAACCTGCCTAAATTTCCTCTTCGATGCAATGCTTAAAGGTACAGGCACTCCCATTCTATATGGTCACTCTGCTATAGGATCCCTGACCATGGCAGCAGCAGGGCCCATGCGCCACCAGGAGATGCGCCATCCGGAGACGTCTCTCCTGCGTCCTGAAACCAGCACTGGCAGGTTAATTTCCTTCTCTGAATTGGTGCTCAGCTATACTTTTGGGAATCGGGTGTCGGATCCGTGCAAAACCGAGTGCCACTTTTAGAATTCCAGAAATGGCATCTTCTTTGGGGTGGGTGTGACTTCCTTCCCAGTGCCTGATCAGGAAGAAATGGGGTTGTGGGGTTGGCATCGGCCGGGCATCCTGAGCTTCTGGGTACCAAGGCTGGGCTGCATGGCCCAGGCTGGCAAAGCTTTGTCAAGAAGCAAGCAGCTTAGCCAAAATTCAAAACAGAAATATCCCTGTGCCGGGAGAGGCCGCAGGGTTAAAAAAACGGAGCCGGCCCCCAACACAGCAGCAGCGCTGAAAATAGAAACGAGTGGTTGAACTGGCAAGGCACTCCCTGAAATCTTTTTTGAAAAGACAAACCTCAAACTCGATGCAGAGAAATGTGACCGCTGTGCATTGCGCTGCAAAGGGAAATGGACTTGGGGGGTTGTGGTGGACGGCCGGGGGGTGGCGGGGGGAGCAAAAATGTCAACTCTGCCTGCAGAGGGCAAGAAGGTGCACTCTGAAAAATGGTCAGCTGCTCTCAAAAATGTTGGCACCACAAATTTGTGCCCAGCAAGAGCCATGCATCAGAAGAGCTCCATGGCTTGTCGGGATTTGTTGTGCGGCTGTCTGTTTGTGGAGCAGTTTTCTCTGTTATGGGAGAGAAATGGGATGCTCACCTTTGGATTGGGGGGTGGTGGTGGTGGTGGTGGTGGTGGAGGATCCGCCTCGAGGGGTTCTCGACTCTTCAGTGTGCAAAAACTCAGGTGTGTCTATGTGGGGTTGTGGACTCTGTCATTTGGAACCTGGAATGAACGGCTACCCCTGAAAAATGGGGGCAGTGCCCACATTTGGGAAGTGCCCACCTGGGAAAGGTGCCCCAACAGGGAAGGGGGGAACTATCACAAAGCACGTGCCACAATTAATATTCAATCTCTATATATTTCTATACTGTCCGTTTATGTATTTATGTGTTGATAGATAGACTGTCGTCCTATTTGGGGACATTTTTGTTGAGTAAGGACATCACTTTGGCTGCAATCCTAAGACACTTTCCTGGGAGTAAGACCCATTGAACACAATGGGGATTACTTTTGAGTTGACATGGTTAGGATTGTGCTTATAGTTGGTTAGCTATTTGTGGATGAGGACAAGTGAGGTCAGATTGTGTGCATCTGGAAGAGGCATTCCCCCTACCCTTCCCCAGGGGAGGAAATGCCTCTTTTCAGCTGGGACTCCTTTTTTCATCATTTCCATTTGCCAAAAATGGCAACATTAATATTTTAAAAATTAAAAATACTGTGTCGCCTGTTTCCTTGCATGGTTGGACTTTCCATGAGAGGTGGGATTTCTACAGCAAGTGAACTGATGCGGAACTGAGGTTGAGGTTGAACATCACCACATGTCTGGGTCAGGCCTGTTTTCCAGCTCGGTGTGGCCTCCTCTTCCTCCACCAGCACTAGTTCCAAGTATGTTTCCCGACATAGTCAAGAGCTGCTGCCCCAGATGGGAGCTGGGACCTTCTATATGCCTAGTGCCACTAAGCTGTGGTCGCCTGGTACCTTCCCTGGTCTGGATCAGGCCAAATTTTGTTCCCACTGGACGGTTTTGGTAGGTGTTTGTTGTTATTTGCCCGCATGGCTGTACCCTGCCTTGCTTCTCCATCTGCGGCATTTCCTTTTCTACCCAACAGACTTATAGACAGAGCCGATGATAGATATGGATTGAGCCGGTGACTCCCCACAGTCTTGCTCCAGCCATCAGCCGGACGGTTGCATCAGCATGAAATGCTTGGCACACTCACCAGCTGCTCCGTCAGTCCACTCCAGAACAGCTCCTTGGAGGTGGTGGCTCTCAAGGTGCGCTGGGGTGCTGTCGGAGTCCGACCACTGCCGTCACGGTTGGATCAACGGGGCAGCTCCCTGACCTGTTGAGACAAGTTGGGTTCCGTGGTCCAGAGCAGTGATTTCCAACATTGTTGTGCCAAAAAGCCTGCAGGTGTGCAGGTGGGGAAGTCACAGGAGCGGGGGGCGTGCAGGCACCCCTTCTTGCTGTGACGCCCATGGCTCCAACTATGATGGCCTGTAGGGTCTGTACGCCACTGGTTGCCATCAATGGCAACTGCCTGACACAGTTAGGCAGAACCATCAGGCAGTTAGTCCTAACCGCTGCCGTTAGGCAGAACCCAGATCAGTCTTCTGGAAGTGACATCTCAAGAGGTGAAGGCCGTAGAGGTCAGCGTGGCATGAGAGGAAAATCTGGAGAGAGGAAGCAGGGGGTGAGATCCTGCAGGTAGTTCCACAGCATAGCAAGGGAAGTTTGGGAGATGAGACTGGAAAAGGCCTGGTTTGCTGGCTCTGCTTAGAACTGTGTGCACGGCATGCCGTGTTGCACTCCAAATAATTGGACTGTCTGGTGAGGAGATGGGATCCTGTAGGCTACCTCTGTCTGTCTGTCCTTCTGCCCACAGAGAGAGAGCCAGACCAGGATCCCATTAGGCAGATAGCACTTTTCTTGCTCGAGGTTGGAGCAACCATTTAAAAATGATCTTTGGTTATCTCTACCCCCAGGAATCAGTGGGGAAATCCAGGGCGCTGGGTGGCAGCCTGACTCCCTCGCTCTCCCACCCCAAAGTTACCCCAAAGTGGAAGTCGGATTTTATTTGGTAGCCACATTTGATGAATCATAAATAATAGTGAAACTTTCCATAGACTGAAAGACAGGTTGAGTGTCTTGCTGGGCGCACTCGGTCCTGAGTTCTCTGTTCATGTGTGATGCACTCGCGCAGAGCACTTGTGGCTGGGCTTTGCTTGCCAACTGATGCCAACCCATGGCCTGGGTGTCTGTACCCCAGAATGGCATCATGTCAGGCACGTGCTCCGCTCACCGCTCACCGTCTCAGCTAGACTGTTCCTGTTTTCTGCTCTATCACCGTCCCAGTTTGTTACTTTTGGGGGCTTCCTCAGACACAACACTTTATTCCAGTGTTGATGGCGCATGAACATTACATATTATTTCGCACACTGCCGTTGCGGAGGTAGGGAAGTGTGGATGATCTCTGGGAGAAAAATGGGGGGGGGGGTTTTCCTCCTAATATGTCTATCTTGATACGTAAAAATCCATTTTTACGGATTGCCTGTAGGGGTGAAGGAGCGTCCATCTCACCCCAGTGACCAAAACTGGAAGATTGCCAGCATGGAGCTGCTTCTGTGAAACTGGGGGTGCAGAAGCGTCCAAAGCATCTCTTGTTGAAGGATCAGATGAAAGAGACCTCTGTTCAGTGCCTTGGAGAGCTGCTGCTAATTGGCTTAGGAAGTACAGGAGTAGACCGTATTTCTTTACCCATTATGCAATTAATCCGTGGAACTCCTCGCCACAGGATGTGGTGATGCCCTTAAGAAGTTGCCGTAAGAAGGGATTGGACCAGTTTCTGCAGGAAAAATCCATCCCAGGTTACAAGCCATGATGGGGATGTGCGACCTCCTGATTTTTAAAGTTGGCTATCTCGAAATGCCAGATGCAGGAGAGGCACCTGGTTGCCGCATTCCAGGCATGCGCAGAGACATCTCTCACCGGGGATGGTGGGACCATCTCGAACGGAGGACCGAGTGCCTGTGCAGAGAAGAGGGAATTGAGGACTAGAGAACGGATGGGTCGCTCTAAGCCTTTTGAGCCTGAATTAATTTGTTTTGTCGGGTTCAAAAATCATTTATTCTGAGACATTCTAAGGCACCATCTGGTCTGTCTGTCTGTCTGTCTGTCTGTCTGTCCTTTTTCCTTTTGTTTTCTTTCTAAGTAATCCTGTTATGTGTTGAGGTTTTCCTAGAACTCTTTCCTGCCTTCTTAATCACAACCAAAGCACAAAATCATAAAATAGGCCGGAGTGTATCAATAGGGTCGCAGAAGTCCAGCACGTACCCCAAAGTAGCCCATTCCCCCACCTCCCGAGCACCTTCTAAGGTCTTCAGAGAGCATACGGATGATGGGAAAAGCAGGGAGTGATGATGTGAGCCCTTCACACCAGACAATCTTGTTTTAGTGCCAGTGGACCAGAAGCTGGCGAGGGGTTTTGCCAAGGGTGCACCTGGGCTGGGCTGTGGAGAGCCTGGTTGTGGCCAAAGGCTGGTCCCGAGTGGAGGGATGTGCATCAGGCTCCGTGTCTGGAGGTCTCTTGAACGGGACTCCTTCCGGTCTGCGGTGCGGGACAGGCTGGCGTTTGGGGGCCGGAAAGGCAGGCTTTGGCCAACCTCCCATTGCAAATGGAGGACTGAGTTCTGGCTGCCGGCTGAGAGCGCTTGGGTGCCGACAGCCTCTTCTGATAAGGGCCAGGTTTCCAATTCCACGGACTTTCCAGCACTGAAAAGGTAGGTGCTGCTGGCCGTATCTGGGTCGCATGCGGCAAGCCGTGTGATTGCCAGCTTGAGATTGGCCTGCGGAGTTGACAGTTCTGCTTCCTGGCCTGGCTGTTCTCCTTCTCCCTTCCAAGGACAATTGTAGATGTCTTTCCTGCAAGCTGATCCCACTTGATGTTCCCAACAGCCCTGCAGAGAAGGCTAAGGTTGGACATCATGGACGGTTGATATGGGACAGCTGATCTAGGACTTTTATTTTCCCTTTCTCTCCAAAGAGCTCAGGGTGGTTGACCTGGTTCTCTTTTGAACCCCTGCGAGGTAGGACAGGCTTAGCACAGACATTTGGCCTCCCCTGTCAGATGTCCCAGGACCTGGTACTTGATAGGCGGCCTCTGTATAAGTGGCTTCCACTCCAAGCTATCACGGGGAACGAGGAGAGAGGAGAGCCCTGCTGGATCAGACTAAAGGCTGTTTCAGTGGCATAGCTAGAGGGGGTGGAGCAGTCAGTGGAGGGGGGTACCTCCACCGTTCCAGAGATTGATGGGACATTTTTGTCTTGGATTGCGCAAGAGAAGGAGAAGAAGGTCTCTGGATCAAAACCTCCGTCATCACCTCCCTGACCCCACAGTCATTTGGGGGGGTCTAATTGACGAGCCTCAAATGCTGGAGGTTTGCAGGGTTTGCTGAGGGAAGGGACTCCAGCAACACAACACCTGGGTCATTGTGAAACTCCAGTCTCCGGCAGAGGCCAGGTTCGTAGCGTGGACGTGGTTATCTTTCTCAGCATCCCTCGTTCTTCCTGGATTTTGAGGCTTTCCCCACAGGAAATAGGATTTTTGTTGCTGGTGTTCCATTGACTCTCATCAAGGCCTCACTTTCCTTTTTGGGGATTGTGCTTCTCTACCTTGCGCTTGCCATCCTTTTATTTTCTCTTTGAAACCATGTTTCTACTGCAGCAGATTTGCAGTGTCAAGAAAAGGATGCAGAAGGGAAGCTGCCTCCGTATACCGAGGCTGGCCCTGGGTCCATGTGGCTCAAGACTGCCTCCACCGAACCAGCCCATGAAGATTCCCGGCTCTACCTGGACACGCTTTGAAGAACTGAACCTCAATTTCAGGTGTTCTTCCTTTGAGCTACGGATACTCCTGCAAAAGCGCATGAGAGCATCAGAGCCTGGCTGGATCAGGCTGGATCTGGTCTGGCTTCCAGTACCACAAAGTGGCCCAACAGATGCCCTCCAGGCAAGAGACCCACATCCTGGTGCCCTCTCTTGTGCCCAGGCGTTGGAGGGAACCTCCTTCCAGAACCAGGAGGTGGCTGGTAACCCATGACGGGCTTTCCTCAATTGGCTCAGTCTAGGCTGGACACCATCACCACATCCGACAGCAGGCAGTTCCACAGATTAATTACCACCTGAGAAAAGAAGTACGTTCTTGTGTCGGTTCTGGAGACAAAACCGCCTGCGCAGCATATTGAAATGTTTCAGATGCCAAGTCCCAGGAGCCTTCTTGGTTTTTTTCTTGGCTGCCCAAGCATGGGGGATGGACCCCAATGTTGGGGGCTGCTGAGCCCTGGGGGTGGGAGTCTTTGGCCCCTGGAACAATGTCAAGCTCTGGGAACCTCTTGGCTCACAAACTCCACTGGAAAGGCTCTAAACGTCTCATTGGCCACATGCTAGGACTCTGGACCCAAGTGGTGGCGTCTGAACTGGAGATGTGACTCAGGATCAGTGACTTAAACTGGGATTATCCTGGATTTGAACAAGGAAAATATGTCCCGTCAGGCTGAGCCTATCCGCCTGGGCCACGGGGGCTGCCACTCGCCACCCGTCCCCATTGCCGCTGAGGTCACACCAGGGTGACCAGATGCCTGAACCTTAAAAGGAGGACAAGGTCTTGGATTCCTCTCAGCCTGGCCTTTCCAGCGGACAGTGGCATGTTTGCCTACTCACGAGTAAAGCCATGCTATTGGGTACTTTCACTTTCTCATAGAGCTCAACACATATTTTTTATTTTTAGTTTTTTGGCCATAACTTTTGATAGGAAGGAGATATTTCAAAACCGATTTTTGCATTGGATTCTGCTCTTCAATACAAATCCAACGACATATGACATGATGGGGTCCTGCACACCATTGCAAAGTTCCAAAATGGAGGACAATGAAGCCCTTTTGGAGGACACCCAGGAGAAATCTGGAAAAATCTGGTCATATAGTCACCTTGGGCAGGATGGACTGCAGCCGGCCTCAGTGCTGCTTGCAGACTTCCAGGGTCTTGCTTGGATGAGGGCCTGCACACTCCCCCAGGGCTGTCCAGAGAAGCTGGTGGAAGCAAGGGGGTGACCGCCTGCCAGCAAGAGAGGTTTCCCAGGTCCCAGGGGTGGGAATGCCATGGGCAATGGGAGGGCAGAGGTTGGAGGGGATGGAAGGGGTGGAGTAGGGGGATCCACAGAGTGTCCCAGTTTTGTGGAAGGGAATTATGACAGCATGACTTGAACACATCCCCGGAAATCAGCACTTTTCTCCGACACAGAAACCCATTGGCTGTAAATGGGCTGACTCATGATTCTCCAGTTAGGAGAGCCCAGTGATAACGGAGGCCAGATCAATGGTTTCCAGTGCCTGTGTTTGGCCCAGGACTGGTGTGAGACGTGCCTGCCCTTGCTGGGACTTCCAGTATGGGGGAAATGCCTGAATTGTCGCTTGCTGTTGGCAAGATGAACAGGACTGTGGAGGAAGACGGAGGGGAAAAGGTGCGGAGGGAGACATGAAATGCCGCTGCAAATACACGAAGAACGGCTTTTCATCCGCATGTTATTTTGTTATGAATTTCTCCAGGGAATAGGTAGTAAAAAACAAATAATCCAACCTTTAAAAGCCTCTAAGATAGTATAACTGACAGTAAACTTCTAGGAAGTCAACCATTTTAACTTAAAAAAATGGAAATCCATGTCTAGAAAGTATTCATGCGCTTCAAGAATAGCCTCCATAGAGGTAAACTGAATAAAGGGAACTCATGAGAACAACAAGAAAGGCTAAAATCCTAAAGACACTTTCCTGGGAGTAAGAGCCATTGAAAAAATGGGGCTTACTTTTGAGTAGATATGGTTAGGATTGTGCTCAAAGAGAAATAGTTTCTGCTACTTTTTAAAAACAGAGTCTTCCCTGGGAAAGGTTGCCCCAAATCGAAACATCGGGAATAAACCTCACTGCGGTCCTGCCAGCCGTTCTTTGTTTGCTGAAGGCAGCTCAGGTGCTCAGAGACCCCATACGTGGATTGATCCGTGGCAAAGCCCCTCTTCCTCTCTGCGGTGTGCCCTGAGCTTGGGACCTCGGGCTGCAATCTGAAGCTCCAGTTAGGCCGGCCTAAGCCCTGGCAGAAGTCCTACTTTGAGCTGGGGTTGTCAGCAAAGTGCCATGAGGGTGATAGGCAAGTGGCCAGGCTTATGCCAACCTTCCCAGCCCACCTTGGGAAGACATGCCAAGGCATTAGTTGGTTAGGAGTGTGCCCTTTGTGGTTTCCTAGAAATGTCTCCGGTGTCGTGCGGGGAGATGTGCTGTGGGTGCGGAGGAAAAGGCAGAAGAACACAGCAGGGTCCTTCCAAAAGCGCCACTGCTGCCGCCGCCACGGGAAGTGTGCAAGCACTCAACCCATGCGCTCTGCACTTAGGTTGCAAGTGCTTGTGCACCTCCGTCAGCAACAGCAGAGGTGCTCGATGCACTCACAGTATATGTGCTCTGCATGTGGGTTGTGCACCCTTCAGGCAGTGGCACTGGCAGGGGTGCTTAGCAAAGGTCTCTGATGGGGCACTCCTGCTTCACCTGCCACCCCCATGCCTGACCTTGGAAAAGATAGATAGATTGATAGGTTGATTGATTGATTGATTGGCCAAGTATGATCTCCATACCCGGAATTTGGCTTCGGCAACGGCTGCATACATACAACACCAACAGAGAGGTTTGCTTTGATGATGAGTTCAGTTTTTATATCAGGTCCAAACCCTGCTCTTCCCCACGCCTGATCTCAGCCCTTCCTCTTCCTCCCTCTCCATCCCTCCCTCCATCATGGCTGGCCGCCAGCCACCGCGATCCCTGCTGGTCAGAATTGCCGAGCCCTTGGAGAGTCTTTCTGGCTGGAAAAGCCTCGCTGGGGACCGTCGCGCAGGCCAAAAACTGTCGGGAGATCCTGGTGCAACGGCGCAGTCGGAGCCAAGCGGCCTGCGTGCAATTAATACAAACCTTGCGGCGGGAACAGGAGGCTGGCGACCTTTCAGGAGGCATTAAACATTTATTAAAACCATTAGAATTAGTGTCAGGTTGTATTGATTAAAGGAAAATAAAAGGGAGGGCTGCACAGCTGGTGCAGAGACGCTGCAGTCAGAAAGAGGCACAGGCACTGGGGAGGAAGGTGGCACTGCCTGCTTCTCCCGCTGAAGGTTCTGGGTTCAAGTCCTGCCGGCGGCTTCAAGTAGGGCTGAGACGTGGCGGGGGGAGCTGCTGAGTAATGCTGATGGACCCACACCCTGCAGCAACGTACAGAGCAGCATTTCTAAATGAATCGGGGTGAAGTGAGCATAGCAGCTCCGTTCCAGAATTGCGCCAGGATTCTGACATGCGCTCGGTTCGCCGGGAGAATTAGGAGGTTGGCATTGAGCTGATTCTGTCAGTCTGCCTTTCCTGGCTTCAAAAGAGCATCAAGTTACAAAAACAAAAACCTCTGAAGAGTAATGAAGCCATTTCACCATTTCTCATTTGGGCAAATGCACAAGCATCAGACTCACGGTCACTGCCGGTGGTGCCACCCCCGCCCCGGTGGTGCCGGTGGTTTGCACCACCCCGTGCGGGAAGCCCCCATGATGGATCTCCTGCCTGCAGTCGGGGAAGGGGGAGCAGTGGGTGCAGAGAGGCTCCATCATCCTGCCCCTGCTGGGTTTTCACTGTAGCTATTAACAGAAATATTTAAATCTGGTTTGTTTCCTTGCCTTCCTCCTGAAATTCTCCATTGAATCACATATAACATGATGGTATTCTTTGAAAATGCCAATTGAGGCCAATGGAGGTGTCACTCCATGTGCACACCTCCCAGTATGGCTCATACCCCCACACCTCCCAGCGACGTCACTGGTCACTGCTTCAAGCATCGGACCGTTCAGGGGCTGAAATGCCTGCCTGCCTTGTGGTTTGCATGGAAATCCGTGCAGGTGGGGCTCCTTGTCCTGCTTGGTGGCCACCATTGTGTCTCCCCCCCCCCCCTTGGCTTGTCCCAGAATAACTCCCTGTAATTATATTGTGTGTGAATTGTCGGGAGGGGGGCACAAAGATGGAGGTGGGCCGGGGAATGTCATTGGCATCCGGGTGCTCCTTTTGGAACTCGTTCCCACCCGACATCCATGCCTGTCTTGGCTCCCCGCCTTGGACCCACCAGCCTAGAACTGTCTCCGATCTGATGTCCTTCATGTTATCATCTCCCTTCCAGCTCAGAGAGACTCTCAAGGTGGCGGGTCTAAGAATGACCCGCAAATGTTATCCAAGAGTGGGATGTGGATGTTGATGTGAGTTGCTTCCTTCTGGGGTTCAGTTCTGGGGTCCTGCTTTGCGGTGTTGCTGCTGCGCATGTAAAGCCAGGTTTCCAGCATGACTGTCGTCATCGTCCCCCCTCCGGCAACCTCCGCCTCGCTGCTACGGGTGGCCTGAGGAACACCAGCAGTTGCGTCCCAGGACTAGGAAATATATTCTGTATTTCCTCAAATCTCATGCGCCACTGAATCAAATGGTGGTGGTGTTGGTTGATGATGATGATGATGATGATGGGACCAACTTTCCCGGCAACTGTAATGCGCAGCTGCAAAGTACGTGTATACCGTATTTCCCGGCTTATTACACGCATCGGACCATGAGACGCACCAAAGTTTAGAGGAGCAAAACAAGAAAAAAAGTATTCTGAACCAAATGGTGCACTAATATATTTCATAAAATATAGCAGAATAATATTTCAAGCATGTAAAGTCAACAGTGGTATTAAGAACCACTATCACTGTCATTAACAAATATGGAAAGACTTTAAGCTTCAAGCATCTTCTAATTTTCTGGTAACCCAAAAAAACTCATCATCTCTAGTGTCAGTGATTTGTGACTTTTGCACAAATCTCATTGCAAATGGTCCAGGAAGGCAGGTAAGTTGGGGAGGGGGTTGGGGGGTAGGCAGGGAAAGGTGAGGGGATCTAGATAGATGGGGAAGAGTGAGGGAGGCACAGGCATGGAGCAGGAGGGACCAGGTCTTGTGCATGTCTACTTTGGAGCAAGTCTCCAGGCCAGGGAAGGCTGTTTAGGATTGCAACTGACCAGATACCAAACCCAAAATTCCTGAACCCCAAAGCCAAAATTCCTACCCACTTTAAAAAATTGCCAAAAAATGTATTTTTTGTTTTTATATTTTTGATTTTCACCTTTTTGACCATAACTTTTGATAGATTGTTGCATTTGACTGAATGCAATCAAAACAGATTGTTGCATTGGATTCTGCTCTTCAATACGAATCCAACGACATATGACATGATGGGTTGCTGTGCTCCAGGATTGGCCCTATTACTCTATGAGACGCATAGACATTCCCCCCCCTCCCTTGGAGGAGAAAAAAGTGCGTCTTATAAACCGGGAAATACGGTATATTGCTTTTGAAAAGAGCCAACTGAAGAGGTTTCTCACTGGCCGGAAAGAAATCCTCCTTGGCACATGGACCTTTCAGGTGACAGCACATCATTCAATGCTCAGGGCCCTCAGTTCACCACATGCACCATTTTGGGCTGCAGTCCTCACCCAGGGGAGATGGGACCCGGGCATGGCTTCTTCCTTGAAGTTGGCCCAGCTTTTGCTGTGGCGCAGGTTCTTGTGCCATCGAGGCACCGGATGGGTTTCCAGAGTTGACGGAATTGGTTCTGTTGCCTGAAGGTTGCCTTTGGAAGCTGTGGGGGAAATGGGGAAAACATGCTCGGCCCCAGGCAAACTCCAGGAGGATCCCTCTGAATTTCTGAGAATGAAACTCCTGCTTGTATTGGTGTTGGATGTGGCAATTGGTGTGCAACAAGGATGCACTGTGGAAAAAACCCATCTGTGGGAATTGTACCTTGCACATGGAGCACCGTGGGCATTTCTGGAAGGGGGCCACAGAGCTCAGCTGAGCAGGCGCTTGGATGCTGGTGGAGCAGCCCCTCGTCCTCTCTGTGGCCAGTTGGCACCAGCGCCAGGGACCCCGCACAACTTGGCCTTTTGTCTCCCACCTCCAGAATGCCAAGGGGGAGCCTGTCTTGAAGAAAGCCTGCTCCCCCACTGAAAGGGACTCTCCCTTTGGGTTTCTTCTTCAAGGTGGAGGGCTTTGCCCACCACCACCTCTCTTCCAGATGGTTTGGGCCTCTTGCCGGGTCCCTTCCAGCTTCCAGGGGACTCTGCCTGCTCGGGGGGCTCTGTTTTGGAGGGCAACTGCCTGCAGTCAGAAGTGGTCCCAATTCCTCCACCAGCTGAGGAAGGGAAGGTGTGTGTGTGTGTGTGTGTGTGTGTGTGTGTGTGAGAGAGAGAGAGAGAGAGAGAGAGAGAGAGACCCCCAGGAATGAGCAGGTGTTCCAGGCAGGGAACTCAAGCATCTCTTTCAATATCGATTTTGCCGTTCCAAAGCAGCCTGGGGTTGGCCTGCTTTGGAGCTGTGCCGCGTCGTGTTGCGTTGTGTCATGTTGTGTCGTGTGTGTGTGTGAAGAGCTCTCGTCTTTGCTCTCCTTTTGGTGCAGCTCCGGAGGCTCCTTCATTGCAGCTCTTGTCAGCCGGGAAAGAAACTGGTAGCAGATGCAGCACGCGCAGCGTGAGCTGGGATCCCCTGCCTGCCTGCCTGCCTGTCACCCGCCTGCAGCGCAGGGGGAGAAGGAAAAACATTCACCCTTTGGGGCAGGAAGCTCTGGGTCTGGAGCACTTTGATGGCAGCCCCGTGCAAAGAGTTTGGGCCCCAGGGCAGCAGTCTGGACGGGGCCGAGGTGATGGAAGGCCACTCTCCTCCTGAAATGGAGGAGCATCTGGGGAGGTGGAGGCCTCTCCTTCACTGGGGATCTTCTAGCAGCTGTTGGAGATACTAGTCGAGGAGGGTTTCCTGCTCTCCAGGCAGGGCTTTGGACTAGATGACCTTGTAGGACCCTCCAAGTCTGTGATTCAGTGATTGGCAGAAATTACTCTCTGCAATAGGCTGTCAAGCTGCCTGATCAGGGACTCCGACCTCTTTCTTAGGGATGGTGGGCCCTCCGAGGAGCTGAAATCCCCCCCGTCTGCATCTGCTCTCCCTCTCCCGGAGGCCAGACAGGCAAACAAGTGGAGGTGCCTTTGCCCCCTTCCGTTTTCTGACCCAGCCTGAGCCGTGCGGCCCCCTCTCTTCAACTGAATGGCACCTGGCATTTTGAGGCTGCCTGCTTCTATCTACACGTACGTCCATCATAGTTTGCAGCTTGTGATGGTCCTTTGGAACTGGTCCCATCTCTTCTGGAAGGCATTGAGGTTAGATGCCATCACCACATCCTGTGGCAAGGAGTTCCACAGACTAATTATAATATTGTGATCCTTTTCTGACTTGTTCCTAGAAAGTCAGACCAGAGCATCCGGTGGGTGGCAGACAACCGGCAGGGGGGCTGCAGAACTGTCATGCCATGCAAACCTTTCAGGTGGCCTCATGGTTGGCTGCCCTGCCTCTAAACTGCCCGAGATTTAATCATAATAAAATAAAGGTATCCTCCTTTTTTCAACAAAACCAAGGAAGTTAATGATAAAGACACTGCTTGAGAAAAGCCCCAACATGTCCAGTACCAGAGGCAGTTGAATCGTAGGTAGCCAAGGAGGATGAACCCAAAAGAACAAGTGGTAGTCATGGGTCCTCAAAGGATGGGTGGATGAAGCAGGGCCTCCACGGTAGAGGCCAAGCTTTGCTTGCAGAAGGTCCCTGGTGGTGGTGGTGTAGCTAGAGGGGGTGGAGCAGTCCATCTCGGAGGGAGCCTCAGTCTTTCGGAGCCATTCCAGGTAGTCTGTGGACTACTGAGGGAGGTAGTGGGATTGCCAAGGGAGGTGGTGGACTCTCCCTCACTGGGGAACTTCAAGCAGAGGCTCCACCAGCACCTGTTGGGGATGCTGTAGGAGGATTTCCTGCTACAGGCAGGGGGTTGGACTAGATGACCTTCTGGGTCCCTTCCAACTCTAGGATTCTAGGATTCTATAGTCCCAACTGACTGGAATGGCTCCGAAGGGATGAGACTCCCTCCAAGACTGACTGCTGTACCCCCTCTAGCTATGCCATTGCCTGGTGGCATCTCCAGGTAGGGATGGGAACAATTCTGAACCAAATGGACCAACAGGCTGGTGTTAGAAAGAGTCTTCCTGTATATGCCAGTTCTAGGTAGGCTTGAACAGTATTCCTCAACCAGTGGTACTCAAGTTGGAGTCTGGTGGTACTCACAGGGCATCAGATACCTTACATCTGGCAGGGAGACCACGAACATGGCACAACAAACAGCGGAAGGAGAATTGGCTTGGTGGGCAACACACCAAAGCAAGTACCTCTCTGAGCCTCTTCTTGGTCTTTGTAGCATCACTGCTGGCTTCCCAACTCAGGCACAACCAGCATTGATGTCATCAACTGTTACTTCCAGTGGTACTTTGAACTGATGGACCATGTGAAGTGGGAGAGTGGAGGACGCAGGTTGAGAAACGCCGGACTAGAAAAATAGAATTGCCCTCCCTGCTCCTAGCCACCCCCAAATCCCATGTGGAACAGCAGAGTGTATGTCACATAGTGCCTTATCGCTCATGCGTGTGCTCGGACCTGCATGCGTGCTAGAGACAAGATGCACCTCCTCGTCACGCAAAGGTTTGACTTGTAGTAACTCTCTGGGGAAGGACCCTGAAGTCTGACTTTCTTGTGACTTGTAGGAATAGGGTTTGAACAAGGCATCCCTCCAGGGAAGGGCCAAAGGGAGGCAGGGAGAGACGCCAACTAATACGAGTCAACTGGAACAGCCGGGCATACAAATATTGGCACTTAAGTGGCACTCTTAATGGCAGTACATATATCCTCTCATCCTCCCCGTTAACCCCAGTTGCAGTTTTCTTTGCTGCTTCTGCGAGGTTTAGAGTCATTCCTTTTTCATTTTCCTTCTTCCTCCGCCCCAAAGGCAGGTTTTGTTTGCAGGATTAGAAGCAAATAAATATTTATGCGATATGCAAATACCGCCTGATAAGATACGAATGTGCCGCTGAGAATTGGGCGCTGCTCGGCGTTTGGGGACGAGATTAGGCTGCATCTGCTGGTGTCCCAAATTCCTTTTCCTTTTAAAAAATATGGCACGATGGGAGGGTTTTTAAATGTTTTTTAATGTCATAAGGAGAATGCAGGAAAGCAAATGAAATGACAGTAATTCGGGGCATGTTTTAAGGTGCACCAGATATTCATATTCCATAAGCTCCGTCGTTACCTGTCCACGGAACGGACTCCGGCTTCTCCTGAACAAACCTTGTCCCTTTCCAATTGCAGCCCCTCATTTTGCCTTTCTCAGTCGGAGTGCCTGTTTTGAGGGCGCTTGAGTTCTGTCCTCTGACTAGACTGTTTCCAGAAGTGAAACCTTAAGGGAGGCAGGGAAGGAGCCTGCCTCTTGCGCTTGGACACCTGTCCAGGTCAGCATCCTTGAGCAACCATCTCCAGCGTTGTTCTTGGGACGGCTTCTACGGCACTGACTTCTGTGGTTTTTTCTCGGGACTTTCCTTCTTGTGATGCTGTTCAGTCTTCTGGGAGACTCTTCCGGGCTCTGCGGCTCAACTTTCTGGATCGACTTTTCTGTCCACTGCCGGCTCCGCAGGATGGACAGTTGGTTGCTGCAGACAGTTGTCCCAGGAACAGACCCACAAACCCAGAAGAGCTTTTCAGCTCCATCCTTCCACACCACCCCTGTGCACCCAAAAGCTTGCCCAAGAGTCCTGCACCCACTCCGGGGAAGGGCGGAGGAGAACCTTGGCTTCTCATATCCACAGCATTGCCATAAGCCCTCCATGAACCTTGGATAGATAGGAGATCAGAGATGCTAGACAAACCTGTCCATCCTTCTTTCTTTCCCTGGGAAAAGACTGGGAAGGGGGAGAGAGAGGAAGCGGTTGTGTGGCGGAGAGCGAGTCCTCTGGAGAGTGTGAAGGGCAGAGGCTGGCACTAGACTGGGGAAGGGGACAGTGTTTGGCACAGTGCCTGAAGATATTTTGGGCTGGCCCTGGAAATAGGAGTCCTTAAGGTAAGGAACAGCCGTCTGATCCACATGAAAACTGCTTCTGGTAGACCTTGGGGGCCCCACGGCAGATTCTGATGGTGCAAACCTGCTTACATCAGGGGCATAGCCAGAGGGGGGGCAAAGCACCAGGTTTTGTGGGGAGCTTCACTGCAGCGTGCAAGTGGCCCCTCTCCTTCACCACTGGGCGTTTGCTTCGGTTTTGCTCCCTCCCACCATCAGAATGGATGCAAAGGGGAGAGAAGGAGCTGCATGTGTGATGCAGGGAGGTTGCTTGGCACTCCCACCTCGCTATGCCACTGATGTCGGATTCCAGGCAGGGGGAGCAGAATGGAGGTGGACATCTCTTGCATGTGTGGGGAGGCTCCTTGCAGAACTAAGGGCTTTGCACCCCCTCTAGCTACACCAGTGGCTTGTCCACCCGGCAGTTCTTCCCATACCTGCCCCTTCTTTGGTGTGTTGGGGTGAGACACCAAGGTGGCAGTGCAGCATACACTGCAGTGCCACTTCCACAGACTCCATTGGCATGGAGCCCCAACGTTTGACCCCCCAGCTGTCCTGGGATGGCCGTTGGGTTTGGAGGATGGTCATTTTTGGATTGAACTCGGTGCTGTTGGTGTGCCATGGTTTGGTCTCCAAACTTCCCATCGAGCGTTCCCACTCCAGGTACTTCCACCAAACGGTTTCTCTTTCCAGTTTGGAAAGGTGTGCACAGGTGTTGGGGATCCGACTGCCCATCAGGAAGGGATGGAGATAGTGGGGGGGGGGGGTGAGGATTGAGCTCTGGGTGGGCACCTTTGGGGGCAAATGCTTCCTGCTTGGCCATGCCTCCTCCCCCTTTGATGGGAAAATGGCGGGAGCTCCTTTCTGGCCGCTTGTCTTGTGGCGCGGCGCAGAATCCAGATTTCCTCCTCGGTGTTGGGAAGATTAAAGCCCAGCTTGCATTGTTCAAATACCACGAGATTAGTTGCCATGCCTACGGGTGCCAGTTGCCATAGGCACCCTGGGCCTGGAATTAAGATTGAGGATTTTTTAACCCCGTCACGCAAAGGGGAGCCGCGCCGCCTGCGCCGCCTGCCCGCTGCTGTGCCCGCTGCTGTGCCCGCTGCTGTGCTGGCAGCTTTGGAAAAGCAGAGAGTGAAATCACAAGTTGCACCTGACATGGGAAACGGTCTCTTCTGGCTCGGGGCTCTTCTTTCTTTCTTTCTTTCTTTCTTTCTTTCTTTCTTTCTTTCTTTCTTTCTTTCTTTCTTTCTTTCTTTCTTTCTCTCTTTCTCTCTTTCTCTCTTTCTTTCTTTCTCTCTTTCTTTCTTTCTCTCTCTCTCTCTCTCTCTCTCTCTCTCTCCCCCTCCCTCCCTCCCTCCCTCCCAGGAATTTTGGCAAGGCGTCTGCTCGGTGGTGAGGTTGGCAAAGCAAACCTCTCCAGACCTTCTTCTGGTCACGGTGGCGAGAGGACCGTCCAGAAGTTCAGAGCTGGAACAGCCTCCTCCCCTCCCAGCTCGGTCTCTTGTCACTGCAGGTTTTTGGAAACCCCTCTTACGTCTGTCCTCGTTCCACCCCTTTGATTTTCCTTCCTGGCTTCAAGGAAAGGACGCTGCTTTTGCCTGGCAAGTTGCTTGTTTGCTGCCAGGTTGAGGAGGTGGCCATAAATAGATAAGGGATCAGCCAAAGGGCACTTCGTTTTCCTTGGCCTCGGTGGGCCTTCCTTCCCAGATTACACTCTTCTCCGGCAAGGGCTGTCCCGGCTCTCTTGCTTTGGTTCTGCTCGGCTCTTGGACCGGCCCTGAAAAGCAGGGCCTCCATTCACAAACAAGTACAGTCGTACCTTGCTTAACAAGCGTTTCACATAACAAGCAAAAAGTTCCCAAGAAATCTTGCTTCACATAACAAGTTCCGCTTCACTTAACAAGCAAGTGAGCTATGAGCATGCATGCTATGCAGCCCTGACGCTCTGCACGGAGGCTCTTTAAACGGGCTGCCGGCCAGCGCTGCGGCCAGAGGTGCTAGAGGCCCACCTTGAACCTCCAGCAGCAGCCCAGGTAAGCCTCCCAAGAATGTGTCTTTGAGTGAGGCCTCCTAACTATGTCTACTCAGAAGTAAGCACATTGTGTTAAATGGTGCTTAGTCCCAGGAAAGTGTCTTTGATCGCAGCCTCCTAACCATGTCTACCCAGAAGTCAGCCTCATTGTGTTCAATGGGGCTTACTCCCAGGAAAGTGTCTTTAGGATTGCAGCCTCAGTTTTGAACTCAATTCCAGTGTTTTGAATTCAATTCCAGTGTTTTTACATCCAGTTAATATTTTTATACAAATATTTTGGGGGTTCTGGAACCAGTCATCTGAGTTTCCATTATTTCCCTTGGAAAAATCTGCTTCACTGAAGGAGCAGGCCTCTGGAACGAATTCAGCTCTTTATGTGAGGTACCACTGTATTCTGGGTCTGGGTCCTTTCAGAACCCATTTATAAGAAGTCCTATAAGAATGTGCTTGTCTTTTAAGAAGTCCCTTTGAATTCCTGCTCCGGGTTTCTCCGCCGCTGGGACTCGGGAATACCGTCACTGCCCACACTTCAGAGATGAAAATGGATACCTGCTTGTAAAGTTCTCCGTTCTGCTCCCGACCATCACAGCCTTGTCTGCTTCTGTTCCGTGTTGCCAAAGGCTTCATTTTACTGCTCTGGTTCCCAACCTTTAGGAGGTTCCCAACCACTGAGCCAAAGATGGGACTCATTGTGGACCACTTGCAACCCCAGCCCCTCTGCACACAGAAACAGAAATACATTTATCATAATGGAGATTTATTGGACATATTATTATTCTTTAGATTTGGGTGTTGTTGGCCAGAATGTGGTGGGTGGCACAAGCAGTTAAGATGCTGTGCCTGTTAACCAGCAGGCCAGGGTTCGAGACCCGGGTCAGCCCCACAAGACAGGGTGAGCTCCTGTCCTTCGCCCAGCTCTGCCACACCAGCTGGATCCAATCGCATCGGCTCTGCCTTTCCATTGGACTCATTCAGTGGGGTGGAGAGGGGGGATCTGCTGCTTGGGTAACAGCCTCTCCTCCATATCAATCCAACCCAGGCGTTTGTGCTTCGCATTCAGCGTCAAGCACGATACCAGTCTTTCAAGACTGACGGATGCCAAGTTTTCCTGCATCTTGGACAACTTGCTCCTTGAAATGCAGACATTCATTATTGGGGGCTTTGGAAGGAACATTTGATTGGCAAGGAATTTAACAGCCTCTCCGGGGAAAGGAGAAAGCAATCTTGGTGATTAGCAAGGTGTGGGGGCGAGGAAGAGGAGGAGGGAGACGCAGCGGTGGCGGAATCAAGGCAGGCTCAGGGCAGGCTCGGTTCACTCAGGCGCCCGGCTAATTTTAGAGTTCTGAAAGGGTTTGGTTTGGTGACATGTAACTGGACTCCTTGCTTTGCCAGTTAGCGGACAGTTTGTTGTGATTTGTATGGAATGGTGTCGATGGTGACAACCTGACAGTTGCCTTCTGCTTCGGAGAAGGAGGTGGATCTGGAGGCTGCCCAGTATTGTACTTTGGTGGTCCATGAACTGTCAGATCATCATGATGAAAAATACTGGGCCGACATCTACGCACAATGTGGGTGTCAAGGTGGCATGGAGTGGCATTATTTCAAATCCTGGGGGACCCAGGTATATGGTTCATCCATATACAGTGGTACCTCGCTTAACAAGTGTTTCACATAATAAGCAAAAATTCCCAAGAAACCTTGCTTAACATAACAAGTTCCGCTTCACTTAACAAGCAAGCGCGCTATGCACAAACGTTCTATGCAGCCCTGGCGCTCTGTGCAGAGGCCTTTTGAAAGGGCTGCCAGCCAGCACTGCTGCCTCTTACTGCCCCCAACTTGCCAGAGACAGCTGCCCCTAACTGCCCCCAAGTGCCCCCACTGACCACTTTGAACCTCCAGCAGCAGCCCAGGTCAGCCTCCCAGGAAAGTGTCTTTGATTGCAGCCTCCTGACCATGTCTACTCAGAAGTAAGCCCCATTGTGTTAAATGGGACTTACTCCCAGGAAAGTGTCTTTAGGATTGCAGCCTAAGTAGACTTCATAGGATTCAATTCATAGGAATTCAATTCCAGTGTTTTGTCATCATTTTTACATCTAGTTCATATTTTTATATGAATATTTTTTGGGTTGTGGAACCAATCGTCTGAGTTTCCACTATTTCCTATGGGAAAATCCGCTTCACTTAAAGAGCGTTTCACTTAAAGAGCAGGACTCTGGAATGAATTCAGCTCTTTATGTGAGGCATCACTGTATTTTTAGCCCCCAGCTTTGATTCCAGTTTGGGCACTCACTTTTTAAAAGTGGCTTATTTAATCAGTTTATTCTTTGAACCGGTTTGGATCTGTTTCATGAATGCTTTTGCTTCCCGTTGAGCTCTTCAAAATGAATCAAGGTTTCGTTCTCGCAACCGGAAAATGGGACTGTTGATCCCATTGAAAGCTGAGTCAGCAAAAGACTTCCTGAAACCTATTAACACTAGTTAGGGTTCCGGGTTCTGGATCCCATTAGGATTCAGGGCAGCCAAGAGAGCTGAGATTTGAATTCAGCCCTGAGTCACTGGGGAAAACCAGACCCGCACCTGTTTTCCAGGGCTGGTGCAGCTGTGCCAGCGGGGTGTGCGCTGCATCTTCTCACTGGGTCCTTCTCAAAGTCTAGGAACACGGGTTCCCTTCCCACCACAGCATTGTGGCCACACCACAGTTGGATAGAAGTGGCCGGTCTTGGGCATTGAAAGCATCCCGTCCCAGATCCTGGGAAGCTTCCTTGCCTCAAAAGATGCTCCCGGCAGCAGTTCCAGTGACCCTCCGCAGGGGACGGCTGAGTCCAGCGCTGCGGGTTCTGGATTCTTGGTCCCCAAACAGTTCCCCAAACATGTGTGCATAATAGAGGTGTGCACAATAGAGACCCCTGTGTGTTTTCTTGCACTGGTTTTTTCTCTCTGGGGGAAAACTGGAATATGAAGCAGCTTTTAGCGGAGAGACAGGAGATCTCTGGAGCAAGTTTATTTTCCTCTCCTTTAATCACAGTTATAGTTGCTGCTGTTTTTATTGTCTGTTTTGGCATGTCAGCCACTGCGCATCAATGCGCATCTCATCTATGGCTTTTGGGTCCCACCTCGACATGCGCACCCGCGAGCTTTCTTGATATGGCTCATGGACGTGGTCACCAATTGGCGCCACCCAATTATGCACACCTCTATTATGCACCCAGAAAAACACTGTCGTGTGCTGGGATAGGATTGCACGTCCATCCACCCCACACACACCCCAGAACAAGGAAGTTCCACAATTGGACTTCTTATAAATACACGGTGTTTGTGTAATTTCCCCCTCCTCCAAAAACACCATGTGCAACGGACCCTCGTTAATCCCGGGCTCAGCATCCACTGATTTCAGTATTGGCAAATGCCAGGCCGTGGCTGATTGGCCTCACATGTGACCAGATGTGCCTTCGTCTTACGCCCAGGAGGTCCTCTGCAAGACCCCTGTGGATGGAATGATCCCTGTAGTTGGTATCTGGGGAGTCCTGGAACGGATCCCACACAGATGCCCAGCACTCAGTTGTATTTATTTTTTTTTCCAAAATAACAGAAATATGTAATCCCACAAAGAACCTTGTGGAGGAAGGATCTGGATCAGGGCCACTGCGTGTGGCAGATTTAACCCTTTATCCCTCCACCATCTCCCTGTCTTCAGTGCAAAACGTGCTCTGAACTGTAGAAAGGGATACGTAAGCATGTTTTTTGGTCTCTGGCTCACAGCGGCTGTTTGGAGGAGGCTACCGAAAAGCCCACCCAACTCTTTTTGTGCCACGTGTGGACTGTCTTTGGCTGACAGTAAGACTTGGGGTGATGGGAGCCCCCTGAGAACCCTCCCAACCTGCCACTTGTGTGGCTGCTTCTCGGTCCTCTCGAGTGGCCGGCCTGAGCAGTGGGCCAGGAGTGGGCTCTGCTGGGCGCTGGGTCTCGGGGAGGATCCCACGTGCTGGCCGTGGGTCTATGACAGCATCCAGAAAAGCCGCTGATAGCAGTTAAGCATCTTCCACATAAGGTGGGGACCCTTTTGGGAAGCAATTCATGACCTGAGATTTGGGGTGCTGTCAACATGTCCCTGCAGTTTTGGAAAGTCATGCTGTGCCCACAGAAATGCCCCCCTCCGCTCTCCTCATTCCCCTCCTTCTCTCCTGGCATCACCAAACCACTGTTTGCTCAGGTGGTCAGGAAAACCACAACTCGAAACCCACGTCTGACTGACGGCTGAAAACGGGCTGCTTGTTGTTCTCTTTTTCCATTTGCTGCCTGGGGTTTCCCTTCTCCGCAGATGACTCCAGTTTTGCTCGACGGTTGTTTGTGGTCATGACTGGGCAAATTCCACTGGAGGAAATATTTTTTAATCAGGCCTGGAAGGTTTTGGCACCAAGTGCCAGGGCCATTTGGGATGGAAGGTGGCCAGAATATATGTATTCCACATGTATATTCACTCTCTGGGCATTAAAACTTCTTGACCCAGGGTGGAGTTAACCTGCGGAACTCCTTGCTACAAGGAGTCTGGTCGAGACAACCTGAAAAAGCTCCTATTTGGGTGTGGGGAGGAAAGGGCAGAGATAGGAAGTCTAGCCCAGAATGGTCTACAGGAACTGGTGGCAGCAGACATGCCCAGTCCGACCTGTTAATATCAGGATTGATTTTAGGACGTAAGGCTCCTGTATGGAGCTTCTGTCCCATCTCCAAGGCAGTAGATATGGATAGTATCTATTATGTAACGGCTCCTCATATTTTGTCATGTGAGGTCAACTGAGTTAGGGGATGCTGGATGGGAGCAACAGTGACGTGTTCTTTGCTCCCTGCGCTGATGAGCTGCAGTACCATCTCTGGCCATTATATGGTCGGTGCTGCTGAGCTCAGTGCATTAACTCCCTCTGCTTCTGTCTGCTGTGGTGGTGCAAGGAGCGCAGAGCATGTGGCCAGAGATTCATGCTGGGTGCCTGATGCTCACCCAGCACACTCCTAGGCTAGGAGGGCATTTGAACCCAGGCCTACTGAGCCCTCTTCTGGGGCCATCTCCTCCAAGTGTGGTATAAAGTTGTTCAAAACTCCAAGCTGCCTATGCATGAACCCCTTCCCCACAGCTGGAGGTCTGCCCACAGGTCCCCAAGTTCAGTGGGATCGCATCCGCAGGCAAGTGGCTGTGCTCCTGCGCTCGGTCTTGTTTGGCTTCCGCTGTGAACTGCTGGCCCCACCACGGTGTTCTCCCCCTTCCTCTCCGAGCCAAGGTGAAATCCTGGCCTGCTTGAAATCAATAGGAGCTTTGTTGCTGACTTTGGGGTTGGAGCGCTGTGTGTGTGTATGCGTGTGCGTGTGTGTGTGTGTGCGGAGATGGGGGTGGTGGGGAGAGATTAATCTTTAATTGCTTCTTGGCTGCACTTCAAACAGTCCTTTTTGTAATAAGATTTTCCATTGTGACCAGAGTTTGCTGGAGGATGTAGGTCAATTTTTCAGAAGTTGCGCTTCACCCCCTTTTTCCTGATTTAAAATAAAACTCCAGTTGAGCCCTTTGCTTTTAATATATAAGGTGAGTTAAAACCCCACGCGGAGCGGAGGAGTTTTCTCCACCTGATGGGTTCTCTCCCCCCCCCCCCATGGCTTGGGTTGCTCCATCTCTTTTAAGGGGCATGTGGGACCAATTATTTATTTCCTGCAGAAATGAATGTTAAGATGGCCCAGGAGCCGCTTTGAATTAGCCAGAAAAGATCGGGGATTTTTTTAGGGAGGAGGGAAATTCCCCGCACATAAAAGAAGCTTTTGGAGTCAGAAGACGGGGAAGTCGATAAACATTGATTCAGCTGGAAGAATCCAGTCCGTCCCTTTCAAAAAGGGGGAACAAAGAATGCAGAGTTAAGATGGGTCTTGATAAGGGAAGCAGCTGGACTAGATAGGTCTTTGGCCTGTGGAACTCCTTGCCACAGGACGGGCCACTGAGAGGTGCAGGAAGCTGGACTAGATGGGCCTTGGCCTGATCCAGCAAGGTTCACATTCAGCCCTAGGTGAAGATGCTGGCCTTCTGCTTGTCAAGCAGTGCTCAGGTCTCTTTCCCATGTTCAGTTCTCCTCGAAGAGGAATGGGACAAACCCTACAATCCAGAGTAACTTCGGGAGTACGCAAGAGACATTATGTGCACCTGTAGTTACTGCACCACCTAGTGAAAACCTATAAGAAATTCATATTGCAATCCAGAGTAAATTGTTCTTCCACCAGAGCAAGGACACCCCATAGTTACTCTGGATTGCACCCAAAATCTGTGCCATCAAAATCTGGGTAGTTTGAGGGATGCTAAGAAGACACGCGGTGCACCTCTTTGCAAAGCCACTCAGCCCCACTGAATTCAGGGGACCTGATCCCAGGTGAGGGTACACAAGACCTTGGTGGTATCAGGATGGGAGGTCTCCTGACTATGCCCAAGCAGACCCTTCCACTGACAAATAAAAAATGCCAACCAGCTGTCCTGGTTTCCCATGAGGGCTGGAAACTTTTATTTTCATTTTCAAAGCGAGGGATGACTCTCCAGAGATCCCCTATTACTTTTCATCAACTGCGTTCCAGGGAGTGATTGCAGACAAATAGGTTTTTCTTTAGAAAAAAGTCATACAGAACATATTTTTCCTTTGACCATCAAAGGCGCATGTCTTTGAAGACAACATTTATTATTTTAGATTTGAAAGTTGTGATCTCTTTTCCAACGAGGGAATATCTCCATATGATAGATCTTTTTCCCTGTTAGTGAAATGAAATTAAGTCTAAATTAAGGATACGTCATAACTCGGATCGCCCAATCCTATTTAATAGGGCTGGACAGGACAGGGATTCTGCTGGTGTGCCACCCCCCTTGCTGCCCCCCCCCCAGTCTCCCTGCCTGATCTCCAGGGTTGTATTGGAGACCCCCGGCTACTAGTGCTGGGGGACTTCACTGTTCCTGCTGAGATTGGCCATGGCTCAGGATCTGATGGCCGCCACGACAAAATGGGCCTTTCCCAAAAAGATGGTGGCCCCGACACACAAGGTGGGACACGTGTTGGACACGTGGCGGGAGACACATGTTGGACACGTGTTGGACACGTGGCACAAGGCAGAACACATGTTTCGAGCTGAGCAGGAAGATGGTGATGTGGAGATGGAGGAGGTGAAGGTCTCTCCGTTGTCATTGACAGATCACTTCTTCATAAGGGTTAGGCTGGTTGTGGCTTCCTCCCTCTGCAGATGTGGGGACCACTTTGTGTGGTCCATCCCCGGAGGGGGCTTTTCCAGCTGCCAAGGCCGGTTGGCACCCGAGGCCCTGGTTGACCAGTAGAGTGGGTATTGGCCAGGGCCCTGGATCTGATGACACTGAGCAGCTCCCGGGCTCACTGAGGAGCTGCGCATGATGATGGGCGTCTCAAGCAATGGTGGCAAAAGCAGTGAGATGCTTGAAAGCGGAGACTGAATCCAGACAAGCAGAGGTTTCTCCTGGTCAGGAAATCCACCGTGTGGTGCTGGAAACCCGTCCAGTTCTGAATGTGCTCTCCAGAAGCAGGTCCATAGCTTGGGGGTCCGTCTGGATTCGCAGCTGCTCCTGAATTCCCAGGTAGCTGTACCAACAGGCGCACAGTGTATCCCATGGCTCTGGAGGCCTCCACAGAGAAGGGGACACCTGTCGCCGTGGGGGTCAGGCCACACCATCCGCTGTGGAGACTCACCAGTGCTGGCAGCAATCCCTGGCCTTTGGTGCCCAGATCTACCCAGCCAGCCACTTGCCACTGGTGGCGACAGTCGGGCCAATCCAAATGGCACGTTGCATTTGCAGCAGCCGACCAGTCCAAAAGTCACATCGTCAGAAACTATAATAAAGAAATTGATTATCTTGCTGATTATTATTGATTACCTTGAATATTAGGGGTTTGACATTCAGTTCAATCCTTATTTGCCTTTTGTTCACTTCCACAAGATACATTCAAACTCCTCACAGACAAATGGGGGCTGAATTAGGTGGATTCTAGTGCCCAGAATTAGGGGGCTGAATTAGGTACTGGAGCTAATTAGGTGTTTTTTTTTGGGGGGGGGAGTACTGGAATAACTCAGTATGTAAGCAGCCCACACGTTGTCGGAACCATTCTGGGCACTGACGGCTGTGCGCAGAACCCCTTGGCACAGAACCTCCCACAGAACCCATTGGCATCTCCTGCACACTGTTGTGGCTGCCCCAAATGGCTGTGACAGGCAGACAGGCGGAAGGAGCGCTTCCAGGGTGCGTTGTGGCCCCTCCAGTAGTGACCATTTTACCCCCGTGTAGCTAATCTTCTGGCCTGTAGATGAGACTCTCTTATACCAAATCTCAAAAAGCGGAAAAATGAAAGTGTCCATCAGGAGACGATGGCCCTTTATTGAAAAGTTGGCCATGTGGATTTCTGGGGTCCTGAAAAAGGAGGGCATTGCAGATGAATGATGACTCTGTGTGTGTATTTGACTGCTTGGAAGTTTTCCTTGAGCAGGCAAGGAAGCTGTCCAAGTTGAGAGCTCTTGCAAGCGCCGTCTGCGGACCTTTCATTACAAGGATTTGCAAACCAGGGAACGGGAAAGGTTCCCGTCAGCTTGGAAATGGCAAAGATGCAAGTGGATCAGGTTAATAGGCCCAAGAGGGTTTTCGCTGCACCACAGGAGAAGGACGGGGTCGGGTCCCTCGGAAAACGGCAGTGCGAGAGCGCCTGCCACGGCACATGGATGGCTAAGGGGGAAATGCAGTTTGCTGCAGTTCCTTTGGATGGAATCGTGGCCGTCCTTCTCAGGATGTCGTTCTCTTTGGGAAGGTGAAGATGCTTCCTTGGAGATGGCAACCCAGGGAAAGGGCAGGTGAGAGACCGGAAGACCAGAGAGGGGACAGAGGAAAAAAGGGAAAGAGCACCCCCTTCATGTCCAAGATATTCTGCCTTTGTAATGATTCTTCAGCGCAGCTTCAAATTCCCATAGCGCAAGTTAAATGCTCCAGTCTGCCTCTTCTACTGTTGCTTCCTGCATCCACTCCTCTGAAGTAGCTGCTCCTGTACATGGAGGTTCCACTCCTCTGGATCAGAGCAAAGTCCACCACTTCTTTTCCAGCAGTGGCCAACCAGATACCTTCAGGAAATCCACAGCCCGACCGACAGTTGCTTCCCTGCAAACAATATTCCCAAGGGCAGAGAACCATCATGGCTAATAGAAGCCTAAAGTGGGTCCCGCACAATTTCAGGTGTGTCCTGCAGAGATATTGTTCTGAGTCTAAGAACATCTGAGGAGCCCAGATGGATCAGGCCAAAGGGGGCCCACTTCGTCCAGCTTCTTGCATCTCACGGGCCCACCTCGGGGAGCACCCAAGACAACAGGAGACCTGCATCCAGGTGCCCTCCCTGCATCTGGCACTCGGAGGTTGCCTGCAGCTTAAATAAGGTTAATTTATGAAACTTATTAAGGGGTACAATAGAGATTTAGCCATGGCAGTAGTTACACTTATTAACCTTATTATCCAACGGTGCAAGGTCATATTGGCCCACAAAACTTCTGACCGATGTTGTTCGGTGAAGTCTGGGTCACAGAATGCATCCCCACAAGCCCTGAGCCATTCTTTGGGGCTGTCTTATTAGGAGAAATTGATCAAGGTTTGTTTTTTGGGGGGTTGTAGATAAATTTTAAAAAATGAAAATAAATGCATAAAAAATTATGATACCTCTTTCTAGATCACTTTTTTAAAGTCTTCTAAAGCGAGGTGGGTCCCAAAAAAGACAACTTTAAAAAATGGATCCCAGTTCCCCAAATGGATCCCAAACGGATCCCATTTCCCAAAACATTGGGACTAATGCCGGCCAATACATCTCCGGCCATCGTTTGGATGTGGCGAAGCACCCAAAGACTTTGAGAAACAGCGTCACATTCCTGAAGGAAGGCTGAAGCTCTTTAGATTGTGCTGCGTCTCTTGGAGACCCCTCCCTCCCCCCCCACCTCCCCTTCCATCCACTTCCAGATGCTTCCTTTCCCTCATCCGTTGGTTGCTGCCGGAAGGCTGTCTGTGGCGGTTAAAGCCAAAGTGGGTTACTTTTGCTCCCCTTTTTGCCATTCCAGAGTCACTACTTCTCCGAAAGAGCCTGGCTGCCGGTGGAAGGGATTCCAGGGCGCGATGGGGGAAGTCGGGGGGTTTGTTTCCTGAGTATGGCTCGGCAAAGATGGGTGCATCGTGCACCGTTAGGAAGCAGCCCTTGTACGTGGGGTGGCCATCATTCTCTTCCACAAAACCCAGATAGGACCCGCTGTCAAACTAGCCAGTAACACAATTCCCCCAAACTGGGACAGATATGGTCACCCTGCTTGTGCGGCATGAGACTGTTCTCCATCCTGCCCAGGATCTCTTTCTCTAACTGGCAGCAGCTTCCCACGGCAGAGAGTGAACTTTCCAAGCCTCGTCACCCGAGATCCTAGAGACCGAACCTGGGACTAAGCTGTGACCCTTCCTCACCAGGGAGTTGACCTTCCCTTTCCTTCCATCCCCTCCAACCGTGGTTCCACCTGGCGCAGGGCTCTCGACCCAGTCTGGAAGCCATTCTCCATCATCTTTGATCCCGTCTTTGAGATGGGCACCAAAAATGGTCTCTTATTCTCCCACCTCCAGCTCCTCATTATATGTTGCTTAAGGACAAGGTTGGAAACCGAAACAGTTGCCTGCCTGCCTGCCTGGCAGGGGCTGCAGACGGGTAGGGGTGCCCATCTCTGGCGGAGTCCTCCCTTTGGCTCACCCTGCCTGGCATGCCTGCAAAGGGGAGGGGGATGGACCACTTGTACGGTGCATTAGGTGCCTGCGAAATGAAGCGCCTTGCACCCTCCACCTACGCCACCGCCTGTGCCTGTGGTGCTTGGTAACTCAATTGCAGGGGAGGGAGGAGATCTCCGGCGCGGCCAAGCCCTGCGCTTTCCTTTCCGCATTTGTTGCCTGGTTAGCAAATTGAGTTAAAGCGGGGCTGGCTTCATTCTTATTCTCCAGGCAGGCTCTGAGTCTCCTCTGTTTTTTTCCTCCTCCCGCAATCTTGCTTAATTAGAGATGCTCCGTCTCTCTCTCTCTCGCTCTCTCTCTCGCTCTCTCTCTCTCTCCATCTCCAGGCCTTAAACAAAAAACCCGTCTGGTTTGTAGATTGAATTAGGTCTGAAAGGCTGGATTTCTGCCCTCACTGTCTTGATGGTGGCATTTGCTGCTGACTGTACAGAGCGATGCTGACCGCAGGCTCTGATCCTTGAAAAACCGCATGGGAGCCAAGAGAGGAAGAACCGGAGTCTCCTGGCTCCGGGTCTCTGGCCCCCCTTGCTGAGGATCAGCACTGCCCAAGCAGCCTGACCTTTGGGTCCTTCTTGGACTGACCCGGACACAGCTGGGCTCTGGTCTTGCAGGGTCCTTTGCATTAAAACGGGATTTGACAAAACCCCGGGAAAGAGGTTGATTATTTGATCCATTCAAGGGCTGGTCACCATGATGGCCATAGAGAACCTTCAGCGTCAGTAGTAGTCTAGCTCTGAATTTCCTATGGTTTGGGGGCCACAGGTGGACCTGCAAGATCTTGGGGGGATGGAAGAAAGATTGCCTTGGATCTCTTTCAGCTGCTCCCCCAGAGAGGCTGGAGAAGGAACTGCCCAAAGCCAGCAACAAAAGCATCCACCACAAATCTTCACTATAAATAACACATCTGATTAATTTCTAATTATTACCAATTGTCTTGTATTTGTGTGTATGTGTGAAGGGTCCATCAGAAGGATGCGGGGAAAATTTGAAGCTGGGCAGAGAGTCCAAAAGGGGGCCCATCAGCAAATGGAGGGTCCCCCCCCAATCTCCTGGGATCTCATATTTTCTGTCGCACCCAGACGTGCTGCCCACACGTGCACCGCAACTGCTGCTGCCACCGGGCATATGTGCTGGCTCAAAGCATGCAGCTGTGACACTTCCAGACACAGTCACGTCTGGGAGGAAACGAGTCTGTTCCAGGAGCTCTTGGGTCTGCCAGGAAGGAGGGTCTCCTCTTGAGGAGCTGGGTGTTGGTTTATCTGTCCGACGGTACCACTGTGTGGGCAGGCTGGGCTCCACATGGGAAGCCCAGTAGACCAAGACCCCAGAGACTCTCCCTGCAGTTGCCACCCTGCCCTGGCCTGGTTGGGCCTCCTCCCATCCATGTTCTACCCATGCCTGCCCCCCTTTAGTTCTCCTGTCCCAACCTTTGGCCCTGGTTGCAAGGGGTCCAAGCCAGTTTTGGTCTCAGGGGTCCACAGGCTCCTAAAGGTTGCTGGGTGGGGGGGGGGAGAGATAGTGTCATGTAAAGGTGGAGAAGTGTTGCCTTTCTTGTAGTGTAACCAGAGGGGGGCACAGCTCTAGTTTTGCAGGGAACCTCGCCGTGATGCGCAAGCAGCCAATCCCCTCCATTTGGGATGTGGGGAGCGTTCCCCTTCTCGAAATGGCTCTGAAGGGGGCGGCTTCCATCTCCGTCACCATGAGGCACCCTCTCTAGCTGCACCACCGTTGCCTTTCAGTTTTGCTGGAGCCATTTAACTGGCCCAGGTGAACCTTTCCATCCAGCAGGTCTCACTTTGTTTTGGAATATTTTTACACCTGTGGACTTGGATGTGTGGAGTGGAGCCTCCATATCTAGGAAGAGGCTACCTCTGAGTAGTGGGATCTGGGAACAACAGTACTGGAGGCATGCGTCGCTGTGACATTTAACACCCTGGGGGAACTTGAAGCAGCCATGAAAATGTTGGCAGAATCTTAGCTGTGAAGTGGTGGTGTCACCATGGGGTGGAGAAGTCGGTCTTGGAGGAACCCTCACTTGGCATGCAAGGGGTGCCTCCCCTTTGGAGCCTTTCCAGGCAGGGGGAGCCAACCAAAGCCTCCAAGACCGATTGCTCTGCCCCGGTCTGGCTACGCCACTGATGGGGAGGTTCAGCAAGTCTTTGGTCTAACTCTGTGCTGTCTGTCCTGCCTCTCCAGGTGACGATGGCGCTGTTGGGGAAGCTCCCTGATGGCCCCCCGAACAACTCCCGACCGTGGCATGTGCTCTTCTCCCAAAAAGACGAGGTCATCACCAGCTTAGTATCTGCCTTAGACTCCATGGTGAGTTGTTTCCAAATGGGAGCCACCTTCAGAGGGTCTGGCAGGGACGTGGTAGGGACGAGAGGGATCTCCACAGTGGCCTTGGAAGGAGCAGGGTGGCCAGAGGTCAGGCTCTGGTTCCTGACTGCTCTCTCCCGTCCTCCCCCAGGGCTCCTTCCTTCCCCCTGGGGTTTGCCCCACGTTGTCCCCTCATTAAGGGGTGCTTTGCCCCCTCTCCAGCCTGTGGCCAAACCTGAACACGGGAGATGATGAGATGGATTTGAAAATGAGGAGGGGGAATGTGGCGCATTCAGGGCATTGGAGGCTTCAAGGAAAACGGAGACCTCTTCCTTGCACCACCACCTGAAGGGGTTTGAAGTCAGTCTTGAAAAACACATTTTGTGATTCCTTTTAAAGTCTGTGTCAGGATCTGGTGTTATTCCTGTGAAATCTCACAAAAAACATGTGATCTGGAAAGAGGATCACGGCTGGAGACACCCTCTGAGGCCCTCGAGGACATCCCTCTTCCCTTCGGAGCTGTGCCTCACAGTCTGGAAACCGTGGAGCTACCTGGGCCTTTGGGGTCCCCTTTATATTACCAGATTTACTTGAAACTAATGCGCATCTCTAAAAAACAAATTTAGGGCACAGTCCGTATCAGTTGAGGCCAGCCTAACCCACCTGGCATGGGATGCTGTTGCGAGATCAGTGTCTGCTTGTGCATTGGCTTAGCCCCCCCCCCCCCCCCGGAGTGGGACCAAAGTATCTCACTGCACTTTTGTGACACCCCCAGGTTAGCACAGGACTTATGCCAGGGCTTACGCTGGCTTACTCTTGGAGATATGCTGCAATCCTGAATAGACTTTCCTGGGAGTAAGACCCACTGGGTACAATGGGCCTTACTTCTGAGTAGACATGATTAGGGTTGCAGCTATCTCCAAGGTTGGAGAGGATCACAGCCCATCCTATGCATCATTGGGCTCTTAGACTGCAACTTGGGAGTAAGCCTCATTGACTTTAATGGGGCTTGCTTCTGAGTAGGTCTCAAGGTCAGCAGGCAGCGGCTGGGATAGAGGCTGCTTTTGAGGGACGTGGGTGGGCAAGTGCTGCAACGTCTGCAAGGGCCTGAAGCTCTCTGAGTGCCAGGAGGCAGGTAGGTGGGGGAGCCAGGCAGCCCAGACCAGCTTCGTGGTGGCCACCCAGGGCAGTGCACAGAGAAGCACGTGAAATCTGACAATGGCTGCTGCCACAAAGCCGGTTTTTCCAATGGTGGTGGCCAGCTTTGCAGGAGGGCCGCATCCACCCGCGTCCTGGGCCGCATGCGGCCCCCCGGCCTCGTGTTGGACACCCCTGCTCTAGGGGGATTTCCTGCTGCAGGCAGGGGGTTGGACTAGATGACCTACTAGGTCCCTTCCAACTCTAGGATTCTGTGTCTCTAACTTATCAGTCTTCCCATCCCGTGGTGATCTAGAGAGGCAAGTGCTTGTCTGTGCACTGGCCTAACCAGTATGGGAGTCCTTCCTTGGGAAGAAAGGAGGGATAAAAATGGGATGGATGACTGACTGACTGACTGAATGAATGAACGAAGACTCCTTGGCCTGTCCATGAGTTGTGATAGAGAAACCTGGGAGGCCACAGAGGTTGCTGATTCCAGCTGGGGTGGTGTCTTTCCTTGCCTCCCCTGCAGTGTTCTGCACTTTCAAAACTCAACGCGGAGGTGGCTTGCGTTGCGGTCCATGATGAAAACACCTTTGTCGTCGGGACGGAGAAGGGCAGGATCTTCATGAACGCCAGGAAGGAGGTCCAGATGGACTTCAAGAAGTTCTGCAGTAAGTAGCATCCGGCCCAGACCTCTGGCGTTCCAAGTTCAGGTGGCGTCAACTCAGGTCCAAATAGACCTGATGGTTGCTGTATCTCTAGGAAGGGCCAGGAAGGATTCCTACCTTGAGCGTGAGATTCTTCATCTCGCCAAAGCTCAGTGACACTCCCTGAGAAAGAAGAGAGCTGAACGTGGAGGGTAAACACGGATGGCACAGTCCTAACCAACGTTCAGCAGTGGCGTCAGGGCAATGCAACTCAGGGCTGAAGCTGCTCTGAATGGGGTCCCATTTCTTTGGATCTGCTTGGCGCAGGGTGCATTTGGGTGTGTATGTGTGTGCGGCACCTCCAGGCCTCCTCTTGTGCATTGGTCAAGACCCCTTTGCTGAGTTCTAATCCTGCATTTAGTGCTGTAGAAAATCAGGGCCGAGGGAAGCTCCTGCCCGCTCAGAGCTGAGCCTACTTGCGTTTAATCCCCTTGGCGGAGCTGCCAGGGAACAGTTCATGCCTGTGCAAATATTAGCCCTCCTCGGCTGTCAAGGTCAAAGCCGGCCTGGATTATCTGCTGAGGCGGTGCTGGCTGTAAATGTGGTTTAATCTGCTGGGGAGCATTTGGTGTGAGCCAGGATTTGGTTGTTCCCTGAACCTGCTCCAGGCTGTAGGAATCCCAAGTGAGGCTTGGAATCAGAGGGGCCCCTTTTCAGTCTTCCTCTAGTTAGTTCTAGTTCCCAGAACCCCCCACGGATACCATAAACCACAGGTCACCAAACCCTTTGGTCCTCTTGAGGACACTTCTTCCCCCTCTGGAGGGTGCTTTTAGAGGGGACCCACACTGAGCCAGATCCTCAAATCTGTGGATAAACAAGTTCCTCCTCTAGTTTGGAGACAACCATCTGCTCAAAATGCCACCTCCAGGTTTATGCCGATTTTACTCCAATTCCCTTGAATTCCAGTTCTAGACCTAATTTAAACTGGTTGCCAGGAAGGAAGTCTCCAAAATCCTTCTTGGGCTGGACCACCTTCCTTAAAGGACTGTCTTCTCCCACGTCAACCTTTGAGATCCTCCTCTGTGGTCCGTCTCCAGGGCACCTCCTGGGTCCTTCCCTTTTCTCTCCCCTTTTCTTTTCTAATCTCTTTTGGTCTCTTCCTCGCCTCCTTCTCTCAGATGATGGGAGGTTTGGGCTGATGGGCAGATGATGTCCTCAAGGCACAGGGAGGTCCATCCTTGCTGGAGAAACATCTACCGGGCAGCATCAGAACTCCTGGGAGCCTCCGCTTCAGACTCTCCTCCTCAGCATTTTTCTTCTCTGCTAACAGGAGTCCAACAAAGGAAGGAGCAAGATTTGGACAACCAGAAGAAGACAAAGGATTTTGGCAGGACCGTTCCTCGGATCTCCCCGGATCAGGGATCGGACGTTTACCTTCTCAGGAAGATGGTGGAGGAAGTCTTTGATGTGCTTTATAGTAAGGAATTCTTTTAATCCCGCTTGATAAAGTTTGATAAGGTTGTTTTCTGCAAAAGATGTGTGGTTCTTTTGGGTCACTTCCACTTTCCCTCCCCTTCCTTTGGCTCAGCATCTAGCCAGACAGTGGCATTCCTGGAGAGGGGGCAAAGCACCAAGTTTATTTTCGGAGCAGCGGCACAGATGTAAGGGCCCCCCTTGACTTCAGAGCCAGTTGAGGCTTTGAAAGCAAAGGCTGAGGTGGGATGGGTCCCACTGACCTCACTGGAGCTGGAGTAGGACTGGATTATTGGTTGGTCCCAACCAGAACATGGTCCTTCTTTGCTTATGTTTCTCTCCTGTGCCAGGCGAGGCCTTAGGAAAGAGCAGTGTGGTGCCCCTGCCCTACGAGAAGTTCCTCAAGGAGCCCGGCTTGCTTGTGGTTGCTGGAATGCCCGACGGTCTCGCCTTCAGGAAACCCTCTGAGTACGACGCAAGATCTCTGATGGCCATTTTGGAGCATAGTCACAGCATGAGGTTCCGGCTGAAACGGTGAGGGGGAAATGCCTTCTCCGAGGCTGCACCAAGTTAAGCCAAGAGTTAAGCCTGACTTAAGCACTGAGCATGGTTTGGGGAGGACGTTTTCAGTGAGACCAAACCAAAAATCTCATGTCACTTGCATTGGCAGAGGAACCAAACCATGAACATAAAATAATTTAAACACCATATTCACTCACATCTAACGCTCTCCTTTTTCTGCCAAATTTACAGTGCAATCCTAAGCATGACTACTCAGAAGTAAGTCCCATTGTGTTCCATAGTACTTACTCCCAGTACTTACTCCCAGTACTAAGCAGGAAAGTGTGGTTAGGATTGCAGCCTTTGTTTCCAAAATCAGGATGCGCATTACATTTGATGACGCATTAGATGTGAGTAAATTCATTATTTTGAGTATAAGGGTGCAATCCTAACCCAGCCTGGCCCAACTCATTGGTCTTCCCATTCCTGTGGTGATGTAGGGAGGCAAGTGGAAATCTGTGCACTGGCCTAACCCTTGTCCAGGAGTGGCGCACCTATGACACTTCTGGCACCCCCAGGCCAACATAGGACTCGTGACGGAGCTGCAGGTTAGGATTGCAAGGGGTCAATATTTGGTTGAACAGTTTACTATACAGGACAATAATGTAACTTAAACTTGTTGTTGTACAAAGTGGTGCAATTAGGTAAAAATCATCATGTAATTATCATATAACTCCTTGTTGTCTGCAGGAAAATTAAATTTTGTACCTACTTTGCAGCTGCGCATTACAATCGCTAGTAAACATTTTTAATTTTAAAATAGGGGTGCACATTAGACTCAACGGTGCATTAGATTCAAATAAATACAGGTTAGCAGAACCATAATTAGCCACCTGCCTTGTGATGATCTCATATTTATTTTCCTTTTAAAAAATTTTTAATTCTCTTGGGTGTATTTTGTTGGTAAAAACCATTTTTTAAAACAATCAATTCAAAAACAAAACAGAAGCCACTGATCTGAGTTTCAGGCCCCGCATCTCCAGGTAGGGTTGAGGAAACCCACCTTCTGAAATCCTGGAGAGGCACCACTAGATGGTCTCGCTGCCGCCCACCTCCAAAAGTATATGGTGGAGTTGTGGGCAGAGCCCCATAAAAGTACTGGGGGCTTTTTAAATTAGAAGAGCCAGTCAAGAGGAAGGGGATGCGAGGTTGACAAAGTGATGGCTGGGGTGGAGAAGGTGGACAGAGAGATCTTTTTCTTCCTCTTTCATGATCCTAGGCGGTGACGGTGCTTCCCTCCTTTCAGATCCCCCGAGGAGTCCATCAGGGAGCTGGGGCTGGGCATGGAGATGAACTCCTCTGCTCTGCTTTCCAAGGGTAGCCGGGAGCCTGGCCTCAACCACCTGCACGCCAAGCTGGCCAAGCAGGACGCGCTCCCCGGCATCACCGCCAACAGTTTCCTGTACAACGTGTCGCTTCCTGCGCAGATCAGCACGGAGATCAAGCAAGAGGGTCCCGCTGGCCGGCACGGGGCCAACCCGGTGGGCGAGAACCTGCGGCCCCGGCTGGCAGGAGAAGCGAAGGTGCCTTCGTCACAGGAGTTCAGTGACTGCTGTGGTAATGGCCTTAATGTTTGCTGTCCGAGGAGTGGCTGCCCAAAGGCCTTCATGCGCTGTGGATGCAGGGCCGGCCCCTGAGGCAGTGTCCCAAACCTTGTCCCTCCTTCCCGAGGATGAGAAGGGGGGGGTGGCAAGGAGGTGGGCAGACAAGAGTGCCCGGCACCAACCTTCTGCCTGGTGCGGCCGCTTCATTGGGCCTCAGTGGACGGGCCGGCCCTGCTTGGATCCCAAGTGAAATAGGGTGGGAGCAGGAGACACACAGGGGTGACTTGGGGAGAGTCACGGATCTGCCCCTTCTAGGCAGGCAGCAACAAAACCAAGTCTCTGACTCCGAAGTAAATCTGGAGCTTATTCCAAGGAAAACCCGGCCAGGATTGCAACCCGCCAGGGCCGTAGCCTGTTGGCTGGCTGCTTCCGAGAGCATCCTGGGAAGTATTTTTGAAAGAAATGGGTGAGGGCGGTGGGACGCTGAAGGCTCGTTGCAGTCGTTGCCAGCCCTCCGCTTGCTCTGGAGTCGGCTGTTGCTCGTGGGGGAAATCCCCTCCGTTCAGTCTGGGTTTGGCCGCTAGAGGGGTTTCAATGCCCCTTGACTCAGCTTGATTCAGACTTGCCTTGCCTTTGCCCAGCACTGTCAGAGCAACGCTGGGAAGAGCTCATTGGTCTCCTCCTGGCTGATAGTGTCACGTCCTGATCTGGTCTGAAGGCAAAGGCACCCAGGGGTGGACCTCCAGAGGAGATCTGGGGCAAGTTTAGATGGGAGAAACTGATCCTGCCAGTTCCTCCACCCCAAGTCATCGAGGGCTTCAAATTCAAACATGGTCTGGAAACAGGCGGAGAGCCAAGGAAGCTCTTCTAACACGGACGTGATGGTCTTGGAGTGCTGATCGTCTCTCTGCCAGGCGGGGAACAGGCTGAAGTTTCCAAAGAGTCTTCAAGGGCAGCCCGGGTGCCATTCACGGCAACAGCCTAGGCAGCTAATACAGCAGTTGCAGCAGATCTTCCACCTCTGGGGTCAGCATCAGGTGCAGCTAGACTGGGTGGCATCAATTCCAGGAAGGAAGCGCACGGCTCCGTCTTACGCTCTTTTTCTAAAGAGCTGTTCACACGTTGTCTTCTACACGTGGACACGATCCGGTCCATTTATTCATCTTGGAAGAGAATCTGGGGACTATGTCCCTTTCATGTCAAGTTACGTGTGTCTTTCATGGTGTACTCACATTGAGCACAGTGTCTGAGTGACGACACGTGTGTGTACAGTCTGTGTACAATCTATGTAGGCTGGGGAGCTTTTCCCTATTTCACACTAAATTTTGGACTGGGTACCTTGGCATTACTCGGTCTCAAGGCATTGCTCTACCCATCAGCCCTGACAGAATGCAACAGCCATATTTAATTAATTGATTAATTGATTTTGTTTTCTTGTGTTGTTCTCTCTCTCTCTCTCTCTCTCTCTCATCCCTTCTTTCTTGTGTCCAGGACAGAAATCTGCTCTCTCTGGCGGCCCCCTTATTCAGAACGTCCACTCCTCCAAGCGCATCCTTTTCTCCATAGTCCATGACAAATCAGGTAAGGCTGCACTCGGTGCTCAGAAGACTTTGGGATATGAAAGGAAAAACATGTGACTTTAATTTATGTGGCTCTCTTGGAAGACATTTTAAAAACATGGACAAGTATGTATGGTATATCTATTGTTAGCAACCTTGGAAGGCTGACTTGCCGAGGCAGCCTTTTTGGGGGGTGAGACCAATTAAGAGGTTGCCAGCAGGCTGACTGTATAGTCTCTCAATGGAGATGGGGGTCCCAATCCTACCCAATTTAAGGAAGCACAACTTGTCCGTCCCTGTTCCCACAGTGCCATGCCTAGCACGTGTCTATCCACTGGTCTACCCCCCCCCCCCAAAGAGTGGTGCTTTACAACATTTACAGTATAGCTCTATGAAAGCTATTTTTGCGACACCCCCAGGCCAGGGTTAGGCCAGCCTAACTGGGGTTAGGATTGCAGCCGGAGCTTGTTCCCTGCATCCCTCAGTGCTTCCATCGCAGGAGATCTCCCCCCCCCCAGCGCAATTGGAGGGCACCAGCAGCAGCTCCCCTCCTTTGCTGCCACGCAGAGCCTTCTCGTTTTGTTTTGCCAGATAAGTGGGACAATTTCATCAAAGAAACGGAGGATATCAACACCCTGAGGGAATGTGTGCAAATTCTGTTTAACAGCAGATACGGTGAGTGGGTGTTCGGTGCTGGGCTTATGGCTCGCATATCATTAGGCTGGGGAGCTTGGTGGCGCTGGAGTCCTCTGCCGCAGAGCGAGAGCCATATGCTCAGCCTCTCTTCAGCTGGCGCCTTCCAGTCTCCACGCTTCTCCTTCAAGCTGAGGCTTCCCTTTGACGCACCCTCGGAGCACTTCACAGCCTGCTTTCAGTCTTGGGGAAGCATCAGCGTCTGACCAGGTGGGGCTCAGGGTGAGGGCCGTGTTCAGAACGTGGCCCATCTCGCCAGGCTGGCTCCTGAATCCTCATTTCCAGTTGTTCCCCAGTAAGCCACCAGAAGGTGCCCAGGGGCCCAGTGCAGCCCAATCCGACTGGGCACTGCTGAAGGGGGGGGGACATTCACAGCCCAATCCTGTGCATGCCCACTCAAAAGTCAGTCCCATTATAATCAATGGGGCTTCCTCCCAGGAAAGTGTGGATAGGATTGAAACCTATAAGTTATCAAAGGACCACTGAATGGCAGCGCATGGAGTGGGCAGGGGAGGACACCCTGGCTCACATCTGGTGGCAGTGCTTTATCAGCGTATCAACCCAGGTCAGTTATTGGGAGGGGGGATGACAGATTGGGGTGAGGGAGGGAGAATTGAGCCCAGGAAGGGGGTAGGTAAAGCAGTAGCTACCCAGTCAAACCCCCCTTCCTAGATTTGATCCCACAGCCTGAGCCCCAGAGGATCTTCTCCAGCAGTTTAGCTGGTGCTTGCCTGAGCAGGCATCTCTGTGCAGTGGGGGCACAAATGTCCCCTTCTCCAGAGGAGGGGTTCCTGCTCACCCCCATCCCAGCAGGAATCAGCGCAAGCCGGCAGGAGGAGAGGGGGAAGCAGAGCTTCGGTTGTTGCCCCCATCGCAGCCCCGGGTCCCGGTTGTCTCCATTGGGAGCAGACAGAGAAGGGGTCATGCACAGCTCCAGCAGTCGGGGAAGTGGTTCAGTGTATATGGCAGGGAGAGCTGAGCATGGCCCTGGATCCCATGTGAGACACATGAATGGGGGAGGGTTTGAACCTGTTGTGAGCCCCACAATAACCAAGCTCTGTGTGGTGAAGGCCAGGCCTCACCAAGACCACAGGATCGGTTGTGGTTTGAACTGCTGCTTCTGGATCGGAAGCAGATCTGAAGCACATCCGTCTCTCAGCGCTGGTCTTGCAAAGGTTTGGCTGAACCAGAGTTGGAAATCCTGCCCCAAATGCTCACGGTTGAGTAGGTGACCACATCGCTGGTCGTCCTTCAAGGTGCGCATTCTGTCACTTTTTCAGCTGAAGCTTTGGGTCTGGATCACATGGTTCCTGTCCCGTATCGGAAAATCGCTTGTGACCCGGAGGCCGTGGAAATCATCGGGATCCCCGACAAGATCCCGTTCAAGCGGCCCTGCACCTACGGAGTCCCCAAGCTCAAGCGGATATTGGAGGAAAGGCACGACATCCACTTCATCATCAGAAGGTACTTGGCTGATTCAGAACATTTAGGATAACACTTCCAGTGGCACTTCTTCTCCAGAGTGCCGTAGTCCATACTAGGGAGACCCGAGTCCCCGGACTCCTGGTTCCTGTAGTGCTATCATGACAGCCTCTGGGATTGGCAGGATTGCGTCACTGGCCACGTCTCTTAACGTTGACACTCACTGACAACCACACTTTCACCATTAGTGTCACTAGCCCTTTGCGCACACCTATGCGCATGGAGAACTCCTCCATTTCATCAGGAACCAATCAGGAACCCCAACTTACTGCATGTAGGACCCATTTATCCTAACAGCGAGCTTGCGGATATTTATTTATTTATTTATTTATTACGGGGTTTAGGCCTCACCCTTCCCATGCCAAAGCAAGTGCACAAAGCGGCTTATAAACCTTTTAATCCTTTTGTCCTCACAGCAACTCTGTAAGGTAGGTGAGGCTGAGAGGAAGGGTTACCCCAGGAAGCTCCATGCCATACTAGGAGGATGTGGCTAGTAATGCAACCCTACTTCCCTCTCCTGTATTTCGTGAACCTAGAAGGCCGCCTTGTGCATCCTCCTCTACTACAGACTATTCCTAAACAAAAATCATGGAACGGTTGCTCCCTGTTGCTGTTTTCCTAAATGGTTTTGCATTCCTTTTCCAGGATGTTTGATGAAAGAATTTTTACAGGTACGTTGTATGTTTTCATTTTTTCTGTGGTCTGTATAAAAACTGGTCCCGAGACATATAATGTAGCTGGAGGCCGGTCTATCCCTTGCAGGCCAGTTCTGTCCAGATTTTGTGCCAAGGAAGCCACAATTCAGCCATCAGCATCAAAGCTGGTGGTGCCAATGCCAGGGTGTTGGGGATCCCCTGCGTCCCCTGACTGCCCCCAGTGTTTCATTGGATTCTATGGCAGACCAAGGGTTCTCTGGTCGAGCTCCAAAGGTCGTCCCTCTGATGGGTGAGGACCCTCGGCTGGTTCTCCGAGTTGGCCAGTGTGAAGTTGTTGTGGGCAAATTCCTTGGCTGTTCTTATTATTTGATCCATCCTGAATTTCCCTTTAAAGGGAAAAAGTTCAGCAACAGATCCTTTAAACGAAGAAGGTGGAATGAGGCTAGATAGACATCGACAGCCCTTTTTCCTTGACTGCAATGCCCACGTGAAATCAGGTGGACGAATGGGGTCTTTGGGTGCGCTCGACGCGCACGTGGAAATGGTCTCGCTCCGTCACTGTTACTTTTGTGCTGTTTTCTGCTCACCCTCTTTTCACGTGTCCTTCCTCTTCCTCACCCTGTCCAAACCTGTTACCTGCACTGCAACCAGGAAGCAAATTTACCAAAGATTCAACCAAGATGGAGCCATCCAGCCCTTCTCGGGATATCTCTCCAGATCCTCACAGAATGGCTTTCCATGACCTGGCAGGGACTTCCCAGGCTAATCACAGGTAGGCCTGTTTTCTCCTCCAGGTAACCTTGCCTTGTGTCCAGGTAGCACCATCTGAAAGGCAGTCCCTTCCTTCTAACCCCAGTTCCTTCTGAACTTCAGAACGTTTGGTGGAAGGCATTGAAGGAGCATCTGGTGCATCCAGCATCCTCCTTCACAGAAATCCTGGAATCCTAGAGTTGGAAGGGACCTAGAAGGTCATCTAGTCCAACCCCCTGCCTGATGCCAACCAGATGCATCTGGGAAGCAGGGCATGGAGGCAAGGGCTACTCTATGAACTTGTCCATTCATCTTTGAAAGCTGTCATTGCTAGTGGCCTTTGCCGCATCTTGTTGGAGAGGTGAAGGAAAACCTTCTGGAACAGCAGTTTTCAAACACTTTCCTGCCCAGGGGTATTCACAGGTCCTGGCACCCTTCTCCACCTGCTCCCCCCCCCCCCACCCACAGCTGCTAATTAATAATTAGTCTTCTGTGGGTAGCTTAGCTTTGCTACTGCGGGGAGTACCAGAAAAAAGCACTGGTATTGCCACAAGCCACTTAGTCAGCCTTGGCAATCTCTTTGTGCCCCCGGATGCCTTGATAGGTCACGCTGCAGAATGCGAGGGTGCGAGGCTTTCCGAGGCACCACACGTGGTCAGTGAAGTGGGTGGTGCAACCAGCACTGCCTGGAAGCCACAAGACTTTCTGGGGAAACAACGTGGCCCAGAATGCCAGGCCACTTCCAGGTTGTGCTGGCATCAAGACCCACCAAAACTCAGATCATGACCCACCGTTTGAGAACCAGCCTGTTTGGTACCTTGAAACAGGTTCAGTATTAAGTTAGCCGGACTTATCATTCCCTTTGTGAACTTTTCTGGAAAAGTGGCTTATAAATACTTTCAGTTGATTGATTATCACTCTGCCTTTGAGCCCAATGATCTGTATGTCTACTCTGAAGTAAGCCCCTTTAAAGTCAGTGGGACTTACTCCCAGGAAAGTGAGGCTAGGACTGCAGCCCCAGGGTGCTTAAGCTCTCTTTTAACTGTATAGCGCTGAGTAAACTTAAGTGCGTAATAATAAAATGCAATGATGAAGTGATACCAACTTTCTTTGGATAGGTCTGAAAAGTGCCCCCTCTCTGGAGACTGCGAACCAGGTAAGGATGATGATCGGGCTTCTTTGGGCACAATCCAGAGTGACTACGGGTGTCCTTGCTCCAACGTAAGAACAATTTACTCTGGATTGCAGTCTGAATTTCCCATAGGTTTTCACTAGGCGGTGCCGTAACTACATCAGCGTGAATGCCTCTTACGTGCTCCCGTAGTTACTCTGGATTGTAGGGCTAGCATCCCTTTGCGAAGGGAGACAGTTGGATGAAGATCTTTGAGAATCACGTTTGCCCCCCACGATGCTCCTTCTGACAGTTGTGGGGGTCAGAAAAAGCCAAGTCTGAGAGCAGCTCTTACACTTTGACGGATAAGAGCTCTCTTGGTATAACTTAGGTCTGGACTGTCTCAGGGTGTCCCAAGTTCAGCCACCTGAGAACATCTCAGCCTGAAGAAGCAGGCCAAGGCCAGCTTCTTTATTAGGACTTACTGGCTACACCTGGTCCCACTGCAGCTGCAGTGCAGTTTTTGTCCAGTTCAGCTGGTGGTGCTGCTGAGCAGGAGGAATCAGACCATCACTTTCCTCTAATGTGAAGTTCCTGCCGTTGCGGAGAGAGAGGCAGTGTCAGCATCGCCTGTCAGCTCAAGGCTGAACATCTTGCAGTCCTCCTTTCTCTGCTCCTGCCCTCTCTTTCTTCCGGAATAGATGATTCTGGGCTGAAGGAATGACTGCTAACCATGTCGTGCACCACCTTTTGGTGGTTCATGAGAACAACTTGTCTGCATCCCAACTCTTAAGGAGCAGAAACCTAACTTTCCTTGGGAATGGTGAGCGTTTCAGACAACGTGGCAAACTGTGAGATGCAGATCCAATTTGGATAGTTTGTTGTTTGACCACGGATCACAGACTCTCAGCAGATCCATAGTGCGGCTCCTTTAACCAAGCTCCGATGGGGTGCTGTGATACCTGAACCAGTAAGATGCCTAGGATTGGGTACCAGATTTGGCCTGTCCAGAAAATGAATGGCCCTGTCAACATTCGGGGAATGGCATGATTGCCATCAGGGGGTGCCTGGCACTGCCCCTCCGCTCCTCAGTGTTTGGCCAGAGCGCTGCAGGTGAATTCATTCCACATGTAGTAGTGTGACTGTGTGCATGGGGTGTGCACATCCCATCAACTTGCCAGTCCTCATTGCTCTTTTCCCTTTCTGTGGTAGGTACCTCAGGAGAACTCGGAGGGATCAAGCGCATCAAAATAGAACCAGATGAAGCGGACATCATTCAAATCACCGTTCCAGGTAGAGGACGGGGCTGACAAGTTCAGGCTCCTGCCTAGATTTCTCAGGTTGGGGTTAGTGTTTGGCTTCCTTGGTTATAGCTGGGCCTGTCGCTCTCACTGCCAGAGCCTGGTAAGCAGGCTTGGTTTCCTGCAAGAGGTCCCTCCTCTGTGGCACGCGCAGGTGTTGTTGTGGCACGGTTGTGGTGGTCGTCTCCAGACTCCACAGAGGTGATCACACACCTATGATGAAAACATGCACCATCCCCAAACTTCCAGGTTGCTGAAGTCCATGCTCAGCTTGAATGCCCCAAAGTGTGTAGGCATAACTGCCCCCTTCTAGTGACGCCACTGGCCCACCTTAGGACACCAAGTAAATACCAAGCAAAAGATGATTTGAGACATTGATTTTTTCCCATCCATGATGCTCCAAGTGGGAGAGTCAGACCAGCCCCTGATCGTTCTGTGTGCTCTGTTTAGAGCCTCTCGTTCAGACGGGCCTGCATTGTTGTCCAAAGATGTCACTGGGAAGGATCTGAGTTTATGAAGGAATTGCAGAATCAGAAAACAACGCAGCTTTCTACGTCCTGAAGTTCATAGAATCCTAGAGTTGGTAGGATGACCCAGTAGTCATCTAGTCCAACCCCTGCCTGTAGCAGGATATCCGCCTGGAGCATCTCTGACTGGTGCTCGTTGAGCCCCTGCTTGAAGACCCCCAGTGAGGGAGAGTCCACCACCAAGTTGTTATCATTGTGCTACTTTTTTGTGAACAACTGAGTAGAATCCATGCTCTTCCAGGTATCTGTACCAGCTGTGAGTAGAAGATCCCAGGTTCAGTTTGTAGCAACTCCTAGTAGGTCTGGGGAAAAACTCCAACTTAAAACCCTACAGGGCTGGTAGTAATCAGTGCCGACAGCCCTTAACCAGGTGGAACTCAATAGGAGGCAGCTTCATATGCTCAAAATGAGCTAGTAGAAGATGCTAACTTTTTAAAATGAGATCTGAAGATTTTGAGGAGGAAACCTGGAATATTTATTGGGGGGTCTTTGGCTGAGCAGTCAGGGTGCAATCCTAAGCGAGGCCGGCACAACTCATTGGTCTTCCCACTCCTGTCGTGATGCAGGGAGGCGAGCACATGTCTGTGCACTGGCTTCAACCTCCCCCAGGAGTGGTGCAGAAGTGTCGTACGGCACTTTGGTGACCCCCCCCCCCCAGGTCGGCGCAGGACTTGTGTCAGGCCTGAGGTCAGACTAACTGGAGGTTAGGATTGCGGCCTCGGTGATGTGCACAGAAACTGTGTTGTGCATCTGATTTAGTTCTCCCGGAGGCGGTATCCTTGTGCCGGGGCTGCACCACTCGCAGTTGGACCCTGAGCTCAGCTGACCTTCAAAAGACAAGAGACAAATTCAAAGGGGGCAGAAAGAGTGACTCACATTTGCTCAGTAGGAAGGCTCAGTGGAGTCGCCATGTCTCAAAGCAGACCATCTCTGAAGACCAGATCCTGGGGGAGCAACAACGGGAGGGGCAGGTTTGCCTAAAAGTCCCACTCGTGGGTTCACAGAGGCATTTAGGGTGAAACTACGGGGAGTCCTTGCTCTGGAGTAAGAACAAGTTACTCTGGATTGCAATATGAATTTCCCATAGGGTTTCACTAGGTGGTGCAGTAACTACAGGTGCACGTAATGTCTCTTATGTGGTCCCGTCGTTACTCTGGATTGTGCCCTTAGTGGATCACAGTAGGGAATAAGGCTGCTGTACTGAGCAAGACTTTGGGTGAATCCGGCAGGGCCCTGAAATATGTAGGGGTGGCTGCCCTGGAGGACCTTCTGCTGATGGCGCAGAACAGGAAGCTCTTTCCTTCATGTCCTGCTACTTGGGCTTCCCCTAGGCAGGTTGCTGGACTAGATGAGATCTTGGGTCTGATCCGGAGGCTCCCATGAGAACAGATCCAAGGACTGTATTCTCCCGTGAAAAAGCAGTCGGGAAATACATACGTGCACAGCACACATAGACCCAGACACACATAGACACACACTCCTTTTCACGCTGCTGACGGAGAACAAACAAATATCTAGCTTTTCAAGCAGCTGTAGCTTCCAGAACAGCATTGCAGATGCCACCTGAGGTCAGTCATGGCCAACCTTTTTGGCACAGAGTACTGACTGATGGCACCGGTGCCCAGCATGTGTATCTGGAACCCCAGGCATGTGCATTGGGTCAAGAGCACCCTGAGCCTATTGCACATGCCTGGGGTTCGGGCACTGGACACCGGCACACTCTGCTCCCATGGATAGCTGGTCCCCAGAGATCAACTTCAGCAACCTGTCTCCCTTCACCCCAATCCTAGCCATCATTCTTTAGGAAGCCCATCAGCCCTGCCATCCCTGCTGGCAAGTCCCATCCTAGCAAGCACCTGGCTGACCACTGCTGGATGCTCTGAGGGTATCAAATGCAATTTTGGTTCTTAATATCAATCCCATCGTAATAAGGTATTAATACCTTAAACCTTTGTAAGGGGGATCTCCGTGTCTCTCAATACGGGGTCATTTAACTCACCGTTGCCTTTCTCTTTTTGTCAGATCGATCACCTGGTTTGGACGAGATGCACGATGCGGTGGCTAATCACGTGCCCTCCGATGATGCCAACTATGCGCCTGAAAGGCTGACAGGTGATGAGCAGCCCATCAGCAGCCTCGTTTTTCCTAAACCCCTCCTCTTAATCCAGCTGAAAGAAGCTGCAGCACTTCAAGGGACAGCTGGAGCCACAGCAGATTCCAGAACTCCTGCACATGGAGATGATGCGTACTCTGCACATGGAGATGCTTCTCATTGCTCTAACCTGGTTTCCAGCATTTGTAGACACTGCGTTAAAAAGTCTCTAATAGAAGGTGTTCTGCTCAGTTTGGGGGTGTCCATTTCTGCCATTTAGATTTCCTAGAAGTCCCTCGAATTGGTATGATTCATGGAATCCTAGAGTTGGAAGGGATCCAGGAGGTCATCTAGTCCAACCCCCTGCCTGCAGCAGGAAATCCCCCTAGAGCATCCCCGACAGGTGCTCATTCATGCGACTGGAACAGCAGAGCTGGGAGGGAGCATTTCGGTTCCTTCCCAGCACATTATTCACATTTATCTGAATACTTTGGGATAACATCCTCCAGTGTGTCTCACAGATGTCAAAGTTGCAGAGCACAATCCTAACCATGTCTTCTCAAAAATAAGCCCCATTGCTTTAGGATTGTCTTTAGGATTGCAGCCATATTAAATTAAAATATCATCTTTAAAAATAAGATTGATTATGCAGAATTAGGGCTGAGTGAACTCCATGTGATGATATTTATTTGTATGGCAAAATGAAGCAGCATTGATAACATTCAGTAAAGGAGCAGTTCTTCTTCTGTCTGGTCAGTTCCTGGGTGTCCAGGCCTGTGGCCGATAGTGGTGATGATACGAAGCAGCCATATTCTGCGCTGGACCACAGGTGCATCTAGCTCAGTATTAAACTGTGGTAAGGGCTGTGGGTGGCGCAAGTGGTTAAGACACTGTGCCTGTTAACCAGAGAGCCAGGGTTCGAGCTTATCCTCCATATTAATCTACCCAGGCCTTCGTGCTTCGCATACAGCGTCAAGCACGATACCAGAGTCTTTCAAGACTGATGGATGCCAACCTGTGGTTCTCAAATGTGATGCGATCACGACGCCTTTCTTTCGTGGTGGCTTTTCTGAGTGTCACCACCTTGGATTTTACGCAGTGCAAGATAGAGGTGCCTGGGAGAGCCTGTGACTGCCCTGTGAGTTGGCTGTGGTGCCCACATGCACCACAGTGCCCAGCTGGGATCTGTTGTCTCCCAACCGGAGGGCTCCAGAGATTGAGGCTCAGAGAAACCCCCTTTCCAGCTCTAATCTGGAGATGTCAGCAGGGATAGTGCCGGGAGCAGTTTTCCATGCAAGCGGGTGGCTCTCCCGTCAGGCGACCCCCCCATCCCCAAAGTCATGTGTCGTTTCCGGCTCCATTTCTGCCTCTCTCTCGTTTCAGATAAAGGCTCCAACGCTGATTTGCAGCAGGAGGAGAAGCAGATGGAGAGCAAAGGTGAGTCTGTCACCAAATATGTCTTCCTTCTGCACATGCCGCGTTATTAGCTGAGTGTGAGCGACACGTCTGGGGGGGGGAAAGCACGTCAGTCTCGGAGATGCTGAAATGCAGAGAGGTTAAAGCTGCACTTTCAGGTTTCTGGCTGAAGCCATCTGGAGGAGCAGAGGCCCCGATCCAGGGTTACCAGATGCCCTGTTTGTCCAGATTTTAGCCTTGTGTCCTGGATAAAAACTTCCTCCCTTTTCCTGGGAGCAGGCAGCATGTAGCCGTCTCGGAATTAATAAATAATTATTAATTTAATAATAATATAATATAAATATATAATATTTAGTAATATATGGAAGACTGTTAAATTTAACAATAAGTAATATAGCGTTTCAACGAAGCACATGAAGGCAACATATATGAGTTTAGCTTTCCTTTTTCTGGGGTGTCCTACATTTGGGGAGCTTTGACCTCTAGTACTGGTTATGGCGTGTGGTCACCCTGTCCCCAGCTTGCTCCATCCCAGCTCTTTTTCATCACTGCCAGTGCAAGAGAGGTGGTGGAACTGGTGCTTCCTGGGGAGGCTGACTCCTCCACTGGTTTTTCCTGGGAACCCCAGCATCAACACATTGTATTCTTCCAGAGGAATCAGAGCCCCGCCTGTCGCTCGTCCCCCCACAAATGAAGTTGTGGACTTTGGGGTGGGGGTTTCAGGTCAGCCTTAAAGCCTGTGCAGTCTTCATGGACCTTCCCGGGTCTGCCGCTTTTGTCTTTCAGATGGAGCCGGTGACGTTTTATGCCACCTGCGGAGACAAGTGGAGGTTTTGTTTAATACAAAATATGGTGAGATTCTTCGCGTGCTGATCTCAGATTTGTTTTGTGCCTCGGAGTGCGATCCTGGAGCGCTCTTGGCCCATCGCGCGTCACTTGCGCAGGCCCCAAAGTCTTGCAAAAGTGCCCTAAGATGGAGCCACTGACAAGGGGGTCAGGCCAGGACATGGACCTACCTCCTTGTGCCACCCCACACCACCATGGGAACAGAGCGCAGGGGAGTTGCACTGGCTGTTCCCAGCCAAGGTGTCAAGGAGGCGGTTGGGGGAGTGGTGGTGGTGGGGACGTAGACTAGCAGTTATTCATCTTGGAGCAGCCTGCTTGGGTTTCGGCCACCTCCAGAGCTGGCCTAAATCCACATAGGTCTTTTGGGGGGGCTTCCGCAGCCCTACCTGGGATAGGGGGGAAGCTTCCACTTTCCAGCAGTAGTGCAACAGCAGTCCAGACTTGTACTGGATATAGCACAAGTTAGGTTTGCAGTCATTCTGTGGCCCACTAAGGCTACAATCCAGAGTAACTGTGGGACCTTTTACACTACATTGTTCCTGTGCCACTGTAGTTACTCTGGATTGTGGGGTAAGTTTCTTACGCCTCCGTTAGTGGTTCCCAAACTCCACGGGTCATGGCACCATCACAGCCTCTTTTTCCAAGTCCTGCTGGGCACAAAATATTGCATAATAGTACAAGACTGCAGTGGTCACAATGCATGAGATCTGAAATCATTATGAAATGATCGATAATAGTGATGCCTGGAAAAACAGGAGAAGGGGCCACCATGGGCATCCCACGACACCCCTTTAAGTGAGCCAGTGTGCCCCAGCGCATTGCAACCCCCGGTGCATTGCAACCCCCAGCGCATTGCATCCCCCAGCGCATTGCAACCCCCAGCGCATTGCATCCCCCAGCGCATTGCATCCCCCAGCGCGTTGCAACCCCCAGCGCATTGCAACCCCCCAGTGCTTTGCAACCCCCAGTGCATTGCACCCCCCAGTGCATTGCATCCCCCAGTGCATTGCAATCCCCAGCGCATTGCACCCCCCAGTGCATTGCATCCCCCAGTGCATTGCATCCCCCAGCGCTTGCAACCCCCAGCGCATTGCAACCCCCCAGTGCTTTGCAACCCCCAGTGCATTGCACCCCCCAGTGCATTGCATCCCCCAGCGCATTGCATCCCCCAGCGCGTTGCAACCCCCAGCGCATTGCACCCCCCAGTGCATTGCACCCCCCAGTGCATTGCATCCCCCAGTGCATTGCATCCCCCAGTGCATTGCATCCCCCAGCGCTTGCAACCCCCAGCGCATTGCAACCTCTACCAGAATTGTAGGCTTTCTAGACCCCAAAATGTAGTTCAGACACCAGCAATGTTGAATTTGGATTCTAAGCCACAAGCAGAACTGGAGGGAGGCATTGCAAGCAGCTTGACTTCTGGTTCCCAGCCAGATCTCTGGATGTCAGCCGTGCTGCTACCACCCTTCACTGTGTATTTAGGGTTGACGACAATCCCATTTTCTGGGCATTTGGGTCAGTTCCTTGTTTTGATGTACATTTGCAGCTAAAGCCATAGGAATAGCTGAGCCTGTGAAAGTCCCCTACTCCAAATTCCTGATGTACCCAGAAGATCTCTTTGTGGTGGGTTTGCCTGACGGCATCTTGCTCCGGCGGCCCAACTGCTTTGGGATTGCAAAGCTGAAAAAGATCCTTCAAGCAAGTAGCAGCATCCGCTTTGTCATCAAGAGGTAAAGTCCCGAACACCTGTCTTGCTTCTCTCTGGGTCAGGATGGTCTCCTCCTGTCCCATGACGTGCAGCAGGGAATTGGGGCTCCACCACCCAGAGCAACTGCACCACCTCCATCCAGGGGCAGACCCTGTTGTGAAGTGGGGGACGAGACTACCTTTAGAACCCAGGTCAACTAGGTGGGTAGACCCGGGTGCCAGCCCAGACTTGGAGCCCAGATCTACCTGCAGGGCACACCCGGGTTCCCATTCTGACCACCCTGTATAGCTGTCACTTCCAGGTGGGGCAGCCTGGCCTCCAGGCCATGCACTATCTCACTGCCGGTTCCCCACCCTTGGGCTCAGCTTCACTCCCCTTTCCAGAGGGTGCCCTCCCCCAGTTTGGAGGGGCCACGCACCCACGCTCACCCTTGGACCTACCCTTTCCTCCACCCGTATTTGGGATATAGTGTATACAAGCCAAAGTGTGTAGGCACATTTTTTGTGGTGCGTTCCTGATGACTGCATGATCTGGGCTTCTGTGCCAGATTTTTGGTACATGCGTCATCTTCAGATATTATTCCCATTCCTTTATTTATGGGGCTATCATAGGTGGGACTAACATGCCTGGTTCAGGAGGGTGAGAAGGTGCAATGTTAAAAACAAAACCCTTTATAAAAAAGCAAGGACATTATTGTTCCAGAAGTGCAGCTGGAAATCAGTGGTGCTTTTGTTGGTAGTTCTATTATTAGTAATAGTATTATTAAGCCCTGTTATTATTGCTGTTGCATTGCTTTTCAGACCAGAGCTTCTTGCAGAAACAGCGAAGGAGGTGGCATCTGACAGTCCAGGAGCACAAGGTCAGTCGTCGGCTCCAGGATTGCCGTCTTTTTCTGATCAGCAAACGCTCTCCTTATTCCCTTCTCTCCTCCTCTCCCTACTTGGTGTCGTCTCCCCTTTCCCTACTTTCAGTGAACCTCCTGGGGCGGGAGCTGGTCGTTGACTCCAGTCTGCTGCTCCCATTTTAGACATGCGCACTCGACCCTGAGCTCATTTGCCTTCGTGGCCTACAGCCTGCTTCTCCTGGGGTTTCCCCAGCCATGCTCTGCTTGGATTCAGTGGGACCAGAACTGGGGGGCCTCCCCCTGCATTCGGGAAATGACATGAACCGGCGTCAGAACCGGGGGGTGGTGGCTGGAATATTCCCTTAATCCTCGTAGCTCCAAGTGGAGCTTCTGTACTCAGGGCAAGGCTGGCGGGCAAGAGGCTCAGAAGGAGAGGAGGAAAAGGGGTCCTCAACAACCCAAAAGGGGGGGGAAGCAAATGAAGAAGGCTCTTTCTCTTGCACCAACAGCCAACGAACGAGACTCCAGTGAACGCCTGGAGGAGGAACCGGTGAAAAGGCCGGGATTCCAAGGTGAGAACCAGATTGCTCGGCTGAGCCCCTTCCTCCTCCACTTCATTCCATTTGGAGTGGGGTTTAAACCTTATTTATCTATTATTTATTTATTTACCTATTATTATTTACCTATTATTTCTATTTCTATTTTTAATTATGTTTTAATGTGAGCCGCCTTGAGTCGGTGTACGACCCGAGAAAGGTGGGATACAAATTTTATAAATAAAAAAAATAAAAATAATTATTTTCTTCATTTATTCCATTTTCCCCTCCCCCTTTCTCCCCAAAGGACAGCCTTTTTCTGTTCTTATTCATGGGGAGTTTGGCCCAGTAACACCAGTTCCAGGGAGCTTCTCAGCGGCTTCTGTTACTGAGCATCACAGTTAGGTTTCCAACTTCCCAATCCTGTCCCAACCACATATGGTTGCACTCCTTGGGGGGGGGGGTTGCACTCCTTGCTGGGGGGGAGACTTGGGGGGATCTCAGGCAGACTGTACTCTGCCTTTGTATTGGAAGCATTTAGGATCAGCTGAGATGCAGTCGGGTTTTTCCCCTGGAAATAAGAATTTATTTTTTTCATAAGAATTTACATAAGAATTTATTTTTTTCCCTTGTCTCTCTATAGAAAACTATGACACTCGGCTTTCTCGAATAGACATCGCAAACACTCTCCGGGAGCAAGTCCAGGACTTATTCAACAAGAAATACGGTGAGAAATTGTGCCAGGTATTAATCTCAGGGTGGCATGTGAGCCATTATCCTGTTGGATTCTCACAACAACCCTGTGAGGCGGATGAGCTTCAGAAAGGGACTGTTGTTTTTGCAAGACGAGGAAGTGCTTGGAGATCAGCTGGCTTTCCCTGCTTGTCTTTCTTGCCTCCTGCTGTTGCATCCAACAAGTTTTTTGTGTTTGGGAAATTTTGCACAACCATTTTTGTGATGGCAGGAGAGGGGCTGTTTGTCCGTCCTCCCCAGAGCCAACTTAGGGCCACTGTGGGAATCGGGAAGTTGGGCAAGATGGGTCTGAGCCAGTCGGTCTCTTCTAAACTGTGATCGGTGCCCCTACGAATTCTGAAAGGAATTGAACCTCCATGAGCAGAGGCAGTACACCTCCAAATTACCCACAATGGCAACTGGGAACGTATAACAGAGACTGCTACCTTCGGCACCCGAAGCCTGCTCTCTGCCACAGAACTCTGGGGCTTCGTTTGAAACTATGAAACGGCAGTCTGATGTTGGCTGCAATCCTCAAGACACTTTCCTGGGAGTAAGACCCATGGAACACATGGCTAGGACTGTGCTAGTTGTCTGCTGACCTGACAGCACCTCCACAGGATCACTGCATGTTCTCTTCTTCGCATCCTGCTGGGCCAAGGCTGTGCAAAAGCTCCCATGGGTGGTTCTCATGCCAGGGTGCCACGCAGAAAGGGCACCTCAGCAGCAAGTTTGGGAGCTGCTTGACAAGGGTCTTTGCCAGGCTTACCTGCAGATGCCATCAAGGGAGGAACCAGCAGCGTTCTCAGTGCAAAGCATCTGAACCTCCCACGGTGCTTGGCTATTCCTTCGCCTGCATCCGAACACGTCTCTCACCTGCCTTCCCTCTTTCCTTCAGGTGAGGCTCTGGGGATCAAATACCCAGTCCAAGTGCCATACAAGCGCATCAAGAGCAACCCGGGCTCCGTCATCATCGAGGGCCTCCCCCCAGGAATCCCATTCCGGAAACCCTGCACTTTTGGCTCCCAGAACCTGGAACGGATCTTGGCTGTGGCGGACAAGATCAAGTTCACGGTAACAAGGTATTTTCCCTCTGGGATCTTTGCCAGGTTGTGCCTTCCAGTGAAGGTGCAAAACGTCTCTCCTCCGGGGGGGTCCTGCAGCGTGCCCGAGCAGGGCCGTTCTCTGCCCCTAGAGAGGTCTTCAGGAAAAATGTCTGGGTGGCGGCAATCTAAGAACATCTCATCTCAATACAGGCCCTTTAGCTGGGATGGAACTGCTTGTATGTGGCACTTACACAGTGGCACTTACTCAGCCACTGAGCAAGAGATGCTCCTGGTGAACAGGAGGCTGCTTGGTGCCCAGGCTGAATACTGCTGCGTCTCCCTGACTGTGTGCAAGAAATCCTAGCCCCGGGTTAGGTCAACACAAGTCCTGCGCGGGGGTCACAAAAGTGCCATAAGTCACTTCCGTGCCACTCCTGGAGGGGTTAGGCCAGTGCACAGGAATGCGCTGGCCTCCCTGTACCATTTTGGGAATGGGGATTGGTTAGGATTGCACCCCGAGACTGTCGTAGTTCTAGTCCAGGCTCCTGGACTGGATTGATGGAGAGTTGCCTACTGTCGCCCTAAAACAGAGTGTAAAATCAGGAAGAGTTTTCCAGGCATTGTCAATTTCTATGCCCTCGACTCTCGTGGCGCACCTGTGGCCCTTTTCGGGCACATCAACGTGCCATGATAGATGCTTGGACGTGGCTGTGATGAATGATGGCACTGTTTGCCCAGCCTTCCTCTTCTTCCCCATTCTGCCCTCTTCAGTCCACTCACTTGTGTCTCTTTGAGGATGAGGGCCCTTCGGGACAGGTCTGGCCAGTGGAGGTCCTGATACTGATAAGCAGGATCAACTATGGACGGCACTCTGTTGATAAAAATTAATAACAATGTCCCCAAACATCCACCACTTAAAAACATTAGCAGTGGTTTCATTTTCTAAGCCATCTTTCTTCATTCATGGAACAAGGATGGATGCGTGGGCGGGTGAGTGGATGGATGGAGGGATGGAAGGGTGGGCGGGTGAGTGGATGGATGGAGGGATGGAAGGGTGGGCGGGTGAGTGGATGGATGGAGGGATGGAAGGGTGGGCGGGTGAGTGGATGGATGGAGGGATGGAAGGGTGGGCGGGTGAGTGGAGGGATGGAAGGGTGGGCGGGTGAGTGGATGGATGGAAGGGTGGGCGGGTGAGTGGATGGATGGAGGGATGGAAGGGTGGGTGAGTGAGTGGATGGATGGAGGAGGCATTGTAGTTCTGTGGAAGAGCAGCTGCTGTCCATGCAGAAGGTTCCAGATGCATCCCCGGCACTGGCAGTGTCTCCAGGCAGGGCAGTGTCTGTTATTGACGGGGTTATTGACGGACCAAGGATCTGACTGGGGAGAAGGAGCTTCATGACTTTCTAACTGGGAATTCCCAGGTGGATCCCATCCAGACACATTCTGACCTCCTCCATCTCAGGCTCCTGTTCCCTGATGAGTTCTCCGTTCTTCTCTTTTCCAGACCATTCCAAGGACTGATTCCTAAACCCGGTAAGTGCCAAATGCCAAGTATATTTTGCCACTCCAGAAATGATCTAATCCACCCGTACGCTTGTGTTGTCCTTTCTGGGGAACGTCCCTCTTCTGCATACAAGTCTTGGGCTGTCTCTGTTGTCTTGTGCTGATACCTTGACATGCAGTTGGTGGGTCCTTCGTGTTCATTCCAGAGCCGCACTGCAGAGCTGTCGCCACAGCCACAGTTTAGACATTTGGCCTCCTCCAGGGTCTTCCAGGCCCCTCTCTCATTTTTTTAAATTTTTTACTTCTTTTTAAATGGTATTTTATTCTGGCTGCAATCCTAACCACACTTTCTTGGAAGTAAGTATTATTGAACACAATGGGGCTTACTTTTGAGTAGACGTGCTTGGGATTGCATTGTAGGTCTTTTATTGATGGTTAGCTGCCTTGGGTGCCCTTCGGGGAGAAAGGTAGAGCACATATCAATATATAAATAAATAACTTTTAAGAAAGTAAGGGCCGAGTGCTCATTACCAGCAGGTGTACTTAAAACATGAACTTTGACGTCCTCAACTAACTAGTAGTATGAGAAGGTTGTTTGGCTCAGATCTTTGTCCCTGACATGCTTGTTTGCAGCGTGCAGGGATTTGTATTTAAACCTATGGGGAGAAGGGTCCTTCTACCTCTGAGCCTGCATCAATACCTGTAGTGGCCAGGCCCATGCCAGGCCCATGCCCATGCCAGGCCCATGCCCATGCCAGGCATGCTGGAGGAGTTGAACTTGGACTGGGCAAATAAGCTTTGCAAGATGATGATGATGATGATGATGCCTGTGTGATTCAGTGGCACTTGTGCTGCACGGTGGTTTTGGTAGTCTGTCTACTAGGTACTTTTCTTGCCCCTCGTGTCCCATTGAAATGCACATCAGTGTTCTTAAGTAGCCCCCATTCAATGTAGCAGTTGAATTCCTTTGCTCCCTGGTCGTTCAGACAGGCGCAAATGGATTTTCCCCATCAGTCTTTCAAAGGTCACTGGTCAACTCTGGCTACAAGTGCCCCAAAGTGGTGCCTGACGCTGCCATCCCCCCAACTGTTTCCCGACAGCAAGTCCAACTGCACACAAAGATCTCATCTCAGAGGAGATGTATGTAGGATTGTGCTTTTAGGACTTTTGGGGTCGTGGCTCCTGGTTGGAAGGAGGTGGAGTTAGAGCAGGAACTTGCACAGGGACAGTCAGGCAGACTTCTCCAAGGATGGGCACTTTGGTCTGTTAACACACTGAGGCTCTGGAGAATCCCAACCCCAGTTAGGCTGGCATAAGGCCTGGCACAAGCCCTGTGCTGCCCTGGAAGGGGGTGTGGGAAGAGTAATAAGGCACTTCTGCACTCCTCCTGGGACAGTGCACAGGAGTGTGCCAGCCTCCATACACTCTCATGGGACTTATGCCCGCCCAAGTTGATTAGGATGGTGCCCGGAGTCCTTGAAACTTGCTGCAGCAGCTGAAGGAGCTGAGAAGGAGCTGACTCAGGCTGAGCTGAAAGGGAAGGAGACGGAGCTGGAGCAGGGAAGGGCAGGCAAGGAGTCACCAGGGAGCCTCTGGAAGATGTCCTGGGCTCAGCCAAAGTCAGTGGTGGGTCCATCTTTGTCCTTCAGCCTGCAATGCCCTCGTGTGCTCCGGCAAGGACTGTCAGGGTGGCTGTGGCGGCCCCAGTCTGAGCACCTGCACCAGGGCAAGTTTCTTTTTCAAGTCAGGAATTCATTTCCGCATCCCATTTTTCTCTGCTTTGCTTGGAAATGACCCCAGAACTGCATCTTCTCATCCCTGACCTCCTTCTCCACCATGATGGGCCACTTTCCACTCTAGACCCTGCATTGTCTGGAATTAAAGCAACACACGCAGGGACTCTGCAGTCAGACTCATTCAGAGGCAGGTTTCAGTGGCAAAAGTGCCATCTCCTTCTCCTGGCAGGATTATTTCTTGGTGTCCTCAAATGCTCTCAGCATGACGGACAGGAGAGCAGGAGCAGGTTTTTCTATGACCACTAGAATAAAATTGGCATGCTAGGCTGGCACAGGCTGGCATGGCACAGCCTCCTGCTCTCTCACTGACCGTGCTCTCTCTCTCTCCCTCTCTCTCTCTGCTGGTTTCTGCCCCTAAACCCCCCACCTCCTCATTCAGTTCCCAAATAACGTGTCCCATTGCAGTTTTTAACCCAAAGCCTAAATATAGTGGCATAGCTACAGAGGGTGAAGCCGTCATATAGCCGTACAGCGCCGTTTTGCTCCCCCCTGCCTGAAATGCCTCCAACAAGGTGAGGCTCCCTCCAAGTCAGATTGCTCTGCCCCCTCTAGCTATGCCACCACTTCAAAGGCCACCCTGCTGTCTCTGCCCACCTGGCAGGGGCACCTGGAGAAGGACTGCCTTAAAGACCAGGCAGGCTCATGTGCATTGAGGCCCCCCAGACTCTTGCTGGCAGAATAAGTGGCATATAAATCCAAAGAGCAGGTGAGGACAGGTGCTTAACCCTCCTTGGGTCTGACACTCTCTCTTTTCTTCTCCTCTTGACTTGCAACTGCAGCGTCCTCAGCATCCTCATTAAAACAAGGTAACAACTTGGTGCCTCGGTTTCCCTTCTGTGTCTCTCTCCCTCCTCCAGAGTATGTGTCTGTAGTGTTCACACCCACTGTTTGCTCCTCCCAAAGGTGGGGGGAGATCAGTGGTATGTGGATTGGGAAAGAACTTGCCATGAAATAAAAATAATAATAATAATAACCGGAGATTGTCCGTCTGGTGCTCTGCAGCTTATTAAGGATTCGCTCTCAGCTTCAATCAAACAGTATTTATATTCATCAGCTCCCCCCCCCACTAGCCCCATAGTCATCCCTGTCCCTTCATGCTGTTGCCTTGTGGGGTAAACACCTACAATCTCCCCCTTCCCCATCTTCACCTCACCCCTTTTCTCATGTTGGCTCCTCCAGTCTAGAGTCTCCCCTCCATCTCCATTCCATCCACTTAGGGTTGCCATATGACCGGAAAAACTGGGACATTTCTGTTTTTTGGGGGGGCTCCCATCCTGTACTACTAGGTCCAAATCCCAGGTTGGAAGAGTTGTACTACTAGTACTACATCCTGTACTACTAGGTCCAAATCCCTAGCTGGAGAGAGAGGAGTCGGGGTGTGGGTGGTGTGAGTGAGCTTGAAAGGACTCTCCCCAGCTGACACCCCAGGTAAGAGGGGGCCAGGGCGGAATGCACCCTTACAAGCGTATTATTCCTGAGAATAAGTCCCATTCACTATAAATGGGCTTCCTTCTGAGTAGACATTGCACAGGATTTTGTGTCAACCTTACATCTACTCCTGTCGTCTCCTTGAAGGCTGCCTCCATCCCCATCTCCTCCCGCTTCCCAAACTGGAAGTGCCTCCCCTGCTGTCCTTTCTGAGAACGCATGGTACGTACCCCTCCTTGGGATACCCCTCTGGGCAACTGTACCCAGCGCAACTAGCTTCAGGTAGTCCAGCTTCCCCTATCCCACAGTGGCCCAGCAGATGCTTTAGAGAGCACTCGAGACCACAAGACCCCATTGCCCAACGCTGGCACCTGGCATTTACCCACAGGGGTGTAACCTGCAATGGATGTGACCTCTGTAAATGTACCCAACTCCCTTTTGAAGGTAAAATGCCATCACCGCGTACTGTGGCAAGGAGTTCCACAGAGTAATGACATGCTGGATAAGGCTGCAATCCTAAAGACACTTTTCTGGGAGTTAAGACCCATTGAACACAATGGAGCTTACTTTGGAGTAGACATGGGTAGGATTGCACCCGAGGTCTTCTGAAACTTGATACTCAACTCACAGAAAAAAGCTCTCCCAAAGAATGGGAAGCTCCAGCTCCAGCATTGCTTGGACCTGATCCGGATGGGACCGAGCCTCCTGTCCCGGCACCCCTCCAACACCACAGGGCTGGCCTCAGATCCAGCCTCCTGTCCAGCGTTTGGGAATGGCGACTTGGAGAGGTTGTTTCCTGCCAGGATTGGCCTCGCACATACAGAGTCACCGGGATCATCCAGGACTGGTCAGGATCAGGAATCCAAAGTCACCTCTTCAGTATAGACTCTCTCAGGGCAATATAACCCATAAAATGATAATAAACCAGGGCTGCAATCCTGGGGAGTAGGCTTCATTGAAAACCATAGGACTTACTACTGAGTAGACAGGCTTAGGACTGCACTGAAAAACTCCGGAAAACTGCATTCTTCTTGGGGGTGAGCCTAAATCTACCCTATTCTGTGGCTCGGATCCGTGGGGGATTCCCATTTTGCTGGCATTTCCTGAACCAGAAGAGACCCTCAGTTGCAAGTGCCTGGTATTGTTCAGCTCCAGCATGGGGTGGGCACTAAGCTGGTCGCATTAGCCAGAAGGTGACTGCCTGGGTCCCCCCAACTCTCATGCAACCGCCTTCTGTGGTCCCAGATGTGGCAAACTCTGCATGGAGATCAGCCGTAAATGCGGGGTCATGGCTGTGTGGCTGGAGGGGGGGCCTTTGGGGCTGAGTCGCCTTCTGGGGTCCTGGGGAGAGTCTCAGATCAGACCCTCTGGAGCCCAAGGAGGAGCCTTGTCAGGAGACCCGTCTGCGTCCTGAGCGGGAGCCCAGTTGTGGTTAGCAGGTGATGAGCGACGAGCCCTTTGCGGGGACAAAAATATTAAATTCTCCCTTTTGCCTCCAGCTCTGCTCGTTTCCCATCCTGTGTTTGGAGAGCTGTGCGCCTGGCGCAAGGCCGGGCCGGCACCACCTGTGCCAAGAACCAAAGGCCACCACTCACTGCTCTCTCTTTTCTTTCCTGAACGGATCTCGTAGCCCCCCGGCGGATCTCCACCTTGGAAAAAGCGTACGCTGCTTTGAACGGTACGTGGCGCAGTTCATGCCTTGTAGATGGTGGCAGACAAGGAATAGGCTGGGCACTGCCTCTGTTACAGAAAGGAATGGTTACTCATTTGTTTCATGTACACCCCACCTTTCTCCCACCCGCAGGGGGACTCAAGGCCGCTCACACGAAAAACAAACCCAAAATTAAAAACAACAATTAAAACGTTCACACGTTAAGATATTAAAATATTAAAACTCTGGTTTACACTCCCACTGAATTACTAACCAATGGGAGTCAGCAGGAGTAGTGGTTGGAGTGCACACAGTGGGGCTAGTAGTAGTGCACACAGTGGGGCTTACTTTTGAGCAGACATGGTGAGGATTGTGCCCTTAGTGCATTAGGACCAGATCAGTGTATCAGCTATCCGGGAAACAGTGATATCAGTGATACCCCATGCAGAAAAAGAATTGTACGGCAGTGCTTTGGTTTATGGGCATTGTTCGTTCTGGAATCCAAAATGCTTGTCTATCAAAGCAAATTTGCCCGTAAGAAATGGTGGAAACTCAGACAATTCATTCCACAGCCCCAAAATATTCTTATAATAATGATTACAATACTGCCAAATAATAAAGAAAATACAAAATACAAAGAAAAATAAAACAAATTTGACTTTGGCTGCAATCCTCACCACACATTCCTGGGAGTCAGTACTACTGTACTCTATGGATCTTCCTTTTGAGTAGACATGCTTAGGATTGCACTGTTAGCATCTCGGGTCTCTCAAGCTGCAATTTGCCCCCCTTACACAGGAGAGAGCTGAACAGATTATAATAGGGCTTACTTTAGAGTAGACATGCAAGGCTAGGTCTCCCAGGATCCTTTCCATTGCCTCCCCCCCACATAGGAGTGAGCCCCATTGACTGTAATAGCTTACTTCAGAGTAGACATACACAGGCTGCTCTCACAGGAGAGGGTGAGGAGTTGCAGGTGGAGCACCAAAACTGGCAGTATCCCAGCCGGGACTATTTTTTGCTTGTTTTACAAGACATCACTTGTAATGCAATTCAAAATTTATTAGCAGTCTTTATTTGTCTTGCAGAACACTCTCAATCCAAGGTTTTACAGTATGTAGGGGTCGCATCAAGATATTTGGGGGGATTAGAAGTGAATCCGTGCACGGGGGGCATTTGGGATTTGGGGAGGAAGAAACGCACATGAATTCAAACCTGTGGCAGTTTTGCAGGCCATAGTCTAGCCTGGACTACTCTAAAGTCTGCTGTTGTGAATAGTCTGATGGACTTTAATGGGGGGACCTGAATTCGGGTCTGTTTTCTGGATGGCCTTAGACAGTCACTGTCTGTCCACCTTGCAGGGTTGTTGTGGAATGGGAGAGGCTGATGAATACAGGGTGCAGTGTGAGACTTTTTGTTTTAAATGCGTCAGTGGATGACTCTTTCCCTTTCCAATCTGAAGCATTCCCTGACACTTCCAGTTGTAGGAATTCTTCACCCAGTTGTCCCAAGACGACAAACCACAGGACCAAAAACGAGGGGAACCAGTTTGTTGTACTTTGTTGACTGGAGTTGTGGCTCAAACACAGTTCCAGACCCTGGTCTGGTCTAGAACTCAGCCGCTCCCAGACTTTGAGCCTCAGGGTTCCTTTCTTTGTCTGCCACCATCTACACACCGTATCCTTCAAGCAGCACAAAAGTGTCCAAGGTTAGGAGTTGGATGGGAAAGAGGAGGTGGTGCCCCGTTCCTCCTGACCCCCCAAATCCTTCCAACTTTGTCCCTCGGGCCATATCCTTGGGCCATGATGGAGGCTGAAAGGCACACACAGGCCCATTCCTGAGCTTGCTGGCCACTCGGAGGGCTCAGGGGGTCCGGCTCTGCCAGTCGGTGCCTGGTCTCCCTGCCTCTCCCCAGCTGTCCAGCGGGAGGGCAAGTGCAAGGAGCCACCAGAGATCTGCTTCTATCATGATTTTTCTTGAAATCACCGCAGGGAGGGATCAGGGCCATATCACTGGATCAGGGTCATTGCGTGGGCCCACTGAGTTCATTCCCATTAAGCATACAAATGGGGCAGCAATGTCCACGGCTGTTTCTGCTGTTCTTCCCCCCCCCCCCCCATACTTGGCCTTCCTTTCTTGCAACTGGAGTGTGCAAAAGGCTTCCTGGGTGTCCTTGGATGCCCTTCTTGCAACAACCCTGCAAGGTGCAAATGCCTCTTCTCCCCGTTGCACAGCAGGAAAAACTGAGGCTGGCAGGGAGAGGCTTAGGCAAGCCCAATGAGTTCACGGCAGACCAGGGGTCCCAATTCACTGCCTTGGCCCTTCTTCATCTTCTGCTGGAGTGAACTTGCAGCCTTTGTGGCTCTGACAGATGCCTGTAGTTTGGGCTACAAGAGAGTAACTGGCCCAAAGAAATCCAGTGAGTTTCGTGGCAGAGCAGAGAGGTCTCCCCGATCCTATAGCAATTTTCAGCCTTGTGTTCTGGTGCACTGATGTGCCACGGAGGGTCTGCAGGTGTGCCACGGGGGTTTGGAGCACAGCGCTTGAACCTAGCTGGAAAACTCTCCCAGGTCCTTTGGGTGTCTCCGAGGGCAGAGCCAGAGGAGGAAGAGAAGCAGACCGTTCAGCACTCTTGCCCAGTGGCTCCCCAACTTTTTTGACTGGTGGCTCCCTTGGCCTCCACAGCTCCAATCCTAGAACTTTGTATAGGGTGGCATGTTTTTCTTGAGGATCCCACACATTGCTGGCTCACTGTTTGGGAACCTCTGCAGTTGCCCTAGAAAGAGAATAATCTGGAAGCAGCATCACAACTGACGAAGACCATCCAGGTTTGTGTGCCGTGAGAATGAAAACATTGGCCGGCCACTCCGTGTTAGCTGTCCAAGCTGCTTGGGGGGTCTCCCTTCTGCCAGCCCCCTGGAACCAAGCAGCAAAGTTGTGCTCTGCAAAGGGTGAAGGTCAGGCGGAGGCAGGAGGGAGTTCATGGGAAGGGGCTGAATCATCTTCAAACTCCTTTCTGTGGATGGGAACAGCAAACCCAGTTCTGAGGTGGTGTCACCCCAAATCCCCGTTGTATGTGCCGACTCTTGGTAGCCACAACCACAGGAGAGGCAGGAAAGAGGCAGTTCAGTGGTCTGGCAATCGGTGACTTGATGGCCTCTCCAGACGGAGCATGGAAGGCACCTTTGCTCTGCATCAGGCTGTCACCAGCGGTGTGCCCGGTGGGCATGTCGGCAATGTGCGGGGCATGCCCCACATTGTGAAATCTCCCCCTGGGGACTTGCCAGCTCTTTCTCTGAGGCTGTTTTAAGAGAAGGCTACAGTTTTGCCCAAATGAGACATGATTTGGCTTGTCCAGCTCTTCTGCTTTTAGTGCTGGGCTGACCCCAGTGGGGCACTGGAGATCTAATGGGAATTATTGATCTGATGGAGCGAAGGGGGAACTTAACCCTTCTCTGCACCATCCCTCACCCGGGTAAACCACTCATCCCGCTATTTTTCTTCCCCAAGACACCAAAACTTGAGCTCCAAACATGGAGGAGCCAGAGCAGCATCTGGTGTTGTTTGTGCCCCCCTCCCCCTACTAGTATTTATTTGCTTTGCTCAAGTGTGCCCACCCTTGATTTTTAAAAGTATGCCATGACTAGCTATGGGACTCTCGTGTTATCCGTTTGGAAGCAAGAATACAGAACACCAATTATTATTTTTATGGTTTTATTATTTTTCATTTATTGAAAAAAAAAACTTAAAAGAAAAAGAGAAACAAAGTGTGCCATTATAGTCAATGGAGCTTACTCCCAAGTAAACGAGGTTAGGATTGCAGCCAAAGAAAGTCAAAATATGACCCAAAAAAAACAATAAAAAAGAAAATACAGAAAAAGAAAAAGTTCAAAAAAGAAAGGAAAATTACCCCCAAATGCAGAGTAACTTTGGGAGCACAAAAGAGACTTTACTTGCACCACCTAGTGAAAATCTATGGGAAATTCATATTGCAACCCAGAGTAAGTTGTTCTTGCACCGGAGCAAGGACTCCCGGTAGTTACTCTGGATTTTGCCCTTGATTTCTCAAACTGATTGGCATTTGGCAAGCATGGAATATTCACTTTGCTATTCTTTAGACTTCTATGGAGGCTGCAATCCTATTCACACTTTCCTGGGAATATGTCCCATTGACTGTAAGGGAACTTACTTCTGAGTAGACCTGCATAGGCTTGTGCTGAAAAATCACATAACATGTAGCTTATCTTAAACAATCTGATATCCTAAAATTTATTTTTCAACAAAACAAACGAGATAAATGATATTTTGTAAATATTTTCAGTCTAACATCTAAATTCGTACTTCTTTTAATCCTTTTCCTCCTTCACACCCAGAAAGTCCACGAATGATTTCCAATTATCCTTTAAATTATACTAGATTCTCTTTAAAAAATTATGTGGATTTATAATAATGCTAAATAATGCTAAAACAGGGATTATATTTCATACCAATTCTTAAAGAAATGGATCCGCAACTTCTTTTTTGCAGACGAGGACGATGCCAACCGGTTAGGGGAGAAAGTGATTCTGCGGGAGCAGGTGAAGGAGCTGTTCAATGAAAAGTACGGTGAGTGAGCAAAGCATGTGCTGAGACTCATAGTGGCTTTGTGAGCAAAGCACTAGATTAGAGTTAGCTCAGATAATAAACTTCAGGAGGGTTTGCAAAGCCTGGCCTGGAGCCTCTCACCACCCCCCAGTCAGTCTCCAAAGTGGCCCAGTTGACCACACATGAGTGGACCTGTGATGACGGGGTGGGGGGGGGGAAGGGGTTCATTGAAGTGTGTGCTTTAAGTGTGTTGGTGCTTGTTGAAAACCTGGAAGTTTGAGCCCATTATTCATTCCATCTCTAATGTATTTATTGAGACTTTAAATTTTTCCCAGCCCTTGACACAAGTCAGATCTTTGATGCAGCCAAAAACTTTGGAGAGCCTTTCTTTGGAGCCTCTGCTGTTGAACTGGGGGGGGGGGGGGACGACATCCAGCTGTGGTGAAGCGCATCATCTCTTCCTGCTCTTGTTGCAGGAGAGGCTTTGGGCCTGAACAGGCCGGTGCTGGTACCCTACAAGCTGATCCGGGACAGCCCAGACGCCATTGAGGTGACCGGCATGCCGGACGACATCCCGTTTCGCAACCCCAACACCTATGACATCCACCGGCTGGAGAAGATCCTCAAAGCACGAGACCAGATCCGGATGGCCATCGTCAACCAACTCCAGTGAGCAGCCTGGCTGGCGACCCCCATTTCCTTTTCAGTCTGTGGGCAACAGGCACCCCATTACAGACACCCCTGCAGGCACCCCATCACAGCAGCTTCATTCATTTAGGTGGCATGAAGAGGGAACAGATCAGTGGACAGATATTCTACCACCGCTGGTCCATCTAGCTCAGCACTGCCCACACTAACGCTTTTAAAGTATCACCAGTAAGCACATCATGGTATGGTGGGCAGCACTTGCAGGGAGTATTTTGGAGCCACTGAATGAGAGTGCTAGACATGGACTTACCATGCTGGTGGCGGGCACAGATATACATTCCCTGTCCATGGCACTCCAGGTATCTCCAGGCCTCTCTGCTGGGGCAGGGAACACTTTTGCTGGATGTCGTGTCCTCTCCGTGATGGTCCATTGCTCCAAAATGGAGTCATTTGGGGAGAAGGATGTAGCATGCATGCTCAGGGTGATGTGATGATCCAGGAGGACGATGCACCATTGTGCTCCGGGATGTGGCTCCACCTCCATGGCCTGAAATGGAAATGGCTGGGCTTGTGACAAACCAGTGGGCAAGATCCACTGGGCAGCTGCCTGGCTTTTCAAAACAGGCCAAATTTGGGAAATGAAGGTGCAGAGCAACTGAGAAGCCAGCCACTCTTTTCAAAGGGGAGATCTCGGGGAAAGGGGTGCTATGGCCCCGGCGCAATGGCCTGTGCAATGGCCTGCACTGCTCGGCAGCCACTCTCTGGGGTCCTGCGTCAGGGGCTTGTGAGCTTCCCAGTCTTCAGGCGTGAAGGTCTGAACCTGGGACTTCCTGGACGGAAAGCAGGTTGCTTTGCTCCTGAGCTGTACCTACCTGTGGAGTCGGCCCCCCTCGTCCACCTAGCCTGGGACTGTCCACAGTGATTGGCGGTGGCTCTCCAGGGACCTCATCCGGTCCCATCCAGTCTGGATGTACCAGGGCTTGAACTTGGGACCTTCTGCACCAAGTGCAAAATGCAACCAAATGCTCCCTACACCAAAGTAAGAAGGGCAGCCTTGGCTTGGCTCTTGGGGGGGGGGTTGAGTTTGGAGGTCTCGAGCAGGGCCATCCACCCCATGGAGCACTTTCCTGAAAGTAACTAGAAACATTTCCTTATTTCAAACCCACTCTTTTGTTGTTTTTCCTTATAAAATGCAGGCCATTTGCAGATGGAAGCTCCGAGGCCAAACAAGCAGGCAAGTTGAAACACAAAAGCCAGCAATGGGGGGAAACTGGCACTGACCCTCTCATCCCAGTCTGGATCCCACTCTGGAGACAGCCTGCCCAGGAGGGAGAGGGGCACCCTGGAACGTCCCAGTTCATTTATTGGATCCGGACCGCCTAAGGACGCCTATTGAACTCTGTAGAACTTACTTCTGAGTACATGAATTGAGGGTTGGGCGTGAGAAGGTCTTCCTGGGACTGAATTGGGAGAGGCTGGGCATCACCCACCAGCAAATGCTGGAAAGTGGAAGAGAGTATATATTTCACATATAGTTTATTTAAAATATTTATACTCTGAATATAAAATACAAAATATTCATACTTTCCCTCTCCAAAAGGACTGTCAAGGTTGCCGACAACCATGTTTATTTCTTAACTAACGTGAAAACTGTTTGCATTTAAATAAAAGTATTTCAATAAAAGTAACACAAATTTGGAGCCGGTTATGGAGGGTGTAGTTGGAAGCAGAGAAGTGGTGGGGACGGTGCAGTTGGAAGTGGAGTAGCAAGGAGTCCGTTATCTCCCCCCCCCCCCCCCCGGCCTTATCATTACAAATTTGTGTTCACTGCATGGCAGGAAAAGCAGTGCTGGGGGGGCTTACCTGGAAAGGGGCAATTCAAACTGAAATGTACCTTTTCCCCTGAATATCTCTAGACAACGACAGCGGCGTCCCCAAACGGAAGCGGAAGAGGATCTCGGAAGGGAATTCAGTATCTTCCTCTTCATCATCTTCATCCTCCTCCTCTTCAAACCTGGAATCTACATCATCAACAAATCAGATCTCACTCGTGGTAAATATATTCACCCTTTTTCTCCCTGAAGTCTGTAGGCTCAGGTGTGGGGGCTGCTGCCCCCTCCAAAAGATCTGCAGATAGAAAGCCAGCATGTTGGTGTTACTCAGAAGATGGGGAAGCTTCTGGACTCCATGTTAAGCCACTGAAGGAATGGATGAAAAGCTTTGTTTTTATGAAGATGTCACTCCTGCAGTGGCGCGGCTGGAGGGGGTGTGAAGCACCAAGGGTGCAAACACATGGGTCACAACGTGTTGTAGGGAGGCAAGCACATGCCTGTGCACTGGGCTGTCTGCCCCCTCCCAAAGGGGTGGCACAGCATCTCGTGGCAGTTTTGTGACATCTCCAGGTCTGCACAGGACATGCTGGAGCTTAGGGCAGCCTAAATGGAGATCAGGATAGCAGCCTAAGTACTGCAGGGAGCCTCCCAGGGAGCCCCTCCACCATGGCATTCTGGGCACCTCCATTTTGCACCCTCCCCACTAAGAGGGACTCAAAGAAGGGGGGTCTTTGCATGCCACAGTGAGGCTCCCTGCAAAACCTCACACCTTGCAGCCGTGCCAGCTACTCCACCCTGCCCTGGAATGATTTGGATTGTAGGCTTAGGGCACAATCCAGAGTAAGTATGGGGAGTCCTTGCTCCTGAGTAAGAACAATTTGCTCTGGATTGCAATATGAATTTCCCCTAGGTTTTCACTAGGTGGTGCAGTAACTATGGGTACACATCATGTCTCTTACATGCTCCCGTAGTTACTCTGGATTGTAGGGTCACTTACTTATGCCGGTCAGATCCTGACTCTGCTTCCGAGGCAGCTTCCCAGGAATGTCTTCTGGGTTTTGTGGCTGTTTTTAGGGCAACAGTCTGTAGTAATGAATCGTCTGTCCCAGACCTGTTGGAGGAAGAGGGACAGCAGTTTGTTACTACAGATGGTTGGCCTACAAACAGTCCCCAGAAGCTGGAAAAGACTTCACAAGAGGAGAAGATCATGGAGAAGCTCATGACTGAAAATGGCTACTATAATATTGTTTCCGGGTGTTTCTGACCTGAAGTAGCCACCACTGAGAAGACGACCTCCTGCTTTGTCCCCATTGCACGTCTCAGAGTTTCCTAAATGTTGCCAGAACGTCCTCTTCCTTTGACCAGCAGTCCTTCCAACGCTTTTTCTCCCCCTCTTTTCCAGCAATGGCCCATGTACATGTTGGACTACGGGGGGCTCAACGTCCAGATCCCGGGGCCGATTAATTATTAAGACCTCAGCTGCTGACGGGCAACCTCAGTCGGATGCATCGCGCACGCCGTGTAATTTTTTGTACAAAGTGTATATTCCAATATGTATCGATGCCTTTTAGTTTTTCCAATGATTTTTACACTCTCCTCCTGCTGCCAGGGCCTTTTGGAATAAAACAAAGGAAGTCTCGCCTTGCTCTGGGATCCTTCCGAGTCGCTTGCTGGAGTCTCTTCCTGGCCACTGGGATGGCCGTCATGTTTTGGCAGAAATCCAGGAGCCTCCCAGAGAGACTCAAGAAACGGGGGTGCACAGACTGAAAATTTCGGGATGGGAGAGAGTTTGTGGGTGGGGGTGGCGTTTGGGGGTACTGGGCGCCTGTCTTTCTCCTGCCTTTTATTTTGCTGCACCAGGATCACTGGGGATCCACGTGGCACAAATGGGATCCATGATGATCCATTCCCCACCCCGCAAACACACATGCCTCACGGATACCATTTCACTATGGGTGAAATCCAGAGTAACTACGGGGAGTCCTTGCTCTGCAGTAAGAACTATTTACTCTGGATTGCAATATGAATTTCCCATAGTCATTTTCAATATGAATTTCCATATTCAATATGAATTTCCCATATTCATTAGGTGGTGCAGTAACTACGGGTGCACGTAAAGTCTCTTACATGCTCACATAGTTGCTCTGAATTTGGCTGTATGGCTACAATCCTAACCACACTTTCCTGGAAGTATGGCTACAATCCAGAGTAACTACAGGAGCACCTAAGAGACATCACGTGCACCCGTAGTTACTGCACCATCTAGTGAAAACCTATGGGAAATTCATATTGCAGTCCAGAGTAACTTGTTCTTACTCTGGTGGAAAAACTCCCCATAGTTACTCTGGATTGCGCCCTAAGTATTATTGAACACAATGAGACTTACTTCTGAGTAGACATACTTAGGATTGCACTATATATGGCTAACGAAATCCACATTTGAAAGTGAACCCAAGTTTGCTTGTCATCTGCTTGTGAATGCTGCGCACACTTTCCAGAATATTCCATGTGATGTAAATGAGCGAGTCTGGGATGGTTTTCAAGACAGCTTTAAGAGCACAATCCTAATCATGTCTACTCAAAAGTAAGCCCCATTGTGTTTAATGGGTCTTACTCCCAGGAAAGTGTCTTTAGGATTGCAGCCTTAGTCTCATCCTCAAATTGCCAGACAATTTCCTGATTGCTTTATGACTGTTTTGAGTTTGCGGCTAATCCTTGCCATTTTCTGCAATCACCTCTTTTCATCCAAAGCGGCTCTTCGAAGAGCTTCTGCCCCGCAAATGTTCCTACACAAATGGGCCGTCAGGGGATCTCCTGACCTCCCTCCCTCCCTTTCCTAGGACTTGAGGAGGGGTTGGGGGAGTCCAACAAAGAGTATTCCTAGAGTGGAGCAGCTGTGCAGTCTCAGCGCAATAAGAATCCCGGTTAAAAGTGGCAAAACATGAAATGGGTTGGTTTAAAAAAAATCCCAAACAGATGGCATTTCAGTGGAGCTGAATTAAAGAATGGCAGCTTTGATTAAAATCCTCTCTTGTTCAAAAAGTAACCGTGCTGGAGGAGGCAGGTAAACGGCATCTGCAGTTTAAGGGGGAGAGGGAAAGGCAGGGCATGTAAAGATGGCATCAAGCACGGCGGCTTTCCTGCATCTCAAGCACGGTGCCAGGACCCAGGTGCCAGGGATGATGTACATCCAAGAAATGTCTTGATTTCATGGGGGAATAGAATCACAGGTTCCTAGAGTCGGAAGGGACCTAGAAGGTCATCTAGTCCAGCCCCTGCCTGTAGCAGGAAATCCTCCTAAAGCATCCCCAACTTGAAGCCTCTGCTTGAAGACCCCCAGTGACAGAGAGTCCACCACCGCCCTTGGCAATCTCTTCCACTGCTCAGCCACCCTCACCCTCAGGAATTTTGTCCTGACAGAGCTACCCATAGCTTGATTCAGAACAGTGTGCCTCTCACGCACACGTGCCCATGCTCGCGGGACAGAGCAGGCACACTGGGTGCCTGGACTGTGGACTCCCATGAAGCACTGGCTGGTCACTTCAGGAGAGTCATTGCTGGGCTGCAGAAGATGGACTTCCTCTCTGAGTTGGAGGGATCATCATAGATTCTTCGGGTATCTCAGATGGGACATGCCCGCCATGGCTTGTCACCTGTGACAGAGTTTTCTTCCAGAAATCCTAGAATCCTAGAATTGGAAGGGACCTAGAAGGTCATCTAGCCCAGCCCCTGCCTGTAGCAGCAAAGCCTCCTACAGCCCCCCCGACAGGTGCTCATTGAGCCTCTGCTTGAAATCTATCCAGTCCCCTTTTAAAGACAACGAGGCCTTTTAGGCAGAAGTCGATAACTATACGGAATGACTAAATGCCAGGAAAACACTTTGAAGCAGCTTCATTTTCCTTCCTTCCTTACGGCATAGAGCAGGGTCTCCAAACCTTTTGGCAGGAGGACCACAGCATTTGTCTGTCATGGTGCTGGGGGCTGGAAAACTAATTTCCATTTCAAATTTGAATAAATTTACATAAATGTACATAGAAGAATGTATTGGAGTGGATTACAAGGCTTGCCCGAGGGCCATAAAGAGGGGGCTTGCCGGCGGCCACATTGAGGCTCACCGAGGGCCACGTCTGGCTCCCAGGCTGAGGTTTGGAGACCCCTGTGCGAGAGGCAGGCTAGTGACTTCTATTTTCTCGCCCCCCAAATGCCTGAGCAGAATACATTCTGGGATTTCCCCATCTTTGGTCATTAGGCAAGTTTTGGTTTCCATTTGGGTGCCTCCAACTCCATTCGGCTGGCACTGCTTTGTGTTTTGATTTCCGTGCGTCATATAAATGGAAAATTAGGCCAGTTACTGTGGAACTCAAATATGGAGCTGGTTTTCATTCACATTCATGATGGGATCCCAAAACATGGTTTTGGCTTCAACCCATCCAAAAGTGAGTCCAAACGGCACTCATCTGTCCTCGGCCATAAAGGTCACTTCACCAAAGCCCCCCCACCCCCCAGAAAAGAAACTTTGCGGCAGATGCATCTACATACACCTGTACTGGGTATCCAAATGGGGGAGACTGAAACACCAAACAGATCCACAAATGGAGGGTGAGCCACAAACGGAAGTTTTTCTGATTGCAAAGACTTTCCGGACTTTAAAACGGAAGGTGTTGTTGGTGGTAGAGATTATAGGCAACAAATCAAGGCTTGGTTGAGCTCAGGATTTGCTGACAGTGTCTTGGCCAGTAGAAATACAAGGGGGTTGTGCCCGTGGTGGCACACGTGTGATAAAGCTCATGCTGAGGAGATTCCCTACCCCGGCAGAGGGTGGCCTGGACAGCCCTGTATGGGGATCTGTCCCCAAATTTGGATGCCAGCAATTTGCAGAAGCCTGTCTGAGACTGCCATGTGGAAACGCCATGTGCTGTATGTGCCTGGGTGGTGCACTGGGGGAAATACCCCCACCAGTATTCAGTGATCAGAAGCTGGCCTGGCCAAGTTGTCCATTTGTTGGATGCCGAGCTGAGCGAGTGCCCACCCCGTCCAGCTTGTAATGTGGCCCCCTCTCCGGTGGGTCAGGTAGCAACTTGGAAGGGCAGGGAATGGGACGGCATTACAAACTGGACGAGGTGGGCACTTGCTCAGCTCTTCATCCATCAAGCAGAGGGATCTTCTGTGAGCTTCCTCTGGACCACCCACCATATTCAAGGGAGGAGCTGAGATGGGTGGGGAAGGACAAGGAGAGACATGGGTTCAAATCCTCACTTGCTCATGAAGCACACTGCATAATGTTCGTCCAATACCATTTTGCAGCCTGACCTGCCTCAGAAGGTTGTTGTGAGGACAAAGAGGGAGGAGGAAAAACCACAGTCGGTGCCATTCAGCTTGGAAGTAAATAATTAAATAAAAATATGGCGCACTGTTATTTTGTGCGCACTCTTGGCAAGCTCAGGGACGCAGAGTCAGGATGCAGGAGCCGGCCAAAATCATCTTCCCAAACTTGTTTCTGCTTTGCCAGAACGTACTTTAAAATAATTGCTAAACACTCCACATTTTGCCAAAACCACTCTATGGTCTTTATGATGCGTCTGCACATCAGTGGTCAGGGAACAGGGGTAAATTACCCCAGATGGGGTAAAAATGAAATTCCTGGCGGTAATGGACGGTCGCGCTGTCGAGATGGTCACACTGCCTCCTCAGCAGCCTCCCCAACCAAGGTAAGCACCCTTTCCCAGGTATATACTCAAGAGTAAGCCCCAAAATTCAATAGCGCTTACTCCTGATTTTTTAAAAATGTAGGATAAAATGAAGGACATCTTACATTATGTCCTACATTTTAAAGAAAGACTATAATAATATATATATATAATAATATATAATAATTAATATATTCAATAAAATATTGAATTTAAATAATAATATATGATTTCCTTCCTTTCAAATCAAGGGGGTAACATTGGTGTATCTAAATATATTTTGGGGTAAAAGGTAAATAAGTTCCCTGACCCTTGCTCTACATCCTGCCCAATGCTGTTCCTCAGGACCATCACCTGGGCCTGAGCACACACTATCCCCTGAGTCCTGACACACCTCCTACTACAGTGGTTCTCAATCTTCCTAACGCTGTGACCCCTTTATAAGTTCCTCATGTTGTGGGGACCCCCAACCATAACATTATTTTCATTGCTACTTTAGAACTGTAATTTTGCTCCTGTTATGAATCGTAATGTAAATATCCGCTATGCAGGATGTATTTTCATTATTACAAATGAAATGTGTGTTGAACACAATGGGATTTATTTCAGAGTAGGCATGCATAGGATTGGGCCCTGAGGCTGCAATCCTATCCACGTTTACATGGGAGTCAAGGCCCCCTGACTATAATGGGATTTATTTCAGAGTAGGCATGCATAGGATTGGGCCCTGAGGCTGTCAGTCAACCCCAGTGCGTGTGCAGATACAGCGAGAGGTCTGGCAAGCCTAACCTGGCCCCCTGCATCAGGGGTCTTTAGGCGACCCCCAGGAAAGCTCCAGGTGTCCCCCAAAGGGGTCCCGACCCCAACTTTGAGAAACACTGTCCTACTATGTGTTTGCAGTGGAAGAACTAAAGGACCATTTTCTTTCGTTGTCAGTTTTTTCTTGGTCCAAAATCATGGTTTTCTTCAAGCTTGGGGCCCAGAAGTGGGTCTCAACCCCAAAAGCTTGCAATGCTGTAACACACATCATGTGCCCCCCCACCCCGATGTAATACCAGGGCAGGCGTCCCACAGGATCCACCCTAGTTATGCCACAGCTGAGCCCAACCTCAGGTGGGCTGTTTTCATGCACTGATCTGCGAGTTTGCACAAGATCCTGAGCTGGGAGACCAGACAGATCTTTCCCCCTCCACCCCTAGACATGGTGATCATCTCACCCTTCTTTCCAGGACATGTCCTGGATTTTGGCCTTGTGTCCTGGAAAAAAACAAACTTCCTCGTGAGTATGCAGTATGTGGCCTTCTTGTACCCTTGTTGCAGGATTAAAATACCCACCATGCACCATCTACCCTGAGTGCCACTGCCCCATGACCACATCAACTTCCCATGTGCATCAACCCTAACTCACATCAAACCCTATGTGCCGCAACTCCCCACACACATCACACCCCCATGCACAGCACTACCCCTTGTGTGACATCTCCCCTGCACATCATCCCCCCATGCGCATCTCCCCCCCATATGTGGCATTCCCAATTCACAGCATCCTCCATGCGCAAAACACCCCATGTGCATCAACCCCCCCCCATGCCCATCAAACCCCCAGGGACATCATTGGGGATCTTCAAGTAGACTTGATGAGTCAGAGATGCTCTAGGAGGATTTCCTGCTACAGACAGGGGCTTGATGACCTATTAGGTTTGTCTACGATTCTATGATTCAACCCCCATGCGCAAGATCTCCCCATGTGTATCAACCCTGATGTGCATCATCCCCATGTGCATCATCTCCCATGCACAAGATCCCCCCATGTGCATACCCTTCATGCACATCAACCCCCCATGCGCAAGATCCCCTCCATGTGCATCAAACCCCCCATGCGCATCATCCCCCCTCTCTCATCTCCAGAGGACTGCAGGGCTTGCCAAGGGCCACATGAAGGGGGCTTGCTGAGGGCCAGATGGATGAGGGCCACATCTGGCCCCATGTCCAGGGTTTGGACACTCCTGATCTAATGCATAAGAGGGCTGTATATAGGTTCTCAAAAATGGAAACTAAATACACAGGGTGCTCAAGTTATGGACATCCAATTTCAGATTTCTGATTTACAGACAGCCATGTTGGTGCTTTCACACAATATATATCATATTTACTTTACTCAAATCTAATGTGCCATTGAATCTAATGCATACGTTATACCTATAATCAAAATACCATGTTTATTCAAATTTAATTAACCATCAAATCTAATGCACACCCTGATTTTGGAAACTGAATTTAGCTGAAAAAAGGTGCGTGTTAGATTCGAGTAAATATGCATTCCCCTAAAATATACCATATTTACTACCTAATGTGCAATCAAATCTAACGCGTACATTATACTTATAATACAGTAAATACTGTATTTACTCAAATCTAATTAACAATCAAATTTAATGTGCACCCTGATTTTGGAGACTGAATTCGGCTGAAAACATGAGCATTATATTTGAGTAAATACAGTATTTCCCAGCTCCAGATTCCAAGATGGTGAATCGCACCCTCTTGTGATCCCTCAAGGGGGTCCCAACTCCCACTTTCTGTACCACTGGCATTAACCGTCCATTGTGGTGCTTTTGTGCAGGAACAAAAAGGGATGGGTTGGTCACTCCCCATGTGCAACACCCCCCCCCCTGCATCAACCCCCCCATGCAGGAGTAAAATCCCCCCTTATGTTATCCCCATTGCGCATCACCTCCCTATGTTTAACAACCCCCTTGCGCCACACTCCCTTACGCACATCAACCCCCCATGTGCACCCTTCTTCCCAATGCATCAGGCACCAAACTGGCTGGATGTGGTTCAGTCTCCCATGTTAAGTATAGGACAGAAACACGTTGCCCCCTTTTCAGCCCCTGAAGGGTTAAATTTCTCCACATCGGTTCTTGGCGGGTATTCATGTCACAGAAGGAACACCCTACCTGAATTTCACGCTTCTAGGTCTGGGGGTTTTGGCTGGACGTTGGTGAGTGAATGAGTGAGTCAGTCAGTCATTTCAGTTTTATAGATACAGATGGAGCTACTATGTTTTCTTTGTCTGGATACAGCATCTTATTTCTTTTACTTCTAGGAAAAGAGGATACAATAAAATAGGTAGAAAAGAAATAAATAATTAGAATGGGGAGTCCTGGAAAGTGACTGTATCCAGTGATCAAATGCAAAATCCACAACTAGGGTGCAATCCAGAGTAACTATGGGGAGTCCTTGCTCTGGTGTAAGAACAATTTACTCTGGACTGCAATATGAGTTTCCCATAGATTTTCACTAGGTGGTGCCGTAACTACAGGTGCACGCAATGTCTCTTAGGTGCTCCCATAGTTACTCTGGATTGGAGGGTATGCAAAATTCATGGAATTCTGGAGTTTTCATCCCAGAAATTAATCCACTGAAGACGACCCAAGAAAGGCAGGATATACATTTTTAAAATAAATAAATAAACAAACAAACAAATAAATAAATAAAAGACCTGAAAGTCTGGCTGACAGCAAGTAAAAATGTGTAGCTTTTTAGAAGTAGCAAATAATACTAGTAAATGCTACTAGTACTCATAATAAAGAATATAATAAATAAATAAGCGATAAATAAAAATAAAACAGTGCTGGTAAAAATAATTTTATTATTATTTTAAAAATTACGGAAATTATAAAAATTAAAGTCATTTATTTGTTTTTAAAAATTCAATCAAGCAATGAGCAGTTTTTATACTTTTTAAGTGAAGTGAACCTTTTATAGCTTTTTAGTGAACTTTTCAGTGAAGTTTAAAGAGAAAAAGCAAAGCAAATTAACCCTACAATCCAGAGTAAGTTAAGACATTACTTGCACCCATAGTTACTGCACCACCTACTGAAAACCTAGGGGAAATTCATATTGCAATCCAGAGCAAATTGTTCTTACACCGGAGCAAGAACTCCCCGTAGTTACTCTGGATTGCGCCCTTACTGGATTTTGTGTCCCAAAAGGGGTCTCAATGAGAAGGATGGACAAGAGTCCCAGCAGAACCACTAGGACAGACACTGCGGGGCTTCTCTTCCTTCCCTGCGGCAATCTTCAAGACACTTTCCTGGGAGTAAGACCCACTGAACACAATGGGGCTTACTTTTGAGGAGACATGCTTAGGATTGTGCTCCTGAAAGCAGCACAGGGGAGTGTTGGCTGATCCAATTTTTTTTGGGGGGGGTTCCTCCATTTTTTTGGTGCTCTTCCATTTCTGGGGGTTCCATTTTTGGGGTAATCCTCCATTTTGGAGGGTTCATCCATTTTTTTAAATTTTCCTCCAATATTTTGGGGAGGGTTTTTTTCTAATTTATTTTGGGGTGATCCTCCATTTTGGAGGGTTCTTCTAATTGTGTGGGGGGTTCCTTCTATTTTTTATGGATGGTCCTTCATTTTTTTGGGTGATCCTCCATTATGGAGGGTTCTTCTAATTGTGCGCGGGGGGGGGGTTCCTTCTATTTTTTATGGGTGGTCCTCCACTTTATGGGGTGATCCTCCATTTTGAAGAGTTCTTCCATTTTTAGGGGTTCCTCCAATTTTAGGGGTTCTTTTTTATGGGGGACCCTCCATTTTGGGGGGATTTCATCAATTTTTAGGGTTTTGGGGGGTTTCATCCATTTTTTAGGATTTTGGGGCGTTCATCCATTTTTAGGGCTTTGGGGGGTTTTCATCCATTTTAAGGGTTTTTTGTGGGGGTTTCATCCATCTTTAGGGTTTTTGGGGGTTCATCCATTTTTTAGAATTTTGGGGGGTTCTTCCATTTTTTAGGGTTCTGGGGGTTTTCATCTGTTTTTTAGGGATTGGTGGATTTCATCAGTTTTTTAGGGTTTGGGGGATTTCATCCATTTTTAGGGCTTTTTGTGGGGATTTCATCCTTTTTTAGGTTTTTAGGGGGTTTCATCCATTTTTAGGGTTTTTGGGGGTTTCATCCATTTTTAGGGTTCTGGGGGGTTTATATCCATTTTTAGGAATTGGGGGAATGTCATCCATTTTTAGTGTTTTTTGAAGGGGTTTCATCCAGTTTCAGGGTTTTTCAGGGAGTTTCATCCAGTTTTAGTGTTTTTGGAGGGGTTTCATCCATTTTTGGGTTTTTTGAGAGGGTTTCATCAAGTTTTAGGGTTTTTTGAGGGGATTTCATCCATTTTTAGGGTTTTTTGAGGGGATTTCATCCAGTTCTAGAGTATTTTGTGAGGATTTCATCCATTTTTAGGGTTTTTGGAGGGGGTTTCATCCATTTTTAGGGGATTTCATCCATTTTTAGGGTTTTTTGAGGGGTTTTCATCAAGTTTTATGGTTTTTTTGAGGGGGTTTCATCAAGCATTATGGTTTTTTGAGGAGATTTCATCCATTTTTAGAGTTTTTTGAGGGGGTTTCATCAAGTTTTAGAGTTTGTTGAGGGGACTTCATCCATTTTTAGGGATTTTTGAGGGGGTTTCATCCATTTTTAGGGTTTTTTGAGGGATTTCCATCCTGTTTTAGAGTATTTTGTGGGGATTTCATCAAGTATTATGGTTTTTTGAGGGGGTTTCATCAAGTTTTAGGATTTTTTGAGGAGTTTCCATCTAGATTTAGGGTTTTTTGAGGGGATTTCATCTATTTTCAGGGTTTTTTGAGGGGTTTCCATCCTGTTTTAGGGTTTTTTGAGGGGATTTCATCCATTTTTAGGGTTTTTTTGAGCGATTTGCTCTATTTTTTAGGGGCTCCTTCCTTTTTGGGGTCACGTGTTTTGGGGGCCAGAGCCTGCCAAGGGAGTGACCCCCCTTCCCTTCCTTCTCCTGGCCCTGCAGGGATGCCCCTCCCCCTCCCCGTCCAAAGAAAGAGGCCTCCCTGCGCTCCCCCTCCCTCCCCCCTCCCCGCGCGGGGCTTCCTGGGAGTTGTAGTCCTTGCGCTCCCTGGCCGGCGCGAGGAGCTTGGGGCTGGACTACGAGTCCCAGAGTTCCCGCGGCGCATGCGCAGTGCGGCTGCTGTGAACGCTGGCTCCGGGGCCTCCCCTCCCCTCGGGTTCTGGGTTCAGGGTGAGCCGTTGAGCGGAGGCCTCGCGCCGCCCTTGGAGGAAGGAAGGAAGGAAGGAAGGGAGAGGCTCCTCACGAAGCCCTCACGCCGCCTCACAGTGAGTGGGGGGCGCCTCACTCACCCCCCGCGCGGCCCCCTTCGCCCCCAGGGAGGGGGAGGGGCCTCTGGCCAAGAGGGTGGGGGCTTATGGAGTGGGGGAGGGGCTTCCTGGGCTGGGGAGGGGCTTCTTCAGTGGGGGAGGGGCTTCTTCAGTGGGGGAGGGGCTTCTGACCAGGGGACTGGAGGGGTGGGGGAGGGGCTGGGCAGCTCTGCCCACAACCCCCTGGTCAGAAGCCCCTCCCCCACTGAAGAAGCCCCTCCCCCACTGAAGAAGCCCCCCAGGTTTGCTAGCAAAGTCCTTCCCCCCCCCCATGAAAGGAGGGAAGAAAGCCCTTACTGTTCCTGCCCTTCATCTCCTCCCTCAACCTCTGTCCCCATTCCATGGGGGGCCCATCCACTTCCTTCCTGTGGCTTTTCCTGGGGGGTCCCAGGAGAAGGAGCCCCTCTTCAGTTGTTCCTCCTTCCAGCCCCCAGAGAGGAACGGGGGGGGGAGCAAACTCCCAGGTTTAGCTTTCCTCTTTCCAGGGGGGGAGACATTTGTATACTATTTTCTTTTTTACAATGGGGGGAGTCCATTTAATGGTAGATCTTCAAGAAAGGGCCCCCTCCACCCTCCATTCCCTTTCCTTGCCTTCCTAGAGCAACTTTCAAATGGGGGGGGGGGAGAATGAGACAATCTTTGTTTACTTATATACTATTTCCAGGGGAGGAAATAATATTTATAGCTCGAGACCCTCCTCTTGTTCCTCCCCCTTGCATGAGGGTTGGGGGGTTTGGGGAAACCTAAGCTCCTTTCCCCCCATCAGTCAGTCCTTTGACTTCCAGGCCAACTTTTCATTGGGGGGATTTCATTTATTTACCTGTTACTGCAGTGTGGCTTTTCATGCAGGAGGGGAGAGAAGGGAAGCATCTCTTTATACTGGCCTGCAAAAGAAGAGACCCCTTTACCTTTTCTTCCTGGAGTTTAGAAAGGGACCCCTTTTCTCCCCCCCCCCCACAGGTACTTCCTGCCCACCTTTCTCTGTGCCTTAAACTGTGGTTTTTCTTGAGGAGGGGGTCCTTTTTATATCTTTAACAAGAAGGGACCGTTCTTGGTGGTGTTACTTTTTCCTCTTGCTTATCTTTCTGCCACCACCCCCAAAATTATTCTTGGTGCTGCAGGCAAAGGAGAAGCCGGTTTTAATTGAGGGGGCTGAGCCTGTTGTTCTCCCAGCACTGCTTGGTCCATGGGGGGGGGGGGGATGGCGGCAGAGACTGAGCCACTCAGCTCTGCCCACTGAGGCTTCTTTCCAGGTGAGGATCCAGAATTCTTGCTACAACAAGCAGCTTTGCTAGAACTCTGGCTCTGTCTCTGCTCAGATTAGTCTTAGTGGATCCACCTCCTTTTATAAAGAGCCAGCCACTCTTGGAAATTTTATTATTAGTTTCTCCCTAAAGTCTAAAGCATACTTTGTCCTTCCCGTTGCAGGACTGGGGGATTGTCCAGGGGTGGGAAGAGCCATTTCTGCTCCCCGACAGTGCCTCTCCCAGTGTGTGGTTCCACTCTGTTCTCTGCCCACCGTCACCCCAGTGAGCTCCCCATCTCTCTTCCATCCTTTCCAGAAGAAAGGAGTCCCTGATTTCCTCCCCTGAAGGAGTTGACTTCCTTTTCAGTTTAAACTTTGTTACTAGGAAGGCTTTTGCTACTTTATAACTTTGGTGCTTCTTCAGAGGATTTTAGGCACTTCCTAGAAGTGTACAAATGATGCTGTGAGCACTTGGGGCATCTTTGGTTAAGAAGGCAGGCCTGCTGAAGGGGACAGACTTATTTTATTTTTCCCATCCCCTTTTGTTCATTCCTAGGCCTTCCCTTGAGACATTGATTTTCCAATTGAGATAAGGATTTCCTGCCGAATCAGGCCTGAGGGGACTCATTTAACCCAATGTCCTCTTTCCCACAGTGGCTTACCAGCTGCCTTCGGGAAGTTAGCAAGTTCCTTGTGGCAAGGAGTTCCATAGATCATGCTGGATGAAGACCTTTGTTCATTCTAAGCCTTGTATTAGTCAGTTCCAAGGAATGAGTCTGTTTTCCAGTATTGAGAGAGAAGAAGAAAAAGTCTCTGTATCTAATCTTTCCACATCATGTATCATTTTAGAAGCCCTCGTCATGTGATGCTTTGATTGCCTAAAAAGCCCCAAATGCTTTATCCTTCCCCTGCAAGAAAGGTGTTCAGCTCTCTGATAATCTTCCCCCAAATCCAGAGTAACTGCGGGAGCACGTAAGAGACATTATGTGCACCCGTAGTTACTGCACCTCCTAATGAAAACCTATGGGAAATTCATATTGGAATCCAGAGTAAGTTGTTCTTTCACCAGAGCAAGGACTCCCCGTAGTTATTCTGGATTTTGCCCATAGTTGCCCCTTTTTTTGCATCTTTTGCTCCCTTCTAGTGGTGTGGTGGCCAGAACTGTAAATGGTATTCCAGATGTGGCCACACCAGTTTTCTATAGGAATAGCAGTCTTCCTCCATCTTTCCTTAATTACCTCTTTCATTGCAGCTTCCATTATGCCCTTCTTCACAAGACCTCCCTCCAGAAGGGCTGGTGAAGCAGGTCTGAACATTGCAGAAACCATGCTGATTTTCCTTCAACAAGACTCATTCTTCTGTATGGTTCAGTTTATATTTCCACTAGTTTACCAGACCAAACTTAAGCTGTCTGGCCTCTTTTTTTAAGAAGCTATTTAAAGTATCAGTCTTGCAAGTATTGGTTACCTTCCAGTTCTCTGGCCTAATATAAAGGACATTTTTGTTAAGCAGATCAGCAGTTCCCCAGTTGAACTGGGTGGATGTCGTCTTGACCCAGTGACTTGTTAATTCAGTGTGTCAATGCGCTCCTCCTCACTTCTGTACTCCCTCAGTTCTTCAGATTTCTTCCCTGGGGAGGTGGATTCAGGCATTGTACCTGCCCAACAATTTCTGTAAGGAAGAAAGATGGCGTGAATTCATTCCGCTTTCCCTGATCTCCATCTCTGAATCCTCTTCAGTGTTCCCTCTTCTAACGGGGCAACTGCCTCCTTGGCATGTTTCCTGCTCTTGATCAGTTGAAAGTTGGCTTTGATGTTTTGTATCCCATATGGATAGTTTACTTTTTTGCCAGCCTTCATGTTCCGTCTTGTTCTCTTCATTTGGGCAAGATTTCCATTTTCTGACAAAAGCCTTCTTGCTTTTATAGCTTCCTGGACTCCAGTCCTGAGTTGGGTGAGCCTCCTGGACCCCTTTCTGGCAGTGCTTTTCTTACTTGGTATACTTTATCATAGCGGTTCAGTTGTCGTGGCATCATCTGTTGTTCAGGTGGGAGAGATTTGTCCCGCTGGGCTTTCCACTTCAGCTTTTGTTTTAGAATTCCCCTTATTTTAGCAAAGCCCCTCCCCATTTTGGAGTCAAATGGGTCTGCCCATTGGGGCATGGGGCATCAATGGGGCACCGGGAATGTGTTGGATTGGGGGAAAACAAAGAGTTCAGCATCTGATTGCTAATAGGCCTGTTCTCCGAAAATGTTCAGGTTTTGCCTGAGTGATTCTACCACATCATAAGTCTATAAGGCTGCGGTGGGGCCATATTAATGAGAGGGCTCATTTTTCCATGTAGAAGGTTTACAAGTTAAATCCCAGCCTTTTTAATAAAAGACCTTCATTAGCTAGTGTCAGGAAAGACCTTCTGTCTGAACCCGGAGAGTCCCTGCAAATCAGAGTAGACCATCCCGGTCTGATGGTGCAATGACACAGATATTGGACTGGATGGTGTTGTTTTAAACACCCTTTGCCTTGACGGTGCCACCAAAAGGAAGTGGCAGAATGTCAGGCTCTCATTTTTTTTCAGTGGCTAGAAAACATGGGAATCAATACACACCAGTTTGCTCAGTTTGTGTCAGGGCTATTAATGTGTGATTTATCACCACAACACATTCTGCTTTTGCGTGTCTTCCTGCCTTCTTCCTCTAAGTCAAGTATATTCTCAGCATTTTGATCGTGGGTGCCTTGATCCCTAGAATGCAATCACTATTAGGGCCTGGTCTTTCTACCTGTCATAATTCTTGAGGAGTCTGGTCCCCTTAAGTTCTCTAACTTGTTGATTCAATTCGCTCTGACCAACAGAGTTACAAATACTGTATTGTCAAATACCGTCTTTATTGTTTCCTTTCTGAGACATGAATGTATCTTATCACAAACATATCTACCTGCTGTGCTGATGTTCATCATTGCACCCAAGCACTCCGTGTCCCCAGATTGGCTTGAAGGCTTTGCATATGAACACCTGCACATTGTGTCAGTTTTCCAAATGTTATCTGTGTGTGCTTTCCTCCCCCATGTCCTTTTATTCTTTGAAGGCTGCCCAGCCCTATGGTATTCTGATTTCCTGATTACTCTATACCCTTTCTCAATTTGGATGACCTACACCCTTAACCATTGTCTCCCAGCAAGTATAGGATTGCAGGCATTGCTGCTCAACCCTTTGTGTTCACTCAGAAGCAATGTCTTCAATGGGGCCTCCTCCCAAATATATAACTGCAATCGTAGCCACCACCACCTCTTTCTGGAGAACTCAAAAACCTGCTTAAGCATTTAATTTCTTTCACTATTCCGGCCCATAGTCAGCGAGAGAACCTGTAGTAAGGGAAGGGGACCTCTCTTGCATAAACAGTTCCTTCCTTCCATTTGGGTTTGGGGATGGCTGTGATTGCTCAGCCCCACTTCCTTGCATTCTTTGTGGAGAAATGCAGGTTCCTGCAATCTGCCACCTCCAGATATTGCTTGATTTAAGATTTGAATCTTCCAATTTTCCCAAAGTTGTTTTTTGGGGGGAGGGGATAGGGAATTAGGGTCTATTGTATTGTGTAACCCACCATACTCTGCAGCTGTTATGTGTGGTCTTTAAGTTGTCCAGTGCTCTCACTTTAGATGGGGAAGGGTCTTTGCCTGTACCCACCCTCCCCACTGCCTGCCAACCAGGTGTTGTGAACCCCTAGGGGTTGGAGTTTTTCTTCCGCTTGAAACTCTGGATTGGTCTGGACTTCAACCTGATGCCTAGAATTTTGATACTGGTGCTTATAGGTCTGAAGTCTGCTATTTTTAGGATTCTGAAGATACTCCAGAACATTCTTCCCAGAACGGGAGGATCTTTTTTCTTTCCTCCAGCTTTTTCAGCTACTAATTAATGGGTAGGATGCAATGAGAGTCCTCTGTCCTCCACCCTGCAGTTTCCTTGTGGTCTTTCTCCACTCTCCAACCCCTGATGTGTTTCTGACTGTGGGGCCCTTATCTGGATCTCTTGACAAGCCTGCTGGAATGTGTTTCGATTCTGTAGAGTTGAATTCTACAGGACTTTAGAATCCCTTCCAGGCCAACATCTTGCAGGGTGAAGCCACTTAACAGTATTACTTTGTGCTGTGGAAAAGATAGATCACATTTGTATCCCTGTCATTCTCTGATTTGAGAAGTGTGACTTGCCTCAGTGGAGTTTCCCATCCAGTCTTGGCTCTGCTGCACATGAGGAGTCTTTGAATTTTGACTTTACGCAGAGGCTCTTCCTCGGGAAAGGTGCTGAGTGTCAAATAAAATGGGTTGCTCATACTTGCATTTCTAGGCTTAGTACGTCAATGGTATGTCACAAAAAGTGCCACTCTCTGTTTGCCATTTCGTACCTAAATGCTGTGCCAGTTCAGTGCTTGTATCCAAGTGGCTGCTCTAAGTATCTGGAGATTTTTGGAATCAACACAGGCTTCTCTGGAACAACACAGGCTTCTCTTCGTAGGCTTTGAGGTCCTTTTCCATCAGCTCTTATCCACAGCCTTATCAGCCATAGGTTGGGCACCCTCAGTGGCTGCAGGTTTTGTAGGCTTATTCATGTTGGCAGTGCTCAGTGCCAGTAGGCATGGAAAGGAAGCAGGGGGTGCCAGCTGAAATCCCGACCTCTGCATTCTGCCCTTTCCTTGGTGACTGGATCTTAGTTTGAGCCTAAAAGGAGAGCTCCTGAGTGCCTGTTGCCTGGAGTGAGATGTCCCGGGGCTAGTCTGGGGCTAGCTGAGTCTGTCTGTTGAGTGAGTAGGAGGTACAAAACTCATCTAAGATCCCCTCCTCCCTGTCTTGGAGAATGAATGTAGCACTTCACTTTTGGGTGTCTGTTTTGTTTTATCCATTGCCTGACTTAGAGGAGGAATGCCTCAAGCTTGCCTTGCTTAGAAAATATATGTTCACTTTTCAGTTACGCATCTTTCTGTTTCAGGTTCCATTTTAGCTGTGCAGAGTTCCTGTAATGCAGAGAATAGGTATGGAACTACAAATGGGGCTTTTTCTCAGTTGTTATAAAGAATTAAGACACGGGCGTGTTTCTCGGAACGGGAGGGGGCACGGGGCACCAATGGGGCATCAGTGGGGCACTGGGAATGTGTTGGATTGGGGAAAACAAAGAGCTCAGCACCTGATTTTTAATAGGCCTGTTCTCCGAAAATGTTCAGGTTTTGCCAGAGTGACTCTACCACATCATAACTATAAGGCTGCGGTGGGGCCATATCAATGAGAGGGGCTCATTTTTTTCATGTAGAAGGTTTACAAGTTAAATCCCAGCCTTTTTAATAAAAGACCTTTATTAGCTAGTGTCAGGAAAGACCTTCTGTCTGAACCCGGAGAGTCCCTGCAAATCAGAGTAGACCATCCCAGCCTGATGGTGCACTGAACTGTGATAAGGAAGCCTCATCTATTTTCATGGGATCACAGAAAAAGACTTGGAAGTGCTGGAGAAAGGGAATCACTGCAAATTATCTGTGGTGGACAAGATACCCTGCAATGATTTCGGGGGCAGCGATAAGGATTGAAAGGGAGGAAGAGGTTCAGGATGAGTTTGTTCAAAGTATCAGTAAGAAGGAGGGGTAGAGGGTAAATGCGGGATCGGTTCCCATGGAGCATAAGAAGTGGCCGACATGGACACATCATTGGTCAGAGAATTAGGTTCTTGTTAGCGGCTGCTATGAAATTTGGCCCTCGAGAAATCCCATTAGGAATTATAGACAACTTATGTCCAGTTTAACCTGCCCTGCTGCCCACAGTGGCCATCCAGTTCTTCCCAGAGGAAGGGCATCAGGCAGCAGCTCTCCCACTGTTGCCCCCTGGCCTGGAGTTCAGAGATATACTGTCCCTGAACATGGATGTTCCAGTTGACTGTAATGGCTGATAACTGTTGGCAGACCAGGCTGCAGCTGCACTAATTCTGTCTGCCTGTCATGATGCAGTTTAACAAATACCGAAAGCATGTTTTAGGTGGTCCTGAAAATACCTGCACATAGAAATTCTACAATTGAGTGAGACCAGTTTATGGTAAAGATGGGAAGCTGATGCTTGCGGGGGTGAGAAGGGTTGTGTGTGTAGCAGGGCTTTCCTGGTGATGTCCCCAGCCTGAGAGCCGAGATCTGCCCAGCACTGCCCACACAAATCTTCATTGCTTGGGTTTTTGAATTTAATTTTGCCTATTTTATTCCAAGTGTTGGATAACTATGTTTGCCGTTAGCCACCCAGAACCTGTTATGGCTGCTCAGGCCCCACCGTCTGTCCTCTGAACTTTCAGGCTCTTCTCTGCAGCCCTGAATTCCAGAAATAATTTACACTAGAAAGCTCTTGCCTCTCCCCTACTTGCACACCCCTGCAATGCAGTCTAGTACAGCAACGGCTCTGAAAAGATTTTGCATGAAGAAAGCAGGCTGTGGGGTGCAACGGGAAGACTTTGCCACCGCCATGCCTGAGCTGATCGTGTTGGCACACCAGCTCTGGCCTGCAAGTTTGAGTCTGATATGCCATGTTCAACAATAGTCAGCAAATCCCTCTGAGATGCCTTCAAGCAGGGCATGATGGCAACTGCCCTCTTCTAGTAGCTGGTATTCAACTGCATGGAGTTTCTTGACATTATTTCTAGTAGTAGTTGTAGTAGTAGTAGTAGTATACTTTATTTATATCCCGCCTTTTTCCCGAGGGACTCAAGGTGGCTTATAGAACCATAAAAGCAACAACAATGAAAACACATCAATATCAATTAAAAATGACAAACATTCATTTTAAAAGAATAGTTATTTTAAAAACACCATTAAAAACAACTATTAAAAGCCATAATAAAAATATGATTAAATAAAAAATCATCCAAATAGTAGCCTTTGATTGATTTGTTGAATTATTACTGAATTGTTGAATCTTTTTTAAAGCAACTGATCATCGTTCTCAGCACTTCTGGTGACACTAAACTATGTAAATTAAATTTGTGTTGTGTGTATGGCCCTTCCTTTTGCCGATCCCAGTTCTGTGAGAATGACAGAGGGTTGTCGTTCTGTGAATCCGTGTCTTACAAAAGCAGTATTTTGAATGCTTAGCTGTAAATCATGGTGACATTTATAGATTGATGGAGTAGCTTCAAAGTGAGTAACATGCGAGTACTACGAGTAGTTTTAAGGCAAAGTAGTGCTGTTCTTAGGAAACACTTTGCCTACCCTGAGGTCAGAAAAGTGGAGGCAGTTCTGATGGGGAAGTTGTTTTCAGGCCTTGGGGATGGCCGGGTTTGGCCTTTGCTCCTTCTGCCCACATCAGTTTCCCAGGTTGGGTTTGCCGCTGGGTCAAGTAGTCTACAGAGTCCTGGTATGTCCCCCAAAAGGGGATCCCCAGTCAGCTCAATAGGAAGGTTTCACCTCCATATTTGCCTGTGACCTTGATCAGCTTAAATGGCACGAAGGGACAGCTGTCTTGCAAATCCTTCCTAGGAAGAATGTGGATATAAATTGAATAAATTGAATAAATAAAATAAATAAATAGTGTTGACTGAAAAAAATGGGGAGAAGCATTGAGAAGCACATTCACACCTTGTGTCTCTGGTGGTATCTGTCGTGATAGTTTCAGAGCTACAGAATTCAGTTAGTCATGAGATCCCTTGTATATCCCTGTATGCAGAGATCCCTCTGAAGGAATGATCCTGCCTTCAGTAATGAGATTGTTCCCCTGACCTGACTTATTTTGCTTCTTGGCATATGTGATATGAAGGACTAAAGCAACAGTTTTTTAAAGCGCTGGTGCCAATTGTGTTGGGTCTCCTCCTTCTCTTTCAGCCAAAATGGCTCAGGCAGCCATGGCAGCAGCGTCAGGTCATGACGAGGACTCCTCTGAAAGCAGAATGGTGGTGACCTTCCTCATGTCTGCCCTGGAATCGATGGTAAGTTCATGCTGGTGGCTTCTTTGATGTGCCTTTTGTTTCTGGCTGTCATCCCTCTCTAGGTTTCTGTCCACACCTGTTGCTGCAAATAAGGATTTTCCCTATTCTCAGTTCTTGGGCAAGTCTCGCTCTCAGCCTTTGCATCCCAACTCCAGTTTAGGAGTACTGTGTGGCTGAAAGGGTATAATGCACCTGGCATTTTCCTGGTAACTCCATCCTAGGAATTCCTCCAGTAGTGAAATAATGGTAGCAGCCACCTCAGGACGATAGCAGAAGAAGCAGGCTGACCTGACCCCCCAGCAGCCACTGGTGAAGAGAATGAAAGCGGCTTCATCCCCCTGCCCATCCTCTCTCCCAGCTGCAAAAGTGACTGAGTCAGCCCTTTCCGTCCAAGATAAGGTTGTCGTAATTCTCTCCCACAAAATCAGGACTGGACCCTCAAGCAGTACCAGCGCTTTGGGGGTTGCTGAGATGTGCTGTGGGTTGCTGCTAAGTGCCCCATGTCCGTCCTTGTGCCTCTAGTGAAAAGGCTCCTCAGATGACAGGATGGACTCTGGAGAGCTCTTGCCAAGTTGGGATCCACCTCAAGTGACCAAGACTGAGTTTGGGGGACCTTGAGTATTCTCCATGTACAGTTGCACTCTGTGGTTCTTGCTCCCAAAGATCTGAGCAACTCTTGTGCTTTCCTTCCACAGTGCAAAGAGCTTGCCAAGTCCAAGGCAGAAGTGGCCTGCATTGCTGTCTATGAAACGGATGTCTTTGTGGTGGGAACGGAGAGGGGAAGAGCCTTCGTCAACACCAGAAAAGACTTTCAGAAGGACTTTGTCAAGTACTGTGAGTGATGAATGACACTCCTGTGACTGTTTTCCTCCCTGTTGGTGCCCAGAGACAGGGAGGGGAGTGGCTGAGAGAACGTCCTTGGACGCTCCATCAGCCACTTGGTAGTCTTGGAGACAGTTGCTGAGCTTGCCTGCCTTCCTTGCCTTGTTGACTCCAGAAGATCGTGTTTCCCGGGCTGTTCCCAAACGGGACCTTGAAAGGCCTGTGTGTGTCAGACACCTTTTCAGCTCCTCTCATTTAGCTCCTCAAAGAACAGGTGGAATAAAAATAGGAAAAATCCCTAAAACATGTATGAGGGTATTGATACCCCACTGATCTCAATAGGCTCCAGAGGATCTCCAAGGGGAGGCTGAACTTAAACCTATTTTTCAGTCAGATTTTTACAAACAGCATTCCATGAAACATCTGGTGGAAACTGTATCTGACGGTTTCTGTCATGTTGCAGTTGTTCCTCCAGCTCTTGCTCTTTCAACCTCTTGCAGGTAGCGGCAGCCCTGCTTCTGACCAGCCTCTCCTACAAGGTGTGACCGTTTGTTGAAACTTGACAATACTTGCTCACTAGAGGCGTTCTTGAAACATTTTTATTTTTCACAGATTTTGTTTCAAGGAGAAAAAGTGCCGAAAGGGGTGTGTGTTTATTTTGTAGTCTCCCAAATATCACACCTCCGTTACATTTGCTTGGTCTCACCCGGCACACAGGTGTCCACCCGCACCCCTTCTTAGGCTGTTTGGTGATGTTTGGGTGAACTCCTGCTTCTCTGGAAGTCGGCATCATTGAAAACAGTGAGACTTATTTCGGAGGAAATGTGCATTGTTATGTTTGCTTCTTTGTGGTCTGTTTGTTGTTTTGGTGCCGCTTGGAGTTGCCACAAAGACTTCCTTCCCTATGAAACTGAATCTGCCCAGATTGGGACGGCAACGCTTTGTGTGCACGTGGGTGCTTGAGCAGACAGGCAGACAGACAGACATCTTCTCCAAGCTATCTCCATGACCTTGGAAAGCCCTTGTGCTTGATCAGATGGCAGCTCTGGCTGCTCCCTGGTCTTTGCCAAGTGATATAGAGGAAGCTGGACTCGATGGGCCTTTGGCCTCGTCCAGCAGGGGATACCTTATTGCCAAAAGCCCATTAAATAAGCTCCAAGACCTTTATTTTTTTCCTAGCTCTTTATCCAAGGGAAATAAGGTTGATCTGGACTCTTGAAACAAAACCAGAAGCAGTTACTGGTCTCAGGCTGATGTAGTGGAGCTTCCCAGTGGGAAGGTTGAACAAATGTAGCTGCCTTTCTCACCACACGTGTTGTTACACTATTGGCAAAAGTGTAGCCTGTTTTTTTAACAAACATTGTTTAAAAGACAACTTTACCCTTAAGGGTGACAGAAAAATTCCCAAGTTAGCTGTTTGTTTTATTCTACTCAAAATAAAAATCTCCAGCAGTTAACAATAATTAAAACCAGCACAAAATGTAAAAACCACAACATAATGAACAGCAGCAACATTGGTTGATTGAAACCGCAGCAGTGGCAGCAAATCTGGAGCAGCTTCACATGCAAGTCCCAGAGCAGGCTGAACACGCAGCGCAGCCGCCCCCTCCAAGGCCGGAGGGAGCCAGTTCACAGCCCGGCTTGGTAGTGTTGGTTCCACAGCTAGAAATGCTCTCGTGGTGCTGCTTTTGGGAGAACCTTCCAGGTTGTGTGGCTCTGTTTCTGGGGGGGCTACTGTCTGTAGCCCTGAATTGTCTGTCCCTCTTGCTCCACCTGCTGTCCCATCCGCCTTCCTCCCCCATTCAGCTGCTGGCCCACTAAAGGGAAAGCGAGAGCACACTAACCGCTAGGCATTAACTTGGGGCGTCTGGGGGAGGAAAGAAAGCAGGTCTATTGTTTAAACAGGTTTGTGCACTTTGGAGCCACAGTTTGGAGCTGAGCCTGGCTGGCTTCCCATCCTAAGGGGGTGTCTTCAGGAATCCTCTTTCCTCAGCCCCGCAGGAAGGCCCAGCTATGGAGGAAGAGGGTCAGGCGATTCAGTACTACCAGCAGTGCCCTCAGAGCAGAGCCACAGAACCAGAAGAATCCAGAACTCCTGCAGCACATCAGCCAAAAGTTGCAGGGTAGGCTGTGGGCCTGTCTCTTTTGGAGGTGTGTCATAGACTTCATATCTTCTGCCTCACAGGTGTTAGCGAAGAGGCAAAGGCTGCGGAGCTGCAGAAAAGTAAGTCCTCATTACTTGAGAATAGGATGACGGTGGACGTGGTGGAAATGGAGGCCCTCCGGAAGTCTGTGGAGGACTACTTTTGCATTTGCTACGGTGAGCAAGGCTGGTTTCTGCAGAACCCTGATGGTGATGCTTAGAAAAGAGATCCTCATTAAGAGGTTGGGATTGGTGAATTTTCCCCTTCTGCGTACATTGAGGGGGGCTTTCTGGAGTGCCCGGACCACACTGTGTTTGATCCCAGGGTTTTCAGTTGAGGTGCAGTGGGGGCTCCCATGAGAAAGGTTGTAAGGCAGTGTTTCTGAAGCTTCGGGAGAGCTTGCCAGTGATGTTGGCTCATGCCCCTTCAGGGGAATGTGAGCAATTTTCTTGCCCCTTGGGGGTCATGTCAGGGGAGCTTCCATGGCAGAGCTTCCATGGCTAGGAATAAGAGAAGGTTTTCAGACACGACTGAAGCCTTCCACTCCAAATCATGTCTGAAAACGTCCACTTACTTCTGCCCATGATCTGCAGGGTTCTCCATGGCTCCTCTGAACCCCCAGACTCTGGCATGCTCTGGCATGACACCTGGCGGGGTGTGTATATGTGGAAAATCCCCCCCAAATCTGCAGGAGCATGATCCTGACTGCTTTCTCCCTTTCCTCCACCTCTTCAGGGAACCTTTACACAAACATGGGGGTTGCAACTTACAGCGTGTCTTAAGGGAAGACTTACCAAGCGTCACCCTGGATTTCTTCCCTGTTAGGCAGAAGTAGTAGCATAACTGCAATATCTGAAAAGAGTCTTAAAGGGAAACGTCAGGAACTTCTTCACCGGATATGGCTCAATAGGGCTGCTCCAACCCTGTTCTACGCTGATTTTTTCCATGGGTTTGACTCGGCGTGAATGGCCACAAGAAGGGAGGTGCTGATGCCAGGAGGAGGGAAAAGCCATCCCTCTAAAATCACGGGTTCAAGAACTGCCTTTCTTTCTGTTGTAGAGAGGCAGCCACGCAAGCAGTCATTCCATTCTTCAGCTGAGCCAGGCAAAGGCAGGAGTCCTTTGCTGGCTGCATCTCTTACAACAGTAAGAAAAGCTGTTTATAAACTGTTGTAAAAGGGTTTTTTTTCTGTTTTTAACTGCTTTTAATTAACCCATTTTTGGTATCAGTGGAGAGTCCAAGAATCCAAACCTGCAGATCTGGAGACACAAACTTACTGTTAGGAGCGATGGAGGAGCCAGGCTCCTGGAAGTGGATCTTTAAATCTGTTTTTCCACTTGTTAAATCCATTGTTTTTATCCCTGGTAGGTTTGAGAGCAGAACATGGTGGATATCAAGGGAAACCAGTGTTTAGACTTCTTTGGTAGCACTCTTAAAAACTCACAGTGCAATCTTGTACATCGTTACTTGGAAGTACTTTGCACTGTATTCGGTGGGCTTACTCTTAGATAGGTTTGCCTAGGACTGTAGCCTAAATAGATGAAATGCCCTAAATAGATGAAATGCAGAGATGTTCACCTGTGGCAAACTGTCAAGGGACAGCATCAATCTTTGGACAATTCACAAGACTTACCCTACAATCCACAGTAACTATAGGAGCACATAAGAGACATTATGTGCACCTGTAGTTACTGCACCACCTAGTGAAAACTTATGGGAAATTCATATTGCAATCCAAAGTAAATTGATCTTACACCAGAGCAAGGACTCCCCGTAGTTACCCTGGATTGCACCCATACTGTACAGTGCTATGGGTAGAGGGTTTACTGTATATACTCGAGTATAAGCCGAGTTTTTTGAACCCAAAACATCTGCCCAAAAAGCCTCCTCGGCTTATACTCAGGTGAGGCAAAATTTAAAAAGAAATCACCTCTGCTGGTGCTGCTGCTGTTCCTGCCTGCTCTTACCGGCTTCAGGAGGAGGAGGCAGGAGTGGAGGAGGAGGGCGAGATCCCCTGCCCTCCCTGCAGCCTCTCCAGCTGCTGCTGATGCCGCTGGTGCCGGCTCCAGGAGGAGGGACGTGGCCTACCCAGCCTACCTTGCACCTTCCACTTCCTTGCACCTTCCACTGTGGATGCACTGGCTGGATGCCTCGCCCTGCACTCACTCATCGCACGCTCAGAAATGGAGCCCTCCTTGGACACCCCACTGCAGCCAGGTCCCTCCTCAGCCTCAGGTAGCATTACATTACTTCTTTGTAGACATGCCCAGGATTGGGCCCTGAAGCTGCATTCCTGACTGGAGTGGGCCTTACTTCTGAGTAGACATGCCATGGATGCAGCCCTGATCCTGCAAGGCCAGCCAGACTTTGCTGGCAGTAAGTCCCATTGGCTGGAGTGGACCTTACTTCTGAGTAGACATGCCATGGGTGTAGCCCTGATCCTGCAAGTGCACCCTACCCCTAAAAGAAGGCCACCACCCTTCTCTGCCTGATCCTGAACCCTGTCCCCACACACTTACCTGCCTCCCCACTCACTCACTCACTCACTCACTCACTCACTCACTCACTCACTCACTCACTCACTCACTCACTCAAAGTCTTTTATCCTGTTAGATGTGGTTCCCAGTACTTCAAATCCTTCAAAATTCAAATTTTAAAGTACTGTTTTTCTTTGAAAATGTTTATTAAAAACATTTAACCTCCTGATGCCTCAGTAAATGATATTTTATTGGTTTTTACAGTATTTTGAAATGTACCAGTAGCTGCTGCGTTTCCCACCCTCGGCTTATACGCGAGTCAATAAGTTTTCCCAGTTTTTTTGTGGTGAAATTAGGTGTCTCGGCTTATACGCGGGTCGGCTTATACACGAGTATATACAGTACATCCCTTAATGACCCTTTTAATAAATATTTAATAAATAAATTTGATAACCTCTTGTGGCACACTTGTGGATCACTTGTGGCACACTGGCTGAAAATTGCAGGCGTTCAGCAGCCACATTGCCCTATCCACATTTTCTGAAAAGTTTGTTCCCAGAAAACCAGTTGCTTTTGTTATGGATCCCAGCTCAGAATTGGTTTCTGCTAAAGCCAGACAAATTTTGTGGGTGGTGTTGAGAAAATGGCATATCCCCCAAATCAGGTCACCCGTTTTGACAGGACAGTAGTTTGTGTCGTCCACCTGCAGGGCTGATGGGAATGTTTGGGTTTAGACTGAAACAAGACAACAGGAGGAGAGGCAGAGGAAGAAGGAGGGTGTGCAGAAGAAGGAATGTCTTTAGAAGTTTCAAAGGCTTACACAGTATCTTCTCCTCGCTCCTCCAGGTAAAGCTTTAGGAAAGTCCACTTTAGTTCCTGTGCCATACGATAAGATTCAGAGGGATCCGTCTGCTGTGATGGTGCACGGCCTCCCAGAAGGACTTGCGTTCAAACATCCCAGTAGCTACGATGCCACGACACTGAAATGGATTCTGGAAAACAAGTCTGGGATCTCATTTGTCATTAAAAGGTGGTGAACTCTCCTTCCTTTCCTTTCCTCCCTTCTTCCCTTTCCTTCCCTTTCCTCCCCTTCCTTGTTTATTTCTATTTTAAATATACCAGAGGCTGGTCCTACTACTGACTCCCTTCCTTCCTGGTTGCTTGAGAATAAAAATGTGGCTGTTTTGTGTTTGTTGATGGTTCTTAAATTCATCTGTATTTCTATTTGGGGGAATATAAAAGAAGTTGGTGTGTCCTGCAGGGTAGTGGGAAAGAGAGTGAGGGTTGAACCAGGCAGAGCCCTCTTGAGAGCCGCAGCTTTGGGGGGCTTTGCAGAGGAACGTGTGGGGGCTAATTGGATATTGTTTTCTTTCCCCTGTAGGCCTTTCCTGGAGCCAAAGAAGCACCTGGGTGAGTGTCTTTCCAGCCTGAACACAGAACACAGCCTGGGTAGTTCAGCCACCTGCTTCTCCTGTCAGGGGAAAATACTCTGCTGCAGAGGAATATGCAGACTTCCACCTCTTCTCTCCAAGGGGAGGACGGTTGGACTTTGGCTGCACTTTCACTACCAACCGTTAGTGAAGGGGAATGTGTTCTGTTTTTCAGCACCTCGCCTGTTGGATTCCGCGCACACCGTGACCTCCTCCACTGGAAGGTAGACCCTTTTCTGTTCACATGGGATGGGGTTTTGTCTTAGTACGTGATGAATCAAAGCCAGTAGCAGCACCAGCCTCTTTTATTTTTAAAAATAATAGAAGATGAAGTTTTATTTGTTTCTAAAAGCCTGTCTAGCAGATGCACCAACCAAACATGTGTTGATCCTCTTCTCCATCCAGCTGCTTTGCTTGGTGGATGGCTTCTTTTTACAAGAATCCTTGTTCTAATTCAAAGCAGTGTGTGAGGATGTGGAGGTGCATGGAAACATTTTGCTCATGTGCTTCCTGGGCCTTGAATCCCGAAATGTTCTGCTGTGAGAGGGAGACGCTCTGTGTAGCCTTTGGCACTGGTTTCCCAGCTGCTGAGACAGGTTGGAGCTCAGCAGCAGAAAAGGTCCCAGTGCAAGCTGTGAGGTCTCTGGTTGAAAGCATCTTGGGGAGCACAGGCGGGAAGGGGCTGGCAGTCGGGATGCACCTGGACTCGGTGTATCTCCAGGGAGTAGCGGTGGGTCCACCAAGCACTGGGGAAGTGGCCCTTTTCTATTGCCGTAGCTGCATCCCGTGAACTGGACCAGTGTCATGACCTTGCTGTAAGGCAGCTTTCCTGTGGTCTTGTGTGTTCATTATTCCACCGATCTGTGTGCTAAGCAGACTTTCTGATATTTGTCCCCCAGTTGCCATCCCATCCAGGTGAAGACTGAGCCCAGTGAGGATTCTGGTATGCATTTCACTTCCTCCTTTACAAAGAAAAGTTTTAAAACCTGTAGGATGCTTGTAGGTACGTCGAGTGGCTTCCCAACTGGTGCTTCTCTCCCTGTAATTCTTAGAAAGCATGCAAGCCTCTGCACTGAGAAGCCTTTTCCAGCCACCAGATACCAGACAAGCACACTGTGTTGCTTCATTCTGATTTTTGAACCTAGGTAGATAGATAGATGCTTCATTCTGACATTTGAACCATTTGATTTCTGAAGAATCTGGAACTCTACTGGAAAGGTTGTGACATTATCTGTGGCGAGGCAGGCCCACAGAGACATAAATAGGGCCTGGTATCCCTGCAGCAAGTCAAATGTGTAGATGCTGGACCTGCAGGTGCATGGAGTGTACTTCTCTAGGTGCACTTTGAGATGTTGCTAGAAAAAGTTTTGCTTTGGAGTCCCCATTTTCTTGTGTGAATAGATGATTCTTGGTTCTTCATCAGGGCTTGAGCTGGTCACGGTCAAGGAAGAATCGGAGGATCCCGACTATTATCAGTTTAACATTCCAGGTAATACTGTGTGGCTGCTTCTTTCCTATGCGTTGGAGTCTTCCATGTTCAGATGTACAGATGTTCAGATGCACAGCAGAGGTGAAAATGAAAGTTACTGGAGGAGCTGGAAAAGACCTGGGTTCCTTTGTGTGTTTTAATGACCAGATGGAGGGTTTTCCTTGGGCTGGGCGACTCTTACAAATGGCTCCTACTCCTTCTCCACTGCTGTGTCCCTTGTTCTGTCATTCTCTATACCTCCCCCTTTACTCCCTTCCTTTCCCTTCCTTCCAAACCCTGGTAACTCTGAAGACAGTTTATCTAGTGATCAGGATAAGTTGTATAATTTCGTGTAAGCATGTGTGACGTGTGTCATTCCAGTGTTGTGATTAGGGATGGTTGCAGATTAAATCATTCTTATTTCACTGCTGCAAAGGAAGACCTTTTTCAGAGGAAGCGGGAAGGAGTGCTCTTGTCTCCCATCCACTCCGGTCTTGCGGAGTCTTGCGTGGTTGTGTGGCCGCTTCACTGCTTCCTCTCGCTGATTAACCATGCAATTCAGTGGGCCTATGTTGTTGGATAGACATGTGAAAAGCACACAATCTGAGGAAGGGTGTGTGTGTGTAAGTGCCTGAAATGAAACATGGAGCCCAAGTAACAAAGTGCCAGTAAAGGTGGCTGGCTCAGGACAGCACACGGGGCTTGTGGAGCTGATGTATTATTATTTACAGCTCTTCAGCTGTCACTGTATAGAGACCTCTTTGTAGAACAGCCTGCTGCTTTCATGAATCCAGCCTCTCACAGGGGTCTCAGCCAAGGATTGGAAGCACCGGCTCCTCCTGTCTTGCTGCAGCTCAGCAGACCCGGCAGTGTCAGTGACTGGCTGGGAGAACACCTGGAAACCCCTCCATGTGCCATTTTGGAGTCCTCCATGGAAGTGAAGCAGGATGTGAATGTCATGAGATTGGAGTGTTCCCTACCCCCAAAAGTCTAAAAAATGTAGTTTTCATTCGTATTTGTTTGGTTATTGGTTTAGTCTTAGCGTAGCTGGATTTCAGTTCTGGATTTAAATACCTTGACGTTGCCATTCAGGTGAATCTCGGAATGTGGTCTGGTCTGTTTGTCCTTTAAGTGTCAGTGTTCCTTTGGCTGCAGTTTCATTTTCAGTGTCTCAGGGATGAGGTCAGCATTGAGGATGAGGATCAGTCCAGAGTTGTGACCCGTCGTCTTGTGCAGGCACTGCAGCATGGGTTGGCACAAGGATGCTGAAAGCACTCACTGCTGATGAATAACATGGCACAGAAACAAGGGATGTCGGGAGGTGTCCTGGCAGAGCTCTTCATGACTCTGTCCTTGCAGAGAAGGAAGCCTGCCTGCCACTTGTTGTCTCCTCTTGTTAGTCATCTGGTTTTCCTGAGTCGGAAAAGAGTGCTTTAGTGCTCCAGATCCCTGTTCTGTCCCTTCCGAGCTGGGAGAGGCAGCCATAATGATGGTTTCTGGCCAAGGTGGTGGTCTTCACTTGAAATGCAGCTGTGTGTTTGTGCCCCTTCTAGCCTCAAAGGTCAAGATAGCACAACCCTCCCCATGTCCATTTCCTGATGGGCTGATGGGAGGCAATGCATGAGGGAGCTTGCATGCTCTAGCAATTCCCAATGGTGGAAATTAGTGCGCCCAGCATGTTCTAGGTCCTTCCTGTTCAAAAGTCACCTTCTCTTGCACCATCTTCTGCTTATAAGAACATGAAATGGAGAAGGAAAGTGTTGAGAGTCCCTTTTTTCCTGTCTTGACTCCCTTATTTGTGTGATGAAACTTCTTCAACCATCTCTTTAGTCCAGTTCAGGTGAATCTTGGAATAACCAAGTCCATGCCTTGCAGATAAACTTGATCTAGCAAAACAGGCTTGTGTTGCATGTACAGAAAGTGCAGGCCACCATACTGGTGATACCGGATCCTGCTTGCGCCCAAAGAAGACTTCAGGAGAGTTGATGAGATTGGTCACTAGAGCAAATTCTGCAAAATGCTCTTGGCTAAGTTTAGAAAGAGTGGCCTGGATGAACAGTAGTTTCTGCCAGACGGGGTTTTATGGGATGGAAGAGATGTGGTGAGAGGGCATGAGTTGTGGGGAAATGTTATGACCTGGTCTTTCTGTGACTTGGGAAAGGCAGAAAATGAACCATGGAAATTTTTGGATGGGTCAAATGTAGTGATGGAGGTGGTTATGAACCCCCTTCCTTGGCAGCAGATGTTGAGGGGTTCTTTTATTTGTTTTGCGAGGGGGGGGACTTGGCCACAATGGAAATATTGAAAGAGGCAGTGGCCAAGTCTGAATGTAACACTCAATCATGGTTGATAATTAACATCATTTCAGGCTTGCACATTCAGAAGAAATTTTGATTAGGTGTCATGGCAAATAAATTTCCATGTTCAGGTTCAGCATTAAAAAAATCAGTGTGTGTTAAACAAGTCAAGGAAGTGGCACTTCAACAAAAAGAAATCCATTTTTAAAGGAGTCCTGCCTGCTGTTCCAGGGAGCTGAGTCTTTAATTCTGTGAAGTGGTCCTTTCCTTTGCGCATGCTCACGTCATAGGAATTTGGAAAGTCTTGGAAGTGGTATTTTGATGGCTGTCTTTATTTATCAAAGCAGGTCCTTCTGAAACTTCGGCGATTGATGAGAAAATCGCCCTGGCCAAGTCTTACACAGGTATAGCAATTCACTTCTTCTTCCATCAACCACACTTTCAGTGCTTTGAGGCCGGGTTCTGCCTGCCCACATCGCTCTCCCTCTGAGCCTGGCCTGAATTTTTACATCAGGGAGACGTAGCTTTTGCTGCCTAGCTTAAGATTCGTTCAGGGACCTCAGTCAGTTTAGAGGGGCTGAGTTTCTTCTCAGTCTCTGCAGGGACAGCCAGACTCTGAAGTGGTTCTTCTGTGCCAAATACAAAAAGGCACCAAACCCTGCCCATCACGATGACATCTTTCCTACCGTCTTTTTGAGTAGCTGTTTTCTGCCGTGCTCTGTATTTTCCAGTAATGGGTCATGTCGGGTCTGGGGGAAGAAAGAGAACAGTTCAGCATTAAAAAGAAAAGTATTGGAGGCTTTTGGGCAGAACTTGGAAGAATTTTGTTGCAGCTTCATTTTTTCCTGCCAAGCATTTTGTCATCCCAGTTGTGTTTGCATCTCAGCTCCCTCTTCTGAACTGACACATCCTTTTTTCTGCTGACGTCTGCCAGGAATTGCTGCTGAACCCTCCCAGGTTTGCGCAGGTTGCAGCCCTAGTAGGTTGGCTGTGTGCTGGTTTGAGTGGAGTTTTGAAATGAACTTGCAAGAGGCAGTGGCAAGGTTTCTCACACTGGGGTGTCGCGGTGTGAGGACAGCCCACAAGCTCCTGTGCAGAGACATCTCTACCCTCCCTCCTTCCTTGAGATATTGATTCTGAAATTTCGAGTGCCGCTCAACATCCTCTGTATTTTTATGATGGTATGTTTATATTTGTCTAAAGGGAGCAACCAGGGTTCCGATTGCAGTGAAGGAACAGATGTGGAATTGCCAGTAGAAGGTTAGAGATCTGTAACTTTTTTATTTGAAAGTAAACTCTGGAAAGGTGTTTTAAAAAATAAATAAAATTTAAAAGAAAACTTAAATGCAAACATGTCCATTGTGTCTGTCTTGCATTCTTTTTTCTCCCCCCCCCCCCATATTCTGTGTGGTTGTGTTTTTATTTTCCTCCTTCCTACCCCCAGTTGTGATCCTGCATGGTTTATTGTGATAACTCTTGAGAAGCATTTGCCAGGTTCCCCACAACCTTCTTCCTCTTCTCTGCGCCTCCCAAGAAGCTGTTGGGACTTTAAAGGCTGGCCAACTCCTTCCGACAGCCTTCCTTGGCAATAGTAGCGGCTGTTGCTGTATATTCCACTCTCTCTTCCCAGTAGTGGGTAGCGATATTACAGGTAGCAATATTATGCACTTTTATGGGCTTGTGCAGAGAGGCAATGACCCAGATCTGTGTGACCAAATATTATGATTTTGGAGTGTCATCTAGTGGTTTTATAGGGACCAATTCAAAAACAGAATGCCGGAGTTCTCCAGCTCATTCTGTGTCTGGTGGGGAAACTTGTCCTTAAGCAGGTTGTCTCTCTGAGACCTAAGCAAGTAGAAGGATCCTACAAGTTGCTTGCTTGATTGGGCGAGTTGTGGATCATCACAGATAATTCTGCTTTCACCTGAGACTGCCCCGATGGAGAAGCTTAACTAGCTTGAGTGGGATATGCCAGTGAGATGCCACACTGATGATGATGTGAGGTTCCCCAGCCTGGCTCAGGAGATGGATCTCAGCCTTTCCTGACCCCCAACAGCTCTGAATTTGGGGGCTACAGCTGAGACCTGGAGAGGTGATGCTGCATCATGAAGCAGTGCTTGATTCTGAAGAGGGAATTCCTGAAAATGGAACGAGGATGCGGCTGGAGACCCTCCACCTTCCTCTGCAAAATTCTGGAGCGAATTCCTCTTCTGATGTATCATCAGAAGATAGATCTATCATCTTCTCTGATCTATCATCCAGTTTCCAATTCAGCATAGACTTTTCACGCTTCAGTGCATTGTCAAGTTCAGTGGATACCTCCCAGTCTCTGAAGAGCCAGGCCAGAAAGGCAGGAAAGAAGTACTTTTTGCTGTCTTGTGTCAGGGGAATGGTCTTGTTCTGATGCTGGATTATTTTGACCTGCTTTTGTGTGTTCTGTTGTGTCTGTATATCTCCTAATGGCACTTCGGATAGTTCGTCCTGGCCCCATTTAAAAAAAATCATGTTGTTTTGTGCCATGGAAAAAACTTTTTGCCAGACTGAATCTAGAAAAACTGGACCTTTCCCCTGCTTGACCAAACCAAGGAAACCTTGGCTGAAATCCTAAATGCACTTTCTTAGGAGTAAGACCCATTGAACACAATGGGGCTTATTTCTGAGTGGACGTGGCTAGGATTGAGTCATATGCCTAAATTATTTCCCCCCAAATCCAGAGTAACTACAGGAGCACATAAGAGGCATTATCTGCATCCGTAGTTACAGCATCACCTAGTGAAAACCTATGGGAAATTCATATTGGAATCCGGAGTAAGTTGTTCCTACACTGAAGCAAGGACTCCCTGTAGTTACTCTGGATTTTGCCCTTCATCTGTTTTCTTGCCCCTTCTTTAGGGGCTGTTAAAGAGCCCACACTTGGGCAGATTCCAAGTGTCAGGAAAGTGGCCGGTTTCCCTATTGTTCTTTTGTGTGTCCCGAATCCTTGTGAGGTGTGAGATGTGGGATTTGTGTGCTTCCCAAGGCTGTGCGTGAATTAGCTCTGAGTCAGACTTCCATGCAGTTTTCCAGATTGCAGAAAACTTCACAGCGTGAAAGAGAGAACACCTGAACGGAAGATCATTTCCAGGGGGAGACTGATGGGAATAAGAGGACCCGCCTGCTCTACGCCACTTTCATTGCAAATGATGCTGCATTTGTGGGAAGCTGATGGCCTGAAACAGACTTGCAACCAATCTCAGCCAGATTACCTGGAAGAGACGCTTCTCTCCCTCGTTCAGGTGGATACTAACTGCTTCCTTAGTATCTTGGGATACTTTACAAGAGCTGTTCTCCTAGATTTGCCCGTAACTTCAGTTGCTGTTTTGTCTTCTGTGAATGGCTTTCTGGCTGTCTTGGCCCGTGTGACACAAAACCTTCCTGCAGGAGAGCCCTGGCAAACTGGGCTGCAAGGAATCTTCCCCAGCATCTCCGTCTGGTTGGCCACCCCAAGATGCCTTTCCTTCTGACAGGCCGTTCTTCCACTGGGTGAGGGTGCATTTCCCATTTACGCCTTGCTGGAACCTCATGATGGAAATGGAAAATTCCTTCTTCCCAGAGGAACCACTGGTGCTTGACTGGTGGCACTGAAGGAGCAGTTACGGCTCTATATCCTTCCAGCCTGTCGGCCCGCTGTGTAAAGACTGATAAGGAGCTGTTGTTGAAGAGGATCACAACGGCTGCTTTGGAAACTGCCTCTCTGACCTTCATTAAGCCGAGAACTGGTGTAACGTCTGATGAAACTTTGTGTGGGAAGGCTGCCCCCTTGGAGGTGCTGAAAATTGAAGCTGTGGATTGGAAAAGTAGGCATAGTTGGGTGTGGATGGGATGCTCAAGTGCACCTTCACCCTTGGAGAAGCAGTCATTGAAACATGGCCCCCATTCGGACTGATCTCTATGTTAGATGCTCAAATTCTATTTTATTGTAACCTCTATAATTTGTGCTAAACTATATTTTGTGTGATGCAGGAGAGACTTTGTGGTTTTTGCCGCAACAGGCTAAAGTTGGCTGCTCCTCCAGTTGCACCTCCAAACATAACGCTTGAATGGAAGCGTTCTGGGCCACAGGCGGCATCACCAGATTCATCTGAGTGAAACGCAGTGCATGGAAATGGAGGCTGCAATAAGTTGGTTAGTCTTAAAGGGGATACAAAACCTTTTGTTTTGCAAAGCGTAATATCAGTGACTGGAAGGACCAGGAACCCTCTGCAGACTGTGCTGAGCCTTAAACAAGTTGTCCCTCAAGAGGTGCTTCCTGTGTGGGGGTGACTTAGGATCCCCACCTTCCATCATCCTTTGGGTCGACGGCTTCTGACCACAGAGTTTAGGCCTGCTTGTTTGTGGGTCTGTTTTCCATTCATGGTGCGCCAGTTTTTAATTTTTTAATTCATAGTGTCCTCCCCACACACTCTCACCTGCGTTGCTTTGTCATTTGTGGAGTAAAAACCATTTCTTCTGCTGCCTGCGCGCCGTTCAGACTTGGTTTTTTATTCTGCTTCTTTCAGATTCTTCTCAACACGCCACTTCTGAAACAAGTGAGGATCCGGAAGTGGAAGTGACCATTGAAGGTTGGCCATTTTCTCAGCTTGTTTTCTTTTTGCTCACTTGTTTCAGAAGAATCTCAGTCATGTGGCCTTGTGTGCATCTCCTCCCCCCTCTTTCCTCCCCCGGCCCCTCCTCATGCTGAGAAATAATGGACCTTTGGAAAAAGTAGCTGGGAAGAGGGCGCTTGGACCTGCGCAGGTGGGGGCTGCCAGGGCGGCAGGTGCTGAACTTGGACACCAGGCGGTTTAACCGGCTAGTTTGGCTGCTTTTGAGACACAGAAATGAGAGACCTTCAGGTGATTTGCCTGCCTGGTAGCTGGAGGTGATGGAGTAGCCAGGGACTGCCGTTCTCAGGAGAGGGTTGTGATACGTTGTGTATCAGGATAGAAGGCTGAGAGGAACTGTGTGGCAGTGATATATTGGCAAGCGAAGGATGGATTTGGGCAGCAGACCTGTGAAGCTGGAGCTGGAGCTGGTGCACTTCCTGGAGCACAGTTCTCTGTTCCCAACTTCTTGCTCCCATAAAGCTCTCCCTTTGAATTCCAAGTTCCCATATGGAGTAGAGTAGATTAACAAGTTACATTTGCTGCACCAGATACCAGAGCTGGATGCAAGTTTCAGGGGTCCTTTGCTTCCTCTCTTGACAGCTCCAGATTCTAACTGTAAGTTACACTGTCAAGTTATTTGCAAGTTGGCTGAAGATTGAGGCTGAAGTCAAAGAAACAGTCTTGCCAAGGCTGGATTTTCTGTGTACCCTTAATTCAGTTCATGCTCCTGCATGCTTGTGGATGATGAGTTGCTAGAGCTGATGCCTCTGTGATGAGTAAGGAAATAGTGGCCATGTTTCTGTAGTTAGTGTTTTCCTACATGAGCAACTTTGTAGTGGATTTTTAAAATAAAATAAGGTTGGCAAGAGCGGAGTGGTGCCTTCGGTTTCTGTAAGGCTGTGTTGTGTGGAAGTGCTGGTGGAGAGGAGATGAGCCAGAGGAGCAGAGAACACTCTTAAGCTTGTTAGATCATCCTGAAGCTGTTAAGCCATCCTTTGTGATATGATTTTTCCATTTGCTTTTGTGGCACCTGAAAGTTTTCTGTTGGTTTGGATTTTGGCAGCTCTTGAACCAGCTCATCTTTCTAAACCCTGGAGGATCTTGTGGAGAATTCAAGGGGTTTGACGGTGGGGGAAGCTGCTGGGGGGAAAACGGATAAGGAAAACTCATGAGTGTGTGTATGTGTAGCTCTGGTATTTCCTGGACCTCTTCTCTGCCCTTTTAAGTAGTGATGCAATCCTTATATTCCATAGCAGCTGATGCTGTGCAACAGCACACAACGGAAAGTCCATAATGGAAAAACAGCCATGCATGTGAGAGTGTCCAGGCCTTTTGGAAGAGGTTGTATTCTCTAAAATGAATATTATTGGGGCAGCAGAAAGCTATACAAAGTTCTTCAATGCCACCTCAAATCTTTGGTGGCTTCCAATTAATTTTCATGCAGTGTTGGAATAGAAACTCTGTCCTCTCTCCTCCCCGCTCCTCTGTGTCATCCTTGAGTTCCATAATCTCCTCCATGGTATTTCTTTTCCAAAGCATCTTACTTGAGATAGGTGCCTTTCAACATGTTTGGTTCCAGATCTCCATAGTATGGTTCATGGGATGTCCTTCCAGGTTGGGACATCCTTCTCAGCAGAGAGGGTCTCATTGACAGTTATGCTGTAAGTGGATTGGCAAAGCAGTTGTGCATCTTCTGGTTCCATGGGGGTAATTCTGCCTGGCAGGCTTTAACGCACGTGGCCTTCCCAGTCTAAGTCATTCACCTCCAACAACAAAGAGTAAATTAGAACCACAGTGTCTTGGGAAAATACTTGAGCCTGGTCTAGCAGCAGCGGCAGCAGTTGTGATGCAAGTTCTGTATTTTTCTCTCTGAAGATGACGATGACTACTTGCCACCCCACAAGAAGACAAAGAGCTCTGAGCCAGTCAACGATGCTGCCAACACGGGGCGAAGGAAAACAAGAGAGTTCAACTTTGGTAAGTGTGATGAATTCAGTGAGTGTCTTGTGGTAGAACTCCTCATCTTTTAAGGAGTTGCTCCAACTGCTTCCTCCACAGATAGACGAGAATAGGCCTATGATAGACGAGACTGCAGGGCTCAGGATGGACTCTCCTTGTGATCCAGTCTTGTTTGGGGAAGCAGCACTTGCTGGCCCTCCCACCCCTTTTGTTAGATATCCAGGCAAACTATGACTCTTCTTCAAGATGACCCTGATAAAGGGTGCAGCTTCAGGGTCCTTCATTGGAGAAGCCAGACTAATGGCTGTGTCCTTCCCAAGCACATGTCTTGGGGGAAAAAAGTAGACTTCTGTACCAGGTTAGAGAGGGAATTGGAGGTCCTTCAATGATCTCAGATACTGCAAACATGCATAGTTCTGCCTACCATCTGCCCATGGGAGGGTGCCGTCACTCAGCTGCAGGAACTCCACTTGGTAAGACCCCATGTATTTTGTTGGCCCAGTCATAACTCAGTTAAAGGAGCCTGCAGGCTTTCATGTTCTACTTGAACGAAAAGCTTAATACGGTCCCTTGTTTTCACTCCTTACAAAGCACGGCTGCTCCATAAAAAGTTGCCAAATGAAATCTGATCACTTCCACCACGGCCCAGTGTCCTCTACCGTGACTGGTAGCAGCAATAACTGTGTCACTCGCTTGAATCCCAAGTCACAAAACAATATTATTTTTACATTCCCTTTAGCTGCCTGCCTGCTCTTCTGACTGCGATTGCTGACTTGATGCCACATGCAGTGCATGGTCTACAGTGTGCCATGCTGGAGGCCCCTCCACTCGCTGTCAAAGCTGTTCCAGGCAGCAGATTGCATTAACACGCTTGCATTAAGCAGAATGGGAATCCTTGACATTTGCTGCCTGTTTGGGGACTGCTCTCAAACTTTAGGAAGTGGGAGGTTCCCAGAAGCTTCTTAGATTTGAGAACAAGGCTTAGATTTTCCAACGTTGGAAAAACTCTTAGGGCAAAATCCAGAGTAACTACAGGGAGTCCTTGCTCCGGTGTAAGAACAACTTACTCTGGATTGCAATATGAATTTTCCATAAGTTTTCACTAGGTGGTGCAGTAACTACGGGTGCACATAAAGTCTCTTATGTGCTTCCGTAGTTACTCTGGATTGTGCTCTTCGTGTTTTTGTTTCATGGGGGGAAATGATGCAGGAGATAGCAAAACTCTGATGATGCAGGTTTGTCAGTAGCTTGAATTTAGATGGATTGTGTGTCATATTAGAGGGTGCCTTCGGGATACAAGTGTCCAGGGTTGAAGAAGTGAGGGCTTTGATCTCCTTTAAGGCTTTTGCCAATACGGCTTCACACACTCTGGCCGGTTGTCCGACTGCCCCACCAGCCTCTTTGGGTTCCCTATTGAAGCATTTTGTCCACAGCAGATGCAAATGGACCTCAGCCAGGACAGGAACTAGCAAAGGTGCAACCATTCTTGGACACAGTCTTCAGCATCCTTTGTCTGGATAGATACATCACCATTTCTATCCCCAGAACGTATGGAGGTGTTCCTCAAAGGGGTTGCATCTTCATATTTATGTGGACAACTAAAAGGCCTCAGAATCCAGCTTTTGACAGCAGAACACATTGTTAGAAGCTTGATATAATCTTATATTGGGCTAATGTTACTTTTTCCTTTCAGAGAAATGGAATGCCCGAATTACTGACTTGAGAAAGCAAGTCGAAGAGTTGTTTGAAAGAAAGTATGGTATGTGTTCAGCTCTCTCTTCCTCTTGCCCAAGAATTTGCTGTCTAGTCTTTGGAAACCCCAAATCGCTTAGAACAAAACCGGGGTTGGGTCCTTTTGCTGGGATGTCCTGCTTTGTTCAAGGACTGTCTGTGCCAAAGGGTGTTTGTAGCCGTGTTGGTTCTGCAGAGTCAGAGAGGTGGAAGGGGCTTGGACACCTCTCCTTCTCGGCACTAAAAATAGTCTCCTGTCCCTGGGAAAGGTGCAGTCGGTGACATGCATAATTCAGGCTCTTTAGCAAACCCCATTTCACACTTTCTCTTGCTCCTTAATTGGGGGGGACAACAGAAGAGGGGTAAGCAGATGAGCAAAGGTCATCAATGCTAGACAAGGTCCCCAAGAAACCACATGCAAAAATGTGCCTGTGTCTTCAGCTCTGGCCCACAGCACCCAAAAGATAGATATGGGTGTCAAATTCATTTCATACAGGGGGGCAAAGAGCATTCGGGATGCCTGCTGAGGCCTGAAGTGACATCTTTGAACAGGAACTGACTTTTTAAGCAGACAGTGACCAGAAAGAAGTTTTTCTCGCTTAGGAAGTCATTAGGTGCCAGTGACAGAAAATACACCAGTCTTGACCAGTTTCTCAAGATATGGCCCAATGATCACGTGGGCATCCCTTTCCCAGTGCCACCTTGGCGTAACTCAGCAGCTGATGGTGGTGCTGGGATAGCCTGAGGTCCAGATAAAGAGCCTCCACGAGTTAAATCCGGCCTCTGGGCCTTATGTTCATTTGACAACCCTGATATTGTTGTGCAACTCTTGAATTGGCAAATTGTGGTTTGTGCTCATGGCAAAAAGGGTTTAAGTGGGCTTGCAAATCACAGCTTGCAAGTGGGCTTGCAAATAACCAGAGTCAGCTATTTTATTTTTATTTTATTTTAAAATTTAATTTCACCTTGGTCAGAAATCCTGGTTTGCTGTGATGTCTGAGCTGACAAAATGTGCTCATTGATCTGAATGCTGTAAATGCTGGAGGGTCTCGAAGGGCTGAGCGGATAGAAAACAAAAGCAGATGAGAAGCTCGGGGTCCCAGTTTCCTGGTGGAACCTTTTGCAAGGTGTGACCTAGATTTGGTGCAGGCGTAAGCATGGCATGGTATCCACGTCAAGCTTGTAAGACCCAGGCTACAATCCAGAGTAACTATGGGACCTTTTACACCAACGTAGTTACGGTGCCACCTATGGGAAACTGATGGGAAATGCAAAGAGCAATCTCAAATAAGGCTGCAACACAATTTCCTGGGAGTAAGATCCAGTGAACACAATAGGACTTACTACTGAGTAGACATGGTTAGGATTGTGCTATAAGTACCTCTTGCGTCTTCCCGTAGTTACTCTGGATTGTAGGGCCAGTCTATCTTTTCAATACGCTCCAGACATAGCTTTGTGCTCTTTTGTGTCGGTGCACTTTCAGAATACAGTAAATGACTTGACACTTGTGCTTAACTTTGTTTTTTTCCTTTTTATTTTTAAGCTGAAGCTATTAATGCAAAAGGGCCTGTGTCCATCCCATACCCGCTGTTCCAGTCCCACGTTGAAGACCTGTATGTGGAGGGATTGCCAGAGGGAATTCCTTTCCGAAGGCCCTCCACTTATGGGATCCCTCGCCTCGAAAGGATCCTACTGGCAAAGGAACGGATACGATTTGTGATCAAGAAGTAAGTAATTTGGTTGTACCTAAAGTAAGGGCGTATGTGAAGCATTTGGGGTGTTTTCTCCTGTGGCTGCAGCCCTTGTTCCTCTTGGTCATCTTCAAACCCCCAGATAACCTGATTCAATAGCGAAAGAACAGAATCTTCCCCACAATGCATGGCGATCCATTGATAGCCCCCAGTATCTTAGTTGGTTTTAATGAGGCTTTGGAGGTCTGTAAATGGTTCTTCAAGTCAGCTACTGCAAGAGGAGCCTCCGTTCTGCAGGGGCTGCTGACACAATGTTCCTGGGCACTGTGGTCGCTGGTCTGACCCACCCGGGCTCTTCTCTGATGCTGGGGAGGTTGTTCTGCTGAAGTGTACTACTTGTGTTTCTATACTTTCAGGCATGAGCTGCTAAATTCAACGCGAGAAGAACTGCCATTAGACAAACCAGTGACAGGAGGTATGAGTTTTAATTTTGCGAGCTTAACTCTATGTGTGATTGGGTTGGATGGATTCTTGGTTCTTGGAGACCAGGCCGATCGGAGAGCCACGTCTGAAAATGTGTGTGTGAACAGAAGCTGAACTCTTTCTGCTTCTTGGAAGTCTGGTTGCTTTTGTTTCTCTTCTCATCTTTGCTTGTGCTATTTTACTGCATTCCCAAATGAATAGTGCCAGGTGATGCTGTCCAGAATGCTCCACCGACCCCCTTTGGACACTTACCTCCCAGGAAGTTTGTGTCCTTGAATGGTGTAGTCTTGAATAGTGACTGTAAATGTCAGTGCGCCTTTTCTTACTGATCATAGTGAAAGAAGAATGGTACGCTCGGATCACCAAACTGAGGAAGATGGTGGACCAGCTCTTCTGCAAAAAGTTTGGTAAGCTCCCTTCACCATTCCAGGTGATCCTGAAGGTGGGAGGGTCAGGTCTGCAGCCATGAAATGCCTCCTTTGCTGTGGTTTCTGTTTTGGAAAAAGGTCTCCCTTTTAAATCAAGAAGGGACAAGCTAGATGAGGACAGCTGATCCTGGTTAAGCAGATGGGCCAGCAGGAAGGGCAAAGGGGTGCCCAAGAGTCCAAGCACACAGTCTGAGCTCCCCTCATCGCAGCACAGGGCAGGGATTGCACTGTGTCACTTCTGGGTTCCCCCAGAGAGAGGGGCTCTTGCTGCAGCCGCTTTTGGCATCCTCTGCTTTCTCCTCTGAAGGCTGGGAGCCTCCACAGGAGAAAAAGGGTGGTGTGCAAAGCTGCCAGCACTGCCACCTGATGCCAGCACTGCCACCTGATGCACTCCCACGTTCTCCCAGAGGAGGAGGCACTGGCGGCTTTGCAAACCCCCTTCCTTCCTTCTTGAGCCTCAAGACCACGAATGGGGTGGGGGAATATATCAGCACCCTCCCTCAGTAACCAGGGGAAAGCCTGGAGGCAGCCATAGCCACTGCCTGGCGGGTCACCTGGAGCAGGGGCTTTTCAGGCTCTGCCTTAGTTACAGCTCTTTCCATAATCCCCTTCTCCAAGGTGAAACCTTGGCCTGGAGGAGAAGGGGCCTGGGTGACCAGGCTGCAGTAAAGTGCCCTCTTCTTTTGTATGGGAAGGTTAGGACAGACAAAAGAAAATATTGATTTTCGACCAGTGTGTGGTCGGTCTGTGGAACTCCTGCCACAGGATGTGTTGATGGCATCTGGCCTCAATGCCTTCAAGAAGGGATGGGACAAATTCCTTGAGGAAACGACCATCACAGGTTACAAGCCATGAGGGGTGTGTGTAGATGTGGACAACCTGCAAATGCCAGATGCGGGGGGGGGGGCACCTGGATGACTTGTGTGCACCCTGAGAAGCAGGACCAGATGGGCCTTGGGCCTGATCCAGCAGAGGAGGGTCTTCTGATGTTCCTGGTTAGCCATGACTTGAGAGAGATTCCTCCCTTTTTCAGAGGAGACACAATGTTTCCTCAGCCTTGGGTACCAGTTTTAAGGTCTCTCTCTCTTCTTAGGTATCCATCTCTCTCTCTCTCTCTCTCAGTATATATCTCTGTCCTTATCATAATGTGACAGCCTTGGGTGTTTGTGGTTTCACGTTTTGCTTCTTCCTGAATCTCGCGCTCTGTTTGGCTCCCCTCACCCAACAGCCGAGGCGCTGGGAAGCACCGAACCAAAGGCTGTCCCTTACCAGAAGTTTGAGGCTCACCCCACCGACCTGTATGTGGAGGGCCTGCCGGAGAACATTCCCTTCCGCAGCCCCTCCTGGTACGGAATTCCTCGCCTGGAAAAAATCCTTCAAGTAGGAAACAGGATCAAGTTTGTCATTAAAAAGTGAGTTGGCTTTCCTTTGCCTTTCAGTGTTTGTCAGGCTGAAATATGATCATATAATAATAGGATTACAGCATAATAATAATAATAATAATAATAATAATAATAATAATAATAATAATAATAATAATAATAATAAGTCTCCAGGAACATCTCAAGGCCTCCAGAATATCACAACTGCCCAGTTAAAAAAAGCAGCACTCCTGGGAACGTCAAACATCTTGAGATGATTCTTTTGTGATTCCTCGTTCCTTGGATAGGGACCGAAGCACAAGAGAGCCAATTCCAGTCAAACACCTGGTGACTGTGAAATAGTCCATCATCATCATCATCATCATCATCATTAATTCTGCATAATGCCTGTATTTCAGGGATCTGGCCAGAGACATCTGCTTTCCTTTTGAATTGGTTATTTCAGAGATCTGGATTCTGGCTCCTTTTCCCCACCCGCTTCTGGATAGCCAAGTTCTGTATCTGGACTATTAGTTTATAGAATAGTTTAATGATTTTTTTGACAGCATAAGGAAAAATGTGCGCCACGATGCAAAGTTTTGATTTCACAACCACAATTAAACTTGTGTACCCAGAAAGGGAGGCTGGGCAGGTCCTGTTTTTAGCAACTTGCTTAAAAATGTAAAGTTTATGGCTCCACATCTTGAAAGTGTCCCTATTCTTGGGCCAAGCGAAGCCATCTTCATAATGCAGAACTTATTGTTTGGTGAATGTGGACTAGATATTTTGGGATAAGAGGCAAGAACTGCCAACTGCAGATGATTGCTGTGTGTGTCTTACAGGCCAGAACTGCTCACCATCACCCCCGCAGAGGTTTCCCAACCGAGAACAAACATGCCTGGTAAGAAGTGCACTGACAGAGCGTGTGCAGTCAGCTAATAAACATGTTACAAATGATTTAGCATGTGTGCTTATTACAAAGTCATCCCTCCCGTAATGTGAGGGATTCATTCTTGCAAAGCAGGTGCTGTGTGAAGCAGTGCAATAGGAGGCTTACTGTAGGGCACAATCCAGAGTAAGGGCAGTGAGGAGAGCCCCAGCTGGGCTGCCCCAACTATTCTGAATCCAGAGCAGAAAGTTATGCTGCATCCAGAGAGTCAGGAAGCCTGGGTTGCCCTACCCTGCTCCACAGTATGCTCGGTAGGCATCAAGTCAGTGACTGCTAGAGAGGGCTTGCTCCTGAGGAGACCCCCCTCAGATCACACTGAACAAGGTACAGCTCTGGTGCCTGCCTTAGAAGGAAGCCCAGAAGTTCCTGACAACCAGTAACATCTGCAGCATGAGAATGCAACACAGCAGTACCTCTAGTGGAGGGTGGATGCTTGGAGTGGCCTGCTGGATCCCCAGGTTAGTGGGCTGCCTGAGGTTGAGAGGCAGGGGTTGCAACTTGGATGGCCAAGAACTCAGATTTTTTGCTCAACACTACCATTCTTACTCTGCCTTACCATGGACCCCTATGGGTCTACTCATTACTATACCTGCTCCTGAGGTGGTATAACTCTGAGGAGTTGGAAGAGGGCATTTCTGCCCTGGCAACCTGCTCTGGATGTAGAGTAACTGCTCTGCCCTAGGCAGTGCTAAGCATGCTCTCAACATGCCTCTCCTGAGCTGCGTAGGCTGGCCCAGTTAGGGCAGAGCAGGTCCACCTCTCTTGGGGCAGCCCATGTTGCCTTGCTCTGCCCCAAGCTTTTTCCAGAGTAACTGGGGTGGAGCATCTTGCCCATGATAGATAGAGGAACCCAAGTGCACTTCTGGATTGTGCCCATAGTTGAGATAAGGGAAGGAACTGACACGGATTGATCTTGCATTGGTTACTGAATGTGTTCCTGATGGATCGTTGAGCTGTCAGTGATGCTGGTTGTATCGGAGTGAACTGTTTCCATTGACTTGCACTAAAAAGCAGTGTATCGGGAGGTTTTGCCTGTGCTTCAAGTTCATGGTGTTTTGAAACAATTATATTTCTAACAATAAGAGAACTTAGTTGAAGGAGCCATTCCTTCTCATGGACTTTCTGCTGGCAACTCAGTCGGTCGCCTTTTCTTGAGAGTCAGGACTCCTGCAACTTGAGAGGTGCTTGAAAGGGTTTTGAATGGCCAGGCACCAGAGTGGGAAGAAGTGGCACTTTCTCCAGTTACTGATAAAAACACTTAATTTTAATCTCAGTGAAAGAAGACTGGAACGTCAGAATCACCAAACTGAGGAAACAAGTAGAAGAGATATTTAATCTGAAATTCGGTAAGTCCGCCTTTTGGGGGTTCCCTTTTCTAGCTTTGAGTTGAATCCGTTGGCCTGAACTCGTCACCTCTTCATTTGCCTCCTGGATTGGCAAGTAAGGCTGCAGTCCTAAACACACTTTCCTAGGAGTTAGTCCCATTGAACACAACGGGGCTTACTTTTGAGTAGACGCGGTGAGGACTGTGCTCTGTCGAATGGTTTATTGATTGGATTTAAATCCTGCCTTTCTCCACTCAAGGGAACTCTTACTGCGGGTAAGAGAGTAAGGCTGCAAATTGGTACCCACTTCCTGGGAGTAAGTCTCACTGAATCTAATGGGGGCAAATTCTAGGTAGGTGTGCATAGGATTGTGCATTGCCTCTGCTGACTGAAAGTGGTGCTCCAGAGTTACAGAGACTGGGCATTCCTTGTCCCCACATAGGAACACCTGCAGCAATTCAAGCCAGGCCTTTCTGGCTGCAATCAGTTAGAATCAGGGAATCCTAGAGTTGGAAGGGACCTCGTAGGTCACCTAGTCCAACCCCCTGCCTGCATTAGGAAATCCCCCTGGAACATCCCCGACAGGTGCTCGTCAAGCCTCTGCTTGAAGATCTCCAGTGACGTGCTTGATCACTGAGTATGTCCTGCCCTCTCTTGTCCTGCTGCTTTCTTCAACATTTGTAGAAGAATTAAAGAAAGGATTAAATAAATTTTGGCCACTTGTTAGATTGTATAGCAGTGTTTTCAACCAGAGTGCTGTGAATGGTCTGCAGGTGTGCCACTTATGAGTAGGTCTATTGGGGAAGTAACTCCTGCTCTCCAGTAGCATGTGCACCATAAGTGCCATATCAGTGTCCTGTGAGACAAAAAGGGTTGAAATTCCCTCCAGGAGGTTCTGCCATCTTTGCTTTTACTGCTTTTATCTTGAGGATGTCCTGCTGCCTCTTCCCCCTGGTTCCATGTAAGATGGAGAAGCTTTGGATTCCTCCAGAATGTGCGGATGTGTTGCAAGTGGTGGGTAATTGGCATTAACCAGGAGATGTATAGATGTGGAAGAGCCAACAAAGGTGTCCTCAGAAGGTCTGAATTGGCAGCCAAACTCTAGACTGATTAGTTTAGGGAACAGCAGCCCTTTTCAAGACTCAACATACGAACTCTGATTATGGAATTGTTGAGGAGAAGAAGGGGGAAGATTTGTGGCCTGGTTTTGCATCCCGTCCAGCTGTGAGGTTCTGTGAGGTTCTGTCTCCTCCTTTCCAGGACAAGCCCTGGGTCTCAGCGAAGCAGTGAAGGTTCCTTATCCTGTCTTTGAATCGAACCCAGAGCACCTGTATGTGGAGGGTCTGCCCGAAGGCATCCCCTTCCGGAGCCCCACGTGGTTTGGAATTCCACGTCTGGAGAGGATCGTCCGTGGCAGTGGAAAAATAAAGTTTGTGGTGAAGAAGTAAGCTTTTCACGTCTTCGTATGTTCTCTCAGTCTCCTCTTTCATGAGACCTTGGATGAAATGAGACCAAAGTGCCCCATTGGGGGGAACGGCTCCTCTTTCAGCTCCGGAGACCTTTTGTAGGAGCTGCTGCAGGCTGAGGATGGCTGTCTGGATGGCTCTGCTGGTGGAGCCTCCAGTATCAAGCCCTGCCTGTTCCCAGTGGGAGGTTCTGGTCCATGACTGGTTCAACTGCCTGCTGGCTCAGGGGAGCATTTCCTGGCCTGAGTCTTGATCAAATAGCCATCTGCTCCATTTAAAAATAGCTTTATTATTTTGTAGGCCTGAACTCGTCACCTCTTACCTGCCTCCTGGCTTGGCTAGTAAAGTGAATACGTCAGGTAAGCGAATAAGGCTGCAATCCTAGACACTCTGTCCTAGGAGTAAAGCCTGCTGAATATAATGGGGCTACTCCTAGAAAGACATGCAGGGGATTTTGCTGCGAGAAAAGCATGTTACCTGCCAATGACCAAGAGAACTGTGTGCAGGACCCCTGAAATCCAGCAGGGGTCAGCCTCATAGTAGCTAATATTTTTGTACCATTTTCCAGCAAAAATGAGTTTTAAGCAGTTTATACTGTTTAAAAAATGAGAAAATGGTTCCCTTTCCCCAGAAAGATCCCAGGCAAAGAGAGAGAGAGAGAGAGAAGGAAGCACCAGCAAGCAGGCAGGGAAGAAGTTGCTGTGCTAGGCTGGGTAGGGGCATTGCCGCCCCCTTGTCCACCATGGGGTTTTTGCCCAGCAAGGAGGACAAAATAAGCCATGCTTCTGTTGCTGCTGTGGAATAATTTCTGGGGAACAGTCGGTGGGACTCGTGAATACTGACAGACCCGCTGATTCCTGTTCAGGCGAAGGCTTCATAAAGGAGACTTCTTCCTAAACTCCGGACTGGTTGAAAGGTTTGGCAGGAAAAGACCCAGAAGTTATCCAGTCTTAGCCTTCCCTTTCCCTCCGCACCACACGTCTCATCACGCCACACGTCTGTTGGTGTGATGCTTGGATTTAATTTAAATCCCTGCTAAGTCTCTCTGTGGTTAAAGTCCTAACCTCACCTGTCTGTTGAGAAAGGTACATTATTTCTGTAAACAAGTCGGACTTCCTTGAAGGGTTGCTGTGCAGCAGAGCGTGAGAAGGTATTCTGCCTCGGATGCCGTTCTGCAAAAATGGGAATAAGCAGAAGTATAAGTAAGTATCTTATAATAAGTATCTAATTCATTTGTAGGAGCCCAGGAAGCCAACCCAGCACAAAATCCTACAGGAAACTCCAAGGTTCCGGAAATTGAAGTCACCGTAGACGAAGGTATGGGATTCCCCGGAGAGCCTTGCTTCGGTGTGGGTCACAGGAACATGGCAGACAGAAGGAGTTAAGCAGGCCTCTCTTCCATCCTTACCCATGACTGTGGTGCATGCCGGAAGAACAGTTCCCTCATCAAAAGCCATTCCTGCCCAACATTGCGTGTGTGCAGCAGGGTCCACGTGTGTACACCTGTTAGCCAGGCAGAAGTGGGTTAACCATCCCTTCCACAATCTGATACTCGTGACCAGGCTCCAGGCTGCTCCACTTATATCGTAATATGCGTGTTGGGGTTGGGTGGTCACTGAAGCTGTTAATCTTTCCCTTACCTGTTACTCTCTTGTCAAATGTCTCTGTACAGGGTTGACATTTATTTGTTATTAAAACGGATAACTTGCTTTGAAAAGCAGCTTCTCCGTTCCTTCCACTCATGAAATTCCAATGAAGAGCCTTTATCAGTTAATTGCCATTAAAGATGCTCCAATGAGAAAGTGTTTTTATTTGCACGTCTTCGATGCAGGACTTGCCGTTAAAACACAAACTCCAGAAGTCCGGACTAATCCACAAACCAACGGCTCCAATATGGGTTTCAAGCCAAGAGGAAGAGAATTTTCTTTTGGTAAGTTGCATTAAGGGCGCAATCCTAACCAATTTAGGCTGGGCAATGTCTTCCTCACCTGGCTTATCTATCTCCCTATGGTGGTGTGAGGTGGTCAGCGTATGGGATAACTATCCCAAGAGTGGGGCAGAAGTGACACCCCCAGGTAAGCACAGGACTGAAACTGGGGCTTATGCCGGCCTGAGTGGAGGGGGGGATTGCCAGCAGGGGGTCAGTGACAGCTAAACTGGACTGCAGGCTCAGGTCTGCCCACCAGGTTTCCTGGTCTGGCAAGGAGGCCTTCAGCTTCTTATCTGGAGTTGTTCTCACAGAAAGGCAAGATCTTCCTCCTACGGAAAGAGCCGGTTAGAGTGTGAAAGACTGTCCACTTTTCCCCCTTGAAATGGTCTAGGAGGAGGTTGGATGGATTTTGACTTTTCCTCCCATCAGCATTTTTGTCCCTTGGCATATTTAGAATTTCTCGTAACCGCTTTGTGTAGATAGTGGTTTGAATGAGAAAAGGCTTCCTCTTCTTGCTGCGTTGCTTCATTGCACTTCCTTTTCTCTCTCAGCGAGGAGGGGGGACTCCTCCTCCTCCTCCCTGCAAGCGGCACAGAGGCTGCTGCTGCTGCTGCTGCTGCTGCCTGTTCAGTTTCTGTGTCATGTCAGTGAAATAGCCGCAGTGGGATTTGGGCAAGCTCTAAAAGGGCCTGTGGATAGGAAGGAGCCTTCAGTAGGAAAAGAGGAAAGGGGGTCGGAACTGAAGCCGCTCTAACAGAACAGTTGTGTCCGTAAAGGAGGTTCTGCCATCTGACTGAGAAATAGAATCAGACCACATGAAAATGGCTGATAGTACGTGTGCCACCAAGAGTAGACAGGCGTCAGGTATATGGAACTGACTGTGGTTTTCAATCATCAACCAACCAAAATAGGTGCCAAACGGTGGGCCGAGCTGGAGCTGTCAGGCCCAAGGGTTAGGGCACGTTGCCTGCTGCATCCCTTGTGCTGTGCGGAGAGTTGCCCTGACAGTGTAAGGACAGATCTGCACTTCAGAAGGTGCAGGGCTGGACCCACAACACTGTGCGGCACAGAAGCTGTCTGTTGGATGCCTGTACTTTGCAGACGGGCCTGAGCGGGAAAGAGTTGGCATCAGGCTCTAGAAAGGTGGCACTGGCTAATCTATGACAAATTACCCACAGATGCTTATCTCAGGCCCGTCTCCACAGCCGTAACCGTTTCTGCTCTGATTGGGAAATATGAGATCTTCCTGATAACGGCCTTGATTTTTATTCCTCCAAGAACGACACGCAAAAGCATGATTTTATTTCACTTCTGAGGAAGGTGGATTTGCAGATTCTCTGCTGAGATGGCGCATCCTTTAGGCCGGGCATTAAATGTCATGCCTGCAAGCGTCTGTTTTGGGCTGCCAGTTTTTTCTTGGGGGTACATGTGGACTCCTGTGCACATTGGGGCAGTGAATTGCTGGTGATCCCAGTTTGTTTGATTTAAACAAAGGGGGAAATGAATATTCTCTGCATTATTCCTGAGCGCTTGGGCAATTCAAGACATCAGGGAGGCTTTGGGGGCAAAGGGGGCTGGGTTAGCTCTTCAGCCAATGACTGAATCATTGTATAGTTTTCCTGGAGTTTTGCTCCGTGGATTGTTGTGCTGTGGAATCCTCCTGAGCCTGGGAAGGATCCTTGAGCTGGACCTCCACTAGATCTTGAAGCGTTGTTGGCAGAGGAGCCCAGACTTATGCGGGTACAAATGATGGACTGATTTTCTCCTGTCTTTACAGAGGCCTGGAATGCCAAGATCACCGACCTGAAGCAAAAGGTGGAAAACCTTTTTAATGAAAAGTGTGGTAAGCATCCAGAACTGTCCTCTGTGCAGGAGGCTGGGCCATAAAACACAGTTCCTGCTCTTAGCTTGAAACTGAAGTCTTCTATCACCACCTTTTGTCTCTGTAAAGAAAATATGTAAGAATAAGATGTAAAAGAATAAGATGTAAAAGTCAGTCGTGGCTCTCCAGGAACCTGTTTTTTGTGCAGTTATGCTGAAGGACCGGAGGGGGCAGGTTTTCTGTAAAGCTGATTTTCTTGGTTTCTGGAAAATGTTTCTCCTTGTCTGAGGCAAGTAAGGATCTGTGGAGAGGCTGCCATGAAGCAAACGCCCTCCATCGTTCCCTGTAGGAATTAATACTTGGAAGTTGCTCAGCAGCCAAGGGTTAAGACGGATGTCAGCAGAGTGCAGACCTGCTGGACGCGAGATGGAAACCACCACTGCACATGTCTTCCACCCACTGCCCAAGTTGGGGAGGGGGAAGAAACCCTTGGTCAAGTCCTGTATGGACACTTCCTACCCCTTCTCTGTCTACCAGTGGGGATGTTGGACCATTGGCTGGCAGGGATGGTGGGGAGGACCAAGTGGGTGCCCAAGGACTCTGCAGTGGATTGACTGCAGGGAGATTGCTGGGTGGGGGTAGGGAGTGCAAGGAGGCCTGAACGGATGTGAAGGCCCATCTAATAGGAAATGCTATAGGCAGGGAGGTCAGTATTGAGAAAGCCTGGCAGCATTTCTGGAGCGATCAGGGGGAAGCTGTCTGGTTTGGGAGGTGCTGGGATTCTGCTGCATCTTGAAGCTTTGTGGTAAATGCCAGGGAAAATGCCATGTTGTTGACATTCACAACCAGAAATGGGAAAAGTGGCCTCTTCCTTGTTTGCAGTGCTCCCCAGACTCCTCTCCATCACGGCACCTTCCCTGTCATGCACGTCTTCTCATCTGGCCACTTGGCCTGGCCTGCTGCTGCTGCTGCTGAAGCAGTGGCCTTCCTGCTTCTTGGAGCCTCTGCCCCAGTCTGCGTGCAGGAGCCCTTCAGTCCATAGCCTTGTGCTGGCGGTGGGGATGTCTAAATGGTCACTAAATGAGCCTGGCTGAGTACTGGAGTCGAGGTGTGGAAGACCAGGCCTGGCCCCTCAAAGACTGAAAGATGCCTTCTGTTTTAGGGGAAGCTCTTGGACTGACGGAGCCAGTAAAAGTCCCTTTTGCGCTCTTTGAATCTTACCCGGAGGATTTCTACGTGGAGGGCCTGCCGGAGGGGGTGCCGTTTCGTCGCCCGTCTACGTTTGGCATTCCTAGACTGGAAAAGATCCTCAGAAACAAAGCTAAGATAAAATTTATCATTAAAAAGTAAGCCAACTGTCAAGCGTGCCTTGTGAGCTCTCTCTGCCCAGCTTAGATGAATGAGGGTTCTGGAATATGTTCCGTCTGCAAGAGCGTTGTGTACCCTTAACTGTTGGAAGACAAAATATAGTCCCGTCAGAAGTCTGAGGGCTCAGTGTGCCTTTGACACTGGATTGCTTGGACCCCTTGTCCATCCCGTGGCATAGGGTGCCCCCACTGTTGCTTTCTGCAGTCCGTCTGAGGGAACGCAGTGGGGGTGAGAAGCTCCTTGTAGGGAGTCTTGCTGAATCCTATAGGATGGTTAAAAAGGAATGTCGGTTAGCTTGGGAGCTGATCCCACTTCCCCACTTGGAAAACCAGGTGCAAGGAAGCCATGGTAGGAAAAGGGTCTGCCTTCATGCCCTCCTTGTGAACTCGCAAGGAAAGAAGCATCTGGTTTTGCCACCAAGGGATATAGGGTGCTAGATGGGAGGGACTTCCAGCCCCATCAGGCCAGGCTGTCTCTCTGATCCTCCCTTGGGAGGCCCTCATTGGGAGCCTTGCAGGGCTGTTTTTGTCCCACGGGTGTGTCACTTGCTGAAGGTGGATGGGGTTAGCCTTTGAAGTGCAAGCTGTGTCTAGAGTACTTCCACGGCTGACCGATCTTTGCCTGGAGAGTTGAGTGTGGTTTCTGCACTCTCTGGGGTGTGGTAGAGTTTGGGGAGTCTGGCGGAGCCTGACAAGCCAAGGTGACCTGGGAGCAGGTGGGGATGTGGCTGGGGAGTCATCCAGATGGACAAGCACTTTGTTGCAGGGATTTGTTGGGGATTTTGAGGGCACTGAAACGCCGTGCTGTAATTTTGTGTGTTTCTTAGGATTTTGCTTCTCCGCTATAGTCTTATGTCGGAACTTCACTGTGTTTCCCTGCAGGCCTGAGATGTTCGAGGCGGCCATCAAAGAGAGTGCCACCATCATCCCCAACCCTCAGAGTGAGTTTTGCAAGAGAGGTTAAGCCCCAGGACGCCCCAGATCTGCTGCTTCAGGAGGCTGACAGCACTTGTCAGCAACAGGGAGCAGTATCTGAGAGCCCCCAAAAGGAAGACCTGCCAAGGGGGGTAGCAAGTTCATGGGCGGCATTTGGGGTGGAGGGTCCCATGACTCAGAACAACAGTGAAATTCCAGTGTTGAAGGAGTGATAGTTGCCTTCTGGCAGTCTCTGTATGTTGCTGTGCATTCAGTATCAAAACCTGGGCTGTTTGCTCTGCATTTCCATAGCATCACAGTTCCCAAAAAAGGCAAGAGGGGTTCTGGTATGCATCGCGTGCCCTCCTGACGTGCAGCTCGGCTGGGTTCCCGTCCCAAAGGCTGCTGTGACACTCCGGTCCTCCTGCAGGGACTTCTGCAGGTGACCCCGTGCAGTGGTTTTCAGCTGGGGTGCCGGAGGAGTTTGGATCCTTATGTAGAGCCAGAGTGGAAGATGGATTGCCTGCCCCTTCCCAAGGCAGACAAGCTGTTTCTAATCATTAACTGCTAGAGAGACATGATTTCAAGAGCCAACCTTATTTGCTTCGAGACAAAATGGTAGATAAATAATTTGCATATAAGTAGGTCTGACCCGTATAATGTGAGGTGGAATTGGGGTCACCTTCAGACCTGCTGTTCTTGAACTCTGAATTCTTGTGTCTTGTAAGGAAGAACCATTTCATCAAACACGAAGGTCAACACTGTTCCCGACCCAGTTGTGAACACCGCTGTCGGGGTGGAAGACCTGAACATTATTCAAGTGACCATACCAGGTACTCCCGCTCAGACTCTTACTTCCCTGTGGCTGCAATCCTAAACTCCAGTTAGGCTGGCCTAGGCCCAGCATAAGTCCTCTGCTGATGTGGGAATGTCAGAGAAGTGCCATAAGACCCTTCTGCGCCACTTCTGGGAGAGGCTTTGGCCAGACATGCACAGACATGCACTTGCCTCCCTGCGTCACCCCAGGAGCAGAAAGACTGATGGGTTGTCCCGCCTAGTTAGGATTGCACTGTGTGATTTGCGGTATCTTATGGTTCTTCTCTGAAAATGAATGAAAACCCCTCCCCAATAAATACTTTTTTAATTGGTTCCAAGTTCTCCAGAGAGAGGGAAGATCATATAAGATTTGTAAACCTGTAGTGAGATTTGCAACTTGGTTCCTTGAAACTCAGTGGTGTCCCTAAGAGTTAGAACAGAGATGGCAACAAAGTCCACTTAGGTCAACTGAATCCTCTCTCTGCACGTTACCTTTTGGTCAGGGACTCTCCACCGTCTGCAAGAGTGACAGCTATTGAGTAGATGGGGAAAGGGAACTGAAAGCAACTTGCCCACTGAGCCAGACTCCTTTTCTGCTTAACCGTAGACTGTGGCTACAATCCAGAGTCACTACAGAACATTCTACACCGACGTAGTTATGGTGCCACCTATGGGAAATGCATACAGCAATCCAGAATAAGTGCCACTTGCGCCTTCCCTAGTTACTCTGGATTGTAGGGTATTTCTGAAACCCTAAAAGGCTTGGAATAAAGTTTGCTGTAACGGAGGCGATTTGAAGATTTTTAAAAAACAGTTTCTTGGGCTGTGTTCAAAACAGGCACAAACGAGAGCACCTTTTTCTTGAACTCTTTGTTGTTGTTGTTGTTGTTGTGTTAATGGATTTCAGACGATGATGAGAGGACCTCCAAAGTAGAGAAGGCCCGACAGTTGAGAGAGCAAGTGAACGAACTCTTCAGTCGGAAGTTTGGTAATTGTATTTTTGTCTTGAGTGTGCATCGGCTGCCGTGGGGCACGTGGGGTGTCACCAAAAGAGAGCCCGTCTAGGAGTGGGCTAGGGTTAGGGTCCAGGAGGATTGCGTGGGGGGTGCAGGGCCTGCATGATAAGCACCTGGCACCTCTGAATTTCTGGATAGGGTCGCTAGAGACTTTATGTGTTTTGTTTGCTCCTGGGCCTTGCATGTTTTCACGTGTGCTCCGAATGGTGGAAACGCAGCATGGAGATGGATTTAGTGTAACTCCCAGTTCTCTCCCATCAGGAGAAGCTATTGGCATGGGGTACCCTGTGAAAGTCCCATACCGGAAAATCACCGTCAACCCTGGCTGTGTGGTGGTGGATGGGATGCCCCCTGGAGTGTCCTTCAAAGCTCCCAGCTACCTTGAAATCAGTTCTATGAGGAAGATACTGGACTCGGCAGAGTTCATTAAATTCACAGTCATTAGGTACGTGGTTTCCCCCTGGGTTTCCTGGCCGGCTCTGAGGCTGGAGTTATTATTGGACTGTTCAGATGGATTCATTTTTTATGCATAGTTCAGACAAACCGTGGCTTATTCGGGGCCGACAAACCAAGGTCTAAATCCACAGTTTAGAATTCCCAGTCAGGATGTGTGCCTGCCAGCTGTGGCTTGCTGTCCCGTCTGAATTCAGAGACCCTGGGTGGGTCACAACCACTTTTGCGTCATCGTAGGAGGCATAACGCGCCACGGAGAAGCATGAAGATTGGGAATGAAGGCAGACAAGTTACTGTTAGCTTCTTAGGTGCCTAGGAATTTGCCATGATGTGGTTCGTACAAGGCAGGCATTGACCGTGACAAACATCCTGAGACCCACAGAGGCTTCTGGCATTTGTGTCCAGCCTCAGAAAGAGCCTCTTCCAGGGTGAGGAGGGCAGAGATCCCCTTCCCTCTGGAGGGGGCCTGTGAGGGGCTGCAGGTCTGAATCTGCATTCAGAAAGCATTTTATGCCCAGACTGATATTGTTGACAGTCCTAAACTGTCCATTGCCACCTCGTTCTTCCAAACAGAAACTCTGCACTACCCAGAAACACTCTGTTCGCGTCTCTGGGGTTTCAAGATCTTTATTGCATTAGAGATGCCACCAGAAGGAAGCGGAGAAACGTCAGGCTCTGAAGTGGTTTTTGAAAGGCTGGAAGGGAAGGAACACACGGGAGAGGATCAGAGCCTGCCAGATAAATCTTAAATACTTGACCCTTCAGAGAAATGCTCTGGGTCTTAAATATTTGACCCTTCAGAGAATAATGGTTCTCGCCCAAGTTCAAGGTTTGGCTGTCCAAACTGTTGGTATCAAGTTAGGGAATATTAGGGTGATATTAGGGTGGCTTATTAGGATGATGCAGGCCACCTCTGAGCACTGAAATCCTCCATCTCTGCTTTTTCCCCACCCCTACAGGCCATTCCCTGGACTCGTAATGAACAACCGTAAGTATTTCCAGGTTTTTCCCTCCCAGTGGGTTGTCCTCGTGCTGTTAGATTCCCTCTGCCAAAAAACCCCTATAGATCACTTTCCGCTTTAGGCTCCGTAAAGTTCTTCTAAGTGGCCTTTTGAGTTCTCTTGTCAGCAGAGGCGGCTCTAAGTCCAGCCTTTGGTGTGGAGTTCAGTCTGAAAAAGGGGATGGAAAGAACAAGGAACCAAGCAAAAAGTTTGATTTCCTTTTCAGGCCTTCTTGCCATATAATACATCTGAGGGTGCAATCCAGAGTAACTATGGGGAGTCCTTGCTCCGGTGTAAGAGCAGTTTACTCTGGATTGCAATAGGAATTTCCTCTAGGTTTTCACTACGGTGCAAGTAATGTCTCTTAGGTGCTCCCATAGTTACTCTGGATAGTAGGGCGAGTCCCTTTTTTCATTGTTTGGCACACGAGAACAAGTTTACTCCCTTTGATGGGTTTCCACCCCCACCGCACTGTGGGTTCAGGTCCCATTGGAAGGGCTTCAGCTTCCTCCTTTTTCAAGTCAGCCGTGCTTGTTCTTTCAGAGGTCACTGAGAAAACAGAACCAGAAGCTCCTGCCACCACCACACCAGCCCAGGAAGCGCCGGCACAAGGTAAGGGCTTTCCTGCACCTGCTGAACTGTCTTGGTTCACTTTGGTCTTCACGGCAGCCACAGAAAACAAACCACCTGAGATGGTTCAGCTGTACTTAGAAGGCTTTGAACAAACCATCCGGGTTTTGCATTCTCAGAGAGCCTCTGGGGGGGGTTTGGAGATGCTCCACCTCTGTCTTCATCCTCTTCCCCCCCCCCCACATTCTTCTTCCCACATTAACACGTGACTGGCCGTTTGTGGCTCACGGATGTCAGTAACAACTGAGAAAGCTTTTGAAAAGTTTGAGTTAAAACTGCTTTTGTAAAGAGCTGAGCAGGTTCTTGTTGTGCACAACACGGAACTGGAACGACACATACAGTTTTCTTTTTTTAGAGCCTCTGGAGCCCGACCAAATAGTGCAAGTGTCTGTGGAGGACGGTGAGTGTCTTGACAGGTTGTTTTCCATCCACCAAGACTGAGTGAGGCCAAAACATTTTCCCCCCTCTTTCTCCCTCAAATTCATGGGCAGTTGTGCCTGTGGTGGTTTTTGCAGCACAAAGTGCTGCATGATGTGGTTTCCATGGGTTCTGGGTGACAGCCAGATTGTTCACCTGCTGCTTTTGGTTCTGAGCAGCTGTTTCCTGCACTGGACAGAAAAGGTTGCGCTGAGAGAAGCACCCCCTCAGTGGAGCCCGTCCTTCTGCCTCCTTCCTCCCGGCTGGTTTTCCGTAAACGGGCAGTGCGCAGTTCCTCTTGAATGTCTCCCATCCTTGGGCGTTGTGGAAACCCCAGGTTTTCTTTGTCTCTCCAGATGCAGCCCAGACTGAAGACAACACTCAGATCAAACAGGAGCCGGACCCCACGTGGTAGACGTCAGCAGCACGAGGGTAAAGGGAAAGCCATAAAGGAAGTGGCGTAGTGGGTGGTGTGCAGATGCTTTTCTAGACCAGAGACTGCTCGTAGATAGCTGCGGATGCAGGATTTCCAACCCAACTTCCATTATTTTGGCCTGTAACTATGTGGATTGCTTATCCTGGTGGTATTCCTGTTGTGCTCCTCAGATTGCGCGCATTTATTCCCGGGGCCCATTTTTTAATTATTTAACTTTAAACCTTTCTAGAATAATGAAATGCAGGTAGCTGTGAGCCCCTTCAGATGAACGGAGCGGATGCGACACCAGAACTGTCCGGAGTAGTGATTATGTTTCATAGGACTCTTAGCTGCAACCGATATCACTTCAGTCTCTGCCATTCTTTTTTGTTTCCTTTTTCCCCCTCACTCTAGTCGAAGCTTCCAGGATTGCAAAGCGTTTACCGCAACAGCCCCGGCTGTGTAATATAACTGTATACGAGAAGGACCCCGATCTCCCCTCCCCACCTCCAACCACCCCTCCACTTTTGTACCTTTTAGATAGAAATGTCTGCTTTGTCTGGAAGTCCCCTGAATGGGTGCAAAGCAACACAACACCTTCACTCTCACTTTATTTGAACTGGAGGATGAAATGCTGGACACAGATGACTGTGGGCTTTTGTCTGGGCTTTCTTAATCAACAGAGACTCAGGGCTGTCAGTTCCTGCCTTTCTAAGTCAGACAGACCTTGGCCTCGGTTGCCAAAGGAGAAGCTGACCGTGTTTCAGGAGGTCCAGGGGTTGTGTGTCCGTTTCCTCCACTCCTCCCACGGGAGACGGGGGGGGGAGGGGGAGGGAGCTGAAATTGTCCACTGAAGTTTTCTTTATTCTTCTTTTCATGGCTAATTGGATGGAATAGTATCTGTATATTTGAAATAATTTTTTCCTATGATATCTCTCAACTCATATGTTTTTAATAAAGAAATACAGAAATAAGTGCTGGTTTTCCTCTTACCTTCGCATGCATTAAAGGAGCTGGTATTTGGGGGGGGGGGGACTGGAAGGCGGAGACGGGTACAGAAAATACTGCCTGCATGCAAAAGGTTCTGGGCTCAGTTTCCTCCCTCAAATCCTGGAGAAGGTTGCCAGGTACTGCAAGCATTTCTGAGCTGAGTGGGTCAGCGTCTGCCCAGTGGGTGGCAGCTTGGCTGGGTTAGTGGACATCCTTGCTCGGACCACTGACCATTGTAGGCTAGAGGTGGTCAGACTCTGGTGCGTGGGATCCGACTGCCTCGTTCAGTCATGCCAAGGTTAGAGGATGGCCGTTGTTTCCCCAGATGGCTCAGACGGAGAGCGGGAGGGACTGCTGAAACAGTGCATCGCAGCACCTGCCACAGCCTCTGGCTACGCTTGTGGAAAACACAAAACAGGCCCCCAAGATGCACACAAGCACACATCTACTCTAGGGTTGCAACAGACGCTCCGCTCCAGACCTGACTGGTAGAGCCACTTGAAGGACCACTGGGCAAAAACATCAGAAAGGGCCTTATCATAAGGAAAAGCCTCAGAGCACAAGAAGAAGCCCCGTCCCTATCTGGGGTATGTGTTCCCTGGCGCTGGCTTTTCCCATTCATGTCTTTGAAACCTCTCCTTTGCAGTAGGACAAGCGCACCAAGTGAGGAAGGCCGGCATTGGCCCTGGTCGTTGTCACGCCAGCTTCAGGTTTTGGTGACCTGGACAGAACTGCTTCCACAGCTGGCTTGTCAGGGTTTTGTGTGCTTTCCAGCCTCTTGCTCTTGAGTTAATCCTCCCTGCAGAACAGACTCTTCATTGTACGAACTTGGAAACTCCCAAGAAGGGTCTTTAGCAAGCTTCAGCAAACAATCTCTGTACTGTTTCCTCCTGCAAAAGGCCCTCCACCTGCCTGTGGTGTGGAGCTGGTCTCAGCTGCTTTCGCTTCGTGTGCCCAGTAACAGGTGGGAAACGGAAGAGGACATGAAATACGCGGAGCTCCTGCCCAGCAAGGACCACCAGACAATCTGCCGTGCGTCCTCCGGGTGAGGTTTTACTCCAGGTTCTTGGAAGGTGAAGGAACGCTGGTGAAACGAACCATTGTCTGCTGCTGCCTTGTTCAACGAAGTGTCTTCCCACCTGGTGCTGCTTGTGCCCCTCGAGGCTTATGGAACCCAAAGCAGAACTTCAGGATGTGCAGATACTGAATATGGAAAGGCAGAAGGGTGGAAATATCCGTATTCTGCTCATAAAATAGATATTTTTGTGCCCCAGAAGAATACTAAAATAAGTATTCGTAAACAAATCAGACTAGTAGCTCATCAGCCCCCCGTCTCTCAGCCACAGTGGATTCTCAGAGAAGCCATTTCCAAAAGGTGGCAGGAGGGTCAACACACAGACTCTAAGCCGGAGGGTGAAATAGGGATGGTGGTGCACGTTCCTGGGGGGGTTTGGGAAACACTAGCATGGAATAAGATTTGAAGATGGGCTCTCCTGGGGTCCAAATACTGACTCGGCTGCACTTCAACTTTCTCTCAGGCTTACTGGAGGACGGAGAACTTGCTCATCGGGCATTTCATTTCTGTGCTGAGCATGTTGTGGTTCCAAACCCTCTCCGTCTCCTCCGTGGGGACTTTTTAAACTGGGTGGCCCCGTCTCGGGAAAGACCCTCGCAATCCTCATGAAACTTGGAGCGGCCAATGTGACTGTGGTCAGAAGGGTGGCTTTGGCTTCCAGGAGTGAGGATTCTCCCAGAATGAGGCTGGCAACTCCGGTGCCACCTTCAGCCAGCATGTTGTGAAGGTCCCCAGGTGTGCGGAGAGAGCCTGGAACACAGTGGTTGAAAAGGGCTGAGAAATAATTCTGTGGCTCTTTCTAAGCAAGTAACCAACTGTTCCAGTTCTTCTGGCCCATAAAGGGAGAGCTGCAGAGCCTGGGCTAGTCTTCCTGGAAGGACCATCACAGGAGGGTTGCTGTAGAGAGCAAGGAACAAAGCCCACTTACAGTCCCCTCTCAGCTTGGAGGTTCATGGGCTGAGAACGGGCTGGCCACCTTTTCCTGTCTGGCCCACCTTACAGGACTGTTGTGAGGATAAAATAGAATGTACAGATCTGGAGGGTGGGAGGGATTAAAACAGGGACTTCATTGCAGAGTTTCCCAAGCATGGCATCCAAGGAGAGGGACTGTTTGGCACTGGAAGGTCCTGGGTCATCAATTCCCGGCAACTTTTCTAGAGAGAATTTTTGGGAGGGGTGTGTGGGGGGGACTCCTTGAAACCCCTGCCTGAAACCCTGAAGAGATGCTGCCAGTCCATGAAGGCAAGACTGAGCAGGTGAACCAAGAGGAAGTCAAAGGCTGAGTAAAAGGCACTCTTGGGTGCAAATCAGCCCCCTGGTTTAGAGCGTCTGCTTCTTGGTCTGGCCACAGGTGCGGACTTAGTACGTGTCAAAAGGAACACTTGATCAACAATGTCAGGAAATGAAACTTCCCCTTTTGGTGAGAATAAAGGCTGTGAGCAGGAAAGCAGAGCCTGACCATCCCGGCTCTGGCCCCCAAGCAGCGCTTGGACTCCAGCGACAGCCATGGGCGAGACCTACATCCGACACATTGAACTGCTGGGCTTTGAGAAGAGATTCTTCCCCAGCCAGCACTACGTAAGTACCTGGAAATGAGGAGGCTTCGCAACTGGAAACGGTCACAAAGTGGTTTACTTAGAAAACCAGCCAGGGGTACCTTTGGGGTTGGTGTGGTCACAAGCCAGGGATGTTTCCCCCAGGAAAATGCACTACGCGGGAGCTTACTTGCTTCACGGTGGAATTCGGGGGGGGTGGGTTTGACCTGAAAAAAGCGATGCAGGATTGGGCCCATCATGAAGAAGTGTTTAAGGAAATCAGGGAAATTTTTGAAAAAGAGGTAAAAGCAAATGCTAAAATTGATTTATTAAATAATTTGGGGGATATAAGTTTAAGATGGGGAGAATAGATAACAATAATGATGGTTATAATATAATGATAATGATAATAACATTATCATAGCATCAACTGTTAACATTAACTAATAACATTAACTATAACAGGAATGATAATAACCAAAAACTGGAAAGATAAGTTGAAGTTATGGTGGGAAGACTGGGATGGGGGAATATGGAACAGGGTCACAAGAGACAAAAATTTAAAAAGGGATTTTGAAAATGAATGATGTAATTTAAGGGCATTTGGGATCAGTTTGTTACAGGGAAAGACACAAGAGGCAATTCCTTGGTTTTTAGGAAGGGAGAGAGATATAGGAATATAGATAGATAGATAGATAGATAGATAGATAGATAGATAGATAGATAGATAGATAGATAGATAGATAGATAGATAGATAGATAGGAATGAAGGAAAGGATAGATAGATAGATAGATAGATAGATAGATAGATAGATAGATAGATAGATAGATAGATAGATAGATAGATAGATAGATAGGGGTGAAAGAGAGAACGGGAAATCTGAAATACATATCCGAGTATATATCCGAGCTGATATCCTGACGGTGCTGGAGTGCACAGTTGTACGTGTGTGTGTGTGTTATAGATTTCTTAAATTTTAAACAAGGATTGTGCCCAGCATCCTCTTTCTTACAGTGACCAAGTGGAGCCTCCTTCTGCCGTTGCTCCCCTGGAGTCGGGGGTAATTCTCAGGGTGATCAATGTCATCACCAGGAAAGAGGTCAAAGACCCCCAAGAAAAACGTCAGACGTGACCAAATAAAAGCTCAACACGCTCCTGTGTGTTGCTTTCAGGTGGTTAAACACTATATTAAGATTGAAAAGTATTACGTAAGTCTTCATCAGAAGAAGGCTACCTGCTATCCTCACAAGGATAAGGAGGTCAATGAAGGGGTTTTTCCAAGTCACAGGCTAGGAAAGAGGACATGTCCTGGCAAAAAGGGACATGTTCACCCTGGTACATGGAATCTGAAACACCAAGTTGTCACAGTGAGAAACTGTGTCCTCTGAGTGAATCTGCCCACTGAAAGCATCCAAGCTGGTGGCCTCAGCAGCAGCTTGTGGCAATGAGTTCCAAGGATGAATTCTATACTGCTTGTCTAATTGGTTTGATTGGAACCCCTGGTTCTTACAGGAAGAAAAAGCTAAAAAAAGTTTTTGTGCTGCTTTTCCAGAGCTCAAAACACAGCGTAATACAACACAACACAGACTCAGAAAAAGCATGAAAGAAATAAGAACAATGAATAATTAAAACAATACTAGTAGAGGTGAAAATATGTTACAGAGTAGCATCCAATTAATATAGGGATTGCATAGAAACAGTTGCAGACGGGTTTCTGTCCCTTTCTCATCACAGCCAGGGTTGTGCATATCGGATCAGTGAGGGGCTGAGTGTAACCGAGTGTCAGCCTTTGGCTTCCACCAGGTCTTGCAGGCTCATTAATAGGAAATGTCTTGCAGATTTAACTGGGGGAAGCCCCGTGTTGTCCTTTTCAGGTTTACATGTTCCTGGTGAAGTGGCAGGATCTCACCGAGAAAGTGGTGTATCGGAAGTTCACGGAGATCTATGACTTCCATGTGAGTTTGGAGCTGTTCTGTCCTCTCTCTCTCTCTCTCTCTCTCTCTCTGTGTGTTAGGCAAAAGCTGTGATTCTGGGCACCCAGACTGGACAAGAGTGATCCACCCTGATAGAATCATAGAGTTGGAAGGGACCTAGTAGGTCATCTAGTCCACATCTTAATTGATTAAGGCAAAATCCAGAGTAACTACAGGGAGTCCTTGCTCTAGTGTAAGAACAACTTACTCTGGATTCCAATATGAATTTCCCATAAGTTTTCACTAGGTGGTGCAGTAACTACAGGTACATGTAATGTCTCTTATGTGCTCCCATAGTTACTCTGGATTTGAGGGTAAGGCCCATATCCTAAAGTCAAATTAAGCCCTTTGCGATGGAGCAGTTAAGGTGACTTTCCATAATATAAGACTAGAGGGTGATGTAGCTGCGTGGACCCATAACTACTCTGGATTTTGCCCTAAGGCTACAATCCAAAAGACACTTTCCTGGGAGTAAGAGTAAGACCCATTGAAAACAATGGAGCTGACTTTTGAGTAGACACGGTTAGGATTGTGCTCTAATTCTAATATGTAAGTTGATAGGTTAATGTTTATTAAATTTATTAAAGGGGGGAAAGTTCTTAAAAACACACACAGGCAAGTGATGAATGTTTTAGAAGAGGAATCTTCCATCTCCTTCTTTTAATGCCTCTTAAAAGACTCTGAGCACAATCCTAACCATGTCTATTCAAAAGTCAGACCCACGGTGTTGAATGGGTCTTACTCTCAGGAAAGTGTGTTTAGGATTGCATCCTGTGCTTATTTTTTGTGATACATCCTCAATAGTGTTGTGGGTGGAAAAGGTGAGAGTGTTGCTGCCTCCATACTGCGGATCTAATCAGACTTGCCCAAATATACAGCTGATTTTTGAAAAAGAAGCAAGTGTCGGCCCCAATCCTCAAAGGGCCCAAGGTCTAAACACTGGAAGTAAAAGCAATAGAGAGTAAAGCAGCATCTTGAAGTCCAACACATTTGTGGCAGCAGGAGTTTTGGTATGATGGCACCAGGTTAAATGGGGCTTACTCCCAGGAAAGTGTCTTGGATTTCAGCCTCCTAACCATGTCTACTCAGAAGTAAGCCCCATTTTGTTAAATGGGGCTTACTCCCAGGAAAGTGTCTTGATTTGCAGCCTCCTAACCATGTCTACTCAGAAGTAAGCGTCTTTGATTGCAGCTTCCTAACCATGTCTACCCAAAAGTAAGCCTGTTTGTCTTAAATGGGGCTCACTCCCAGGAAAGTGTCTTTAGGATTGCAGCCTAAGTAGACTTCATAGGATCCTGCACTTTGAATGCATGTTCTGAATTCAATTCCAATGTTTTCACATCATTTTTACGCCCAGTTAATATTTTTATAGGAATATTTTTTGGGTTGTGGAACCAATTATCTGAGTTAGCATTATTTCTTATGGGAAAATCTGCTTCACGTAAAGAATGTTTCACGTAAGAAACATGGCTCCGGAATGAATTAAATTTGTTAGATGAGACGCCACTGTATAATCATCCCAGCTTTGCATCACTGCCAGTCTCTCTGCTGGAGATCTCCTTAGCTTGTGAGCCCCTTGGAGGCAGCGAACCATTTTATCCCATTCACTTTGGAGTTTTAAAGGGAGTGGGAAGAGAAGTCCCGATGCCAAGAGGTGTTGAGATCATGGAAGAGAGAAAGAGGGGAGGGGGCTGGAGTGGGGGGGGGGGTTACAAATCCTGCCACTTATTTCCAGGAAGGAGGGCTGTAACTTTGCAAAACTGGGATTCAGTTTAATGCTCAGCCATTTCACATGATCTTCTGCAAAACAAGATTGACTCAGATTTCTAGTGATTGGGGTTCGGCCTGGGGTTTCGCCGGGGGGGCCTGGGGGGGCCTGACTTCAGCACATAGCAAGGCTAGTTAGATTTTTTTTCAACCCCCATATTCTTTTTCAAAATATGGCAAAATATGGCTTGAACAGGGTTGCAACACTGGCTATTGCCAAGTTTCCCTTCTGGGAGACCGTCTTGGGGCAACCTGTGATGGAGAAAACCATACTGCTTGGTTCTGGGGTTTTTTAAAGAGTACTTGCTGTTGTGCTGAGTTTGGGAAAACAATGTCAACACAACGCCATCTGCAACACTGACCCAAAGAGGGTTTTTCTGCTCTAACATTTGTCGTCTGCCACACACACCCTCAAGATGATGGTATCATTCAAAATAACAACATTTAAAAAATTTTGGCCAGTCTGCTACCCTCCTATATACGCATCATGTTCTACTCATGCTCATCCTACTCATCCTACCACCGTGTTATACTCGTCATTTGATGTGGAATTGGATGCAGAACGAAATGAAGTCAACTGCAGTGAACTATGTATATCAAATGTTTTGGCAAATAAGAAACCCATTGGGCAGATCAGTGGTGCATCACCAGCCCACTACCTGCCCAGTGTGTGCGAGGAGGTCCGCCATGGGGGTGATGTGCTGGCCTCCCATACCAAGTGATGCAAACCCTGGTGATGCTCCTGAATGGCAACACACTTGTGCTGTCCAGACGGCCATCCAAACATCCCCGTTGCCTCTTTAGACGAGGGGCTCTTCTTTTTCAGGGACTCACCATCCAGGGAACCACCAGTGTCCAGAACCTGCACGCAACCACCGCATGTCTTGCAATGTGCACATTCTGTCTGTCCTGTAATAAATGCAAAGATGGGACACGGTGGCTTGAAGAGGGACTCTAAGACTGCCCTTCTTTTCTCTCCCCAGAAAACATTAAAAGAAATGTTCCCCATTGAATCTGGAGATATCAACGTGGAGAACAGAATCATTCCCCACTTGCCAGGTCAGTAACCCCGTTGGATGCAGGTGGGAGACTCTGGAACTGAAAAATTCCCCTATTGGGCAAACTGGCCATGGGGAATGGGGTGCAACCCGTGTCAGCTGGAGCTGGGAGAGGAGCCTGAGGACTGGGGTGGGTCTAGGGAGGAGCACAGCCCCAAATCCACTTCTATTATTAACGGTGTCCAAGTTTCTTAAAATATGGCAAAGAACCTGGCAGGGGTGCTACCCCTGCCTGAGAAGTCAGGGTGACCAGATGTCCTCTTTTCCCAGGACATGTCCTCATTTCTTAGCCTTGTGTCCTGTAAAATGTAGCCTTCTTGGAATTGATACCTGCAGCACTTCTGGGAACTTTTAACTTGTATGTAATAAATTCATTGTATGTGAATAAACCTGTATGTAATGTAATCATAAATGTCTGTAAAATGTGTGTGGAGGCTCTGAAAGGCAAGAGGCCCTGGTTTGAATCTGGCCCTGGTCCTAGATGGCCCTCCTCCTTCTCATCCTAGTTCTTTGAAGCTATCTCAGAGTAGAGAGAAGGCACTCTGTACAAGCTCAGAGGTATCCTTTCCCCTGTGTTATTGTGGTCCAAGGCCCGTTAGTTCTGCTTGCCCTCCTGCAGGATCCTCGTACAAATCAAGTTCTGGGAAGTGGCTTCTTAGGGCATTAGGTAACAGCGGTGTGGGTACAATTTCACTGCGATGTGCAAGTGACCCTGACTCTTTGGAGCCATTTGGAGCCGCGAGGACAGAAGGGGCTGCTTGCAGGCGGCAGTGAAGCTCTCTGAAAACCCTGGTGCTTTGCCCCCCCCCAGCTATGCCACTGATAACAGATTTGCGTGCCATTATGGACTGGCATTCAAAATGTATATTGAGTAAAGCGTTGAGGTCTTGTGGTTTGGTCCAGCTTGGGAACGTAACTCTTTGGGATTTTGAGGAACTGAAAGTCTGGCTCGGGATCAAGTGGTTAAGCAAAGCTCAGAAGCTCTTCCAGGCAATTGTGTCTGAAGGGTGGAGGACGTGGGGGTGGAAAGATCTGCTCCGTAACTAATCTCGGGACTGAGCAGAAGGCATCTAGCAATAGTAATACTTGTTATTGTTTAGTCATGCCCTGCTCTTTGTATCCCCGTGCACTGCAGCACACCAGGCCCCCTGTCCTCCAGAGGCTTCCAGGGTCCATCCAAATTCATGTCACTGTCCAACCACCTCATCCTCTGCTGTCTACTCCTCTTCTGCCTTCAGTTTTTCCCAGCATCAGGCTCTGTTCTGAGGACTCCTCCCATCTCATTGTCCTGCTTTGCACTGTGAATTGTTCCTCTAGACCTGCTTGGCTTCCCTACAACTTTGTGGGTTGGTTGTGCTGTCCACTTCTGAACGTTGCCTTTATCCATCTTAGCACCACGATGGTTTGAAGGCCAGAAAACCACGGAGACCCGGCAAGACACGGTCGCGGAATACACGCTGGCCTTGATCAGCCTGCCTCGCAAGATTTCCCGATGTGGGCACGTCCTGGATTTCTTCAAAGTACGACCAGATGACCTGAATCCCCCGACAGGAGGCCAGTGAGTAGAAATGGGAAAGAGAACCTCATTTGGGGGTGGTTTGTCCAGTCCTTGTCCAGTCCCTCCATTTAAGACTGGGAGAAGCAGACTTGCAAGGGGCCTGAACGTTCACACATCCGCTGGCACGCATGCTGGAGACGCAACGGATCCGTCACCCAAATACAACATTTAAACTTTGGGAGAGAGATGGGCCCTAAAGAGCAACTGTGCCTGCAGTTTGCATTAGCAAAACATTAACCAGGGGCACATGTGCACACACACTGGAAAACATAGCACAGCAATGGTGTGGGTGGCCCCTCTCCCATCTTGCTAAGTGCCGGATCCAGCGCTATCAGGACATATTGCAGTCCAGTCCTCTCCACGGCCCTGTTAAGGTCAACGGTTGCTGTTTTCTCCCTATTGTGGAGGCTTGAAAGATGGGCCTCCTGCTGAGTCTGTGGCCAGGTGTGAGGTCTGATGCTGGAGGGGCTTCCTTCTCGGTCTCTTCCAGGGTCAGGAAACCAGAAACCTTCTTGATGCCAAAAGATCTCAAGAAAATTGCATCCGGTAAGAGAGGGGAAGTGGATTCCCAATTGCTAGCAAGAAGCAGCAGCAGCAGCGAAGCAGTGAAGCCCTCAGCTTCCCAAAGGCATTTAATTATTTTTAAAATGTTTTAGCTGTGATATGTATTTTGTTATTTGTAATATCGTTGTTAGCTGCCTTGGGTCCCCTTGTGTGGGGGAAAGGCAGGGTACAAATCCCTTAAATAATAAATAAGTAAATACTGGTAAGTAAGTAAGTGAATGAATGAATGAATGAATGAATGAATGAATATTAGGTCACAGGGACACAGGATTAGGACCCTGGGACACAGAATGCTCTACTTTATGGGTCTTTGGTCTGGTCCAGCCAAAAATTCACCTCTTTAAGTTTTTGCCATAATAGGGAGAGGGTACTGAGAGGCCGGTACTGAGAGGGTACTGAGAGGGTACTGAGCATTGTAATGCCGGGTGCTGGATGGATGCAGGACGGGCGGTGCTTTTGCGGAATGGGTGATGGTGATTTGCAGACGCTTCTTCTCCTCCGGCAGACATCACAGGGCCCCTCATTCTCCAGACCTACAGAGCAATTGCAGATTATGAGAAGAATTCCAGAACCGAGATGGGCGTCAAGGCGGGCGACATGGTGGACGTGGTGGAGAAAAGCGAAAGTGGTAAGAACAGGCTACAGCCTCCTGGCCAGGTGCAGCCACTGCCCAAGTCTCTGGCCTGCAAAGAGCTCAGCCTGGAAGGCATAGCCTCCTCCTCCCCCTCCCCAAGAGGAGGACTCCAAGAGCCTGGACAGGTGTCCTGCACACAGGTTATTGGGTGGGAGGCTTCATCTCCCAAGCTGAGCTCCCTGCAGCCACTTCCCAGCACCCCAGATGTCTGAGAAGTACATCATTACCAAGCCTTTAGCCCCTTTTCCCGAAAGGTTTGCCAGTCCCGCCTTGGAGTCAGAAGAGCTACATGACCTTCAGGAACTCTTCACCAGGCAAGCCTGCCAAGGAATGGCTGAACATTATCATCCCATTATGCATCAAGGGGTGGGGGGGGGGGACTTAGTGGCTTCTTTGCAACCACGGAGTGAACCTTGCACAAGAGTTGCAGTCCTGATTACTAACCTTTGTCAATAAACACATGAGAACTCTGCAATCTGGGCATCCTTCCTTCCTTCCTTCCTTCCTTCCTTCCTTCCTCCACTTACTCTCTTTTATTTGTTTTGTTCCAGGCTGGTGGTTCTGTCAACAAAAGAACAGGCGAGGCTGGGTCCCGGCTGCCTACCTAGAACCCATGGATGGTCCAGATGAATCGGAAGAACAAGAACCCAACTATACAGGTAAAACAACCCTTCATGGATATTCCTCCGATATACAGGTCTGGACTGACCCACTGGTTAGTTGTTGTTTCACCTGTTGTTGTTTTGGTAAACAAATACCCCCAGAAAAGGATATATTGGGGGTGGAGAGGGAAAAATACCTACAAAAATGTTACTGAGGGTCCCCCCCCCCATTTGGTCAAGGCCCTTGTAAATCTCAGTTTATTTATTTATTGGTCAGGTGAGCTCTTTGTGGTCCGGAAATCCTACACAGCCGCCCAGGATGACGAGATCACACTGAAGGAGGGCGAAACCATTGAAGTGATCCATAAGTTGCTGGATGGGTGGTGGGTTATCAGGTGAGGCCACAAGGAAACCCACACGGGGGGCAGGGTGTTGGCTGTCCTTTTAGGATTTGTCCCAGGCTGCAATAAATTGTGGGATTTAGACCTGGAAGATCCAGATTCAGATCCCTTCTCAGCCACAAAGCTTCCTGGATGACCCTGGGGCAGCTGCTGTGTTTCAGCCTCACCTACCTCGCAGGGCTGTTGTGAGGACAGAAAGAACCACGTGCACCACCCTGAGCTCTTTGGAAAAAAAGGCAATAATTCACCTGCTGTGTCCAGTGACGTCTCCTTCATTTCAGAAAGGATGAAACCACCGGCTTTTACCCCTCGATGTATCTGCAGAAGTCGGGAGATGAGAATACCCCAGAAAACAGCCAGCTGAGGAACAAGGGAATCCCTCCACGGAGGTATTGGTGGTATTTGTGTGTGTGTCTGTGTAAGGTAAAAGGTGTCCCCTACAGATTGCCCAGCTGGTCACTCCATGGGCAAAATCCAGAGTAACTAAGGGGAGTCCTTGCTCTGGTGTAAGAACAACTTACTCTGGATTCCAATATGAATTTCCCATAGGTTTTCATTAGGTGGTGCAGTAACTACGGGTGCACGTAATGTCTCTTACATACTCCCATAGTTACTCTGGATTTGGGGGTATGTGTGTTTCATTTTTTGATACAGTTTTCTCCTGCTTTCCTCTGCAGTTACTCTATATACACTTACTCTGCACTCTGCAGTTGCACTTAAAAAAATTAAAACTATATCAACATGGAAACAATACACAGTATAAAAAGCTGGCAGTTTTTGTTAAAGGATCAACAGCATCAAAACCCATGAAAACATCTGTGTGCAAAGCTCTGCCGACCGGGTGCACTGCCCGAACATCCAAGTTCTTGCTCACCTGTGTGCACACCATGGAGGTTTCTCACCAGGGTTTCTCTTGGGGGCTTCCTGGTGAGAAATTTGGGGGCTTCCTGGTGAGAAATGGCCAAATGACAATTTTCAGGATTATTTGTGGTGAGATGCGGTTGCGCAGGGAAGCATGGAGTGCGCATACTCGGGCACTGATGTACGACTGCATACCCAGCCTACCTGCAATGCAGGGGAGGGCAAACGTTTTGACATCAAACCCGCGGTGTGGTGTTCGGTATCTCTTGGAGTGCCTGCTGTGTATATTGGACTTGGACAAGTAGAGTGGATGAAAGTAGATTGCCCTAGATTGGGGGCGGTAGCACGGTTGAGGGGAAGGAAGTTTTGAATGCCCCTTGCAAGTGGCTGCACCCCCCTTCGGAGTCATACTGGGTGGTGGGTGCAGAACGGAATGGCTCCGAAGGGGAAGGTGGGGCTGCTTGCGTGGTCTGGTGGGCACCCTGCAAAATGTAGTGCTTTGCACCCCCTCCAGCTGCACTGCTTCTCACCAGGTCCAACAGGGAGCAGTTAGCTTCCATTGGCCCTGCAAGCAGCTTAGCCCAACAGTTGCCTTTCCAGGGCTCTGCATGTGGGGTTTTCACCATCAGACAGGGAGATCCTGACCCCCACATCTCACTTCTGCTCTCTTTCCACCCGGGTAGATCCACCATCCGAAACATTAAGAGCATCCACAATCAGGGCCGCAAGCAGATCAGCCAGGAGACCTATCGGCGCAACAGCATGAAGTACGTGCAGAGCAGGAAGAAGCTCAAGAGCAGCCTCTTCAACAAAGCCAGTGTGATCGGTGAGTTGGTTTTGGGGGGAGGCAGCCGGGGGCGGGGGGGGTCCCTTGGCTTTGCTTTTTTAAAGCTGTTTGAAAGTCAGTCAAGTCGACTGCAGGTTACAAATTTGTTTTGCTCCTTAATAAAGGAAAATTTGCTCTTTGTTATTCTAAATTAAATTTATTTAAATCTAAATTTATTATTTAAATCTAAATTTACTTTTAAATAAAGTAAAGTAAAAAGTTATAAGTAAAAAGTTATGCATTTTTTACTGTATCTAAAATGCCAGAGTGCCCCATATATAAGTGGTCCTTCCAGTGCCAGCCTGAGGGTACGTGATGCATGAGGTCTTCACAGAGAGCTGGAGTAGCTTAGTTACTGGATCCGCAGTCCAGCAGTAAACACTTTCTTGGGAGTAAGTCTTATTTAACACACACATCGAATCTTGCTATAAGAAACTGACAGTGCAATCCTAACCCCGTGCTGGCCTGAGAGAGTTCGGGAGAGAGTGCGCCACTCTTGAGCGGGGCTAGGCCAGTGCTCAGTCTCCCCAAGCACCAAAGGACCAGGGGAGATGGGCAAGTTGTGCTGGCCTCAACTGGCTAGTCTTGCCTCTGCCGTGAAGACAATATGGGGATAGAATAACATTTGCCATATTGTAAGGAAAATGGGAAGCGCTGTATCCACTCAGAAAACCCCATATCATTTTAGGTATTTCTATTGCTGTACCATAACAAGGATCTGCAGTGTGGAAATGTGTGGTGCAAAAGTGCTGTAGATCCAGTGGTGTAGCTAGAGGGGGACAAAGCACTATGTTTTGTAGGTAACTTCACTGTAACTTGCAGGTGACCCTCCCTTTAGCCTCTGCAGCCGTTTGGGGAGAGCAAAACACAGGCATTTTGCTATCACCCCCTGGAATGTTGCTGAGGGGGTCCCCTGCAAAACTTAGTGCTTTGCACCCCTCTAGCTATGCCATGAACCATGAACTGGACAGTTCCAACATGGGTGCATCAAAGGACCTGTCCTGTTAGGATGCCTGGTATTCTCCTTGGTATTCATGGCAATCATAGCACTAACTACTAGTAGGTGGGGTGGGGGAGTGTGGGGGTCCGGAGCAGGACTCCACCCCCAGCAAGCAGGTACCAGTAATGGCACTATGAGATTCACCTGCGACCAAGTTCTGAGAAGCTGGAAATCTGCTGTTGATGCTGGAAGATCTTAAGGATGGTTGGGTTGCCAGGACTGGTTTTAGTTCTAGGAGCCTCCTGTGAACTTCTTGGTGGGTCTCTTTTGCTATACAGAGGAGACAGATGAGAAAGGGGGGAGCAACCAGTCCGGAGCTCAGCCTGCCATCCCTCCAAGACCCAGTAAGGACTTGATCCTGACCCGCTGTTCAGAGAGCACGAAAAAGAAGATCAGATGAGGAAGGAGTGAGTGTCCTCATCCTGCCTGCACTGGAGTCCTCGCCAGCCGATGCCTTTCCTCTTTACTCATGGTTTACTCCAGAACACTTTCTGGATTCCTTTCAGTGCCAAAACTGCTCTTTCTTTGGGTGAGATCAGCGGAAATCAAGGAGTCCAGCATTTGGGTTTGGATCTGGTTATGGCTCATTAGTGGTTTTTTAACTCTCTCCTTCAGAGACTTAGGGTGAAATCCAGAATAATTACAGGGAGTCCTTGCTCCGGAGTAAGAACAAGTTACTCTGGATTGCAATATGAATTTCCCAAAGGTTTTCAATAGTTGGTGCAGTAACTACGGGTGCACATAATGTCTTATATGTGCTCCCCTTAGTTACTCTGGATTGTGCCCTTTCTTTGAAGGAGTGCTTTACATTTAATGCAGAAAGACAGCAAGGCTTTTTAGGTTTGTGGTGCAATTTTATAAACCGCTGGTTCCCAAACTGTGGGTTGGGACCCACTGATGACCTGAGTGTAGGTGGGTCACCCAAGGCCAAGGGTGAAGGAAAACTCAGATTCAGCTATAAATTGAATACGGTAATATTTAACTTGAGAAAAGAGATTATTATTTTAAAATAATATTGAATTTTTGAATTCTTCGGTGTTGTATTTTTACCAAAAAAGGATTTAAAAGCAAATCTGTGCACTAACCTGGGAGTCCCACTGAACTCAGGCTGCAATCCCAACTCCCAGTTAGGCTGGCACAAGCCCTGGCAGAAGTCCTGTTCCGCTTTGGGGGTGTCACAAAAGTGGGGCTGAAGTGCCACTTCAGCCCCACTTCTGGGAGGGTTAGGTCTGCTGGCACGCGCCAGATTCCCCACAGCTCCATGGGAAGTTATGCCAGGTGAGTTGTAGCGTTGTAGAGTGAGGGTGTAGCTACGCCCAGGTGTAGCTGGACTCTCTGCTGTAAAATGATACAACACAAGAACTCAAGGTATTTTTCTGTGCATTCAACCTTATTTCTTCTCATGCAGCACAATCCTCTGCAAGTCTACTCAGAAGCAGGACTCATTAACTTCAATAGGGCTTACTCCCAGGAAAGTGTGTATAGGATGGCAGCCGTGGTCTGTTTGGTTCTACAGATCTGATGCCTACACAGAGGCACAAATACCAATGGATATCGTGAGTCCTAATCAGGCAAACGGGTGCTCCTGAGCCAGATTTAATACTGTGCTTGTGCTTTCTGGATGGGTGCCGTCCCTGCTTCCATCCACTTGCTGTAATTTTTGGAAGGGAGAAGAAGCAGTGGGGACAACGCTCGCCCTTCCCCAAGTCACGGATGTGTAATTATAGTGTCTGTCAGGCTTATTTGGTTCCCGACCCATTTATTGTATGTAAATGAAAAATAAAAGTCAACATGGAATTTCCAATTGAAGTTCAAGCCCAAAAAAATCTTGCACAACTCATCTAAGGCAACCCAAGCATTGCAAAAGACAGGAAATCCCCTGGATTGAGTTGTTGCAGTTGTTGCAGTGTTTCTCCGAAAACAAAACTCTTGCACAACCTGAATCTGACTGTTGCTGGGAAGGAGAAGTTCATGAAACCAGTGGCATAATGGGAGGGACTCCCCCGCCCCAAATAGCTCTTGGGGGGGAGACGGCTGATAATGAATAATGGCCTCTCCACTCAGAAAGGGGAGGGCACGTGCACCTTGCAATGAGGCTCCCTGCTCCACCTAGTGCATGGCCCCCCCTCTAGCTATGCCACTAACTGCATCCCAGTTACGTGTTCTGTGTTTCATCCTCCTTGCTCACTCGGTCGAGGGTGTTGGGCATGTTTCCCTGGAAATATCTCCATCAAGCACAGAAAACATAATTGGGATGCAGTGGCACAGCTAGAGGGGGGGCCATGCACTCCGTTTCGGATCCTTCCAGGCAGGTAACATGCACAACATCACAGGCCTCGTGAGCAGTGGTGGGCTCCAGCAGGTTCGCACCTACTCTATAGAACCGGTTCTTAAAAAGAGATAGGACATATAAAGTTTAAAAATAGCCATTTAAAAGTGGCTGCCAGATGGACAGAGAACATCTAGACAAGTACTCGGTGATCAAAACAACCCAGCATGGATTGACCAAGAATAAATCTTGCCAGACAAATCTGATCTCCTTTTTTGATGGGGTTACGAGCTTCCTGGACATGGCAATGCTGGGGATGTCATTGATCTTGACTTCAGCAAAGCATTTGACAAGGTCCCACATGACATCTTCATTGGGAAGTTAGGTGGATCTGCAACTGGCTGGATGGCCGCACTCAAAGGGTTTTAGTAAATGGTTCTGTGTCAACCTGGAGGTCGGTTTCTAGTGGGGTCCCCCAAGGCTCTGTCTTGGGACCGGTTCTCTTTAACATTTTCATCAATGACTTGGAGGAAGGGATACGGGGGAGCCTGATCATATTTGCAGATGACACCAAACTGGGAGGAGTAGGAAACACAACAGAAGAAGGAGAAACCTCCAGGAGGATCTGGATAAACTGGAATCCTGGGCTGGAACAAACAGAATGAACCTCAACAGGGAGAAGTGGAAGGTTCTTCACTTGGGCAATAAAGACCAAAAACACAGGAATAAAATGGGGGATACTTGGCTTGGCAGCACAACATGTGAGCGGGATCTTGGAGTCGCCACTGTGGACCACAAGCTGAACATGAGTCAGCAGGTGATGTGTCTGCAAAGAAGGCAAATGCCATTTTAGGCTGCATTAAGAGGACTGGAGCTTCCAAGTCACCAGAAGTTCTAGTTCCTCTTTATTCTGCATTGGTGAGACTCACCTGGAGTCCTGTGTTCAGTTCTGGGCTCCTCACTTGAAGAAAGATGCAGCCAAACTGGAGCAAGTCCAGAGGAGAGCGACAAGAAGGATCAGTGGGATGGAAGGGAAGCCCTACCAGCAAAGGTTGGGGGAACTTGGGATGTTCAGCCTGGAGGAGGCTGAGGGGAGACCTGATTGCCCTCTTCTGATCCCTGAAGGGCTGTCATAGGGAGGAAGGGGCCAATTTGTTCATAGCTGCTTCTGAAAGCAGAACTAGAACCAATGGGGACAAACTGCAAGAAAGGAGATTCCGGCTGGAAATCCGGAGAAAATTCCTGACGGTTTGGGGGGTTCAGCAGTGGAAGAGATTGCCAAGGGAGGTGGTGGACTCTCCCTCACTGGGGATCTTCAAGCAGAGGCTCAACCAGCACCTGTTGGGGATGCTCTAGGGGGAATTCCTGCTGCAGGCAGGGGGTTGGACTAGATGACCTACTAGGTCCATTCCAACTCTAGGATTCTAGGATTCTATGATTCTATGAACCGGTTCTTAATTTTTTTGAAGCCCATCACTGCTCGTGAGCAAGGAAGGGGGAAATGTGGGTTTTGAGGAGGGGCTGCAAGGGGGCCAGAGATGTGGCAACTCAGAGACCTTCTGGAAGAGGCACAGAGGGCAGCAATGAGGAAAGGGGGTGGATGGGATGCTGGGATCAGGAGTTGGAAGGAAATCTGTCTGTCCTGAAAACCTTCACACAGAAGGGCTGGTGGAGCTGACTGAGCAAGGCTCATGCGCTCTTCACAGCGGTCAGGGAGCACCCACCACACCAAGATCCCCGCATCCGTTGCCCTCCCTTGCATCTGCCATTCAGAGATACCCACTTCTAAACCAGGAGGCTGCACTATCTGTCGTGGCCTGTCCCCTGCAGCGGACCTTTCCATCCTCCGTAAATCTGCCCAATCCCCTTTTGAAGGCATTGATGCTGGATGCCATCCCCACGTCTTGTGGCCAGGAGTTCCACAGATGAATCACATTTTGGGTCAAGAAGCTGTTCTGACGCTCTCAACTTTCAATTTGAGTGGGAAGGGAATTTTCCGTCCTGGAGCCCAGGATTGCCTCCTCGGAGTGGGTTCAAACTTGTATGTCCAGCTTGGTCTTCCCTCCAAGCCTGACAAGGCTCCGTGTCTTCCCTTGAGCCCAGGGTGACCATATCATAACCACAAAAGAGGACAAGGGCCCCAAAATGTAGGACACCCAAGAAAAATGTAGGACCTGACAAAATGAAAGCTAAGAACACTCAGATATATTACTTCCATGTGGTTAAACACTGTATCACTAAATTTGAAACTATTACATATAATCTATTACATATGATTTATTAATTACAAGAAGGCTACATGCTGCCTGCTCACAAAGAAAAGGAGGACAAGATTTTTTCCAGGACAAAAGGCTAAAAAAAGAGGACAAGTCCTGGAAAAAGAGGACAGATGTTCACCCTGGTTTAGTCCAGTACTTGACACGGTTTGCAAGTGGATCCCACCCAGGGGTCCTTCCTGGCAACCCCAGGATCAATCAATGCTCTTCCACTGAGTGACTGGGAAAAACTGGCCGGGGATTCCCTCGCTGATGCTCCACGTGGCGGGTTGCAGGTTGTGAGTCATGTTGTGCTTGTAGTGGCTCCAGGAAGGAACAAATGACTGGACAGCTGGAGAAAGTCCCTCTCCCACCCTCAAGGGTTAAGAGAAGTTGATGGGAAAATCCAGCAGGGACAGCCTTGACTTGGCAGCAAATGATCCCGGAGGCCCAGCCAGTGTGTGTGTCTGTGTCTGTGTGTGTGCGTGTGCGCGTGCGTGCGTGTGTGTGTGCGCGCGTGCACATACATACACGCATGCATGTGTTTTGAATGCTAACACTGCAGGGAATGAGGCAACAGTCCTTCCAAATTAAATGTGACCTTCAAGGTAGACTGACTCTGCACGTGGAGGCTCTACCTAATTATTGTGGCAAATAAGAGGGAGGATCCTAAGTGCTCATTGAGGGCAGGATCCTGCGCCTGCTCATTCAGATGCCAATCCTGGGCATGTGTTCTTGTGTCCTACTGTGTGGAATGGGATTTACTCTTAAGAAAGTGCAGTGAGTTTGCAGCCTGCTGAGTCCAGCGGTTTTCCCCTCCCGACAACAGGGGAGATCATTCTGGGATGGATGGAGGGATGGATGGATGTCCTTCTGGGGCATCAGGGCAAAGAGCCCCCTCCCAGTTCACAGGCCTCTCTCTATGGAAGTGCCACATGAATGGAGGGGACTGACTGTGCCTGCCGTGGATGTGCCACGTCTTCGGGGCACGCTTGGGACACGCTTCAGGGTCAGGAAAGATCCAGAACAGCCGCTTCTATACATGCATTTGTGGAGGGGTTTGCAAAACAAAAATCAAATCCTTAATTAAAAATTAAGCAGATCCTTAATCGATTAAAATCAATTAAATAATAATTAAACAATTAAAAAATCAGTCCATGAAATAACTAAATTCTTAACCAGTTCCGTAACTGATTAAATAAGCAATGTAAATATCAGTTTAAATAACCAAATAAAGCATCAGGCACACAGTTAAACATTAATTAAATAATGAAGCAATTAATTAGCTAATTGAATCATTAACCAGTAAATTAAACATCTGATTAAATAAGCAATCAAGTAAACACGTGATTAAATCCTTGATCAATCAATCAAACGATTAATTAATTAGCTAATTAAATCATAAGCCATCAATTAAGCAATTAATTAAAGCATCATTCAGTTGAATATATAATTGAATTGCAAATAAATCAGTTAATTGCAAATAAATCAGTTAACTGAGTGGCTTCTGAGCCTGCTGGAGGAGAGTCAGGGGAGGCAGCCAGTCCTTGCCTCTGGTGTCATGGCGCCGCTATAGGCATCAGCCATCAGCCTCTCCAGTCATGGCGGCCGCCTCGGAAGCCTCCGCGCATGCGCAGAACACCTCCCCGTGGCATTCCTCCAAGACGGAATCGAGGCGGACCGAGAGCGTCTGCGCCTGCGCAGAAGGAGCCTCCTTCGGGAATTGTGCCTCTCGTGTCATGGCGGCGCCTTCCGCGCATGCGCAGTGCTAAAAGTGGGTGAAAGGGGAAAGGTGGGCAAGATGGCGGCGCCCATGGTCTGGTGAGGGTGGCAGGCGGGGGGTCGCCGTGATGGGCTCTGGGCGGGGCCTGGTCAGGGGCCTGGTCCCCTCCGTGCTGCCTTGTGGGCCCCAGAGAGGAGCCTGGGGGGCGCTGTGGGAGGGGCAGCCTCTGGGCCCCCCAGGGAGGGCTCCTCAGGGGCAGAGCAGGGGGCAGGGCCCAGGCCCCCCAGGAGGACTGCTGGGCTCCCCTGTGGGGGCTCCTCGCCTGTGCCTGGGCCTCCCCCTCCGGCCCCCCTTCCTGGGCCCCAGCAGAGGCCTGGCCAAGGCCGCGCGGACTCAGAGCAGCCGGGCCCTGCGGGAGGCCGAGAGCGGCAGCCCCATCTTCCAGTACGTGGGGAGACACTCCGTCAGGAAGGACCGGCTCTACGTCTGGGGCTTCGCCTTCTCTGGCGCTCTGGGCGTCCCCAGCTTCGTCATGCCTGAGGCCGGCTGGAAGAAGCGCCGCAGGATCCAGCCCACCCCCTACCGCCTGGACCTGGAGGAGAAGGTGAGGCCGCAGGGCCTGCTCCGTGCCGCTCCCTCGAAATACGACACGTGGATGACGCGGACCCTGCTCCACCCCTTCCCAAAGTGGGGGTCACGAAAACCTGTGGGCCGCCATCTTGGAGCCTGGCTCTGGGAATCCGGCTCTGGACGATACTGGTTTGGACTGGGCGCTCGGGCCGCAATCCGTACTTTCCTCGGAGTGACTCCTATTGAACACAGTGGGGCTCACTTCTTTATTTGCATCCCTTCTTTCTCCAGAACGTGGCTTACAATATAATGAAACACACACAGTCAAGACAAAGTTAAAATTAAGAAGACATTTAAAAACATTAGAAACACCATTAGAAACACCATGTCTTCTTCTGAGTAGACATGGAGGAGCTCTGGCTTCACAGTGATGGCCCTTCTTGTTCTGCTGTGACATCACTTCTGATGGGGTCTGGAGCACCACGGCCCTGATCCGTTATTGCTGAGCATGTCTTGTTTAGCCTTGGCCGCTGCCTCTAAGTCAGTCGTTCTCAAGCATTTCAGCCCAGGACCCCCTTTTGAGGAGGACAAGCTGTCTAGGACCTCCTCAGAAGATGGTCACAGCCAGAACAGAACACAAGAGCTCCTCCATGTCTACTTAGAAGTAAGTCCCATTGTGTTCAGTGGGACTTTCTCCCAGGAAAGCAGCCTGAATGCTCCATTCCAAGGTGGCATCACCAAGTGCCAGATTCCAAGATGGTGGTACCTAGCTTTTTGAGCTGAAATGAAATCCCAACCCCTAAAATGAAGTCACAGCCCCCATTTTGAGAATCACTACTCCAAGTAGACCTAAGGAAGATGTTTGTTTAAAACACAGGGGAGCTGATGTGTTAGCCATGCCATGCGTGTTTACCTTCATGCATGCAGGATAAGGTACTGAAATACTATGTGTAGTGAATGCTTGGGCTGTGGGTGGCCCAAATGGTTAAGTCACTGTGCCTGTTAACCAGCAGGCCAGGGTTCGAGACCAGGGTTGGCCCCACAAGACAGGGTGAGCTCCTGTCCTTAGCCCAGCTCTGCAACGCAGCTGGATCCAATTGTATGGGCTCTGCCTTTCCATTGGACTAATTCAGTGGCGTGGAGAGGGGGGATTTGCTGCTTGGGTAACAGCCTATCCTCCACAACAGCCTATCCTCCATAACAGCCTATCCTCCATAACAATCCAACCCAGGCTCTCGTGCTTTGCACGCAGCGTATGCAGCGCCGAGCACAATACCAGAGTCTTCCAAGACTGACAGAGGCCTGCTTTAGTGAATGCTCACAGTTTTCAAGTTGTGGTTTAAGTTTATTTTTGTATTTTGTTTATATATATGTCTTCAGTTTATGTTCTGATGTAATTGTGAGCTGGATGGAAGAAGGAGGCTGCCTCACTCCCAGTCTGCCCATTACTCTGCCCATGACTCCCAGTCTGCCCTCAGTATAGTTTAGTCTAACAGCAGCTCTGGAGTCAGGCAGGCTCTTCTTCCAAGAGGCTCAACATGGCGTATGTGATTCTCTCTCCTGCCCCTTAACCCTGGCGAAGCTACGCATAACAATACCCTAAGGAACCTACTGTACTGTTATTTCTTGAAAGATCACCTCTGCTGCCTGTGGCTATGGATTCACCCTCTTATCCTCCAGAAGCACAGACATCACCAAGGTGTGGGGAATGGGGCTGAACAGAGACTCTCAGATTGGCTTTCATCGCAGCCGCAAAGATCGCTGTAAGTACTGAATTGTGGAGGTTCCCAAATGGAGTTTCTTTCCTCCTCCTTCTTTTTCTTTTGAAATCCCACTGAAGTCCCAGGCACAAGACAAAAGTGGGTGCAACCCCAAAGAGTAAGACCCAGGGACTAAGACCCACTGAACATAATGGGGCTTACTTTTGAGTAGACATGGTTAGGCTTGTGCTCAAAGTGCTTGTGGGTTTCCTGAAGGGCGTCTGACGAAGCTGTGGTCTGACCCAGAACTGCAGCATTTTGGATGTTAGCCATTTCATTTGCATGGGATGGGACACGGGATGTTCACAGACATCTGTTGTTATTTGTAACTGAACACTCACGGTTATGTTCGTAAGTTGTGGCTGTTTTGTTTTCTTTGAAGCGAAAGGCTACGAATATGTCTTGGAGCCGAGCCCCGTCCCGCTGCCCCTGGAGAAGCCACAGGAGACCCGAGTCCTGCAGGTGGCTTGTGGGAGAGCACACTCCTTGGTGCTGACCGACAAAGAGGGAGGTGCGGTAACATTCTGGCAAGATCAAAGGAATGCTATTTTGTCATGTGTTTCCTAAGACGCTTACCTGGAAGTCAGACCCAATAGAGGTAGACATGCTCAGGATTGCACCTTCATCCATGTTGTCCAGTGCTTTTTAATCTTGGGGGTGGGTGAGAAGGAGTGTCTGTGCTTGCCATATCTTCTTTATCACCCCACTGTCCTCTCCAGCCCCTATACTCGGTTTAACAGATGGGTGTGCTGGACCTTCCATTTTTGACCGCTGACAAACATTATTAAACAGTCCCCAAATAATGATTTTGCTTGAAGAACAAATAGTGTTGGGTGTTGCAAACGTGCCGCAAAGAGAGGATGCAGTCCTAGTGGGGAGGCCTGCACTGCCCTCTTGACTCTGGTATTCGTGCTGCTGCTGAGAAAATGAGTGCCGGGCGGCACAAGGAAACCAGGTTCCATTTCAGAGATTATGGTCGGAGGGTGGGAGGGAATCCTTCAGCATAGAGAAGGGAAATCCCTCACTGACCTAGCCAGACGGGACCAGCTGGAACTTGATATCCATCTCACTGCATCCCATAACTCTCTTTCAGTCTTCAGCATGGGGAACAACGCCTACGGCCAGTGTGGCCGAAAAGTAGTGGAGGGTGAAATTTACAGGTACGAGAGTGTTCTGGTCCCAGTTGACCCCTGTGCGTCCAGATTATTATAGTCCTATTTAACTGTGTTTCTAGACTAGGACCAAATTGTGCTGGTTGATTTGTCCACAATTAATGATACAATTAATCAAACATACGTATCCACTATTCAGTTAATCTGTGTGTTTTAATATCTGCGGAGGTCCTGGAAAGACCCCTGTGAATAACAAGGGCCAACCTGTAACTCTGTAAACCATTTTGTGGGGTGGTGGTTAAAACAACAACAACAGTATTTAATATCTTCAATAGCACATATAAAATAACGCAGTGAGTTTTAGGGAACTGATTTTGAACTTTTAGATTTAATGAGTTACCAGTAAATGGTGCATCAATTAATGTTGATGGTAATAAATTGTGGATGTAGAATAAAAGGTTCATGCTTAACCCAGAAAAATTTGGTTGAGGTTTTTTTGTGGCTGTGGCTGTGTGATGTCAAAGACATTAGGTTATTGTCTTGCTCCTGCATTATTTTTAATAGCAAAAGGGGGAGAAACTGGAATTCTCCCAGTCTGAAACTTGCCTCTACCACAGACTTGCTTGGCAGACTTGCACAGCCACTGCCCATCAGCCTCAGTTTCCCCATCTGTATAGGGAGATAATGTCACTTGCTTATTTTACAAAGTAGTTGTCAGGATTGCAAAGCAAATCTGTGCATGTCAAGAGTTTTTTGCCCTTCTCTCCTTGGGGGGCTGCAGAGAAAGTCAGCTGATCCACCGACTGCCCGAGTTCGAAAGCAAAGTTGCCCAAGTAAGACATCCTTTTGAATGTATAGTTTGCCATTATGGAATTGTTTGAGTTAAACAGCTGCTTTTAATTCTGAGCCCCCCTTTTTCTCTTTGCCCCACCGTGATGTGTGCCCAGGTTGTCTGTGGGCAGGATCACAGCCTCTTCCGGACAGAGAAAGGAGAAGTCTATGCCTGCGGATGGGGAGCGGATGGCCAAACAGGTAGTTGGAGCTACAGCTGTGAGAAGAGCTGTGGGGTGCTGGGTAAAAATATCCAGGGCATGATGGGAGGTCAGAGTTAACACAGGATTTCCTCCACTCACAAGCTGAGCTTGTGCTCAGGGAGCCCCAAACCTCAACAGTCTAGTCTGTGCCTCCCTTGCTGACCACTTAAATTCACTAGCCCCCAAATCCAGAGTAACTGCGGGACCATGTAAGAGACTTTACGTGCACCTCTACCTACTGCACCACCTAGTGAAAACCTATGGGAAATTCATATTGGAATCCAGAGTAAGTTGTTCTTACACCAGAGCAAGGACTCCCCGTAGTTCCTCTGGATTTTGCCCTACTGTAGACCTTGATGTTAGCCATGATGTCTTCTTCTTTCCAAATCAGGCCTTGGTCACTACAACATCACCAGCACCCCCACAAAACTGGGGGGCGATATTGCCGGCGTCCCCATCACTAAGGTGACCACCTGTGGAGACTGTTGCCTTGCTGTATCAGAGGATGGCGACCTTTTTGGATGGGGGAACTCTGAGTACCTGCAGTTGGCTGTAGTTACCGAACTGACCCAGGTTGGAAGTAATTCAGATTCTCTGACTTGTGGGGATGTCCGTGACAAGTGTTGGCTCCCTTCAGGTTTTAGAGGAATGCCAGATGCAACAGGGATCTTGTGGTTGTGTGTCCTCCCGGAGGCATCTGGGGGGCACTCTGAGACCTAGGAAGCCAGGCTAGATGGGCCTGATCCCACTGAACTCTTCTTTGGTATGACCGGTAAGCAGCAATTTGCCCTGGCCTTCCATCCGCTGATGAAACAGGCCCGTTTCTGGTGCTGGTGGTGGTGGGAAGGAGCTGTGGGAGCAGACAAGTGGGATCTCTGAGCTTTGCCAACCAGATCTTGCTCATTTTACCCTACAGTTAAGGCAGGGACTTTGAGATAACCGAAGATGTGCTTTGAAAGGTCTGCGTCACTGACATTTTGGGGGTCACTTTCTGGGTTCTGTGGCTCTGTTTTTAGGACAACTGTCTGTAGGAACCGGCCAAGGAGATGGACAGAGAAATTTTTACTACAGGCAGGTGGCCTAAAACAGCCACAGAATCTGGAAGAGTCTAAGAGATTTTTAATTAAAGAAATATTTTTTAAATTAAAATTTCAAAAGGAAAGCAGAAAACCCAGAACCAGACAATTATGTGAGCAGAGGCACAATCCAGGTGTTGTACTCTCTGCCCAGGGCCAGTTTCTTGCTGTGATTGTAGCTCTCTGGAGAACACAGGGGAAGCGTTTGCAAACGTGCAGATGGGGCATCTTTACCATTTTGTCAGGTCTTGCTTATTTTGTTTCCTCCCCATCAAATTTAAATGGAGGGAGGGAAGAAAAAGCAAAGCTGGGACTAGGAGCTCATTGAACGTTGTGCTGGTCACAGGATGGGGCCGCATCAAGCGCCTCTGGGTTTGTGGGAAGGGGGGACTGGGATTCTTGCTTTTAATTTGGATATCTGTTAAATTATCCTGCCTTTTGTTCCTTTCACTTAAAACTTAGTTTTTTATAGCAACAAACCAGAGACGGTCACCTTCTGAACCTCCCTCCTTTGCAGGTGAACGTGCCAAGACATCTTCCCTTCAAGGTAGGGCGGGTGAAGGACGTCTGCTGCGGGGGGACAGTCAGTGCGCTAGTAAACGGTAAGCCTGCCTCTCCTGTGGTGACTTCATTGAATCGGGGCCCTGAGTGGGCACGGGACAGATTCTGATGTTGCCGAGAGCTGAATGGCCAGTCGCTAAACCTGTTTTCTGCCCACCCCAGAGGACGGCCATGTCTTTGTGTGGGGTTTTGGAATCCTTGGGAAAGGACCAAAGCTTATGGAAGCCACCACTCCTGAAATGATCCCCCCGACCCTCTTTGGCTTGTCGGACTTCAGCGCTGACGTTCGCGTGGTTCGGATCCGTTGTGGTCTCAGCCAGTTTGCTGCAATCACCAGTAAGTTTCTAAGATGTGTGGCTGATACGGAAGTGGCCTCTCGCTTGTTTTTCTAGGAGTCTGAATGATCTCTTTCATCTCTGTTGTTTTCTGCTGCTCCGTCTGGTTGTGGGAGGGTCACGATCCCTTTTTAAAAACACAGTTTTAAAGCCATTGCGTAACTGCAAGTTCAGCATCAGCACCTCTGAATATCTGTGGATGTTGAGCCTGGAGGTGGAAGGCCTGAGAGGAGCTCCTGGACACAACCAGCTTTCATTTACAACTGGGAGCCCTTCTGAGGTGCAGGCCTCTTGGACACAACCAAAAACATGGGAAAGCTGCCACCCTATACAGCATATAGGATTGAAGCTCTAATGGGAAGATGCGGCCAGTGGGCCTGTAGTTTAAGGTTGCCACTAGTTGAAAAGGTTTGGGAACCCCTGCTGTAACCTAATGCTCTTCCACATGGATTTATTTTTCATATTTCAATATCTCCTTTTCTCCAAAAGAGCTCAAGGCAACGTCCATAGTAATTCCCCATCTTTTTTGTCCTCACAACAACCCTACGAGGTAAGGCGGGGGAGAGAGTAACTGTCCCCCAGGAAGCTTCATTGCTGAACAGGGGTTTGAGCCTAGATCTTCCAGCTCTGACTCCTGGGAATGTATGTGCAAAAAGAAAAGTAAAAATGGGGCCTTGTAGTCCTTGCTCACTGAATGGGAAAAGCGGCCGAGGTCCTTGCTGATTTATGTCCATCCTGTCCTGTAAGGAAGCAGCCTGTAGGGGGCAGCAGTGCAGCCAGCATAATTTCTTCCTCCACCTACCCTACATACAGTAGACCCTACATACGTACCACCCCCCTCAAATGAACTGGTTGCATTTTCCTTCCTCTTCTAAGAATTGTGTTGCCCCCAAAGGTGCAGTTGTGGCCCACAAAGACTGACCACTTTGTGTTACGTTTGGCTTCTAGACCGAGGCGAGCTCTTTGTGTGGGGCAAGAATGTGCGAGGGTGTCTGGGGATTGGCAGAATGGAGGACCAGTATTTCCCATGGAGGGTAAGCAGCATCTCTTTGGAGCTACTGATGTTCTCGGACTGCAAACCCAAAACAAATAGTGCGGCCCCTCCGTATTCTGAGCCAGCCTTAACTGGGAAGGCAGCACATGGGGAACCTGGGATGCTGGATTTGTAGTCGTGTTCCAGCTTTTGTATTCTCACTTGTATACTTACACGGGGTGTTGGCACCTCCAGGTGGAGACAGCACCTCTTAGGGATGCCACATTGGCGCCATGTACCTTCTGCACGTGACACGTGTTCTAGTACTGAGCTGTTCTCCCTTCCCTCTGCCCAGCAAGCTTAAATAGTGATGTTGTTGGGCCCTTGGCTGACCCAGCTCTCCATCGACTCTGCTCTGACTGGCTGAGTGCATGTTTGGCAGGCCGGACCTCCCAGTTGCAATCACTGGCCCTAGTTGTGCCACAGGCCATTAGTTTGGAAAGGCTGCAGCCATTTGGGGGCATTTCTATAAGGGATTGGAGTTTCTGCTGGTGATATAGTGGGCCTTATTGTTGAGAAAGCAATGTGACTTCACAATCTTAGCACCTTCTTTGTATGCACTAAAAAGGCTAGAGCTACAGTTTTCCCAGTCTTTTCACTAAAAGGTTCTACGTGGCAAACTCAGCCTGTTTCTCCTTGAGAACTGATGCTCTCCAGGCTCCCCATTAGCCAGATGACCCAGTGCCTGACAGTGCAATCCAAACTTACGCTGGAACAGGCAGGGTGATTCAGCCCTTACGATATCCAGCACAGCCACGCTGCTGCAGGGAAGGGGAAGCTTTTCTCCCTAGGTAGGGCTGCAGCAGCCCCAATGGGTCTACTTGAAATGAAGGCCACCTCCAGAGATGGCCTTTGTCTGAGCAGCTGGGAGCAGCCTCAGGCAGTCCCAGGTCTGCCCCCTGCTTGCCCTTTCCCCAGCCCTCTCCAGACTCCTGCACTGGCCTGGAAAGGCCAGAGCAACTTCTCCTTGCCAGAGTCCCATGGAGGTGCAGGTCCGCACAGGGAGGCCAGCACATGTTGGTGCATGAGTGTCCTCCCCGACTGTGGCACAGAAGTGCCTTTGGAGGCACATTCAGATGGGTCTGAGCAGCTTCTGTCAGCCCAGAGAGCTCTCACGATTGTGCTCTGGCTGACGGCAAGGAACGGCAAGCACACTTATTTTCTGAGACCTTCCTTCTTTTCTTCCAGGTCACGGTGCCCGGGGAGGTCATGGACATTGCTTGTGGAGTGGACCACATGGTGACTCTGGTTAAGTCCTTTGTTTAGGATGCAAACTGGACTGTGGAAACTTGAATTAACACCCATCACGTTTGGCTGCCATTTTGTGCCAGGCTGGCTCTCCTTGTATTTCTTGCCAGCAGCCTAACAGAAAGCCCACCACCTAAGCAGCCTCTCGAGGAGACGAGCTCCCGCCAGTGGGCACTTGGGACGGGGCGGCCACGAAACTGGCGCAAGTGCTCTCCTCCTGATGCGCAAGACTTCTCAATTCTGCAACTGGTTGTTGAGACTTAGGATTACATGAGTGTGGAGAGATTCTTGTTATGAAATGGGATTTCTTTGGTCCTAAAGTGGAAAGCCATAATGTGCCAAATACTGTTACTCCGTTGTTTTTCTTTCTGATGCTTTGCACCTTATTCCAATGGCTCCCTCAAGGACTCCCTCAGGTTTCCTGGAACTGCTGGAATGAAGGCTGTTGCCTTGTAATACCTCCCCTGCCTTCTCCTATCTGCAGGTAGAAACAACAGAAGTCATTCACGTAGCTGGAGCACTTCTGTAGGGCTACTCTTTTAAGGGTAAAGGTGTCCCCCGCCTTGCTAGTCGTAACAGTCTAGGGAGTGGTGCTCATCCCCGCTTCTCAAGCCATAGAGCCAGCGTTGTCCAAAGATGCCTCCGTGGATGTGCTCCACATGTGCATGGAATTTCCCAGTGAGGGGGTCCCTACTTATCTCCTTGCATTTATATGCTTTTGGCAGGAACTGGGCTAAGGTTGGGACTCCCCCCATCTTGCAGGACTTGGGTCTTGAACTGCCGACCAGTCAAACTTCAGATTCTCAGGCACTGCACCTTTAACCACGAAGCCACTGCAGCATTTCCTACACTCAGTTCAAAGCATCATGAAAATGTCCTTCATATAGGATGAGATTGCTATCTAGCCATGGTCAAGATCCTTCTGTATAGGATGCAGTCCTAACCTAGGATGCCACAACTTACCTGGTCCCAAGGTGACGTAAGGAGGCAAGCACGTGTGTCTGCACTGGCCTAACCCTCCACCTGGATGGGTGTTCCTCTTTTACTTGGCAGGGGGAGAGTAACTGGCCCTCCACACCCCAGCAATCTCTGTTCTAGTGGCTTCTGCTGGAGTTCTTTTTGCATTTTAGAGTGTGAGCCCTTTTGGGACAGGCACCCATTAGCTATTCATTAGCTTTTAATTTTTTCATTTTCTTGTAAACCGCTTTGTGAACTTTTCAGTTGAAAAGCGGTATATAAATACTGTAGATAGATAAGAGTGGCGCAGAAATGGGTTACGGCATTTTTGTGGCACACTCCGCCAACACAGGATGTGTGCTGGGCTTGTGCTGGCCTAACTGGGGTTACGACTGCAGCCGTGCAGCCAAGAGCCTTGGATCACATCTTCTTCAGAGGGACAGCCACTTGTATCAGTCTGGAGCAGTGATTTTCGCTGCTGTGCCACGGACAGTCCTCAGGTCTGCCGGGGGAATTTGGGGATCGACATGCATTAATAGGAAAATTGGGGGACTTGAACGGTCTGGTGTGCCTTGTCAGTGGAAAAGCAGTTGACGGTGTGCCTTGAAAACTTCAGTGCTGCGAGATGGAAAGGCTGACAGTCACTGGTCTACGGAATGAACATTTTCATGTGAGATGCAGGAAGAGGAGAAACAGGTGACTTAAACCCCACTTACACAGGGAAGGAACTAAATTAGGGCCACATGAGAGAGCATCAAAGCCATAATGTTTTAAGGGAGAGGAAGCCATCAACCAAAGGCCCGGGGGGCACTTGGGTCACTTAGGACAGCCATTTCCAACTGGCGGATTGAGGGCCACAAGCGGCCCTTTGCAGGCACACGTGCGGCCCTCGGGTGATCTCCCCGCTCGGTGGCTCAGCAGTGGTGGCAGCACACTCGATTTTGAGCCAGAGAAAGACCAGGAGGAAGGAGGGCTCATGCACAGCAGCTTCCCAGGGCGGGAGGAAGAGCCCAGGAGAAGGGAGGGCACGTCTGAGTAGACATGCAAAAAAACTGGAGTGCGGCCCTCGGGAGACACCGTTAATGCGAATGCAGCCCTCTGTATGAAATGAGTTTGACACCCTGTCTAGGATGATGCCAAATGTCATTTTAGACGTATAAAAATTAGTACACAGACAAGAGTCTCCACCTGCTGGGTGCAAATGAGTTCTTAAGTCTAAAATGGCTTCTGGGGCTGCCTCTTCCAACCTTTTTTATTATTGACTGTTGGCTGGCTCTGCGTCTGCATGGCTGAGTTCACCTGCCTGCTCCAGGCCGGGCCACTCCAACCAGCAGTGACAACTGCAGGGTAAACACAAGGCTTTCAATACAGGTTGCTGAGGGAATAGAACAGGGTGATCAGAGGAAGCCCCAGTGCTACCAGGCAGGCATTTGGCTCCTCTTGTGCAGAGAGAGGCTTGTTTGCTGAGTGCAGAGCCTCGGCTGCTCTGGGGAAAGTCATCTAGTGGAAGGGAGAGCGAAGGGGGAGCAACAGCAGAGCTCCGAGGAAATAGAACTTGCAAGGAAATCATGTGAGATGGGAAACCTGCAGCATCCCCAGCAGTCTTTAAGAGTGCTGGGGCGCTGCTGAGTCGTGGGTTCAAATCCCCACCCATTGCTTGGCCTTTGTCTCGAACTCCTCGAAAGAGAGAGGGAGCACGGACCAAATTCTGTCTTGCACTCCCGGGTCAGTGGTTCCCAGACTGAGGCGGGTCACGATGTCCCTGCAGTAGCTTTCCAGTTCAGCTGGGCACTGCCATCTCGGGCCCCACCCAGATATCACCAGATGCCCCAAATGTCTCCAGGTAGGGAGGGAAATAGCCAGAGGAGGCTGCGGCGCAAATGGAAAGAGAATGAGATCCACACTGAGACACAGCTTGGAAAACTTTGCAGCAAAGATGTATTTGGGAGACTGCAGAGAGCTCTCCCAGAGGCAGACAGTTGCAGCCATGGTGGGAAGGTCTCCCGAGGAGAAAATGCGCCAAACCCTGGCTTCTCAGTTCCAGAAGGTCTTTGTGCCTCAGCTGCCCCCTCTTCTGACAGTTCTGGATGGTTCTTAGAAGAATTACAAGAAAGCGTCTCCACTGGGCACCAAGGCAGCCCCAGCAGGGATCCCTGGAGGACCAGTCCACAGATGTTCTCCTGCACTCACGCCCGGAGCACTGCTGGCACAGCTCTGTTTGCTTCAGAGATGCAGGCAGCAAGTGCATGTGCTGGGAAGGGGCACCAACTGCTTTTGACTGGGAAGCACCACCACGGAAGGAAAAGGAGTCAGACCTTTGCTCTATCCAGCTCTGTACTCTCTGCTACTGAACGGTAGCCACCCCCCGGGCTCCAGACTAGCCTTTTCCCCATCTCTGCCTCCACTGCCAGAATTCAAACTCAGGACCTTCTGCAGGCCAAGAGCAACGCCCTGCTACTCTCCACCGTCACACACGCGGGACCCCGAAATGCAGCACCTTGTGCTATTTCTTAACCCAGCCTGGCCGAAGGTGCGCAGGAACGGTAAGAAATCAATATTCAGGCGTCAGAGAGCCCAGGCTGGGAAAACATACTCATCGGCAATCCCTGGACCGTACGGTGGTCATCGCGATACACCCTGCGGGGAGCGCAACAGCACAGGGGCCTTAGCTGAAGGCCATCCATTTCAGGGTGCTGTGAGCTGATAATTTTTGGCTAGAGATGGCTTGACGGCCATAGTGGGAAGCAGGATGCTGAATGAGATGCACTCTTGGACTGGTCCTGCAGGAGGTCTACTCGGAGGGCAACACCATCCTGGAAAAGCTGAGCATCGAGACGCCCCCTTGGTGGACACATCACATTGCTCGAACCCAGCAAGAGAAGCGATATGGACCAAGCGCGGTGTCTTGACGGCTGCTGGTCTTCCCTCTGCACACCCCAGTTCCTCATAGTGGAGACACCTCTGTCTCCCGCTCAGACGTCCACCTGCCACCCACGTGCTCCCTTGAACGAGGCACAGTTGTCCGCTATTGTGGGTTCCTGTCGCTTCCCCCACCCGCAACAAAAGCTTTTTGCTTCACAGAGCTGGATCTTCAGAAAACCTTCACAGTAAGTTAGTCCCAACCATCCCCTCTTCCCTCCCTCTCAAACCGGTTTAATTTATTAAATGCTCCCCAGCGCTTGTCTCTCCTTTTAGGGGGCTGTGACTTCACGCTTTCTTCACGGCACCGCGACACGCCACCCACCATCTTTTGGGAGTAAAAAAGTAAATTGATTCCCCACCCCCCAGAGAATACTGAGAACAACAAAACACCCGGTCCCGATCCTAATGCTTCTCGGCTTGACTGACTTTGAGTGCGTTGATAACACCGTTTATATTTTCTTCTGGTACCTACGAGGGGGAAGAAAAATGAAAATTAGGATGTGAAGTTGTAAGAAAGAAACCCATCTTTCAAACTTCCATAAATTTTAAATCAAGGGATTATAAGGGTTTTAAGTCCTTTTAGGGGTTTTTATAGGGGTTTGACATACATTTTAAGTCAAGGGGTTAAGAGATTATAGATACACCTAGTTCCAGCCTTGCTTAGATTAGACTAAAGTTTAAGGCTGCAATCCTAAAGACACGTTCCTGGTGTCTTTGAATACAATGGGGCTTACTTTTGAGTAGACATGGTTAGGATTGTACTCTAAAGCAGTTAATATTGCAGTACAATTTTACACATATTTACCCAGAAGGAAGACAAGTTCAGAAAATGGCTTCATCCCAGAAAGATGTGTATAGGATTTTAGGGCACTATCCTAACCAGCTTTCCACTAGTGACTTAAGGGGTCCATGGTAAGGGAACACTCTTTAAAACACTCATTACAATTGTATCATTGAGTGTATCACTGAGTAAGTTAGTATCCATTTGCCTGTGTTTACAGATAAGCAACATCAAATCTAATGCTCTCCCCAGTTTCCAAGAGCATGAGATAAAAAAACACCGAGACTCCTGATCGTAATGCGCAGCTGCAAAGCGGGTGCAAAATTTAATTTTACTGCCTACAACAAAGGGTTATATGACAATAATAATTTGACAACAGGTTTGGGTTATGATTTTTACCTACTTGCACTACTTTATACCACAATGGGCTTATGTTACATTTTTTAAGCTGTTAAACTAAATACTGACTATATACTCATAATCAAAATACTGCATTTATTCCAATCTAATGCGCCACTGAATCTTATGTGCACCCTGATTTTGGAGACTGCGAGCACAATCCTAACCACACTCTTCTGGGTGTAAGTACTATTGAACACAATGGGACTTCTGTGTAGAAATGTTTAGGATTACACTGTTAGGTTTGGCTGAAGGTGAGTGTTAGATTTGAGTAAATATGGTAAGTATTGTTATTAAAAATAAAATTAGCCTTCACAACCATTCTTAGCTCACGTTACCCTACAATCCAGAGTAAATACAGGACAACGTAAGAGCACTTACTCTGGATTGCTCTATGCATTTCCCATAGGTGGCACCGTAAGTATGTTGGTGTAAAAGGTCCCATAGGTACTCTGGATTGTAGCCTATGATTTGGAAGTGTGGGTCATAGTAATGCTAATGCCTTGGACCATAGAAGAACTAGATCAGTAGGGAAACTAGAGGGTTTACAGAGCCTTAGCACCGCTTGCAAGCAGCCCCTTCTCCTCCTCGGGGGTTTCTGCTGACCAGTGCAGTGTGTCATGTACAGAGGCACATGCGCTGATGTGAGCAGGAGGAGGTTTTATCCCTGAGTGGGGAAGTGGGGCAGCCTGTGAGCCGCCTGTGAGCCGCGTTGCTGGGCTTATCTTATCGGGGTGGTTAATGTTCAAGGAAATGGTCCAAATGGCTCTCACCGTCTGACCCCGCTATCTAAGATCAGTTGACTTTTCCTTGTGTACACACCTGAGCTTCCATCCTGCAGCAGGATTTAGGTTCAGGGAAGCAGAAGCAGCAAAAAAAGTAGCTCGGCTGTTTGAGCATTTAAAGGGTTAAAAGGTGAGGCTTGGAAAAGAAGAGTAATGGCAAAGAGACACCATAATCAGGATTGTTTGGGGGAAAACACACAGCATGTGTCTTGATCAAGCAACACCACTAGGTTACGTTGGTCACCAAGGTCAGCCTGGGGAGGAGAAGCCCTCTCTGCACACTCGTCCTTGCAGGAAGAAATCTAGTACACGAAAGTCTTGGCATACCCTGGCTTGCTAATTTACTCCATGCAGAGACTATAATCTGCTACAGCTGCACGCAGGTCCCAATCCACTGGGATGTTCCCATGCACAAGTCCCATTGAAAGAACAGGACGCAAGTCGGGCTGTCCCTCCAACCCTCTGATGTCCTGCAGGCCCAGCGGAGACGTTTCAGGGACTTACCAGTGCATGGTCAAATTTAAACGTACTGATGTAATAGGCAGGGATGTCGGCAGCAGCCAAAGGCTCAGAAATCTGAGCGACGATTCCACATTCGTCTAGGAGTAGGAAACTCAAGTCAGCGCAAGCCAGAGGAACTGGCCACCTACGGAGTCAGACCCTCATCCCTCCAGCTCAGCACTGCCCACCCCAACCAGCAGCAGGATTCAAAGGGGGCCTTTCCCAACACTGAGATCAAGGCTCCTTGAAGGCTCCGGAGGCCTTGATGCTCCTAAATGGAGTCCTTATGCAGCACCAAGAAGTCACGGTAGAGCCCTTGAAGCTCCTAGGAGCTCACTTGGAAGGACACTGACCTAGAGCGGACCTCAAATCTGGGACCTCCTTGTGATTTGATCCAGACATGCCAACCAGGCCAGAGAACAACTTATGTGGTTCAGTCAACTGGTGAGACCTTCTGAATGCTCCCTCACGAACTTGAGAGCATCGGAGTGAAAAGGTTCTTGAAGAACCTTCTCCTTGCCCTGCTGGTTTTCTGCTTCCAGGGAGTTTCTCTTAGCACCCTGGGGTGCAGGTTTGACCCTGAGTTTGACTTGGAGGGTGCCAGAGGCCAGCCTCTGATTCAACATACCAAAGCCAAGGGGCTGCCCTCCGATCCGAACCATCTTCCAGAGTTCTCCCGATGCGCTTGTAAACAACAAGTTATTAGGAAACCTGCAAAAAAGAGAGAGCAAAATACAAAAAATACAGCCCATAAAGCTGTTCTGGGACATTATTCACAAGTGTTCTCTGTGGTGGTTCCAGAGAGCGTGAAGTGGGTTTTGTGCTGACCCACAACTCGGAATCCAGACTGTTTGGATTCAGTCCCACCTTGTTCCCTGCAGGAGAAGATGCCCCGAATCATGACACTCTTCTGTTTACAAGGTGACGCATTCTGGGATGGGAGGTTAGAGGTTTATTATCCCAGGGGTTTTTCCTCCATCAAACTGCAGCCTCTGATTATTTTTATTATTTTATTATTATTTTATTTATTATTATTATTATTTTATTCAACAGCAACAATAATACACAGCAAAAAAAATTTCCTATGCCGATTTTTGTAATATCATCACAAGTCAGATCCCAAGTCAGACCACAGTCTAGGACTGTGTGATGCAGTGGCGTATAATGTGCACAGAGCCCAGCAAAGTGGTCTTTTGCAACTGACAGATGGAAATTCAGTTTGCTGTGTATTACAGTTGCCCAATAATAATAATAATAATAATAATAATAATAATAATAATACTAATAATAATAATGGTACAGGAAGTCCTTGACTTATGAATGAGTTCCATTCAACTTCATCCATAAGCTGGAGTGTTCATAAGTCCACCACCACTGATGTGACTGCAGCAGGTGTTCGTATGTATGAAGTTTGCATCTTGAATGCTCGTAACTCAAGGACCTGCTGTATTTCTCTTCTGGCTTCCTGGCCACTGTATTTCACCTTTGATTTCATTCCAGGTAGTTTTCATGGGCAGCTTCTCTAAGCCTTGCGGGGGCTTTACAATGAACAGGGAGCTTCTGTCCTTCAAGAACTTGCTACCCTGACTTTTGGCTGGCAAAATATCCACGTGGTACTGCTTGGGGTAAACATCCCATTGCACAGGTGGGCTTGGAGAACACAGCCTACGGCTTGGATGGATCCTTTTTGTCTCAGTCAACTACCTGGCCATGTTTTTTGGCCTCCTTTGCTCAGCTTTGTGGCTTTGGTGGCCTCAAACTGGCATCCTTCAGTTCTTATCTTTGGGCTTAACTACGGCTCTCCCCTCCAGACCGGACCTTCTGCCCTGCATTGAGGGATTGTGAGCGTCTGCAGAACGCTACCTCTTTGCAACGGCTGAAGGGTCTACTCAGCGGATCCAAGCCTCACCTTTTCTGCGTCTGCACATCCATCACCAAAGAGATGTAACCCTCAATGAGAGAAAAGGAGAAGAAGCGGATGTGTCCGGAGTCTTCACTGCTCACCACAGAATCTTTTACTCTAGGGAAAAAGAGGCCGGCGGTCAGAGCGGTTCCTCTGCCAACCCTCGGAAAAGAGCCCTATTTCTGGCACTGAGTCAGGACAGGTTGTAGCGCAATGGTAGACCACATGCCCAGGGGTGTCGCTAGGGTTCCCGCCACCTGGTGCGGGATGCCAGCGTGTCACCCCCATGCAGTGGCTGGGGCAATGGTGGGCATGGTTAGGTGTCATTTGTTTTTTAGCCACAGATTTTAACAGAAGAAAGATATTCCAGAGTGGTTTGTTGCCCTGCTTTCTGCTGTAAATTACGCATCCAAAGGCACAACATGATGGGATTATTTCTACACACCATGATTTCAGCCATTTTGGTCAGCAGGGATGCCACACACAGGGGTGCCCCCTTCTAAAACCCCAGTCCCTGACTGGGACCACCTGGCACTCCCCTGGACTGACCTTCCACACCAGCCAAGACAGACTGGCTGACCTACTTCACTTTCATTTTCAATCAGTTTCAATGCAATCATCAGGGACCTCCTTCTGGGGTGATTTGTGGGGGCTGATCATGGGATCAGGACATGTCTGAGGTCCTTGGATTCCTCTTAGCCTGCCTTTTCCAATGGACCATGGCAAATTTGCCTACTTGGGAGTAAAGCCACGATATGGATCACGTTCACTTTCTATAGTTCAATCCTTATTTTTAGTTTTTTGTCCATAACCCTTGATATTTAAAAAACAGATTGTTGCAATGGATTCTGCTCTTCACGATGAATCCAATGGTACTTCCTGCACCATCACAAAGTTGCATTTTTTGGGTACTCCAGTGTCACCCCCTGGGGTGTCACCTGGTGCAGGCTGCACCCACTGCACCCCCTAGTGATACCCCTGCACATGTTACATATAAGTAGAGCCCTGCTGGATCAGGTCAAAGGCTAATCCAGTCCAGCTTCCTGCATCTCACACTGACCCACTAGATGCCTCGAGGAGCACAAAACACAACAAGATGCTTCCATCTTGTTGCGACTTCCTTGGACCTGGCGATCTAAGGCACCCTCCTTTGAAAACCAGGTCGCACATGCCCATCACGTAAGGGGCACATAATATCTGGAATGGATTTTTCCTCCAAAATGTATCCCCCCCTTGAAAAGCATCTAAGCCAGTCACCATCACCATATCCTGTGGCAAGGAATTCCACAGTTACAAATATCTGCAAATACTTACAATTATTTTGTTGATTCTGACTCTCCTGACATTAAATATTAGTGGACTGAGATCCACAGGTTCTGGTGTTGTATGAGAGGGTACAGGGCAATCCTATATCCATTCTGTTCATCCCCCTACATAATTTTATACCTCTGTCATGGTCCCTGCTCTTGCACCTTTATCTTGACTGGAGAACCCCAAACACTGCAGCCTGTAGGGACAACCTGGAGCTGCTGTGTAATAAACCATTCGGAAGGTACTTATTAGGAACACAAGACAAGCCCTGCCGGATCTGGCCAAACACCAGCAGCCTATTTTCCAGAGATGCTTCTGGGAAGTCCACCAGCAGGGCACAAAATGCAACAACGCAGCCTCGCTGTTGCTCCCGTGTGGTTGTGCACATCGTCGTACCCATTGGAGTAAAACATGACATCCATAAGGAGTGTAGCAACAGAGGGGAGGGTGTCTGGATCAAGGCTGGTGACGCAGAACATGTTGCTTGGACTGGAAAGCGGGTGGATCACAGGCCTCTGAACTGAAAGAGAGAAAGCAATTAGAGCCTCTTCATTTAGGGTCGACGCTCGTTTGCTGCCTGTCTGGGCAGAGACAGAGCCAGCTGAGCAGCATCAGGGCTGCCACCAAGAAGGTCCTGCCAAGCATAAGAGGATGGTGGAAGCCACAAGGCGGCTTTGCTCGAGGACCTCACAGGAAGGACAGGTGGACATGGAGAAAGGCAGCCCTTCAGCTATCCTGACTCCAAGCCGTTTTCCTTCCATTCGTCCTCCAAGGCGTTCCGGCTGGGGTCTCCTCCCTCCCCCTTTGTTGTCTTCACAGCAACCCTGTGAGGTGGGAGAGGGTGCTGCCTCCTGACCCATCACTTGACCCAGCTCATCACATGCAAGGCAACCCACAACTGCTTCCCAAAGGCCAAAATGGGGACCGCAGTTTTCCAGGATACCAGAAACAGGTCTCCAGGTTCAGGGACCGCCAGAGGATGATACCTAGTTTTGGTTTCAGAAATCCATTTGTGATCCCCAGACTGTCAGCCGCCACCGTCTCCCCGTTCACAACTCTGAGGATGGTGAACTCCGAAGCCAGCGCATGCATCACAAAGGGAAGGTCCCGCTCACGCACCTGAAAGTGGGAGGGAGAGGAGTCGAGGCATGACAAACATCGAACAGACATTGCGGGGTGAGGGGGCCGTTACTCTCCCGCTGCTAAATCAAAGAGGAGCAGCCACTTGAAAGAGAGATCTAGAGAGGCAGCTAAACGGTCCAAGAACTTTGGTTCATCCCCTGAAGTTCACCATTTTGGGCAATGCCACGCACTGGATTTGTGTGTCCCCCTTGGAGGGAATGTGGCACCCCGTAGCGCTAGGTGGCACTGCACATTTCCTTACCAGGATGAAGTCCGTCTGGTAGGTGGAAAGCATGAATACTGAGATATTGTGATCAGCCAATGGAGCAATCACCGATTTGGCGATCTTGGTCACGCCAATGGGCTGGGAGCTGGAGAAGCTGCCTCCACCGGAAACCACGTTCAGGGCCAGCCACGTTGCATCTGCCACGCTCAGGTGTTCTGAAGAAGGGAGCTCTAGGAGAGGGAAAGCACATGAGATGAGCCACACGTTACCCCTGCAAGGGTTAATTCAGCCAAGGAAAATATCTGGAGGAGTCATCAGCTTGCATGCATCTGGATCTTGCATGCATTTGGAGGCTTCTGGATCCATCGTTTGGGACAGCCAGAAGTAGACTCAGTAGCCACAGGAACATTCTGGAACGATACTCTACTTCTGCGCCCTACACACCTCTTTCCTCCTCATGAGGAAGCAGAACAACATGGAAGGCCCTCCTCACCAGTATCCATGGATGCTGAGCCCTTGGCTGGAGAACCTCAGAACACCTCATGGATGTGACCAGAAGTTCACAACAGCCACATTCAGTGGTCCTCAATCTCAGCTTTTCCAGTCACATCTGAATATATCCATGGAAGGACCTGGATCCCCATGAATGCTGAGGGCCCACAGCCCTAGCCATGGGTCCATAATGGTAGCAGGGTACAGATTATCTTGGATGCACCCAGCATTTTTTAGGTGCCGAGTTTGCTGAGTTGGAGAGTGAAGTTCCCGGGAACGAGTCCCAAGACTCCTGCAGTGTTTTGTATTGTGTTACTGTGAGGAGGAAGGTGGTGCAAATCTTCCCAGAGGTGCAAGCAAGTCGTGATGCTCCCAACTGGTGTCTTTATCACTTATTGGGAAGTGAGAGAAAAACTAGCCCAGGGCGACCAGATTATTCCTGAACCCCAGGCCAAAAAATCCTAGTCCCAGGACAAAATTCCTAACCCCAGGCCAAAATTCCTAACCCCAGGCCAAAATTCCTAACCCCAGGCCAAAATTCCTAATCCCAGGCCAAAATTCCTAACCCCAGGCCAAAATTCCTAATCCCAGGCCAAAATTCCTAACCCCAGGCCAAAATTCCTAGTCCCAGGCCAAAATTCCTAATCCCAGGCCAAAATTCCTAACCCCAGGCCAAAATTCCTAACCCCAGGACAAAATTCCTAACCCCAGGACAAAATTCCTAATCCCAGGCCAAAATTCCTAACCCCAGGCTAAAATTCCTAATCCCAGGCCAAAATTCCTAGTCCCAGGACAAAATTCCTAACCCCAGGCCAAAATTCCTAATCCCAGGACAAAATTCCTAACCCCAGGCCAAAATTCCTAATCCCAGGCCAAAATTCCTAATCCCAGGCCAAAATTCCTAACCCCAGGCCAAAATTCCTAATCCCAGGCCAAAATTCCTAACCCCAGGCCAAAATTCCTAATCCCAGGCCAAAATTCCTAGTCCCAGGCCAAAATTCCTAATCCCAGGCCAAAATTCCTAACCCCAGGACAAAATTCCTAACCCCAGGCCAAAATTCCTAATCCCAGGACAAAATTCCTAACCCCAGGACAAAATTCCTAATCCCAGGCCAAAATTCCTAATCCCAGGCCAAAATTCCTAATCCCAGGCCAAAATTCCTAACCCCAGGACAAAATTCCTAACCCCAGGCCAAAATTCCTAATCCCAGGACAAAATTCCTAGTCCCAGGCCAAAATTCCTAACCCCAGGCCAAAATTCCTAATCCCAGGCCAAAATTCCTAACCCCAGGCCAAAATTCCTAATCCCAGGCCAAAATTCCTAACCCCAGGCCAAAATTCCTAATCCCAGGCCAAAATTCCTAACCCCAGGACAAAATTCCTAACCCCAGGCCAAAATTCCTAATCCCAGGCCAAAATTCCTAACCCCAGGACAAAATTCCTAACCCCAGGCCAAAATTCCTAATCCCAGGACAAAATTCCTAGTCCCAGGCCAAAATTCCTAACCCCAGGCCAAAATTCCTAATCCCAGGACAGAATTCCTAACCCCAGGCCAAAATTCCTAATCCCAGGCCAAAATTCCTAATCCCAGGCCAAAATTCCTAACCCCAGGCCAAAATTCCTAATCCCAGGACAAAATTCCTACCCACTTTTAAAAAATGGCCAAAAAGCATATTTTTTGTTTTTTGGTTTTTTGACCATAACTTTTGATAGGAAGGAGATATCTCCAAATTGATTTTTGCATTAGATTCTACTCTTCAATACGAATCCAACGACGTATGGCATGATGGGGTACTGTGCACTATCGCGAAGTTTCAAAATGAAGTCAAAATGTAGGACAACGAAGTCAAAATGTAGGACACCTGGACAGGAGGCTAAAAATCCAGACAAATCCGGGTTTTTCCGGTCATCTGGTCACCCTGAATTAGCCGCACCAACAGGTCTGGCTGTTGAGTTTTTGTTTCTGACCTTCTGCTTATGAGAATTTTGTGAGTCCATCAGTGGAAGAGAAACTCTTTCCCAGCCAAAGTTACCCTCAAATTATAAATGGGGTCAGGATTTGGCTTCCTTGTGTGGTCTCTCCCATTGCCCCACATCCCCACCATTGTTTTATCCAGCTTGTAAGGCAGGTGAAGCTGAGAGGGGGTGGCAGGCCCAGGGGCAGCCAGTCAGCCTCCTGGCTCCCTGTCCACGTTGGACCCTTCAAATCACGGGCACCATCACTGGCTCTGCCCCCCTCAGAAGCAGGACCACCCCACAGACGTGGCAGAGTGCCCACTGCTGTCTTGGCCACCATCTCCTCCTCTTGTGGGGTCACTTCTGGCTGGCAGGGCTTGGTTTTAAGGCAGAGCTTCTCAAAATGGGCCTAAACTAAAGCTTTTTACTTAATGGGGGGAGGGCTTGTGAATTGGTCCAGGATGCTTTTTAATATATAAAAGGGTTGTTTTTAATTGGTTATTTTAATGTTTTTAAATGTGTTTTTAAATGAGATATGCACATGCTTTTGATATGTTGTTCTCCTCACCACAACATATTGTTGTGGGATAGAAATCTCTTAAATAAATAACAATAAATTAATAATAAATTAATAGCAACTCAATAATGGGAACTGGATGCAAATGTTTTTGTTGAAATTAGTTTTGGTGGGTGAAACTGCAGGTGCCAGTGGTGGCTCTTCTGGCCAGCAACGTGCGCCAGCCATCGGGGATCGTGACGATGGCTGCAGCCACAATCCGATTGGGCCTGGTGGTGGCACCGCAAACTCAAATCAGAGTGGGTTTTTTTGCCACAGGTCAGGAACCCAATGGTGGAACCAGCCTTCCTGGAATGCCGTATTCAATCCTGATTGTCAGCCCGGACCTCCTGCCCCATGGGGTAGAGTCGGAGGCCTAAGGTTAAATGGAACGTTAACTGGTGCTGGTGCTCCTCTGCCCTCCAAGGACTGAGAAGGAGATGCCCACCTGAGAGTGAACGACGGCTCTCACCTGTCCCATGCTTGGCTTGCTTTACCATCTCTGGCCAGCCACCCCTAATGGGGTGGTGAGCCTAGGAGGACTGGGTCCCCAAGGTCACCGGAACAGCAGAATCTTGCCCACCAAACAGGCAGCTCTCATGTGTCTATAATTAGGCTCCGCAACCCTCTCGCCTCTGGCATGTGCGGCTTCCTGGGATCAAGAATGTGTTTACATCAAAATCTGAAGCCAACAGCCCAACAGGCTGGATGTGAGCCAAGTGCACCGTCTTTTCCAAATGCGCTCGACTCTTCACATCCTCAAGTCCTGCTAAGCCTGATAAGGTACCCAGAGAGTGAGGTGGGGAAACAAGGCTGAGGGCACAGAGGAGACGGAGGCAGCTCGGAGAGCTTGCGTTGTTCCCAGCTCCGGCGACACGCAATCTCGGCTACTAACGTCATAGAGGGAAGTTGGCTCGGCCCGCTTTTGGTTGGCACCTTTACAGCCGCCTTCACCTTGTGGCAAAAGGTGTGAGGAAGCCGAGTTGCACGTTGGATTGAGACAAGCAGGAAAGGCCATTGCTGGAGAAGGAGAGCTGATGCCCACCTGGGTTGGCTGAGTCACAGCTTGGCCTTTTAGGGAGATGCTCAGAACAAGGAAAGGACCATCAACACCAGCAATTTTCCATGTTTATCTTCTTACCGCGCACGGCTCTCTTTCTCATCTCAGTTTCAACCGCTGTGCTCCAAACGCCCTGGCCTTTCATGGCACATCGGCTGAGAACGACTGGTCTGGACCAGGCTGGGAGGGAGGGAGATTCCGACTCAGATCCTGACTCTGCTTCCCGAGCAGACATGAGTGGTTCCCAGCTGCTCCAGTCTGCTCAGACTAGTGCTACCTCTAGAGTAGACCCGTAGAGTCTGTGGCAGCCTTACCCTGGGGAAGGGGACAAGCCTCCCTTCCCAGGGTAGCACCGTAGAAGCCTCTAAAAACAGACAGAGATACAGTACAGGCATCTCATCCTGCTTGTTCCAGTGCAAGTCAGGAGTGTGCTGGAAGTTGCTTATTAACGACAAGCCAGTTCCTTTGCAGTCAGTTAATAACTTGCACATTATCTATCATATAATCCATATATAATCCATATATATATATATGATCCATATTATCACAGAGAGAGAGAGACAGACTTTTCTCCTGGAAGAAGAAAGACTGTCAGTTACGCTTGGCTGCCTGGAAAGTTATACTGGAGTATATTTTTAGTTGCCACTCCATTATGTAACGTCCCTTATATAAGAAGCCCTGGAGTTCTGGGCATTTTGTTTGGTTCATTTAAAGCATCTCCGAGTCACATCCAAACAGACTCCCTCTAAGGACAGCTTTTAAAAACCATAAATCGAACGATCTCCGTCTGCAACGCTGGATCGAAATCCCAGGCAGTCCAACAATCTCTGCAAGATGATCAACCATCTGCCTAGCAGAATTTCTCATTCTTCAGCCACTTCTTCTCTTCCTGCTTTTGCCCCCAAAGAATTAACTGGGCCCAAAACTCACATTCCAGCAGGACTTAAGCTCTTTAAAAAGAAGGGCTGAGCCTTCTCTCTCTCTCTCTCTTTCTCTCTGGGGTCTTCCTTCATAGGACCAGCTGCCTCCAACCATGTGTTGGTCCATCTTTTGTGGCCCCCACTCTTCCATCAAGGACCATGAGTTGGGGGGAGCTTTGTTTATTGGTAAGGCCATTGGGGGATGCAGGACTTTGCCTGCAACACAGTGTGCCTTGCCAGATGTCCAAAAAACAGGGGGTGGGTCTCCATTGCAGACCTGGCCTCTGTGTTGCTCCCCCTCCCCAAGGGAGGAGACTTACCCTACAATCCAGAGTAACTACGGGAGCACGTAAGAGACATTACAGCACCACCTAGTGAAAACCTATGAGAAATTCATATTGCAATCCAGAGTAAATTGTTCTTACACCAGAGCAAGGACTCCCCATAGTTACACTGGTTTGCGTCCTTAGAACACAATCCTAACCATGTCTAGTCAAAAATAAGCCCCATTATGTTCAATGGGTCTTACTCACACGAAAGTGTCTTTAGGACTGCAGCCTTACCTCCATTATGGAGCAGTGTGTGACCCTTAGCTAATTCAGCCTGGGTCCTTCTGAACACCAAAGGTTCCTGCACAGGCTGTTTGGAAGGTGGGACTTGAAGTCCTTCTTCCCTGCTTGGAAGAAGCAAAGCAAACTAACTGCTGCTGCTCTGCAGTCTTTGAGGCAACCAAAGACCCCACTCGGGGTGGGCAAGCCCTGGCCGGCAGGCCACTTATGGCCCATCCAGCCTCAACAGGACTGTAGTCTGCCGGAGACACCGTACAAGAAGTGTGTGCGGCAAGCAGTCCGAAGTTCATTGAATCCTAGCGCTGGAGGGGACCCAGGAGGTCATCCAGTCCAACCCCTACCTATAGCAGGAAATCCTCTTAGACTAGAGCATCTTCTCGTGTGGCCAACCTCAGTCTCACTGGGATCAAAAGGCTGGTAAAAACCCATTGATAATGAGGTTATACATGTATAATAAGCTCAGGAAATTCATGCACAAAAGTTATGTCCCGAATGCATTTGTTTATGTAATTTCATGAAATTTGAAATGGAAATAAAATATGAAATTGAAATTAAATCTATTTAAATTTGAAATAGATTTGATAAAAATTTGAAATAAATTAATTCTTTTTGATCCTGACCCCCATACAGCGGCAGATGGATGGTGCGGAGGTGCTGCCAAAACGTCTGCCCAGCCCGACCTCACTGATCACTGGCTTATAGGACAAGGCAGCCCATGCTCTGAAAACCCCATGACACTTTTCCCCCTTTGTCTAGAAATAGAACAGACCTTTCCTGCCCCCCCCCCCAATTATGGAAGACACACTTAGTCATGGTGTTGTAATTGGAAGGGATGGGCTGTGAGGCTGATTTAACAACACCGTCATCCACAACACGGTGGTGTGATGTGTGTTCACAACAGCACAGCGGGAAGGTACATTTTTCCCTTTTTTAAGAAACAGCCACATCCCCCAAGCAGACTCCAATTTCCAGGGAGAGAAACACCTTGAACTTCCTCTTGCAATGACCCGTCCATCGCTTGTTCTCCGAAGCCCCCCAGACCCCTCTGCAGGACCTCCTCTCTCATTATCTTCAAATCCCTTTTGAAAATTCACCTCTCCTTTGAAGGCTTCAGTACAACACTATGCTTGCCTACTCAGAAGTAAGCCCCATTGAATTCAATGGGACTTACTCTAAGGCTGCAGGCGGGAGGATCAATCCTGTGCTTCCTGGTGCCTGCTGGAGAAATGGTGCCAAAGTGGCTACTGCTAGATCCAGTGAGACTGGGAGCTGCTGGGAGCAAGGGAAGGGGTCTCCTGGCATCTGAGCTGGAGCCCTCATCTGACCTCATCCACCATAAGTGAATGTGCAGATGCAGATCCACCAATACTCTGATATATCAGGTCGTGGAACGTCTCTCCCTTCGACGGGGAGGCAAACTGCTGTCTCTCCAAGGAAGTGAGAAGGCGTCAGGATTGGAGACAGGGGAGGTGCTGGAGGGTTGGCCAGGCTGGGAACTGCTCCAGCACCAGTCAGGCTGCCCCCGAAGTCCTGTCCGGTGCTCTGCGTGCCACGGAGAGCAGGTGGAGCATCACAGCTACCGGTACAACTATCCTTTCCCATGAACAACAAGCTCCTCTGCTTGTCCTGAATTGGTGGCCCAAAAGCTCCACCGTGCAACCTCATGTTCTGCCGTTTCGGAAGGGAGAAAATGGTCTCTCCAGCCCCCCTTTCCTGTGCTCTGCACCGTTTTCTAGGTCTCAGTCACAGCCCCACTGAAAGTGGACCCTCTTCCTCCGTGGAATAGTCACAGGCGCAATATTTGCACGTTTGCAACTGTTTCCTTGCACCATGTCTTTGCCAAGTGAGCAAATTAACCAGCTGCTTTGGGTGCCCTTCGAGGAGAAAGACTAAGAACTAGATAAATAAATCTGAGTATGAACCAGTTGTGTAGGTGGCAGTTCTCAAATGTTTTAGCAACAGGACCCAAGAATCTCTAGGGCTTAAATTTCTGAGTAAGGATGAGGAATGCATATGCTGACCTGTGGCTGCGGCCTTTTCCCCCCGACACAGACCCCCTTCCTCATTTACACCATTCATATTGTGACACTAGTTACCCTCTACAGTGAAAATTGTATTTTATATACCACTTTTTAGAACAGAAGTTTTCAAAATATAGGTCCATCTAGTACAGGAGTCCCTCTGTATCCCTGGATATGGACACTGTGGATCTGAATACCCTCCAGTACTGACTGTACCACACTCTGAATCCCCACCCACTACCTTCCATTTTCCTCATTAGCAAGCAGGAATAGTTTTTGCTTTTACAGGAACACAAGAAGCAGGCAGGGATCCTGAAGGCCAGGGACACAGTCAGATTTCTCACAGGAAGCAGTACTATAAGTAACAGGCATGGAGAACCACAGATACTGGAGCTTTGGATTTGGGGGCACATCTGTATTACTTATCCCGACAGGCAGAAGGGCTCCAACCCCACCGAGAAATGTGGCCGGGGTCATACCTGGACTATTCAGTGTGCAACATCCCCATCTCCTCCCCATCATGAAGAGCAAGCGTGGAGGTGTGTTGCAAAGACTCCAGTCATACTGGGGATCCCAGACACTGTTTGGGACGAGTTACCCAGCCGATCTTCATCCCCCCCAATAAAAACTTCTGCTGATCCCATTCATTATCTTATGAAAGCGATTGCTCCAAGTGAACCGTGACAGGAGCCCGTCCACTTCGCCCGTTGCCAAGGCTGTTACAGTTTAAGATGCAATTAGAACCAAGGGCAGAAAAGAGCTTTTGCAGAATATTTCTCAGGCCATTAGTTTAAAGGATTTTCCACACAATTTATCCCTGACATTTGTAAGTACAAGGAGAGAGAGAGAGAGAGAGAGAGAGAGAGAGAGAGAGAGAGAGAGAGACCTTGTCTGCTAAGCCAAAGTGCAGTGACTTCCATCCTGGAACGGTTTTGGTGGCCATCCATTCCACGCGCTCCATTGGTTGACACTCTTATTCCCACACCTGGCTGTGCCCAAGAAGCTCAAGGCACCCGGTTAGCAGAAGAGTTTGTCTTCCGTGATGGTGGCGCCCAGAACTGCCAAGTCCTGATTGGCAAGAGGGGCCGGCCGGGGCTTAACGGTCACGTCTCATCCATCCATTCCCGGCTCAGGCAAGGCTTTTAATCTGTCACTGCACAAGTGTGGTCTACATGGCGGGTCCAGAGACAAGAAACCAGGATTGGTTGTTTGCCAGGACAAGCGTGCAAGGAAAAGGAGAAGGCTTCGCAAGTGGGAGAAAAGGGGAGTCTGAACCCACTTCAGTTCTACAACTTTGGGCAAATAGGAAACGTGGTTTCTATTGACCTGCAAAAGGAAAGCTTTCCGTTTCCCAGCAAAAGGGAGGGCGAAGAGTGTAAGGCTGAAGCATCATAACAAACCATGGCTGGTTAAGCCGAGGACCACCTGAGACCAAAACCCTTCAGACAGGTATGTTTTGCAAGCTACGCCAAGGGACGTCCCCGGAGAACACTCTTCATGGGAACGTGTGGGTCACAGTTGAAACAGCTGCTTTCTTGCCAGAAGTTTGAGTTTTGCTTTGCGGAAGTTTGATGGCCAAACTTCTTCTTTCTTAAAGAAACAGCTTTTCTTAAAGTTTTAAATAAACGTATCATCGTTTCGGCCACGTTTCGTGGCCGTTCCGTTCGGTCTGATCCAGCCCGTGTTGGATTCTGTTTCATGAGTGGCCTTGGAGACCTCTCCAGATCAAACAGAATTTTAAATATTCAAAATAAATAAACTCCACAATCCAGAGTAACTTCAGGAGCACGTAAGAGACGTTTACATTGATGCAGTTACGGCATCACCTTTGAAAACCCATGGGAAATTCATATTGCAATCCAGAGTAAATTGTTCTTACGTCGGATCAAGGACTCCTCTGGACTGCACCCAAAATCATACTTGTGTGGCAGCTGTGTTTTTACTAACTGTGGTTTCATGTGATGTTAGCACATGTCGTCACTCCCATTTTACAGATAGGGAGGACTGAGGCCGAACGGCGTCCCCAAGAGCCGCCCTGTGAGATGGTGGCAGGTGTGAGCTTTGAACGGAGGAAGTCCTGACTTGCGTCTCGGTCTCTCAGCCTCCCCGGCTGTAAGTGGTTTGGAGCTGTCCAGTGTCCAGAGACAGAAAGTGAGTGTGATCCTTAACAGAACACTAAACCTTTTCATGTTTATCAAATCATTCAAGTCAGTAAAGTCCTAAAAGCTCCAGAACTCACCCAGAAAACCCTCTTCATCCACAATGACGGTGTAGTCCTCGGGTGTTTCCGTCAGGCTGAAAAATTTGCATCTGCAAGAGAGACAAAGGAGAGCACCTTTAAGCTCCAGGACCCACTGTTTAGACTCACAGGACCCACCGGAAGTGATGTCATAAACCCAAAAGTGATGTCACGGCCAGAAGTGACATCATTCGGGGGTCAAGTATAAACTGTGATCAGTCCCAGTCCTCCTGACGTTGTTTTGCCAGCTCAAAATTCAAACATTCCAGGTCAGAAGTCAAAGCAAAAGGCAGACTTGGATCCCTCTCCAGCTGCATCGTCCTCCCCTCTTTCCCAAGGTGGCCATACGGCAGGGGTCCTCAAACCTTTTAAACAGGGGGCCCGTTCACTGTCCCTCAGACACTTTGGGGGCCGGACTATAGTTTGGAAAAAAATGAACAAATTCCTATGCACTCTGCACATATTTTATTTGTAGTATGGTTCCTGCAACTAAAAAACATTGCAGGACACCCCAAAAATGTAGGACAAAATGTAGGACATTTGGGGGCTTGGTGGCTGCAGAAGTGGCAGGAAGTCATCTGCGGCTGCTTGGACTCTCCCCTCAATCCCCAGCAGGGCAGGGTGACCGACACCAAACTGGAAATTCCTGAACGGCAAACCCAAAATTCCCAGGGAGTAACTGGGATAGTTTCTTCCAGGAAAGAGTGGCTAGGATTGCAGCCTCAGAGCCCCATCCTAAGCATTCCTACACAGAAGTAAATATCATGATAGTCAATGGGCTTACTCCCAGGAAAGTGTGGCAGGACTGCAGCCTTAGAGCCCCATCCTAAGCATTCCTACACAGAAATGTATCATGTTAGTCAATGGGCTTACTCCCAGGAAAGTGTGCAGGATTGCAGCCTGGCGCTGTGGAAGGACGGGAGGGGGGCATGCGCTGGCCAGGAAGCTCCTGGCATTGCAATTGAGTGGGAGGGATGCGGGCGCCTGCTCTGAAGCCCCTGGTGCCGCGGACAAGTGGCTGGAGGGACGTGCACCTGGCAGGAGCCCCTGGCACTGTGGGAAGGGCCAAGAGTCGTACGCGCCATCCAGGAAGCCCCTGGCGCCGCGAACGAGTGGTGGGAGGTGCAGGCGCCTGCCAGGGAACCTCTGGCACCACGATCAAGCAGGAGGAGTGTGTGCGCCTGCTAGGAAACACCCAGTGCCGCAGACGAGTGACGGGAGACGCGCGCCCCTGCCAGGGAGCCCCTGGTGCCACGGGAAGGTCTGGCAAGCTAGTTATTAGTTGGATCACTGAAACTACCTACGGGCCAGATTGAGGACTCTGGGGGCCGTATCCGGCCCATGGGCCATAGTTTGAGGACCCCTGCCATACAGCATGTGTACCTTTCATCATGTGTATGTTAACCAGCAGGCCAAGGTTTGAGACCCGGGTCCTACAAGATGGGACGAGCTCCGTCCTTAGTCCAGCTCCTGCCAACCTAGCAGTTTGAAAGCATGCAAGTGCAAGTAGATAAATGGGGACTACTTTGGTGGGAAGGTAACAGCATTCCATGTACATGCGCGCCACGTTGGACAATGCTGGCTCTATGTCTGTAGAAACGGGGATGAGGACTGCACCCCACAGACCTCATGATGAGCAGGTCATGATTAGCAGCAGAACCTGTGAGGGTGACCTTTGCCTTTATGCTGAGCTCAAGCCCTTTTCAGCATCCCATCTTCCCACCAATACAGGACAGGCATCCCTGCCTCCCTCCAACCAGTAGCCTGCCCTGCCCAGCAGCTCAGGCATACGTTCAGCACCGTATTCTTAACGGAGGCTGAGGGCGGTGTTATGTGACCCAACTGAAATGGGCTTGTGACCCACCAGGGGAATCCTGATCCAGATTGAGAAGCACTGCAAAAGGGAAGGACACCTGTTCAGTTCAATGGGATTTGATTTCTTCTAGGGATGCTTTGGAGAAGCTGCAGTCCTAAACTGGCACAGGTATCGAGATGGGCAACGGGATGACGAGGGGTGTGGACACTAATTAAGTTCTGTGGTAGAGGTGGAGGTACCTCTACCACATATGGAGGTAGAGCAAGACATAGCAAGACACCTTGGAGGTGTCACCTTATATGGACACATATATGGACACATCAAGGAACTTCATCTGATGAGCGTGGAGGAAAGGAGACTATGGAAATACAATCTCAGATTCAAGCATCTGAAGGCCACACAGGAGGGGATCTTTCTCTATATGCTCCCAAATGCAGTTCATAACCCAGCAGTTCTCAATATTTTTCTTCTCATGGGGCACTGAGCTCTGCCTCCAACCATCTCTAGCTTGGATGGGTTATTCAGTGATTTCCAACTGCTGTGCTCCAAACTCCGATGGCACATCTGTGGACCGTGCGCAGCACACTGGTTGAACACCGTACATCAGCACGCCATAACCAGTGTGTTGAACCTCCAGGGATGGAGATTTAAGCAGACCTTTAATAGCCACCGGGCACTGGAACAGTTGCGGGCTCTTCATGCTGGAGGTTTTCCAGCAGCAGGAACTGGGGGGATCCACCTTGCCAGGGATCCTGAAGCAGGTCCCTGCACTGAACAGTGGGTCAGACCCCAGGATCACCTAACTCTTACATTCTGCAATTAAAGACCTACTTAATTGGGGAGTAAGTTCCAGTTAGGTCAATGGGACTTACTTCTGAGTCAAGCTGCAACAGGCTGAGCTACCCAAATGATAAAGGCACGAGCACCTCTCTTGAAAAGCACAGTCACTAGCGGAGTCCAGAATTTATTTTTGAGCACTGACCAGGCCTGAACCAAGGGGAAAGGGTGCCCCAAATTTCCACCCCATCTATAGTGCCTGCCACCATTGCTTCCACCACCAGTGGTGGACTCCAGCAGGTTCGCACCTACTCTATAGAACGGGTTGTTAATTTCTTTGAATCCCATCACTGTCCACCACCATCTTCCCCCACAGCCAATTTGGAAGAGGAGGCCAGGGTGAAAAGAGGAAAAGAGGAAGAGGAAGGAAAAGGAGGCTGCAGCTGACAAAAGGAAGACGATGCAGCTGTTTGAGGAAAGTGTCCTTCAGCTTAGTTGCGGGGGGTGGGGGGACAGAGGGGCTTCGGCAAGGACTTACTGAAAGTCCAATAAAATGCCGGACTTCAGGACGTGGGCAAATGGGGTGCAGGAAAAGGCAATGATGATGACTGTGATTTGCCATTTTACACAAACCAGGGTTTCTGGTGGGGGGTTGCAAGCCAGTCTCAGCTGGAAATCAGACCCGTCTTCCAAGCCATGGTTAGGTTTCCTTAACCATTATTGAGAAAGGGTGAACTGCACTCAGCCTCTCCTTACAAAATGCAAAAAACTTCTATATTTGTTGCATCAAATAATGCAGTTCATAGAATCCTAGAATCCTAGAGTTGGAAGGGATCCAGAAGGTCATCTAGTCCAACCCCCTGCCTGCAGCAGGAAATCCCCCTACAGCATCCCCGACAGGTGCTGGTGGAGCCTCTGCTTGAAGACCCCCAATGAGGGAGAGTCCACCACCTCCCTTGGCAATCTCTTCCACTGCCGAACCGCCCTCACCCTCAGTTGTTCTCAAACATTTAAGCCTGAGACCCCCTACTGAGAATGATCGTCTCTCCGGGTATCCCTCACCCGGTCCAGATGTGACAGCACTGTAATGCCAAAGCAAGTCTACTCAGAAGTAAGTCCCATTGTGTTCAACAAGGCTTACTCCCAGGAAAGCAGCCAAGTGCCCCATTCCAAGATGGTGGCATCCAAATTACAAGATGGCAGCACCATCATGACTCCACTAAAACGACCCCACTTCTCATGACCCAAAGGGGTCCCAACTCTTACCTTGAGAACCATTAGTTGTTTTTTATTTTTCAAAAGGAAGAAGCAAACACAGATAACTTCTCCAAAAACTGAAAAATCACACCCCGCATGACACAGATATTTATTTCCTCCCTGAGGAGTCTTATAATTTGTTCCAGCTACTTCTGTTTTCACAAACCTTTTTTAAAAAAGAAAATATCCTTTTCCACTTTAAAGTGCTATCAACAACTGGGAGGAGGCTCCGGACACTCAGTTTTTCCAACTCCACAGAGGGTTGTCTTGAGAAAATTTACTCCAAAGTGACATTTTCTGTCTCGATCAGATCAGAGACGGCACAAAAACCGTTGCGGTTGTGAATCAACGTGTAAAGGCTTAGTATTCGTCTCAATATTAGCTGCACTGACTGGCAGCAGCTACACAAGGCTCCAGGCAGGGTTGCTACAAGAGCAGGAGATGCTACCAAGGACTGAGTATGGAAGATCAGCATACAGGCGCACAACATGTACAGACCAACATCCTTCATACAACTGTATACAATGTAAACAAATGTTGTATGCACAGGAGATGAGGGCCATAAAGGGTTCCCCTATATCTGGGTTCCTTTGTCCTGGGAGAGCGGCAGCAGAAACATCCCCCCTGGATATGGGGGAACAACATCCATAGATCCACCGCTGACCTATGGATGTCCAGGTGAACAGATGAGGCTGATTCTCCTTGGCCCGTCTGGCTCTGAGTGGCAGCAGCTCTTCCAAGTTGCTGGCAGAGAAGGGAGCTTCCCGGACCTACTCGGAGGTTGAACATGGGAACTTTCACATGGAAAATGTGCTCCAGCAGTGAGCCACGGCCTCTTCTCCAGTGTGCTTGGCCCCTCTTCACATGCACAGGGCAGGGAAAGAGCTTCATTTTTTGGAGTCTGGTCCCTGATACCAAAAGGACACCCCATGTCCAAAGAATTTCCCCGTTAGCAGATTTGGAAGCGGAACCCATTAACTCATGGCCGCCTCCCCACCCGTGGCAGCTGCTGTCGCTGTCAACAAAGAGGTTCTGTTTTCTGCCAACCCAAAGCAGAAAAAAAGACTTGGGTCAGAAATACAGTGAGAAGAACCGAATCAGAGATGAACTTGGGGTGCAAACCTCAGCGGCGGAACGACGGAGAGCTCCTGAACGGGAACCACAGCTTTGCTTTCAACTGAAGGTCAAGAGCCTGGCAACTCATCCAGAGGAGTGAAGCTCTCAAGAAATCACAGCCTGACGCTGCAATCCTAACCTGGGCTGGCACAACTCCTCCGTCTTCCCTTTCCCATGGTGTTGTGGGAGGCAAGCGCATGTCTGTGCACCGGCCTTACCCTCCCCAGGAGCGCCGCACAAGTGTCTAATGGCACTTTGGTGACCCCCCAGCTCAGCACAGGACTTATGCCGAGGCTGAGGATGGCCTAAGTGCAGGTTAGGATTGCAGCCTTAGACATCAAACAAAAATGATAACTGTGGAAGAAGCGATGGAGGCATCGACAAATGGGGTATGTGCCTCCTCGCATGTAGCTGCAAGGAGCAAACAGGTGGAAGCAAACATTCAATACATTAAAAAACAAAAGCTAAGGCTGCAAGCCTAACCTGTAGTTAGGCCGGCCTAAGACCTGGCACAAGTCCTGTGCTGTCCTGGGTATGGCTGCAGCTGGTACACAAGTCTAACTTGAACCAAGTCCACCTGGCCAGAGCTATCAGCTGGGCTTTCAGGAGGAGCTGTGAATCCATAAGGGCCCCATATCTGTTCCCTTACAGGGATCACAACCCCATTCAGAACAGTTTGATAGATGACTACCTGCACTGAGGATTTCCAAGCAAAGTGGTACTGATGGTTTGCAGGCCATTCCCTTTCAGCCTCAGTGTCATCCTGTCCACAGAAGTGGTTATCTAAGTGGGGTCGGGACCCCCTTGGGGGATGGAGACTTCATCTCAAGGGGACTGTGAAAAACTGGGTGCTGTCATCTGGGAATCTGGCACTGGGTGCCACTACCTTGGAATGGGGCACTCAGGCTGCTTTCCTGGGAGTAAGTCCCACTGAACACAACAGACTTGCTTCTGAGTAGACACAAAGGAGTTCTGGCACCACAGTGATGGCACTTGCTGTTCCAACCATGACCTCACTTCCGGGGGTCCCAGACATTGTCATTCACAGAAGAGGGTGCTGGACCGAAGTGCTCAAGGACTTCTGATCTACAGCGTGGCCATAATAAAACATGTAAAAAGCACATTATGCATGCAGAGCTCTCTAAACTCCTCTAAATCCTCAGGTATTTTCTTTGTGACCAGGCAGCACGTAACCTTCAAGCAATTAATAAGTTATACGTAACAGTTTGAAATGTAATACTGAGCAATATAGTGTTTACATTAAGCATGTGAAAGCAATCCATACGAGCTTTTATAGCTTTGTATTTTGTCCTACATTTTTCTTGGGTGCCCTCCATTAGGGGGGCACTTATGATATATGGCCACCAAGCCATTCAATCACTGCCAGTGGACCAACCAGCTGCAGAGGTGGGGCATTGGGACCCCCTCCCTTCATCAGTCCAGACTCAGCTGTCCAGGTTGTACTGAACATGCATCACAGCCACACACCCCACATACACACACTGTCTGATATCAAACCCAGAATATTCTGCTGCAAAGCAAATGCTCTTCCCCTTTGCTTTGAAACCTCTCGGCACAGAAACTCACATTTTACAATGACTCTCCATCAGGATCCACTGAGGTTTACAGGAATAAAAAAGTGATCTAGAAAGAAAAATATTCTATATATTTACAAGTAATGTATTTATTTGTGAGAAAATCAACCCATTTCAGATAAGGAAGCAGCCCAAGAAATATCCTCAAGGCTTGAGGGGCTTAGGCTGCAATCCTAACCACACTTTCCTGGGAGTAAGTACTACTGAATGAACTCAATGGGACTTACGTCAGAGTAGAAATTCCTAGGACTGCACTATGTGACCGACCCAAGCTGCAATCTTAAGCCCCAGTAAGGCTGGCATAAGTCCCAGTCCGAGTCCTGTGCTAGTCTGGGGGTGTCACAAAAACGCTGTAAGGCACTTCTGCACCACTCCTGGGACAGGGTTAATCCAGTGCACAGACATGTGCCCTCCAAATATACACACCAACACGGGAATGAAAAGCAGGTCAGTTGTGCCGGACTAAGGCTACAATCCTAAAGATACTTTCCTGGAAGTAAGAGCCATTGAACAGAATGGGGCTTACTTTTGAGTAGACATGGTTACGATTGCAGCCTAAGTTGGTTAGGATTGCACCCCCAGCAGTCACCTGCCCCCATAACCTCTTTCATGGACAGACTTGGAGAAAGAAGAGCACTGGAAAAGAAACACTCATTTATTTTTGGATCTTTGCACAGCCCTGCAAACTGCAGGAGCTGAGCTCTTTGCAGGGCTCTTGGCTGCTCTCCGATCTCTGAACAGCCTGGGGTTGGAGGCAGTGAGCGACCTGATCTTTCTCCCACGTTTCTCCACGGGAGACTCTGCAGGACCCAGTTTCAGAAAAGCTGGACCCCTCCGAGAAGACCTGGCCAAAACCACACTCCGCTAAGAATCGGTCTCCTCCGTCTTTAACAGCCTTGTTTTTCAGCAGAGAGGGAGGAACAGACTGCACTGCAGTCGCTGCCTCTTTTCCTCACCTCTTTTAAACGGAGAGTCCAGAATAAACTTATTTATGGCACCGTTTGCCAGGTCAATATGTACCGGCACTTGTGTAAACGGAGGACTCAGGCGAGGTTAAGTGTACATTAGGGAGAAATGGAGGTGTTATTCCAGAGCTGGTTGAGTATGTGCCGGGCATATTTCGCAGCCGGGAGACGATGTGATGGAAGAAGCCCATCCATGCAAAGGCATTTCAAGATCGAGGGCCGTAACCTTTGGCGGGAGACGCGCCAAGTGTTGTCGAGATTCCTGCTGTATTTGTGCAGCCGCAAGAGCTCCTTCCTGCCAGTGCAGAATCGTCTTCAAGCAGCTCAGTTCTCTTGCATTCCTCGGCAATCCTGGGGGAGAACTAAGGGGGAAGAGAAGGGAGAAGGAAAACAAGATGCTTCTTCACATCAGAACCTGGCCCTCAATCTTCCATGATGAAGGCGAAGGTGAATCTTCTCCTTCTGTCCTTAGCTGGCGATTGGGGCCATCCTCTCAGCCAATACGCTGCTGTCGGTGCTGCTGGATCCTCTGCATCACTCACAAGACGCTTCGATTCCTTGCAACTGATGGCGATGTTTTTAGCCTGGTCAGTGATCAGTTGCTGGTTCTTTAGGTCTTGCTCAACCAGTCTGAGCCACGTCTTTCTTGGTGCTGCTCCTTGGACTCTCCAGTGTGTAGGTTGCTCTTGCCAGAAGAGCTGATGTGGCAGCTGACTGGTGCTCATTCACCCTGCAAGTCGCAGGGAGGCCACCCCATAAAGTTGGTGTTCAGTGTGTCGCGTGCCACTGTTCTTCTTCCAGATTATGTTCTTCTTCTGTGGATCATGAAATCTGTGGCTGGCCGGGGTCACTAGACCTGGGAACTAACATCTGCTAAGTCCACAATGCCAGGGCTACCCAAATGTCAACACCTTCCATCAAATCAGTCATCACATTTTATATGAACTTTCCATGCTGACTTTCCAGCATGCTGGCAATTTTGGGACCGTTTTCCTCCTCCGCCGCCCCTTTTTCCTCAGGATTTTCTTCTTGGGTACACCAGATGCCTCCTCGCTTGCTCCTTTCCGATTCCTTCTTGGTGAAGCAGGTCCTGGCTGATTCCTGAAGAACAACTCACATTACTAGTGTAAAGAGTGTGCAAGGGTTGCGCTCCGGGTGCTGCCGCTTCTTCCTGGAAAGCCGAGCCGTGCGCAGCCAACTTGTCTGCTCCAGATTTGAGTTTTTTGGCAGCTCCAGAGTTTTGCTGTTGCAGGCATTTCAGAGCTGCGGGGAAGGCAGCCAGCAAGACACAAACACATTCCACCGCCCTCCAGGCTCAGCATCAGCACACACCAAGGCATCAGGTGCTCCCCGTCTGTGCGGAGAATGGGATGCTCTGGGCAGAGGCGCAGCTTTTGGAATGCCAGGCAGAGGATGCAACTGCCCAAAGTGTCCCTGACCCCCAAATGAGGGGGACATTTAATGAAACTTCCAGCTCTGACATTACTTCCAGGGGGTCCCAGACAGATGGTTATTCTCAGAAGGGGGTCCGGGGCTGAAATGCTCGAATACCACTCTCTACAGCATGGACTGTAGAACAACAACACTTTGCACTTTCATCGTGTCGGGATCAGAGCACAGATCTGGGTAAACATCAAAGCTCAGCCCTTCTGAGAACGGTGACCAGTTCAAAACAAGTACGTAATTTAATTCCTGGCACACTCAGCTTGCAGTTCTATGATTTATATTTTCTTTCCCTTCCTGCTTTTGCTGGTTTGTTAAATACTTTAGAAAAACAGAAACAAACCGTTCAGAAATAATTTTTTCCAAGTTCAGCAGTTATTACCGTGTTTGCTCGATGCAGAGGAACAACTGCAAGCAAAACAGGACACTCTGCACGAAAAGGATCTCAGCAGATTGAAGGGAGTCACTAAACCAGTTCTTTAAAGTGTCTGAACCAGAACCAAACCCACATTTTGATGGCTCGACTCCCCGACTCTGAGAAACTTGGAAGGGGAACCTTGAAGAATCTTTCAGTTCATCCAATGGAAAGTTGAACATCCCCCAAAAGTGAAAATTGGACCAAATTGGAGCAATTCTTGCCCCTACTTTGCAGGTCGAAAGTCCTGGGTTCAAATCCAGCCAGCAATTCCTGGCGGGGCTGGGGAAGCCCCTTCCCGGAAACCCAGCAGAGGAGCCACGGAACAGGCAATACTGAGTGACGTGGACCAGTGGCCTGACTCGGGAGAAAGCAGATGCACACATGACCAGGAGAGGCATCAACAGTCCAAGGAAGAGACATGCGGGACTCACAATTTGGGTTCTTCTTCAAAGGACACTGTTCATTGCTGGCCCAGCGCACTGAAGTTCATCAGTGGCAAAACCCTTTTGTGGCCGAGCCACGTGCCCTGAAAAGTCCTTGCCAAAGAACGACTCTGCAAAAGCAGCAGCCGAGAGCTCCGTAAAACAAGCACACAAAGAGGCCGGGGATGCAGGCAGCGCTGAAAGACTCCCAGCCAATCCCAAACGCAGCAAGACCAGCATTTGTCATGTTTGCTAATTGTTTTCTCTCTTAATAACCAGATTCCCTCTAATCAGCTGCAGGCAACGGAGCCCAGCTGGGAGAATCTATTCAGACAAGCCTTTCTTGCTTTGCCGTAGAGCCGGGGAGGGGGCAGGCGCTGGTTTCCAAATCTTCCGGGCTACACACAAGGTTGTGATCTTGGTCGGTCATCAGGTGGAAGCAGGAGGTTGAGGGGGGTCAAACCTCAAGAGGAAGCTGAGCATCAGGAAAGACCACGACTTGTAACCTGTGATGGACTGTTCTTCTAGAGATCTGTCCAGTCTCTTTTTAAAGGCATCCAGGCCAAACACCATTGTGACATCCTGTGGCAAGGAGTTCCACAGATTGATCAAAACCTGGGTCAAGAAGTATTGTCTTTTTTCTACAGCTCCAAAACTGCTTTTCAATCAACTGCTTGAGATTTTGATGGAGTCGAGAAGGTGATGGAGGGAGTACATTCATTATGATTGGCCACTGGCTTTACACAAAAGGAAGAAGCTCTCAAGACTTCTTCTTCAGTCTAGGGCTGAGGGTAGGGGTCAGGGGTTGCAACTTCACATTAGGGGAGTTGCGAGGGTGGGCTCCACCGTTTAGGAATCTGGCACTGGGCTTTCTTAGGTTGTTTGAACACAATGGGACTTACTTCTAAGTAGACATGGAGGAGTTCACCATGACATCCCAGTCACATCCCAGTAAGTTTGACACAGGGGTCCTGCATAGATTTTTAGGTCTGAAAAGGGGTCCTGAATTGAAACGCTTGAGTACCACTGCGCTTATGACCCTAACCCTAAGTCATAATCTTTTCTGATGTTCAGCTTCCTCTTGGGTTTTGGGCCCTGGGCAGAGATCCCTCCACCTCTTGGCCTCCACTTGATGACTGAGTGACTCGGGTACAGACTTTCCCTTGGGCCGCTTCCCAAAAGGGTAGGGGCCGGGTGACCATATAGAATGGAGGACGGAGCGCCTCTACCTTTAACCACTGCAAAGAAGAGGAAATTTAAACAGGTGCTGCTTTTTAAACCCTTCAATGATGAGCAAAACCTGCCTCAATTCCCTCTTCTGTGCAATGATTAAAGGCAGAGGCACCCTGTCCTCCATTCTATGTGGTCACTCTGGGTAGGGAGGAGTGAAGCAAGGCAGGCCAGGGGCAGTTGGGATGGGACAGAAAAAGGGGGAACCCCAGTAGAAAGGTCTCTGGAGCCCCGTTCTCCTGGTCAGCCATGCTCCAACCTTCGTTGTCTGCAAGGCCACCTGAGGTCCCACAACTCTTATACTTCATGCTCAACAGACAAGCTCAACAGACATGCTCAACAGACAAGCCAAAGAGCTGCTGAGTCTGGCCAGTTTTCTTCCAGCTTTGACACTGTTCGCCTTGGCCTGGCTCCTCTTCTTGGCCTGGCACATTTGGTGCAATTCTAGTGGCTGCCATGCAGCCCATGATGGCACCCTCAGCAGGCCTAGAGAGGGCCCAGGAAGGAGCACCGGCTTATGGGAACGGAAAGAGTAGAAAATAAAGAATGGAAACTGGGGGATATTATTAGTGTGATTATTTTAAAAGAGCATCCGTGCCAAATATGCCCCCAGCTATTGCCCAAAGCAACATGCTCCAGGACAGGTCTCTGCTTAGGACTAAACTGGCTCCAGCCTATGCAGGCTGAAGTGACCAGGTCCTGGACTGGATCTCATCCACCCTACAATCCAGAGTAACTACGGGAGCACGTAAGAGACATTACGTGGACCCGTAGTTACGGCACCAAGTAGTGAAAACCTATGGGAAATTCATATTGCAATCCAGAGCAAATTGTTCTTACACCGGAGCAAGGACTCCCCGCATTTACTCTGGATTGTGCCTCCAGTTAAGGTGGTTTGTTAACCCCAAGGAAAAAGTAGCACATACACCCTCTCTGCACCCAGAAAAGTAGCAGGTCATGGAAGCCCAGTCTTCCCAGAAGCCTGCTTGACTTGGTTTTTCTGCAGGGGAAGAGAAGAACATTGTCACCAAAAATACGCAGGCACAAATTCTTTTGGAGCTGATCCTTTGCTCACCTACACCTTCCTTTCTGCTCCCAGCATCCTTGAGTTGATTGGAGGGTGACCTCCTTTTGGGGGCAGAGACCTGACATCTCGTTCGTTGTAAAGCTGGTAGATGTAAAGCGCTAGATGGTGCTAACCAGGGCTAGCCCAGGACCTCCTGATTCCTGAGGTGGGAGCACCAACTATGGGTCTACCTTCCCAGCAATATGTTAGCTCCTGCTACCACTGCCACTCTTCCACTGTGCTTCCCTACTTCTTTTCAAAGTCAGGAACTCAGAGAAGACTGGTGCTGATCTAGCCACCAGTTCTCTGTGCTTTCTCTTCTGCACCCTCCCCTTCTAGCCCACCACTCTCCTTCTCCACACCTTTCTCCTTCTCCAAATCCAGGGAGGTTGAGGCATGCCGGGTGCTCCAGCAGATCCACAGGCGCAACTGCCTTTGCCTGCCTTAGCGTGACCCTTACGATGCTGTTCCCCTCAGCCAAGGGCCTTCTGGTTGAGTGCACTGGCCCAGAGCAGCAATGGGCCGGTGCTGTTGCAGCCAGAGCTGCTTCCCAAGCCAGAGCATCCTTCTGCGTGCAAAACAGGTGCTCAACTGCTGAGCTTCTCCCAAAGGAGAAGCTATTTGCAACTTCCACCTGCAGCAGAACAGACCAGAACTGCTTCACCAACGTACGGGGCAGTGATGGGCTTCAAAGAAATTAAGAACCGGTTCTCTGTCCATCTGGCAGCCACTTTTAAATGGCTATTTTTAAACTTTATATGTACTATCTCTTGTTAAGAACCGGTTCTATAGCGTAGGTGTGAACCTGCTGCTGCCCACCTCTGGTATGGGGTGATCCTTCTGGAATGGGTCTAATCTGACCGAGAACCGCCCAGGCCATTGGAGAGGAACCAGGTGCAAGAACCGAGCCATTTGACTCCTTCTAAGTACCCTGGAGAGGTGGGCCTCTTGGACACCAATTTGATGGACAGGCTGCCAAAATGGAAAGCTCTGCAGCTCTAAACAGTAACAAGAAATTGGGGCCAAGTGGAGGAGGATCGTAGCCAAAGAATCCCCCTTTTCAACTTACTGACAGCAGGATCCCATTTCAGGAATCTGTGGATTAACACAAATACTCACAATTGACAACTGGGGTTACTGGTAACACTTGAAGAACCTCACCCCTCTTCCCACAAGTAACCAGAAGAAGGCCATGAAGGGAAGCCTACCTGTCATCACTGAACACTGCCTTGGATTTGTCTCAATATCCTGGTGGGGTTTTCATGATTGTGGAATGGCATAGACGCCCCAGAGCCCGGCACAACGAAGAGGAGGAAGGAATATCAACGCAACCTCAGTTTTAATGCCAAACCAGGAACAATCATCACATTAAGACTGCAATCCTAAAGACACTTTCCTGGGAGTAAGACCCATTGAACACAATGGGGCTTACTTTTGAGTAGACACGGTTAGGATTGTGTTCTAAGTTGTAAACAAGCCCATAGAAAGAAAGAAAAATGCAACTTTCCCGGCATTTGCAAATCCAAAATTCAATGGTAAAAACAAGTCAGTTTTCAGGCAGCCTCTGCAGGGCCCACCAGGAGGGACCAGCGATTAGAGACGAGTCCTGAAATAGGTTCTCAAAACCAGCATGGAAAAGGCTTAATGGTTAGACTGGGAAGCAATGAAGGGAAGTGGAGTTTAGTCACTCCTCTTCTCCATCCCATTTCTTGGTCTGGCTGCATTCACTGGCAGGGCAGAAAAGGAGGAAAAAGTCAACCTCTGGAGAACTGGCATTTGCCAGGCAAATCACTGGTCTTCGCAGTGGGAAAAACCCCTGCAGGTCACTCTTGCCCAGAAGTAGGGCTGCTTTTCCTGGTGACACCAATGCATCCCGTGCAAACCTTTGGACTTCAATGATCCGGGAGGAAAACAACATGATGTAGCTGGGAATCCGGGATCCAGACCCCCATTTAGCAATAACACTCCTTGTGAGTAAAAATTGCATTACACGATTGTAACTGTTAGAAGAAAAGTGTGTGTGTCACACACACACAGTCCTCCCCCACCCTCCTCTGCTGCTATTCTTTGTTGTCCTGAGTGCCGGCCTGCTGGTGCCGCTTTTTCCATCCCCAACTCCGATTTAAAATCTATATTCAGCCTTAGATTGCAGAGAAGATGCTCTCCTGGGGTTGCCAAGAGCTCTCCTCAGAGCCGAAGCTTCAGAAAGCAAATGCACTGAAATAAAGGTTATGGGGGAAGAAGGGGGTGTGTTGTTGGGGGGAAACTCTGCAAAAAAGGCATCCAGAAAATGCACCACGGAAAATATGCCGCCTTTCGCAGAAGGGGCCACAAAAGTGATGGGGATGTTGGTTGGGGACCCCCTGCTTGAACCCCCCCCCCCAAAGGGGGAATTGGCCCAGGATTTCCCCAAGCACTATTAGTTTGGATGTCCCTTTTTGCAAGCAGAGTAAGTGGAAGTGACAGGCAGGGACAGGCAGGGACAGGCATACCTGGTCTTGGAGGAGAGGAAGGCCAGCTTGATGAGTCCGTAAGTGAAGAGCTGGATGCTCTCCTTGGCCACACTGGCTACTTTGAGCCGGTGCTCTAGAATGTGCAGCTCCATCTTTTCCTTTTTCTCATTTGTGGTTCATCTGCTTTGCATTCCCAGCTCTGGGGGGTTTGTGGGTCTCCCTCTTTGTCCAGGAAGGCACTTCCACCCCCTCCCTCTGGCTCTGCCCCTCTCCAAGAAAGAAAGAAAGAAAGAAAGAAAGAAAGAAAGAAAGAAAGAAAGAGGGTGACTTTCCAAGGGGTGGGAGAGGATCTCAAAGAAAGAAAGAGTGAGAGAGGCTGCAGAGAGGGGGGAAAAGTGGGGAAAGAAGCAAAGCAGGGGAAGGGGCAAAGAAAAATAAGGGGGCAGAAGCAGGAGGAGAGTTGGGCACCAGAGTGCAGGGGAGCTGCTGGTGTTTCAGTGAAACAAACAACTTGCCACTCAAACTGAGCAGGACTGGGCATGAGCAGAGGAGCAGAGCATCTTGGGGAGTGTAGTCCATGGGGAGGAGCCTGGCTTGGAGGTTGGGGGCAGGCAGGGGATGGGAAAACAAGAGAAGGGGCTTTGGGGGTTCTGGGTGGAAGCAGCCCAGCAAGGGTTCTCCCCCTTTGCAGGATGCTCATTGCTCTGCCAGGGGGTTAAACCTCCAGCCTGCCTACTCAGTATAAGTTGCATGGAGTTCAGTGGCTCCAGCCAGGCAAGGGCTTTTTGGAGGCAGCAGGCGTGGGCTGGAGGTTGAGCGCAGGGCAGCAGAAGGAAGCTAAGCAGGGAAGGACCGGGACAACTTCTGGGTGGGAGACACGTGCAGCCAGAAGGCGTCGCCATTGACTGAAAACTCTTGATAGATGCTTGGAAGGCGTGCCACGAAAGACAACCTCGTGACCTGAACCTTGACTTCTCTTCATTACTTCTTCTCTTCTCTGTATATATCAATACGGTGGTGCCTCACGTAACAAACACCCACGTAAAGTATGTTCCACGTAACAAACAAAATTTCTCTAGGTTTCTGCTTCACGTAAAGGCTCAGGATGGAGAGGAGGAGAAAATGGGGAGACACTTGGAAAGTGGATTGGATTGCAGCATCCTAACCATGTCTACCCAGAAGTAAGTCCCATTATGTTCAATGGGGCTTACTCCCCTGGAAAGTGTTCAATTGCAGCCTCCTAAACATGTCTACTGAGAAGTAAGCCCCATTATGTTAAATGGCGCTTACTCCCAGGAAAGTGTCTTTAGGACTGCAGCCTAAGTAGACTTCTTAGGATCCTGCACATTGAATGCATGTTTGGAATTCAATTCCAGTGTTTTCTCATCATTTTTACATCCAGTTCATATTTTATATGAATTTTTTGGGTTGTGGAACCAATCGTCTGAGTTTCCATTATTTCCTATGGGAAAAACTGCTTCACATAAAGAACGTTTCACGTAACAAACATGCCTCCAGAACGAATTAAATTTGTTATGTGAGGCGCCACTGTATATATAAAAGAGAATAGTCACTGACTGACTCATTCATCACCGCCCTGCCAAAACCGCTGGGCCTAGAAGCGTGAAATTTGGGGTGGGTGTTCCTTCCGTGACTGAGGGGTGCACTAAGAACCGGTTTTTGGAAATTCCAACGGGAAGGGGGTGAAAAGGGGCGCAACGCGTTTTCCTCCCTATACTTTGCATTGAGAATTGCTGACTCAGCCACATTCCGCCCCAACTGCTGGGCCTGAAGCATGGAATTCTGGGAGTTCCTTCTGTCACCTGAACTCCCACCAAGAACCATCTGGAGAACTTTAACCCTTCAGGGGCTGAAAAGGGGGCAACGTGTTTTTGTCTTATACTTAACATGGGAGACTGAATAACATCCAGCCAATTTGGTGCTCGGTGCCTGGTGCACTGGGGGATGTTGTTGGAGGGAGGGGTTGCACTGAGGAGGATGCTGCACGTGGGGGGTGTAGTGCATGGGGGTGTACTGCATGGAGAGGTGATACGCATGGGGGTGATGTGCATTGGGGGATGATGCGCATGGAGGGTTGATGCACATGGGGGAATGATGCTCATGGGTGGTTGAAATGCATGGGGGCATGTTTCACATGGGATGGATGCGCATTGGAGGTTGCTGTGCATGGGTGGTTGATTAATCTGTGGAACTCCTTGCCACAGGTTGACATAACAGCGTCTAGTCTGGGTGCCTTTAAAAAGAGATTGGATAGACTGGAAGAAAAGTCCGTCTTAGGTTATAATCCCGATGTGCTTATTCTGCACAACCTCCTGGCTTTTGGAGCAGCTGAAGCAGAGCAAAGAGCAGGGAGAAGCTTCGGAGATTTTCCCCAAACACCAGTTGGAAGTGTTGTTTCCACAGCCTTCGCTTGATCCGCTGGGATTATTTTTGGTGTCTGTCTGATTATAATCTTGTCTTGACCCTCCTGCGCCCTCCCTGTTTTGATGTAAATAATGCCTGGAGGTTGGAGGGAGAGCCACGTTCCTACAGCTGCTAAAACAACATGGCCTTGGGACGCCTTGCAGGACGAACACCTCCATTTGCGCTCACTTCATGAGGTTGCTGATGAGACTCTGCTAACAGGCACTGGTGGGTCCCTTTGCCCTGCCCCAAAGCAAGGCTTGGCACATCCATGGAGTTGATGGATGGCCCAACTCGATATGGCCGGTTGCGAAGGAACACCAGCTGCAGCTTCTTAAAGGGCATTGCGCAGATTGGGCTGGAAATACCCAGATTGGATTCAATTTCCAACGAATCAGCCATGGGAAATTCCTGTGGCAGGAATTCCAGCACCTGACTGCGCATGGCGGTGCAGTGCTCGGCCGTGGGGGTGGGTGGAACAGAAGGAGGGTGTGCGTGGCGAGGAAACCAGGGAGGGGAGGTGGCATCAAGGGGTGTATCCCGGCATCCACAGCCTGCCCCAGTATGCTGTCTTCCTTTCCTTGGTCTTGTCCAGCTAAGCTGGCGCGGGTCCAAGGATACCCACTGGCAATGAGGGGGGTCACAGGTTAGGGGCTGCTGGCTCTGCCTTCAGGAACTCACATTCTAAAAGATGGAGACAACTGAGAAAGGTCCAGAGTAAATGAGTGAACTGGATTTTGTGATTCTTTCATAGACGTGGTTTGGGTACATTTCCTTCGGGTAGAGGAACAAACGTGAGTCATGCTACGTTCTTCACCAGAAAGGTGGGTTCTGAGATGGGGTTGGAGGGAGTTGAAGGGGCTCTTTTCCACCCCAGCTGAGGACAAGCATCATATAGTTGCCTTCAAGGTGCAGCCAAACTGGAGCAAGTCCAGAGGAGAGCGACAAGAATGATCAGTGGGATGGAAGGGAAGCCCTACCAGGAAAGGTGGGGGGAACTTGGGATGTTCAGCCTGGAGGAGGCTGAGGGGAGACCTGGTTGCCCTCTTCAGATACCTGAAGGGCTGTCAAGGGAGGAAGGGGCCAATTTGTTCTTTGCTGCTTCTGAAAGCAGAACTAGAACCAATGGGGACAAACTGCAAGAGAGGAGATTCCGGCTGGAAATCCGGAAAAAATTCCTGACGGTTCAGGCGGTTCGGCAGTGGAAGAGATTGCCAAGGGAGGTGGTGGACTCTCCCTCACTGGGGATCTTCAAGCAGAGGCTCCACCAGCACCTGCTGGAGATGCTCTAGGGGGAATTCCTGCTGCAGGCAGGGGGTTGGGCTGGATGACCTACTAGGTCCCTTCCAACTGTAGGATTCTATGTCTCTATGATTCATGCCTTTCTTCCCATAGTCACTCATCCAACCAGACCAGCACTTCTCCAACTGGTTGTCTGGAACCCATGTGTGGGTCAAGACCCAATTTTTGCTGAGTTGTGAAACTGGCATAGCAGATTAGGCTGTGTGCATCAAGAGTTAATGAAGCGGCTACTTGTGGGGAGCAGAGCTGCCCAGACACCACCATAGCCTCACCCATTGGGATAGGTGAAAGAGGCAGCATCTTCTAGCTCCTCTAAAATGTTTGGGGACCTGGACTAGATGGTTCTAGATAGAACCTGGATGGTGAGGAGGAGGGCTAGGTAGTTCTTATGTTGATCCCGTATACACTGGTCTTTCTCAACTCGGAGAGAGAAAGAGGAGGAGTAGCACTATATAACAAGAACATATATACCTGCTCTGAAATCCAACAGACCACTCCGGATATCCCTGTGGAGTGAATCTGGGTAAAGGGTAGGGGGAAAAACAAGAAGCACACCATTGGGTGGGTGTCCACTACAGACTACCCGGCAAAGGAGAAGAAGTGGATGGTGTTTTCCTGAAACAACTGGCAGACTTTGGAAGGAAAAATGAGGTAATGGTAACGGGGGACTTTAACTTGATATAACTTGGCCAAGTGTGGGAACTCCAGTAAATTCCTGCTGGGAGGGAAGATAATTTCATCATCCAGAAAGTGGAGGAAACAAGAGGAGTGTCCATCACTGACCTGATCTTAACAAATCATGAAGAACTGATTAATTAAGGCTGCAATCCAGAGTAACTACGGGAGCATGTAAGAGACATTACATGCACCCGTATTTACTGCACCACCTAGTGAAAACCTATGGGAAATTCATATTGCAATCCAGAGTACACTGTTCTTACTCTGGAGCAAGGACTCCCCACAGTTACTCTGGATTGCGCCCATAGTCAAAGTAGCAGGAACCTGAGGAAAAAGTGATCATGAACTGCTGGAATTTAAAATTTTATGGGAGATCAAAAGAATGCAGAATGAAACCTGCACATTGGGTTTCAGGAAGGCTGATTTCAGCGAGATGAAGGAATCATAGGTGGGGTCCCAGGGGGTGATGAACTAATGGGGAAAGGGCCCAAGATGGTCTCAAGAAGCAGCTTCTCCCAGGCGTCTTTGGGGCAGGTGGTTGCTGAGCATCTCCTCCACCCCGCAGATGCCACGCAGGCCTTAAATTGTACTGAAGGCATTAGGTTGCTGCTGAAAACACAGATGCTGCGTGTGCTTGTTTTTAAAGCCCTTTTCTTTTTTCCTAGCATCGCTGCTAAGCCGTCAGTGCCAATTTAATTTCCCATTAGTCTGCAGATTAAATCTATCTCCATAAAGCTCCAGCCTGGTCTTCTCAGTGAAGAGACGGGGCTTCCGGGATGTTCATAATCCTGTTGGATTCCATCACTAGCTCTTCCTTTTTCGTTTTTGGCAGCGTCACAGTTCTATTTATAGGAAATTTATAGGGTTTCCTATTTTCCACACTATCCCCCCCCAACACCAAGATTTCTGACTGTATCTGAACCTTTTTTCAAATAACTGTAATAACAACAAATCAATCAATCAATAATTATGCTGACCAGTGGCATAGCTGGAGGGAGTGCACAGCTCCAGGGGGACAATCCTAACTTAGGCTGGCACAACTCATGGGTCTTCCCATTCCTGTGGTGATGTAGGCAAGCACATGTTTGTGCAGTCCTGGAAAACTGGGACAGTCCCCATTTTCAGGGATTGCTTTCACAGGATGGCACAGGGTCTTGCCCCAGTTTTGTGGAAAAGAATTATGGCAATTCTATTCCAGTGCCAGTTTTGTGACACCCTCCAGCTATGATTCAAGGTTCTGGATCCTGCTACAGGCAGGTGGTTGGACTAGATGACCTGTTGGGTCCCTTCCAACTCCAGGAGCCTGCCTAGCCTCTGAAGGCCCTTTACCCTATGATGATTCTTTCCCCTTGGCATCTCCTAGCTGATGCACTCGGGTGGCAGCAGAGTCAACAGCTTGCGCCCATCGCACTGTCACCACCTGCTGGGGTCAAGGGAGCTTCGTGACTCAGGCGACTGGTACCTGTTGCTGTGTGGTCGTCTGTGGCTGCCCCACCTGCTTAGAGGTGGTTGCTGATAATGCGAGTGTATTTTTGATGGGTTGTTTGCAGAGGAGGCATCAGGGCCGTCGGGGGCTCCAGGTTAATCGGCTGTTTGTGTCTGAGGAGTGCAGGCAGCTGAACTTTGAAACCACCTTTGAAGCTGATGATTGCCAGTCAAACTCTCCATCCATCTGTCCTAATGTTGGCAGCAGCACCTGTTTCAAAGGGGACTTTTGGTCCTTCGTGAGAGGAAGATAGGGTGATGCACCAGCCTCCCACTTTGGGCAATGCAAACCCCAGTGAGACCAGTGCATGGATCTGGGAAGGCAGATTGAGTCTAGGAAGGGGGTTTGCGTTTGGTGGAATGAGACAAACCTGCCCCCTTCCAGGTCCCGATATAGCCTTCTCCCTGCTCGTTGCCATCTTCCTGTGGCCATCCCTGTTTTGCTCACACCCTTTAGGACGGTGTACTTGCAAGCGCTGGCAGGTGCCTGGAGGCTGCTGTTAGTGGAGCTGGTTGCTTGTTGCTTCTGGCAATGCTAGCCATGTTCTCTGGCATGTACCTTGCCATGCAGCTGGAAAGCAGCGAGAGATGTGCTCAAATAGGATCAGGCCGTCAGAACCCTGACATTTTATCCTATTGCTAGAGCCACCTGCTTTGATCTCTTTTGGTCGCCAGACGTCTCTGTCGCTTCCCCACAGAAGACAGCAAAAGAAAGACTTCAGGATCCCACTCTCATGCTGACCACTCCTCAGATTTGGGTGCTCTGATTTGATGTGGCCTGGAAATAATCAGCGCTCTTCATGGCTAGTGTTACATTCAGGTGTATCAGCATCAGCACCATTTTTAAACTGACAACTGCTTCTTCAGAGCCTGAATTGTAGATTTATTTTACATTTAAAAAAAACTCAGATTACTGTTTAGGCTTCTAATTAAATTCATGGTTTTAGTTTTCTTTAATGCAGTGATTCTCAAAATGCTGTCCCTGAGGCTATGGAAAGAAGCCTCCAGTTGGCCTCAAACCACCCAACTGTGACAGCCGACAAGTTTATAAATGATATAAACTTTCCATATATTTTACAGAAATTTCCATGCCAGACTTTTTTCCTCTGGAAGATGTCCATAGAAAGACATAGAGTAAGAAGCAAGAAATGTATATATTTATTTAAATTTAATAAAAATTTTATCCTGCCTTTCTCAGCCAAAGCCAACTTAAGGTAGCTAATAATTACAGAAATAAAAACACAGTCAATAAGACATTCCTTTATAAAACAAGGAATATCTTACTCCAATCCCTACCACAGAAAAATGGATGTGAGGAGGATATTAATGTATTTGTATAGAATTCCCTTTCATCCACGCTTTCATATGGGTGTGGAGGGAGGCAGAATGGGGTTCTTGCAAATATAGGGGACACTTTTACTGTACACACCTGGGATTTTGTTACACGGGTGTAACAGGACATGTGTTATAGGGAACACATGTGTAGGATGCAATGTTATAGGAGGTATTTATAGGGGAAATGTGTTATAGGAGTTGTGTTCAATACTGTTAGCTGCCAGTTCCAGCCCAGCAGGTGTGGTGGTCAGATGCAGAGTGACTGATGCATGCAGCAGTGACCGAAGATTAGGAGCAGGTTGCAGGAAAGAGCGGAGTGTGCTGTCCTTGCAGTGGATTCTGTCCAAACTCTGCCTGCTGAGCAGCAGGTGAGGATCCTTTCTATTTCTTTCCTGCAGGACCCAGTTTCAAGCCTGAGCTCACCTGTCAAGGGTTGTGATGTGGAGCCCAACATTTGACTGGAGGAGAGTCACACACTGACTCCTTCCCTCATCACCGCTTCCTGTCCTAGAAACCTGTAGCCGTCCTCAGGGAAGGAGCACAGTGTGACTCGGACAGCAGTTAAGAGCCAGGCTCAAGGCTCAGAGAACAGAGTGCGCTAAGTGAAGGTGGAGGGACAGGAGAGATTTTAGGCACCCACACGACACTTCCCCTGCCCCATCTACACAAAAAGCAAACTTGGTGAAGCAGTGATTCACTACACAAAGGTAAAGGAGCCAGTGCGTGTGTGCAGGGGTTGGGATAGGGGGAGGTAGCAGGAAAGGCACGTAATCAACTAAGGAAAAAGAGGGTGTGGGTCTTCCCTGTTGCCAGCAGTGGTGACAAGAATCTGGGTTTTGTGACATCTCTCCATTTATGTGAGTGCGGAAGGGCACAAACCTGGAAGTGTTGTCACCACCAACATTACTGACTATAGTTTCTGATGCCCTTGCTTGGGGGTAACAACCCCAGGCTGGGAAACAGTGGTTATGCCACACTGTCTGTACCATGTGCCTTAAGAGTATCCAGCACATGGGGAAGGCCCGGTGTAACCCTGGCTTCTCTGGAATGGCTGGAAAAAGAAATCTCTGTCCAAAAAGGGGGCAGCTGCTGTCAGTCTGAATACTGAGCAGGACAGTGTTCTGACTCTTATAGGGCAACTTTTGGCTCCTGCCAGATTCACTGTGTGTTTCTGTGCCAAGTCTCTGGTGTGTGTTGTGTTGTATGGTGAATCTGTGGTGTGTGTTGTGCCGTCAGTGTGTGGTATGTGTTTGGAGTGTGGTGTCCACGCAGAGTGCATTTTGTGGTGAGTCTGTGGTGTGTTGTGGGGCTATTGTGTGTGCAGTGTGGTTAGGAGTATATATACATGATAAATAAATATTTATATATTTTAATATTTTTATTTGATCAACCATTGTACAGAACATAAACGCAGCCACAAGGACCAGAAAATTTGGATTTACACAAATCAGGTACCAAACGGACATGGTACAAAATTGCAGAAACTGACTGCAGGTAGAAACTCAAACACAAACTCAATACCAGCAGCAACACACTCCCCCACACAGAAGAGATTCAAATACAAAGTCAGGTTGAACCACACAGACTGTGTTAACCGATTAAACTGCTCTGACTGTTGTTGGCCCACCTTGCAGGGCTAAGGGACAAAAGAGGGGGAAAGGAAAATAACTCCAAAAGGGTGCACAAGTGTGCTAAGGATGCTCAGATGCTTTTCTGCTACAAGCAGGGGGTTGGGCTAGATGACCTACTGGGGTCCCTTCCAACTCCTTGCTTCTATGTGTGGTGCAAAAGTCTGTCCCTTTGCAAAGATGTTTCCCAGGGTCTGGACTAGTGCAAAGTCTGTGTCTGGTTGATTGCAATGCCTGGTGCCAAAGCCTTCGTGTCGGTCATTCGTAGAAATATCTGTTTTATTTTCCTGAGTGCCCAAACACAAGATCAAATTCTCCCCCAAATTGGCCAGCAGTTTCAAGTCATTCAAACCACACAAAGCTGAAGGCCTCATTTGGCAGGTGGGGCATCCACAGCTACCCCTCCCCATTGTGGCTGGGTGCAGAAGGGTTGTGCCCCCACTTACCAGGCTGGAGCAGATGAGGGACTGTACCTGCAGAGAGAGAGTGGAGGAAACAACACACCTGCGAGGAGAGAAAGCCCTTCATGTTCCCTGCTGGGTCTTTGTGTTTACCGTTCCCCAACACACCCCGTTAGTTCCCCTCCTTACCTGGGATACCTGATGGGAGACAAGGAAAGCCCCTTTCTATCTGGCTGGGGAAAGGTGTTTGTGGGTGGAAGACCAGCAAGCACTTGAAGAATTCAAATGCACCTGCCATTTTGTTGCCTCTTCCTCCAGTACCGAGAGATCCCTCCGGAGCTCTTCATGGTCTCTTTTGGTCTTCACCACCCTGAATAGTTTGGTGTCGTCTGCAAACTTGGCTCCCTGGCTGCTTAACCGTCTCTAGGTCATTTATGAACAGGTAGATTGAAAAGCACCAGTCCCAGGACAGACCAGTGGGGCACCCCACTCTTCACCTCTCTCCGTTGGGAAAATTTCCCATTCATACCCGCTTTCTGTTTCCTGCCCTGCAACCAGTTCATAAAACGAAGGGCCGGATGCGGCCCTGGGGGGGCACCTTTAACTGTGGCTGTTGCAACCCCAATTGTGGTGCTTTACAGCTTCCAGTGAAACCACAGGGGACTGACGGCTCAGAGACGTCACTGCCTCCAGCCCTGAGGCTATTCCAAACCTAGAGAGCCGCTCCCTGCCCTGCCCAAGAGCTCAGCTCCCCAGTTGGCAAACTCAGGGAGGGAAGACCCAGGTCTAGAGTGGCCGTTCCCAGCTATTTTGGCTCATGGCAACCGACAAGGTGCTCAACTGTAAAAGGCCCTCCATGCTGCTGATGGAGGGTTCTGGACCTGCAAACAAATAAATACTGTATTGCTTATAACTAAAACATTTGCAACATAATGCAAAGAAATCCCCTTCTTAGGGGGCTGGGCTGGGGAGGGGAATACTTGGCGAAATCAGAATACACTTTGTTGGTTGGTTACCTTATTGATTTATAGATCACGTTTCTTACTGATGTTTTCAGATGAAAATGGGCATGAACCAGGTACTGGCAGCGACAGGAACCAGAGGATACCAGTGAGCAATGGCAGGCAGCAGTGAGCCATGGCGGGCATTCCTTGTACCGCATTCCTACCAGGCACTGGGAATCTCTACCAGGCATCGTGCATAATGATGCAAGCAACACCAGGTGCCACCATGCACTGGACAGAGGGCACCAACTGGCACCACTGGGCAGCAGGAACCAGCTGGGCACCAGCAGGCATTGGGCACCACTGCACAGTGGACAACAGGCACCGAGCAATACCGGGCGATGGGCATCCCTACCAGGCACCAACGAGCAGCATTGGGCACCACCAGGCATTGGGCAACAGCAGGTAACTGTACGAGACACACCATGCCATTCTGTCGAAACAAATCTGATGCATATTACAGTTGAGCTGCTGGCACAGGACTCAGTAAGAAACCAGCAAGTCAGTCCTTAGACCGAGTCAACCCTCAGACACTGCTTTTCAAATTAACACGGAATATTCCCCACCCAGAGCCTTCTTTCAGAAACACGTGTACATACATGGCCTTTAGCAGCACCCAGTGGCCACTGCAGTGAAACTCAGCTCACCACTTCAGTACAGCTTATATTACTGGATGAGTAAAAAAGCCTCCAGTTTATTTTACTGGTTGTGAACAGTAGATGTGAAGAAAGCTCCACCTGAGATGTGTAAATTGTCCAAGATGTGGTGTTCTTGATTTTGTGTGCATGAATTACACATTTCCACAGGCAGGCCTCCCAATGAGGCAGTGGCAACAGTTGTCAGTTTCTGTTGCTTTGATTCAGCTCTGGCACGCGAAGGGAAAAGGGTACAACTACACGCCATGTTCCCCCCACCATGGAGACAACCCACCAAGGGCTGCATGTCTGTCTGTCTGTCTTTCTCTCCAGACTTTCAGAAAGTCTGGCTCGGGGGAAAAGAGCACCTGTAAAGAGAGCAGGACTGACTGACACAGGAGGTCCAGGTGATCATCCTGCAACACAGAGTGATGCTTTACCTCAAGCAACTCAATGAATCCAGGTCTGAAGTGGGGACTGACCTCCAAGTGTGCCCTGAGGACAGATCCAGCTTTCCACTGACTGGATCGGCCTGGTTCAATTCACTATTATTGACCTGAGCCCAATCATCCTCTAAGTTTAACGCATTAAGAAGATAGGAACTCTTCTACATACACATCGGACAGCAGAAGGCACGGCTTTAAATTAGATTTAATTTTGTAAAAAAAATACATAAACCCCAGAAGAACAAAATGCTTCCTATACAAGCCCATGCAGAGGCGTCAGCATTTCAGTGTTTTCCATCAGCTCACCTCAGCCGGTATAAATGCTCAGGTGTGAATAAGAAGAGCCTTTTGGAGTAAGGAATACTTACCAGTAGGTTCAAATCCATACAACTTCCAAGGCAGGCTGAAGCCGTCTGAGCAATAGAAAGTGCTTCAGGAAGGACTTCTGCCTGTGGCTTGGCATTTACCAACCCTGCACTGGGTCTCTCTCTCTCTCTCTCTCTCTCTCTCACACACACAAAAGGAAAGCCTGCACCAAGAAACAGTGTTGTCTGAAGGCAGAGCATTCTCCTGGAAGCTCATGATCACCCCAGAATCTGGGAAGTGGACAGATGAAGATTAAGAGCAGACAGTGCTTTCCTTGGCACTTTGCTTTCTCCACACAGACTTCCCTTCCTGCCCATTCAAACCTCAGGCTATGCAAGGCTTACTGGTTCAGTAAAGACCATTCACATGCAAGTGTCAGAGACTAACCTGCTGCCCAGCACAATCAATGGCCCAACGTTTGAGGTTCTGATCCTATCGCATTGCTATTTGGTGCAGACAAAGAATCATTTAGACACTTTTCAGAACAACTTTGTGCTGCAGGATCAGAGTTTTCTCTGTCAGGGACCCTAACAGGTTCAGCTTCACCTGTCTTGGCTCCAACACTGGCATACAAAAAAGGAGGGAAGTAATAACCAAAACTGGGAGGAACAAAAGTCTGCCTGAAGACAGACTAAAATAAAAACCATCGTTTGTATCAGCAAAGAAGTCTCTTTTGCTACCCAACCCCATTTGACAGTTTAAAGCCTCCTGGACTGTCTAAAGGGTCTTTTCTGAAGGTGGACAACCCTGGGAGAAAAATACTGCCAGACTTGAAACAAAGAGCAATTTCTCAACACATGGAAAGAGAACTGCACACGTTCCTTGGTATCTCCTTCTCTTAAACAGCTTTTTCTGGGCTCATGACGATCCCTATCAATCGCACCAACTCTTGGGGTGACCAAGAACAGCAAAGCCCTACAACATTTCTGGATTGTACTGATTAGAAAACTACAACAGCTCATAAAAGGCTGCTCAGTGGGTGGGCCGGAGCAGGAGCTCCAGAATTCAAAAGCTCAGCAGGAGGTAGTATCTGTGGGCAGAGGAGGTGGAGGCAGACACCAAGAACGCAACACAATATGCGTGACACCGAAGGCGGCAAAGTGCAAATGCAAGAAAACACAGCAACCCATCAGTTCACTGGGATGTGACTTTACGAGGCCAACAGCCCTACACAATGTTCAGGATACCGAGTTTCACTTTTGAAAAAGTGAGATGTTTAGATGGGAGGTAACACTAATGTGCTGAAGTCTACAAGCCTAAGGTAAGAAATGGTATTTAGTACATTAAAGTGCAGATTAGTGGATAAAACACTCAAGACAGAGTCTCACTTTTGGCTACAGGGAGGGGAAAGATCTCTTTCTCTCCAGTTATTTTATCACGAGTCTATCAATCAATACGACCTCACATTTCTTACTAATGTTCACCTCTGACCCAGAGGAAAAAGCTTCCTCTGTCCAACTCAGAAAAGCCCCAGACAACAGGGTCATGGAGAGAAAACTTTAAGTACCCCTTGCTTGGATTCTTAGTGTTCGGCTGATCCAGGTCTGAAAGGGAGAAGGTGGAGCTTGAAGGTGCAAAGGTCAAGTTCATAAATAGCTGGATGAAAGGAGCGCAACCACACAGCCCCAGAGCAGGTTGTGTCCCAAGGGCTGCCTCCCCACTCCCCAAAGAAGGAGATAGGAATCAATGCATGAGGAAGGGAAACCTCCTCTTTCCCACTTCCAGACACATGAAGTGTTCCTGATAACAACTGGGGTAAGAGGGAGAAAGGGAGGTAGACTTGGTAGTAGCACCCTCCCCCCTACCCCTTGTCAAAGTAGCTTATTGGCAAATCAAGCTGCCACCAAGAAGATAGAGTTGTAAAATTTCCACCGTGGAATCAAAAATATTAACTCTGAAAAAGTCATACAGCCAAATAATAGTTATGCCATCCCAACTTTATCCATACACTACATTTCCCTCCCCCTTCTTTTTATGTGATCTTGAGAATTATGATTATTCTTTTATTGGAATGAGCCCTTATGAGGCCAACAGAAAGTTTACGTAGATTTGGGATTCCCATCCCCGACTCCAGAGTCTGGGACTTTGCTCGACTGTTCATGCTGTACTACAAAGCGTTGGGAATGCTACAGCTTCACTCACTTCACACTGCAGTACTATCCTTTGTAGTATCTGAAACAGACCTAGTTCCAGGGCAGAGGATTTCACCCTGTGACGGGGCTGCGTTGCAGGTAGCAGTGAGGAGGGAACTCCTTCCTGTGCCTGCAAGACAAGCCCTGATTCAGAAAGCACTTGGGAAGCACTGCCAACCACTCACCCTGTTGCCTTATGACACTTAAGCAAAGCTTAAAAATATAATCACATGAAACTCACATGAAAAGCACAGAGCGGGTTTAACTGCAATTCTAGTCTCAATTTAGAAGCAACCAGTGAGACTGTAATACTGCTCTCTCCAATGGCTGCATAAGTTTGCCCTGGATGCTGAGAACCAACACCTAGCTTACATTATAACACTTTTGGAGACAAACCAATTAAGCTTTCTTGGGGTTTTAAGACTTCTCCACACTTGGGGTTAACTCCAAAGTCTGGTTAATGCCAGAAGAGAAATAGTAATAATAATAAAATGGGGAGAGAGCAGCCCATTAACTTCCCCACACACTTACTGACCATAATGGTTCCTAGCCTTGCATTTTCTCCCATACGTGTGGTATGGAAGAGACCTTAAGATTCAGAGAAAGTCCCTGGCAGCCACTGTATGCAGATACAGCAATGGGAACAGATGAAATGTAGTGGGTCTAAGTGGCAACTGGAGGGAGAGGCTCTGAACGGAAAAGGGAAGTTGCCAGGCCAAGAACCAGCAGCTCCTGGGAAACTGCAGCAAGGTGGATGTGAAGCATTCTGGGAAAACAAAGCACAAAGATGTCACAAAACAAGGCCCCCTCCATAGAGAAGAAAGTATTCTGGAGTCAACATAACCCAAAGGAAAATTCTTTGTAGAAAGCATGAAGAGGTACTACAACTGGATAAGCATTCCTAAGGAGTTGGGAATCCATCACAGAGAGGCAAATCTGAACCAGTTGAAGCACGTGAAATAGTTCTGGACTAACAAGGTGCAAACGGCAACGAAGAGAATCGCCACGAAGGGTTTTCCGGAGGGCCCCGACATCTCCCACTTGGACAGGAGGAGGGCATTCTTCTCAGAAGAGCCTCGAAGACCACCTGCTCTTGAGGAGAGCTGCCTCCTCACAGCCTCACTTGATGTTTTTAAGCAGAGCAGTTCGTGCATTGACCACAGCTTTAAAGGCATCCTCGCTGCCAGGAGCCATGCATTTATCTGGGTGAAGCAGCACTGCCAGTTTCCGATAGGCCTTGTTCACCTCATCTCTGGAAGACAAGACAAGTATAAAAAGAGTTGGAAGCACAATCAGGCATCAACAGTGACCGCTCTCCCAAGAACCAAAACAGGCCTGTGGTGGAAAGAGGCATCATTATGGGCAACCCTCCACTATTACAGGCACAAAAGCAGCTCTTTTCTCCACTACCTACCTTTCCCCCCACAAACCCTGGCTTTGCATAAAGTCCCTCTTCACTTCAGGCAAAGCACTTATGGCACAATCCTTTAAACTGGCATAACTCATCTGCTCCCCATTTCCATGCGCATCTCTGTGGTGCATGTCTGTACACTGGCCTAACCTCTCCAGAAAAGAAGCAGAACTGCCTTAGAGCACTTTTGTGACACCCCTCGGCCCACGGGACTTGTGCCAGACTTAACTGGGGATTGGGATTGCAGCCTCATTTATATACCTGGTGATTTAGACCCCCCTTCTGCACCTCCAAAGCAGTTAAATCACTTTAAAACACAACAGTAAAATCATTTTCACTATCAAAATATACACACCACTAACCCAAAGGCAAGAGTTTCTACATATTACCTGGTAGAGCCAGGCTTGACACCAAGCATGTCCCAGCTGTCTTTGCTGCCGCGAATTCTTCGAATGGTATCTGCTTGTTCCTTAGTGAAACTGATGCTCATTTGGGACGTGGGGCGCTTCCCACCGTTGTCAAACAGATCGACAATGGCTGCATAGAAGGTCTGCAAGGAAATGCAAAGCAGATTTAGGGATACCCGGAGCAGACCATTGCTTGAATGCATATTGTCTGTTGATCCAGAACCCTCATCCGACCTCCAGAAACTCAGTCCTCTGCCTTAGATTCAGAAAACTAAGACAGTGAGAAAAGCTCAGGGATTAAGTCTTCTGTGCCAACCTTATCTGTAAAGTATACTAGCAAACTGCACGGTGTGTTGGTGCATCTTGTGGGCTGTTGGCACAGACAATACGGCTCTGCCGTTCAGTGGTTTGTGGCTGACAGTACTGATAGGCCTGTGCCGGCAACAGTGGCATACAACTAGGATATGAAGCAGGGAAAGTGGCAGCAGAGGTTCATCTTAGCCGAACCGGCAAGAGCTCTCAACTCAGGCTCAACAATCCCCTTTGGCCTTACACTAGCAGAAGAGCTGGCATGGATCTCATCAGGCCCATTGGGGACCAGCCATTGGTGGAAGGGGAAAGTAACATTTGGAAACCTTTCTTTTCCCTGATGGATTGCAGGAAACAGTGACAAAATGCATCCTATAATAAGCCTACATCTGCACATGCCAGGGAGGCATTAGAAACACTTTCTCAAAGGAACTTCCCATGTAGTTTCCCATTCAGGCGCTTTACCATAACTGTATTAGGGCCCATGTCCTAAAGTGAAATAAAGCCCCTTCCTCCGGAGCAGTTAAGATGACTTTCCATAAGATAACACTAGAGGGGGACGTAACTGCACGGACCCGTTAACTGCTATGGACTTTGTCCTAAGGACTTTGCCCTAAAGACAAAGTCTTTAGCGTAAGAGCCATTAAACACAATGGGGCTTACTTTTGAGTAGACATGGTTAGGATTGTGCTTTTAGGCTGCAATCCTATCCATCCTCTCCAATGAGAAAAGCCCAACTGACTATACTAGGACTTTGAGTAGACAGGCATAAGATTGGGCTGTTAAACCTCCCTCTGCACACAAACACACAACTGTGATCCAGATCCAGAAGGGGAAACAATTGTTTTGTAGTTTTTTAAAAAGTATGTAGAGTTGTTATTTTTATATGATAATGAAATAAAAACCTCTCAGTGCTTTTTGTACTTCTCATTTTGGGGATAAAATCAAACAAGCAAAATCTGCAAAAGAATAAAACCATTTTTAATACCCAACTGACTGTGGCTACGTCTGCTGACAGGTTACCACCTACTTGCACAATAAAGTTATTGTAATTTTTTAAAACGAACCCTTGGAATAAAAAATTCTGTACTTTTTCCTTGCCCCCCATCTGAAAAAATATAAACATTTAAGAATGTCTCTAAAAATAGGGCAGGGAAAGAAAAAGCCTTAAGTCATGCGTTTATTTTGGAAGTCACGTTTACTTTGGAAGTTTATATATATATATATATATATATATATATATATATATATATATATATATATATATATATATATATATATATATATATATATATAAAGTTATATATAAAGTTATATAGTTATATATATAGTTATATAAAGTTAAGTCACGTTTATTTTGGAAGACCAGAAACCTTCTCGCATAAGGAGCTCAAACAGCATCATGGCTTCAGACTTCCCATTAAAGGGAGTTTCCGGTGCAGGGAAATCGAGAGTCCCGTTTTGCGTATCTGATTTTACCTGGAACATCTCATTGATCCCTTCTCCAGTTTGTGCCGAGGTCTCAAAATAAAGGAAGCCCCGACTCTCTGCCCACAGCCTCCCTTCACTCTCATCTACAGTGCGAAGCTTGGCACAGTCAACCTGGAAGGCAAGCAGTAGAACAAGCATCACTCTAGTGCCCAGGGATGGAAATGGTGCTCGCAGGGAGAGATGTGCTTTATTTGCGCGCAGAAGCTCTCAAGTTCAATTCTTGCCAGTCAGTATAGACCACGCTCAGCTAGATGGACCAAGTGTCTATAGTAAGGTAGACACTTTGTTCATAGCGAGGCACCTGTGTTCATCCCATCTCAGTCTGCTTTAGTGAGAAAGCCATATAGTCCAATGCAAGCAATGTGCAAGACTCAAGTTCTACTTGCGATGCAGTTTGGAAACATCTGGCCTATGGCTCCTGACCAGTCATTCAAGTATGTATTTAATCCTTGTTTACAATCAACAATCCATAATAGGAAACCCTCTGAGGCACACACTGGACTTCAATACGGGAATCTCTGCAAGAGAAAATGTTGTAAAGAGGGATGGCTGGAGATGGTTACCTTGTTGGCACAAACTACAAAGACTATGTTCTCCATGTTTCCATGTGATCCAAGTTCCTGTTTCATCTCAGCAAGCCAGGAGTCAAGAGCATCAAATGATTCTTTGTGTGCAACATCGTACACTAGGATCACACCTTGCGTGTCCTTGTAAAACTCATTACGCACCTACACAGAGCATGGAAACAAAACAAATGCTATTATGGACAAGAAAGATGCTCCAGGATACAAAAACGCAATCGAAGACACCATAAACCATTACTGCACAGGTTTACAATTCATGGGTCAATTTCTCCATCACGCACATGCTAATATGGGAATCTGATACAATGTGCAGAGACAGACAGACAGAGGGAACTAATCAATGACAGCTTCTTCCCTGTTTCAGAATCAATAGTTCAAAATAATTTTCAGAATAATGGTTCAGTCAAAAAAGTGGTTCAAATGTTCTTTTAACACCAGGATACGTGGTCCCGGAAGTGCCTGGTGCCCTGTTCCCGGTAGGAATGTCAATTGCCCAATGCTGCCTTGTGGTCCTCATTGCCCGGTAAGGGTGCCCAATGATGCCCACCCGCTGCTCCCTGATGGTGCCCACTGGTGCTCAGTAAGGATGACAACTGCCCAGAGCGGTCCACTCCCCAGTGGTTCCCAGTGCCCTGTGGTGCCCACTGTCCACTGGTAACCAGTGGTGCCCACTGCCCTGTGGTGCCCAGTAGGGATGCCCATCAGTGGCACTGCCTGTGCCACTGCCCGGTGCCCAGCAGTGCCTGCCTGTGCACAGGGCCCACAAATATTCTTGAAATTTTATTCTTGCAACAACAAATAAATTCCACAAGTATGTAATAATTGCAAGCCAGTAGGCAAACTAACCAAAACCCTCCAGACTACAACATGCTGGATAATGTATGATCTGCCCACATAATACATATAGTAAGGAGATATATCCTTATTGATTTTAATGTCCAAAGGAATGTGACAAATTTGTGCTTGCACTGAAGCTTTGTGTTATGCTTGCACATAACAAGGTTTCAAGAGTCCTACGTTAGTTATGGGACGGTCACCCAAAGCCCTCTGGTCTGCAACAGGATGCTGGAGTGATTTGAATAAATTCCTTTAAAATGCATGCAAAATGTTTTACAGCCTGAAGTCATCTGGAACCCAATCTTTAGCAGTCTTGACCTGGCATTAGAAACTCATAGAGACTTATGAGCTCACTTACCTCATAGAAGAAGGGGTGTCCAGCCATGTCAAAGATATTAACTTTGATTTCTCGGTCTCGGACCTGCACTCTGAAAAAGGTCCAAGAATGGCATTTCATTTCCCTCTCACCAATTCTGTATCTTCAATAGACACCAACAAGCACCTCTACATCGGGATGGAGTCACCAACCCTGGTTCCTTTGACGCACTCATTTGGAGTTGGTGAGAAAACTCCAGTCTTCGTTGGTGAACAGAAATAGTCATTAGGGACAGCAGTAGAAGAAACTATTTAATTTTCCTTCCACTCTTTTGTCCACATGCTTCACTCCCAACTATCCCCAGGGATGAATTCACACGGAAAACAGGATGCTCAAACATACTGCTGCAGCTTCCTGGGTGCAACTTTCACTGTACAGTGGCGCCTCACATAACAAGTGCCTCACGTAAAGTATGTTCCACATAACAAGTCTAAATTTCCCAAGGAGTCCTGCTTCACGTAACAAGCAAACCCCTCTGGCACCTAATGGGCACCTATGCAGCCCTGACGCTCCATGCGGAGGCTGTTTAAAAGAGCTGCCGGCCAGCACTGCTGCCTCTAACTGCTCTCAACTTGGGGGCAGTTGCCTGGGGGTGCCAGAAGCAGCTGCTCTTAACTGCCCCCAAGTACCCCCACCGGCCACCTTGAACCTCCAGCAGCAGCCCAGGGAAGCCTCCCAGGAAAGTGTCTGATTGCAGCCTCCTAACCATGTCTACCCAGAAGTAAGCCCCATTGAGCTTACTCCCAGAAAAGTGTCTTTTTCACGATTGCAGCCTAAGTAGACTTTAATTCCAGTGTTTTGTCATCATTTTTACATCCAATTAAGATTTATATATACATTTTTTTTGTGTTGTGGAACCAATTGTCTGAATTTCCATTCTTCCCTATGGGAAAATCTGCTTCACGTAACAATCGTTTCATGCCTCTGGAACTAATTAAATTAAATGGCCCAGCTCCAGGTGCCATTGTAGTGGCAAAGGAAACTTGCCACAACTAGAAGCATGAAGGCTTTTGCATGCGCTTTCCACTCCTCCCGCATACTTCCTTCCACTCCAACCACAACAGGCTTTTGCATCAGGAAAGGCAGAGTGTTGTATTGTTCCTGTCTGAGACACTGTTACTTACTTGGTTACACCGTAATCAATGCCGATTGTAGCCAGGTACTTGGGCACAAATCTCTTCTCACAGTATCGCTTTATGATGCAGCTCTAAGAGATACAACAAGCGTGACTGTTATTCAACTGTAATTTGTCGTTGCGTAATTAATTTCAATGCACACCTTTTACAAAAAAAATTTAGGCCAGCATAACTCACCTGTTTTCTGCCAAGGAGAGGCCGGCACAGGAACATGTACCAGCCCAGCCCCCTGGGAATGTCATCGGAGTGCTTTCCAGCACCTTTGAGACACCCCCAGGTGGAGGATTTGTGAAGGCTTGACTGGGAATTAGGACTGTGCTCCCCGGCTGTCTTTTTTTCCCATTTTAATATAGCCATGACCTTTTAGTGGCGCAAGTGATGAAGACACTCTGCCTGTTAACCAGCAGGCCAGGGTTAGAGATCAGGTTGGTCCCCACAAGACAGGGTGACCTCCTGTCCTACACCCAGCTCTGTGACGCAGCTGGAACCGATTGTATTGGCTCTGCCGCTCCATGGGACTATTTCAGTGGCGTGGAGAGGGGGGATTTGCTGCTTGGGGAATAGCCTATCCTCCATATCAATCTACCCAGGCCTTTGTGCTTCGCATGCAGTGTCAGCGTCAAGCACAATACCAGAGTCTTTTGAGACTGACGGATGCCAGTTTTTAACCTGTCCTACTCTATCCCTAAACTTCTCAGTATAATCCCACTGTTTCTTTATCTATAGAGTCTAGAGCCATAATGAGACTTCTTCCTGTCCCTGAAAGGTTTGGGGAGAATTAACAGTAAATGGGTATTAACATTAATTAAAAGGACCTGGAAACTCTACCCCTTTCAGCAGAGCAGCTTTTCTGGTCTCTTCCTAGAATCTGCCCCGAATCTTCTTTAGAATAAAGATTATAAGACCTTCTGGGCAGAGAATCATCTTTGCATTTATTCTGCAACAGAAAATGCTCCTGAACTCTTTGCTTCTCTTCTAAAACCAGCACAAAAAGTTCTCAATAAAATACATCACAATAAAGTTTGGAGAAACAGAATAAGAAATGGGAAGAATCCAAACAATTGCACTTCTCTCCCAGAAGCCTTTGCTGCAGCCAGAAGCCAGAAGCCTTTGCGGGGGGGGGGGGGGCCTGTGTCTCTCCTGACTCCCCTCCCAGAAGCCTTTGCGGGGGGGCCTGTGTCTCTCCTGACTCCCCCCCAGAAGCCTTTGCGGGGGGGCCTGTGTCTCTCCTGACTCCCCTCCCAGAAGCCTTTGCGGGGGCCTGTGTCTCTCCTGACTCCCCTCCCAGAAGCCTTTGCGGGGCCTGTCTCTCTCCTGGCTCCCCTCCCAGAAGCCTTTGCGGGGGGGCCTGTGTCTCTCCTGACTCCCCTCCCAGAAGCCTTTGCGGGGGGGGCCTGTGTCTCTCCTGACTCCCCTCCCAGAAGCCTTTGCGGGGGCCTGTGTCTCTCCTGACTCCCCTCCCAGAAGCCTTTGCGGGGGGGCCTGGGTCTCTCCTGACTCCCCTCCCAGAAGCCTTTGCGGGGGGGCCTGTGTCTCTCCTGACTCCCCTCCCAGAAGCCTTTGCGGGGGCCTGTGTCTCTCCTGACTCCCCTCCCAGAAGCCTTTGCGGGGGCCTGTGTCTCTCCTGACTCCCCTCCCAGAAGCCTTTGCGGGGCCTGTCTCTCTCCTGGCTCCCCTCCCAGAAGCCTTTGCGGGGGGGGGCCTGTGTCTCTCCTGGCTCCCCTCCCAGAAGCCTTTGCGGGGGGGCCTGTGTCTCTCCTGGCTCCCCTCCCAGAAGCCTTTGCGGGGCCTGTCTCTCTCCTGGCTCCCCTCCCAGAAGCCTTTGCGGGGGGGCCTGTGTCTCTCCTGACTCCCCTCCCAGAAGCCTTTGCGGGGGGGCCTGTGTCTCTCCTGACTCCCCTCCCAGAAGCCTTTGCAGGGGCCTGTGTCTCTCCTGACTCCCCTCCCAGAAGCCTTTGCGGGGCCTGTGTCTCTCTTGACTCCCCTCCCAGAAGCCTTTGCGAGGGCCTGTGTCTCTCCTGACTCCCCTCCCAGAAGCCTTTGCGGGGGGGCCTGGGTCTCTCCTGACTCCCCTCCCAGAAGCCTTTGCGGGGGGGCCTGTGTCTCTCCTGACTCCCCTCCCAGAAGCCTTTGCAGGGGCCTGTGTCTCCCAGAAGCCTTTGCAGGGGCCTGTGTCTCTCCTGACTCCCCTCCCAGAAGCCTTTGCGGGGCCTGTGTCTCTCCTGACTCCCCTCCCAGAAGCCTTTGCAGGGGACTGTGTCTCCCAGAAGCCTTTGCAGGGGCCTGGGTCTCTCCTGACTCCCCTCCCAGAAGCCTTTGCGGGGCCTGTGTCTCTCCTGGCTCCCCTCCCAGAAGCCTTTGCGGGGCCTGTGTCTCTCCTGACTCCCCTCCCAGAAGCCTTTGCAGGGGCCTGTGTCTCTCCTGACTCCGCTCCCAGAAGCCTTTGCGGGGGCCTGTGTCTCTCCTGACTCCCCTCTCAGAAGCCTTTGCAGGGGCCTGTGTCTCCCAGAAGCCTTTGCGGGGGGGCCTGTGTCTCTCCTGACTCCGCTCCCAGAAGCCTTTGCGGGGCCTGTGTCTCTCCTGACTCCCCTCCCAGAAGCCTTTGCGGGGGCCAAGGGGGGCGCCTCCCCTCCCAACTGTCCTAACGGTGCACGGCGTGGCGAGGCCCCATTGGCTGCCTTCCTGTCAGTCAAGGTCCGAGCAGCCAATGGGCGCTTCCCTCGGGGTGCTCACCTTGCCCACCTCCGCGTTGCCCATGGAGATGACTTTGATCCTGAGGGACTTGCGCGTCTCCTTCCTCTTGGCCTCCATCCGGGCCTCCCCTCCAGGGTTCCGGGTGCGGCTCAGGCTCTCCCCGCGGGGCCTCTGGAGGCGGTGCAGGCCCCCATCCCGGCCACCCGCACAGCCCCGCTCCCCATCCTCTCGGCGCTGGGCGAGGACGGCCGGTGAGGCTTCGCGAGTGTTTGTAATCTCGCGAGAGTGGGTGGGCGTGGCCCTGCTGTGTCTCGCGAGAGCTGTGAAATGTCGCGAGATGTGTGATCCGGCAGGCAGGGCGGCTCTTTGAAAGCGAGGCTGGAGGGAGGGCAGAGCAGGACCTCCTCCCTGGTCCGGAGGTCCCTCCGCCCCACTCACTCACTCACTCACTCAGGAGCCCGGCAGGACTGCGGGAAGGTCCAGGGAAGAGGCTCTGCAGAGACCCCGAGACAGTGGCGGGGCTGGCCCTCCACTCGGGAGCAGGAGTGAGGACTGTAGCGGGCTTCCTTGCGAGTGGAGGAGCCTGGATGGGGCCTGCGTGCTGCCTTCTTCCCCTTCAGCAGCAGCGGGGAGTTCCTGGGTCTGAGGCTCCTGCGGGTCCTTCTGCCAGTCCCTCCATCCACCCCCAGCTGCTGTCTCTGCTGCTGCTCCTTCCTGGCTGCCAGTCGATCTGGAGGTCGGTCTCCCACCTGCTCCCGCAGCTCTCTGGACTGCAGGGCCTGACCCCCCACCCCACCCCCGCAGGAGTTCCTGTCTCCCCTCCTTCTCCACCCCACCGACAGACAGCCCTGCCTTCTTTGCATCCCAGAAGCAAAGCCAGTCACTCGCTCCCTCCCGAAGCCCCTGCCGGGCCCTTCAGGCTCTGCCCTCCCGCTGCCCTCACTGCCCAGCCTCAGCCTCTGCTCCGCGGACTCCGGAACAACTGCCGAAGCTCCGGACGCCACAGACAGACACGGCTCAGGGAGCGACGTGAGAGACTTGCACCTCTGGGCTCCGCTCCTCTGCTGCAGAGCCTCCCTCTCCCTGGCGCGTGGGGACTCCACAGGAGGGCCTCCTCCCAAGCCAGGCTCCTCCAGGCCATGCAACACTCGGCTGCCTGCCGAAGTGACCCTCTAAAGAGAAAGGCTGCCAAACCCTGCTGTGCTGAAAGAGGCTGAGCCTCCTGCCCCCCCCTTGCCTCACGCAGGGCGGAAGGTCTTCCCTGCATCTCCCACTGAAGTCACTGAGGAGGCTCAGCCGGTCAGAGCAGGACTGGGCGCCAGGACTTCTGCCTGCCCAGCAGGGGAGGAAGCTCTGCTCTCGGAGGACCGGAACGCTCTGGGAGAACTGCTGCTCCCCGGAATGCCCCCGGACTTGCTGTCAGGAGTGGAGGAGAACCAGAGGCCCTCGGAACGCAGGAAGCTCTAGCGGGGAACGGAGTTCTGAAGGGAGAGATCTGGGGGCTCATCAGAAGCTGCCTTGAAAGGTGACCCCAAAGTCCTCTTGCTGGGGCTCTCTTTGCTCTCCGGAATTCTTAAAAATGTTAGCGGGGGCTGTGGTGGCGCAAGCGGCTAAGGCGCTGCCCGTGGAGGACAGGGTTCGAGACCCCCAGACGGGTGAGCTCCTGTCCTGAGCCCAGGACGCCAGCTGGACCCAGTCGCATGGGCTCTGCCTCCCCACTGGACTAATGCGGTGGCTGGGGAGGGGGTCTGCTGCTGGGGGAACAGCACATCCTCCATAACAATCCATCGCGGCTGGTGGTGGAATCGGGCAGGAAGAAGCCACAGCAGCTCACCAGACTCCTTTCGTTGACTGCACCGAGGCCAGAGCAAGCAGGTGCACCACTCGCTCCGCCAGGCGCCTGCATTTCTCCTGCTTCTGCCAGACCACACAGCCTTTCCCAGTGGCAGCAGGTGGGTTGGAGGATCCCCGTGGCCTGCCTTTAAAGATACCAGCCAGGGACAGCAACTGAGGACAAGATGGGAAGGTGGGCTGGCAGAGGGAGGTAGACACGCACTGGGGACTTAGAATCCTAGAGTTGGAAGGGACCCAGGAGGTCATCCAACCCCTGCCTGCAGCAGGAAATCCTCCTAGAGCATCTCCGACAGGTGCTGGTGGAGCGTCTGCTTGAAGATCCCCAGTGAGGGAGGGTCCACCACCTCCCTTGGCAATCTCTTCCACTGCTAAACCACCCTCCCCCTCTGGAATTTTTCTGGATTTCCAGCCGGAATCTCCTCTCTTGCAGTTTGTCCCCATTGGTTCTGGTTCTGCTTTCAGAGGCAGCTATGAACAAATTGGCCCCTTCCTCCCTATGACAGCCCTTCAGGTATCTGAAGAGGGCAATCATGTCTCCCCTCAGCCTCCTCTTCTCCAGGCTGAACATCCCCAGTTCCCCCAACCTTTCCTGGTAGGGCTTCCCTTCCATCCCACTGATCATTCTTGTCTCTCCTCTGGACTTGCTCCAGTTTGGCTGCCTCTTAGAATCATAGAATCATAGAGTTGGAAGGGACCTCGTAGGTCATCTAGTCCAACCCCCTGCCTGCAGCAGGAATTCCCCCTAGAGCATCTCCAGCAGGTGCTGGTGGAGCCTCTGCTTGAAGCTCCCCAGTGAGGGAGAGTCCACCACCTCCCTTGGCAATCTCTTCCACTGCCGAACCGCCCTCACAGTCAGGAATTTTTTCCGGATTTCCAGCCGGAATCTCCTCTCTTGCAGTTTGTCCCCTTTGGTTCTAGTTCTGCTTTCAGAAGCAGCTATGAACAAATTGGCCCCTTCCTCCCTATGACAGCCCTTCAGGTATCTGAAGAGGGCAATCAGGTCTCCCCTCAGCCTCCTCTTCTCCAGGCTGAACATCCCCAGTTCCCCCAACCTTTCCTGGTAGGGCTTCCCTTCCATCCCACTTGTGGTACTTGGGTCTCGAGATGGCGGCCTCTAGATCAAGAAGCACAGCATCTTTAACCACTGAGCACTGCAGCCCCTTCATTACTTGTACTGACATCTCAATATATTAGCAGAAATTGATGACATGAGGAGTGACAATATCTTCATCAAGCTCTGTCAAGTTGTCATTGGGAAGAGGGTGGCATCAAAGCTTCTCTGACAGTAGGGACACCTGACCAAAACGAACACTAGGTCTCAGGTCTGCTGATTCTGACAGCTGTTCAAGTAGGACTAGCCCTACAATCCAGAGTCAGTACAGGAGCACGAAAAGCGAGGGGTGCACATTATGTGCATCCATAGTTACAGCACCACCTAGTGAAAACCTATGGGAAATTCATATTGCAATCCAGAGTAACTTGTTTTTACTCCTGAGCAAGGACTCCCTGTCGTTACTCTGGATTTCACCCTAGGAGTGAAAAAGGAAGTCCTAAACTGAATATCAACAAGGAAACACTGGGCAATTGCCATTTTCCATTCCTACACGCATCACAACAAGCCAGTACCTGATCGTTATTCAGGCTCAGTTGGTTCCCCACATCTCTGACCCTTTGGAGTTGGGAACAGGGCAATAAACTTCTGGACCACCGGATCAGGTAGCAGAAGATTCCGGACCACACCAGATCAGGTAGCAGAAGATTCCAAAGCTTTGGTACGTAGGAAGTGCCGTAAAGACTTTCTGAGCCTCACCGGTCTAGCTCAGGTTGGAATTTGTACAAGTAATGTTATATGGAAGAGAAACATATGAGGGCAAAACCATTAAAGCTGAACCTAGAGGCAAAGTCCCTTTAAATGACCAGTTGGCACAACATGAGGGCTTCTCTGAGCATGTGCAGAGGCATTTCCAGGTGCAGCAGGAGGAACTTTCTTCTTCCTCCCCAGTTGCTGCTCATCTCGCTCAGCCCTGGAGTTGGGACAGTATTCAGGGGGAGGGTGGGGAGGGGAGACTGGCTGCTGTGCTGGTATTGGTGGGACCTGCTGCCTGCCCAGGGCACAGTGAGGCTCCCATGCCTGTGCACACACCTGGGATTCCTTGAGTGTTCCTGGCTGGAGCCCACCAGAGCCTGGAAGGGTCAGCCTCAGAGAATGGGCTGAGGGCACTGTCTGGTGTGGCTCCTCTTTCTCCTCCTTTTCAGTGACCCTGCCTGGCAAGCAGAGAAGGAGGCCATCTGGTGCCAGTGGTGCCTCCTTGACCAGCTCCATCTCTTCTTCCTCACTGGGATCTTCACTGTTGTCGTGCACCATGTGGCTGCCCTGGTGGTGCTGGAGTTCTCCCTCCCGGCTGTCTCCACAATCCTGTCCCTCAACAAAGTTGGACACCTTCCTTTTTGCTCCTTGAGCAGCCGAGCAATTGGGCGCTGCGCATGGGGAGGTCTGGTGTGTTTCAGATTCTGTTTTGGTTCAACCATTTCTTTGATAAAAATGCATATTTTGTTCTGTGCAAATGGCTTTAGATCTACTCAGAACCTATGAATGAGTGAGGACTCTGCTTCCCTCCTTCTCTACCTGCTCCTTATTAGGTTGGTCCTTGTAATCAATCAAGACCTTAATAAGTTTAGGGGAGGAGCCAAATGCCCTTGTGGGAGGGGCTTGCCACAGCTGGCTTTAGAAAGCTGTTCAGTTGCTGCTGGCAGAGCCTGCTCTTGACTTTGCGGAGATCACATTTCATGTTTTTATGTTTTACGAGCAAGTGTGTGAAGCTGCCTGTGAAGAGAGAAGAATGAAAGCCAAGGGAGCAAGAGCTTCAGTGTGGGGGAGAATTCATGGTCATGTCCTGATGCCGTCCAAACCGGCTTCCTCAAGCAGGGAAAGGCAGTTTCTGCATTCCTGTGATGGGTCTGACTCTGCTTGAGTCACTTCAGAAAGCACTGATTTGGCAGCAGGAACAACATTGGTTCAAAAGTTTGCACAGTAAATAGATAAATTTAATAGCAAAGCTTGATATGTTCACTCTGGGTAGGACCAGCCGATGGAGATGCGAGAACCACTTGTGAGTGTCCTACGGTTGTCTCACAGAAGGGGAGAATTTGCTCTCACTGGCCACTGAAGGGGACCAGGTGTGTAAGCAGCAGGCTGTGGACATCTAGTAGACAGGAGACTTGAGCAGGTCCTCAGAAATAATGTAGTCAGCTGGGCTGCAATGGTTGTGCAGATGTGAGTGCAACTTACCTGGAGAGTTCCAAGCACAGGTGGGAACATCCGAGCGGACCTGGCTGGATGACTTAGAAGAGCCCATCAACCTCTATCAGTTAAGTACTTGGGGAGAGCATTGGATCAGTGCAGTGATGGGATTCAAAGAAATTAACAACCAGTTCTATACCCATTTGGCAGCCACTTTTAAATGGCTATTAAACATTACACAGTCATCTTCATCATTGGCATCCTTCAGTCTGGAAAGACTCTGGTATGTGCTCTGATTGATGGTCCTGAAACAGCATCTAGTGTGGCTAAAAAGGCCAACTCGAGGGTGTCCATCCCTTCCACACTGAGGACAAATAAACTCCGTCCCCTGCCCGGGCCCAGGTTTCGCTGCTTCTGGGTCTGTCTCTTTGCTTCAGCCTGCCGAACAAGTGTCTCTTCCAGTTGGAGGCGGCCATGCTGGGTCTTTTGCCTCCACGCTGAACGATTGGAGGTCAAGGTTTCCCAGCTGTTGATGTCCATTCCCAAGGCCTTTAGATCCCTCTTGCAGATGTCCTTGTATCGCAGCTGTGGTCTCCCTCTAGGGCGCTTTCCCTGCACTAATTCTCCATATAGGAGATCTTTTGGAATCTGGCCATCAGCCATTCTCACGACATGCCATGGGCTGTGGGTGGCACAAGTGGTTAAGACGCTGTGTCTGTTAACCAGCAGGCCAGGGTTCGATACCCTGGTTGGCCCCACAAGACAGGGTGAGCTCCTGTCCTTAGCCCAGCTCTGCGACGCAGCTGGATCAAATCCAGTGATGGGCTTCAAAAAATTTAAGAACCGGTTCTCTGCCCATCTGGCAGCCACTTTTAAATGGCTATTTTTAAACTTTATATGTCCTATCTCTTGTTAAGAACCGGTTCTATAGCGTAGGTGCGAACCTGCCTGTGCCCACCACTGATCAAATCGTATTGGCTCTGCCTTTCCATTGGAGTAATTCAGTGGCGTGGAGAGGGGGGATCTGCTGCTTGGGTAACAGCATATCATCCATAACAATCTAACCCAGGCTTTCGTGCTTTTTGCATGCAGCGTATGCAGCGCAGAGCACGATACCATAGTCTTTCAAGACTGAGGCCTGCTTATTATACAGTGGCACCTCACTTAACAAACGCCTCGCTTAACAAGTGTTTCACATAACAAGCAAAAATTCTCAAGAAATCTTGCTTCACATAACAAGTTCCGCTTCACTTAACAAGCAAGCACACTATGGGCATGTGTGCTATACAGCACTGGTGTTCCGCACGGAGGCTCTTTAAAAGGGATGTCGGCCAGCACTGCTGCCTCTAACTGCCCCCAACTTGGGGGCAAGTTGGCTGGGGGTACCAGTGGCAGATGCCAACTTGGGGGCAGTTGGCTGGTGGTAGCTGCCCCTAACTGCCCCCAAGTGCCCCCACTGACCACCTTGAACCTCCAGCAGCAGCCCAGGTAAGCCTCCCAGGAAGTGTCTTTGATTGGAGCCTCCTAACCATGTCTACCCAGAAGTAAGCCTCATTGTGTTAAATGGTTCTTACTCCCAGAAAAGTGTCTTTAGGATTGCAGCTTACATATGCAGCTTCATATGCACACTGAGTGCATGTTTTGAATTCAATTCCAGTGTTTTGTCATCGTTTCTACATCCAGTTAGTATTTTTATATGAATATTTTGGGGGTTGTGGAACCCATTATCTGAGTTTCCATTATTTCCTATGGGAAAATTCGCTTCACTTAAAGAGAGTTTCACTTAAAGAGCATGCCTCAGGAACGGATTAAGCTCTTTATGTGAGGCACCACTGTATGTCCTGCCTCTCATTAACAGCCGGTTCTACAGAGTAGGTGTAAACCTGCTGGAGTCTGCCACTTCGAGGGTGGCAGTGATTCCCAAGGGTAGTAGCACCTTCTCTTTTTCTGCATGACACTCACTGTTATAGGAAAAGAACTAGAAGCCAGGGAGACAATAATTAAAGCAATATTCTGGACTAACTACTTACACCTGGGGGAGGAAGGAGAGTCCCCTTTAAGAATCCTGGGGGGAGTTGGAGAGTCAAAAGAAGGCAAGGCTAAGGTGGAATGCTGTTGGGAAGGGGAGTTTAATGAGATTTATTTTTATTTTTACTGTGCTTGGTATCTATTTTATGAGTAATTGTGAACACATGATAGAAGGAGCAGCCAATTAAAGATAAAAATAAACCTTTCTTTTGCATTTGTAAAAATGCATCATTCCAAGATAAAAGTCCCTTTTTATCTTTATATATATCTTTTTATCTTTATATATTTATCCCTAAATATCCCTAATTTTTTATCTTTCTCCCTAAATATCTTTAGGGACATTCCAAGTCCCTTTTTATCTTTATCATTCCAAGATAAAAAGGGACCCACGGAAACTCTTGACTAGTTTTTGATTCAGAGGTTCCCTGCTGCTGAATTATTAAGGGGGGCCTTATTAATATTGAGAGTAAGGTTCCCCCTTATTTGTAATACTCACTCTCTGGTGTCACATTCTGCCTGGTGGCCTAACACTGGGAGGTGTTTTCTGTGTGTCTTGTTTTGGAGCCACATCAGTCACTAATGCTCAAGTTCTCTTGTATATCAAGATTGCTTTCCCTGCTTGAGCTGAAGGCTGTGGCAGCTGCACCTCCTCCTGTGTCTGCCTGTTCAAACTGCCTGTTCAAACTGCCTTATTCTGAACCAACCAGGCACAGCTGAGGGGTCTGGATGCCCTCCCAAATGTTGCCACTTCCTTGCCCCAAATGGAGATTGCAGCCTTGCTTCCAGTGAACACTTACACTCTCCCATCCACATTAATGCTAGAGGTTGATGGGATTTTCCAAGTCCTGAAGCTCAATCTTCCTGGGGGTCCAACTGGGGGTCAAATCCTGGGGGTCAAATCTTCCTGGGGGTCCAAGATGCTCCACCTTAGTTACTCTGGAAAAGGCTTATGGGCAGCCTCAGGCAATAAACAGCCAAATTCAGAGTAACTATTCCATTGACATATCTGGGTTGCCCCAGGCAGTTAACAGAGGGTGTAACGGGGCGTTTGGAGGTGCCGCCTCCTTGAGTATTGCTGCTCTACTCATAGTGCCCCCTTGAACATAGCTGCTCAGAGCACTTTCCAAGGCTTGTGGGCACAGGTAAATGCCTTCTCACTTATACCACCTCCAGAGGTGGTTTAGTAACAAGGAAACCCATCGGTCTCCATGTTAAAGGCATGTAACGGCTGTGTAAAGTGGAGAGTGAAAATTTTTTGAACCTTACCTCCTAGCCCTTGCTTGGCTGGCTCAGGATACAGAGTAACTGCGGGCACCCCAGTGACCAGCCAGTCCCTCCCATAAAAAGCCCAACCCCTGGAACCCCCTTCCCTTTCAGAGAACAGAGGGCAGGGCACAGGGCTATACCACTCTGCTCTCTCACTGGGCACTTTGCTCTTGGGGAGCAGTCTCCCCACAAACACCCCTCACCATGCAGAGCTGGAAAAGGGCTTGCACTGTGCACATGAGGGGCATATTATGATACATGTGATGTGGAATATTGATAGAGTGTGGACTTTGCAATTTGGTTTGTTCTTCCCTCTCCCCACAGGTACTCCAGCCAGTTAAAGGGGGGGGGCTATATGGGGGTGAAGCACCTCTTGCTCAAACGTCCTTTGAACTTCTCTAGCCTTGCATGTCTACTCTAAAGTAAGCCATATTATACTCAGTGGGGCTTAGATCTGTGTAAGGGAGTCTTACTTCACCAGGGAAGGAGCTTGCCCACATGTTGGAAAATACTGTGAGTTCGCCTTCCCACCCAAATGATCTGCGAGTTTACCTTCCCACCCACTGCAGGTTTGCCTTCCCACCCAAATGATCCCCAGATAAGGGGGACAATGGGGTGGAGGGATGGGGTGCACAAAAAGACCCACCAGGAAACAAGAACAGTCACCCCTCACAGGTGTGTGCTTTGCTCAAACGTGTGTGGTGTCCTCTGCTCCCTCCTTACAGTCCCTCATCTGCCTGGTAAGCCATTGGGGGGCACAACCCTTCTGCTCCCATCCACAGTGGGTGGTAGGTGTGGGATCCCTCCGCTTGCCAGATCAGCAGCCAGCATCTGCTGCCTATGAGCAGGTGCTGCTCATTCCATACACTCCCTGCTGGCAAGTGGTATCAGGTGCATACCATTCCCCATCTGGGCTCAGTCATGCCTTTACACACCTGCTCTTGAGTAAGCCCTATGCAGCTGCAGGAGTCCTGCAGGGGCCTGCAAAGAGTACAGTGCAACCATTGCCTCTGATGCTCTATGACACCCTTGCCATGGTGTGAGAGCCCCAGGTCCCCTCTGCCCAGGATGCACTTTTGCTCCCTGGCAGACCCTGGTAGGCTCCTGTCCCCTCTTCCAGGCTTCCCTCACCCAGATGCCCCTGGAAGCCCCCTCGCCCCCCTACTCCCTCCTCTGCCAGCAGCTTGAGGGACCCTTGCCCCTCCCCTTTCTGAGCCAGCAAGGGGGCTCTTTCCTGGGCCTGATGTCCCATGGATGGTGTCTTCCCTCTTCTCCTGGCCCTTGTGAGTGTGGACCCTGGGTCTGTTGTCCTGTCCCTTTAATTCTGTGGTCCCCTGTGGACTTCTGCTGCTGTGTTGCCAATGAGTACAGGACACTCATGTTTATCTGTTGATGTTTTTATTGACAGTATCTGTATCTCTCTGTGCAGTTTATCTCTGCTGGTGCTTGGCCTTTTCCTGGGCCACCTTGCCTGCTTGGGGGTGCAGGGGGGCAGCTTTTTCCCATTCCCCCCTGACAGCCTTGCCCTGTCATGCTGGGGAGCCTCTCTGACAGCTTGTCCCCTACTCCCCCCACAGCTCCACATATGATCAGGAGGGGGGCAGTGCAGAGAGATACTGATGGTTCTGAGTGATGTCAGGGCAGGTCAACTCGTGTGTAACTGCAGGCCATGCAGCACTTATAGGCTGTCTTCAGAGCTTGCCTGGTGGAGCAGCTTGTGCTCATCACTGCTGTGGAGCAGTTAGGGGCATCCCGAGGTTCCTGCTTCTCTGGCTGAAGCATAACTCTGTTATCTGGATACAGAATAGTTAGGGTAGAGCAGGCTGAAGTTGCTCTGGGTTTGGCTCTAAGTTCATCAGCAGGTTGACTCCAAAGGGGTGTGTGCATCTTATTTGCTGGCACTGCTTGGACTATCTTCTGTCACTTTCTGCACTTTCACATTGATTTCTACTGTGTGGCTTGTTTTCCTTGGAGCCAAATTACTGAGTACTCTTAGAGCTCTTTCCATACCACTGTCCTCTTTTATGGTGACAGATTCTCGCCGTGCAGAAACCTGAAGCCTCTGGCAGCTGCACCTGCCACTCACCATCTACCTGGTCATGCCCCACCTTCTGTCTCTAGAGGCTTCTGTCACCTTCTGTCTTCTGTGCTAGAGGCTGATGAGATCCACTGGCTGAGGATCCCCCCAGAATGACTGCTCAGCCCCCTGCAGCTATGCCACTGGCTGAAGATCCAGGCCTGCTCTTGCCATGCCTCTGGCTGAGGATCACTCCAAACTGACTGGTCAGCCCCCCTCTAGCTACGCCACTGGGGTTAGGAACCCCTAAGACTTACCTTTCAGCCCCCCAGCTATGCCACTGGGGTAGGTATCCCCCAAGTCTGAATGCTCAGCCCCCTCTAGCTATGCCACTGGGTTAGGAATCCCCCAAGGCTGACTGTGCAGCACCTCTTTAGCTAGGCCATTGGCTGAGGATCAGTGATGGGCTTCAAAAAATTTAAGAACCGGTTCTCTGCCCATCTGGCAGCCACTTTTAAATGGCTATTTTAAAACTTTATATGTCCTATCTCTTGTTAAGAACCAGTTCTATAGAGTAGGTGCAAACCTGCTAGAGCCCACCACTGCTGAGGATCCCCCAGACTGACTGCTTAGCACCCCTCTATCTATGCCACTGGGTGAGGCTCCCCCAGACTTACTGTTCAGAAACACAGTAGCTATGCCACTGGGTCAGACTGACTGCCCAGCCCCTCTCTAGCTATGCCACTGGGTTAGGATCCCCAAAACTGACTGCTCAGCCCTCCACTAGCTATGCCACTGGGTTAGGATCCCCTCAAATCTGACTGCTCAGACCCCCCACTAGCTATGCCAGTTGCTGAGGATCCCCAAGACTGACAGCTCAGAACCCCAATAGCTATGCCACTGGGTCAGACTGACTGCCCAGCCCCTCTCTAGCTATGCCACTGGGTTAGGATCCCCTCAAATCTGACTGCTCAGTCCCCCTCTAGCTATGCCACTGACAGTGGATCCACCAAGACTGACTGCTCAGCCCCCCTCTAGCTACACCACTGGCTGAGGATCCCCAAGACTGCTCAGCCACCCTAGCTATGCCACTGGCTTAGGTTCCTCCAAGACTCACTGCTCAGCCCCCCTCTAGTTATGCCACTGGTTTAGGATCCATCCATGACTGAACTCTCAGCCCCCCTCTAGCTACGCCACTGGGGTAGGATTCCCCAAAGACTGACTGCTCAGCCCCCCTTTAGCTACACCACTGGCTGAGGATCCCCAAGACTGACTGCTCAGCCACCCTAGCTATGCCACTGGCTTAGGTTCCTCCAAGACTCACTGCTGAGCCCCCCTCTAATTATGCCACTGGTTTAGGATCCATCCATGACTGAACTCTCAGCCCCCCTCTAGCTACGCCACTGGGGTAGGATTCCCCAAAGACTGACTGCTCAGCCCCAATCTAGCTATGTCATTTAGGATCCCACCGAGATGTAGCTAGAGGGGGGCTGTAGGTTAAGGATCCCCCCAGACTTTCATCTAAGCCCCCCTCTAGATACGCCACTGGCTGAGGATCCCTCAGCCCCCTCTAGCTATGCCATTGACTGAGGATCCCCAGACTGAATTCTCAGCTTCCCCCTAGCTATGCCACTGGTTGAGGATCCCCCAGACTGATTGCTCAGACCCCCTCTAGCTATGCAACTGGCTGAGGATCCCCCAGCCTGACTGCTCAGCCCTCCTCTAGCTACGCCACTGGGTTAGTATCCACCCAATTCTGACTGCTCAGACCATCTCTAGCTAGGACACTGGCTGAGGATCCCTCAGCCTGACTGCTCAGTCAGGGGGATGCTCATCCAGTGGTGTAGCTAGAGGGGGCTGAGCAGCCCCCACTGAGAATTCAGCCATGGTGTAGCTAGCAGGTGTCTGAGCAGTCAGTCTTGGGGGATCATAACCCAATAGCTAGAGGGGGCTGAGCAGTCAGTCTGGGAGATCCTCAGCCAGTGCCATAGCTAGAGTGTTAGGGTTAGGAATCACACTATTTAGTTAATTAAAACTCTCCAACATACACGTGACATAACAATATGCGGATGATGACACAGTCCAATATTTTCCTAATTGAACATACTACTTCTTGCACAAAGTAGTACATAGAACGACAGAAAAAGTAGATGAAGAACTTTGTCTATTGCCAGAACTTTGTCTTTTGCCAGAGACAAAAGAGAAGAAAGGGAAAGAGTTTTAATTTAGTGACTGAATCCTTGCCACAGGCAACACCAGGACCCTTGTCAGTTTCTCAAAATGAGGACACAAAAGAAAAGTTCTAGGATAAGCAGCAGAAAGAACAACAGGAAAAATACACAAAAACCCCTTAATGTTAAGAATCAAAATGATTCCCCAGAACAGGAGGACCCGGACAGGAGGGCACGTGGGCTGCATCACTTCACATAGTACTGATGGGAAAAACGTTTTTAGTTGTAAAAATATATTTTCTGTTTAAAGAATAAGAAACTGTATTAGGATAAAAAATGTTTTTGTACTGTAATTAAAAAGAATAATTGTAAACAATGTATACATGGAAAAAAATCTAAGACTGTAATATTAATTAAAAACATTTATTGTAAAAGGCTATGAACTGAACAGTATGAAATATTGTAACAGGGATTTTAAATAAAGAATAGGAATCCTAAAAAATATGACTTATAACCCTAACTTTAACCCTAACCCCTCTCAGAGAGTGTCTCAGTGCCAAATACTTTGTATTGCATCTCGTCCATGTATCTTGTCAGTGTATCTCGTCAGTGTCCACGGTGAGTGAAAACAGTGCCTAGTGAGAGTAGGCAAGTGTGTCGGATGTACCACCACCCAGTGTCAGTGTATGCCATCTGTTGTACTCCACTATGTGTGACAGTGTACAGTTCAGTTTGCCACCTCATAGAATCCTAGAGTTGGAAGGGACCTAGTAGGTCATCTAGTCCAACCCCCTGCCTGCAGCAGGAAATCCCCCTAGAGCATCCCCTACAGGTGCTGGTGGAGCCTCTGCTTGAAGACCCCCAGTGAGGGAGAGTCCACAACCTCCCTTGGCAATCTCTTCCACTGCCAAACCATCCGAACCATCAGGAATTTTTTCCGGATATTGTTACAAGAATTGCTCCCTTATTTTATTATACATTTTCTTAATTTGATATTATAAATGTGTTGGCAAAGTGTCTCATTTGCCTTCCCCCCTTTCATTTCTAAACACACCTTTGGGGCCTACAAACAACTAATCCTTTCTTCTTTGTTAACTACTCTGTTACTGCCATTTATATGCTAATGTGCAAGTCAGTTGGAAGCTGGTCTTATTGTTCTCCTTGCCAGTCACATGGTCACTTCCCCGTTCTTTCTCTCTTCAAATCTTGACCACACTTAGCTGGATGGGTTCTTCTTTGTTTTAGTCCTGATTGGGTGATGGCCCTCAGGTGGTGGTCTTCCAGCCTTCCCCTTCCTGTAAGGTAAACAGCCCCTCCCCAGGCTTGCCCTTTTCCTAGGTGACCACACCTAGAGGGGCATGTCCTTCCTGGACCTAGGGTATAAAGAAGCCTGCACTCTGTTGTTCCCTCTTTTCTCCTCTTTCGCTTGGACTCTTCCCCTTGGATCCTGGCATGGATTGAAGAAGGTAGATATTGCTCCCTCCATTTTCTTTCCTATCTCCCTCTCTTCCCCTTCCCTAGTCTCCCCTTCTCCTTGGTACACACTATGCATTGAACAAGTACACCTCATTTTAGGCTATTGAATGTATGTAATATTTGTTTATGCTTTATGGCAATAAAATCTGCATCTTTGTGATAAGTTTTCCTTAGTGTTTCACTTTCTAACAAGGGTATCCCCTCCATGACGCTGTTTCGAGTCCTGCCTAGATCCTGTATAGTAACCAAAGAGAAGCACAAGCTAATTTCCCTATTTTTACTGCTCTCTTGGTAACATTAATTGGTGGAGAATCTGGCGGGCAAAAAGCACAAAAACTTTCTAATTAATTGGTGGAGAATCTGGCGGGCAAAGTGTTGAGTTTTGTAGATAAACACAGTTAACTTTCAATTGGTAGAAAGAGTTTGGATTAAAAAGTGTTAGCTGGTTGTGCAAAGCTTCATGCTGGTCCAAATGGTAGTCAGTGCAGAGCTGCCTTCTGTTAGAAAGCCTTAAAGTGTGATCAAAGTTTTGCTAATTGTTTAAAGAGCAAAGCACAGAAACTGCTGGAACAAAATTTGGGAAAAGAGCTAGACTCAGATTTTGGGTTTTACTTGCAGAAAGGTGTAGTACCTGAAACAAACCAAAGTGAAGCTCACATATTGTTCTGAAAAGCAGACAAAAAGAGAAGCTTATACATGGTTCTGAAAACAGGCCTGCATCCTCTCCAGTAAATCTCAGTGTCTAGCAAACCCATACAGAACCTTCTTGTTTCTGTGTTTTAAACTTTAGCAATTAGGAAGCACTATACAAAACAAAATGAGTGGGAAAAACTATCACAAAGACTCAAACTAATTGTCTGGAGAAATGGTTAGGCAAGCTAAAGGATCCTTGGGCACTTGGATGTTTTGAGGAAGAGAACATTCTAGAAAAGGTGATCCAACTTTGTGAGGAATACAAAGAAAAATACAAACCCAGAGGGGAAAAGAAAACCAGTGCCTTTGCCCATGCACTGTGGCATGCCACGTTAACATATCACAAAACAAATAGACTTTTACAGCAACGGTTACAAAACAAGGACACCCAGGTAGCCCAAAAAGATGCCAGAATAGATGATCTGGCCAGGCAGTTGCAACACTATGCCAATGAGCATGCCATATACACAATGGAAAGGACCAAATTAGGAAAGGAATATGCAGAGGTCCATAAGCTTAAGCAAGAGAATAAAACACTGAAGGAAGATTTAAACCAAACTAGGAGCCTTCTTGTAAGGTTAATGGCCCAGGCACAAGAGCACAAGCAAGCCGTAAGCCATGTGCAGTGCCAGAATCAAATTCAACAATTAAAGGAGGCTTTAAATTCCCATAAAGCTGCCATTGCTGCTGTGTATGGGGAAGAAACTGTGCCCCAAGATGCAGTGCCAGAAGCCCCATTTAACCCCAGTTGGGAAACACAGTGCCCAGTCAACCCAGTGACCATATGGCACATTGTGGCTAACAATAATGTAACCAATAAGGTTGTTTATGCCCTTTGGAAACCCTCAGAATTAGAAATGGTTGCCAAAGAATTGGGTCCTCTAACAAGAAATAATTGTACAGATTGGATGTTCAAAGTGTACCGACGGTACCCCCTTTTATCAGGGACAGATCTCACTGCCCTGGCACAAAGATGTGCCAAAGGAACAGATGGTGCAGCCTTAGAAGGGCTGGCAGCTGACCAAAATCTGCACAATTTGAATATGATGTCCTGGATGAGGTTAGTTTTCTGCACCCTAAAACCAGGAACTTCATTAAGAACTATCTACTTTTCCACTGTACAATATGAATATGAAAGTCCAGATGCTTTCTTGGAGAGGAAAAAATTGCTAGCTATCCTAGCTAATATAGTTGATCAGAGGGGAGATGGAGAATATGAGTTTAACCGGCCTGAGTTTGCTTCTGCAGTTTATGAGTCTTTAAAATCCCAACTAAACTGCGTTTAGGCCTAGTAAACAATGCCCATTTAGCCTATCCTGAGCTACAGCTTAAGCTTACTCAAGCATCTGAGCTAATGAAGGCTACTGGAACAGGATGCTCACGAAAAGAGGTCCAAGAGGAACCCATCCAGGCTATAACATTTTCTAATTATGGGCCACACTCCCAATATCAATATAGTAATCAAAATTGGAGAGGAAACAGGAACAGAAGATTCAGTTCTTTCCATAGTCACCACAAGGGCAATGGAGTCAATAACTTCTCTTGCCGTAAGGAGGAAAATAAGATAGCAGAACTTGAGGAATCCCTAAAACAACACTTAGCAAACAGTGGTATCCCCAAAGAAAGCCTAGAAAAAGCTAAGTCTGTGTTAATAGAACTCATCATTGAGCACACCTCCAAATCCAGTGAGCCAACAGCAGTTGTTCAACAAGCAGAGTCCTCTGACTCATCCCCAGCCATTCCTGTAATGCATATCATTTCTAGCCCCTCAAAACCCCCTTCTAGCAAGCATCAAGTCTACTTAACCATTAATGGAAGACACACACGTGCCCAGGTAGATTCTGGATCAAAACTCACCTCAGTACAGAAGAGCCTAGTCAAACCAAGTCAGTTTTTGTCTGGACAGGCATATAAGGTAAAGCCATATGAAAGTAAGGAAATTTTTGTACCCAAAGCCAAGGTGCAATTAGAATACAGAGGCTGGAAAGGTATCACAGTGGTGGCTGTACACTCACACACTCCCACACCTGTTCTTTTAGGGGAGAGTTTCTGTGATTTTATAGAAAAACAGAACCCAGCAGCCACTAAAAGGCATAGCAATGAGTGTCCAGAAGCCAGAATCCCAGTCCAGCCTAGACAAAGAAGAGGTTCCCTAAGCAGAAGATTCCTATATTATTGTAAAAGTTCTAAGGAATAATGTGCTTAGCAATTTCAATTTTGCAACTTTCAAGTAAAGCCAGAATCTAAAAAAGTTCAAGTCTTATTAAGCTTATGTCTATAAGATGTATGCTTGTTGCAAAACAGGTTCAGTTGAAACTTCAGAGCAAACTGCAGTGTTTGTTTGCTTTAAAAAAAAAGGGAACCCGGCAGCAACAATGCATGCATCCATTGAGTCAGGAGGACCCTAAAAGTATTATGCCTCCAATTATGTAAAGTAACGTGAACCAAAAGGAAAGCTTTACTTGTAACTGCAATCATTTAGAGCAAGTAACCTTGGGGTTTGTTTGAAAAAAAGGTCTTTGGAACTCCCTTCCACTGTGGGCAAGCCACAAAATTTAAGTGTTGCTCTAACCTTTCTAAATTTCTCCCAGGTGAGCATGCTCAATGCAAGAAGCGGCCTAGAAAGAAAAAGGAATTGAAAAGCTATCATTTAAGCCTCTGAACTCTAGACCATGCACAGAGTGCAAACCAGAAACAAAAAAAGCCACAAGTCTCCTTCTAACCCTGTTTTGTTTTAACCCCATTTGTTTCAGCAACAGTAAGGACAAAGGAAAAGAAATGTGTCCTCAGGGTATAAGCAAAGTGCATATGGTAGCAAGCAAATTTGCTTAACAATGTCCATAGCAATCTCTTAATCCTTTTGTTTCAGCAGCAAAAAGGAACAAGAAAAAAAAAGAGTTAAACCTTATTTCTTTGCAGGATCTAAGCTTCCTTGCTAAGCATGGAATTCTTACTAATAAAACATTGCTTTCCAGAATGTAAAAGGGTCATAACTGATTTATCTTGCTTTAACTACATTTATATCCACATATATGTATTCTGGTGCGATGTTGTATGTGTGTGTGTGAAAGGCCTTGCTGTGTTGTCTTGTGTTTTTCTATCCCTACAATCCAGAGTAACTACGGGAGCACGTAAGAGACATTACGTGTACCCGTAGTTACTGCACTACCTAGTGAAAACCTATGGGAAATTCATATTGCAATCCAGAGCAAATTGTTCTTACACCGGAGCAAAGACTCCACGTAGTTACTCTGGATTGTGCCCTAAGTCATTGTCCTGTTTGAGTTTACCCCACAATAAAGTCCACAGGCCAGAATCAAGGCCTCATTTTCAAATCAAATCCAAAGCCCACATTTCCCCCAAACCTTTTGTTCTGATTCACAGGCCTGCTTCTTCTTGCAACAATCATTTTTATGTGTATGTTTTTTTCTCTCTTTTTAGGAGCTCATTTTCAATTTTTTTTGGTACCATTCTTTTTTTTCATCTCAAGACAAGTCACAAGAGTATTCTGTTGTTCATATCCACAAACCTTCAGATGATACAAGTTTATTTTAAGAAATTTAAGAATGCTTTTTGTTTAGATTGCTTTTAGAATGTTTAAGTTGTTATGTTAAGTGTAAGTTTTTTCCTTGTTTTCTCTTATTCATAAGCATTTCTATTACTGTGCTTTATTTGTATTGTTCATTTTTTCATGTTTTTGTGTGAGTTTAATTTTGAATAGTAACATGGTAATGCCTGTTTTCATATGTGTTAAAGTAGAACTTAAAATTTGTAACATGGATTTCTGCTGTACCCCTCACAACACCAATACCTCTTTTATAAGTGTACCCCATGTATACCTCAAGTGTTATCTTTTTTTCATACAAGTGTACCACCGGTTTACCCCCCTCTCTCTCACCCTTCCTATCCTGTTCTTTCCATACCTTCATTAGAAAAACATTAGAAAAATGACTTCATTAGTATGTGTCTCCCAAATATTCTAATTCTGATTCAAAGCACGTTTTTTATAACCCACTGTAATACAAACAAAGAATGAACACCTTTCGAGAAAAAGTCATTTGTTGCTATTTTTTTGTTGTGTGTTTTCAAACATGTTTTCCTCTTGTCACCTAGAAATCATGAAATGTTTCAGCATTATTGTTGCATTATTGTTTCTCATGTCAAAGGTAAGAAAGACATTGTCCAGAAGACAAGCTCGTAAGGGCCAGTTGGTGAACCAAGCGTTGGTGTGGACTATGAAGCAAGTGGAACCACAAATCCAATGGACTGTACTCCATCCAATGAACTTTCATGGTGGTCAGAAGCCTCACTCCCTGAGGCCATGTGCCCAAGATGGACAAGTCCAGAAATGGAACAGGTGATCCACATCCAGTCCCAAGTTGCATCCAACACCATCCCTGAAAGGAGACCAGCGTAGAAGCAGCAATGTCTGAACTACCTAACTAGACACAAAAGGCAACCATAATAAGCTGTGTTAGAAGCATAACATGATTTCTAAAACAAGAATTTTAAACTACCATCTAGCTAAAGTAACTTGTTTTGTTTTTCTCTTTTTTGTGAGTCCTGAGGTCATGACCCATGACCCCGGACTCAGGCCGGCGTATCTGTTATGAGAAGTGCTCTCTTACAATATTACATTTTATTAATTTAATATTATAAATGTGTTGGCAGAGTCTCTCCTTCCCCTTCCCCCTCTCTCATTTCACAAACAACCATTCCTGTAATTCTTTATCCTTTGTTAGGCTGCTGTCATTTATATGCTAATGTGAAAGTCAGTTGAAAGCATGGTCTTCTATTGTTCTCCTTTGCAAAGGTTAAGCCAGTCACATGGTCACTTCCCCATTCTTTCTCTTTTCGAATCTTGACCACACTTAGCTGGATGTGTTCTTCTTTATTTTGGTTCTGATTGGGTGATGGCCCTCAGGTGGTAGTCTTCCAGCCTTCCCCTTCCTCTAAGGTAAACAGCCTTCCTTGACCTAGGTTATAAAAGAGCCCTGCACCCTATTGTTCCCTCCTTTCGCTTGGACTCTTCCGCTTGGGTCCTGGCATGGATTGAAGAAGGTAGATATTGCTCCCTCCATTTTCTTTCCTATCTCCCTCTCTTCCCCTTCCCTAGACTCCCCTTCTCCTTGGTACACATTATGCGTTGAACAAGTACACCTCATTTTAGGCTACTGCATGTATGTAATATGTGTTTATGCTTTATGGCAATAAAATCTGCATCTTTGTGATAAGTTTTCCTTAGTGTTTCACTTTCTAACAAGGGTATCCCCTCCATGACGCTGTTTCGAGTCCTGCCTAGATCCTGTATAGTAATCAAAGAGAAGCACAAGCTAATTTCCCTATTTTTACTGCTCTCTTGGTAGCAGAGGGCTTTAAACTAAATAAGAAGGAGGTTGGTTATGTCCCAAGGGAACCTAGGAATAAGGAAAATGCTCTGGATGGAAATTGCCAGGGCATGGCCGTAACTCAGAAATCTTTAGAGGGGCCTGGGCTTACAAAAAGGGGGGGGGAATGCATTGAGTTGCAACCTCCAGGGCTTAAGTTGCATTTACACAAATGCATAGAGCCTGGGAAATAAACAAGATGAGCTTGAACTTTTAGCAAGTGAATGGAAATTTGATTTGATAGGAATAACTGAAACTTGGTGGGATGATTCCCATGACTGGAACGTACAATTGGAAGGCTATCAGCTGTTCCAGAGGAACAGAAGTGGCAAAAGGGGAGGCGGAGTAGCATTATATGTCAAGAACGTATATGCCTGCTCTGAAATCCAGGAAACTGGTCCGGATATCCCTGTGGAGTGTGTTTGGGTAAAGGTTAGGGGGAAAAACAAGAAACAAAACATTGTGGTGGGCGTCTACTATGGACCGCCAGGCCAAGGAGAAGGAGTAGACGATGTCTTCTTGGAGCAACTGGCAGGCGTTGCAAGGAAATATGAGGTAGTAGTAATGGGGGACTTTAACTATCCAGATATTTGCTGGGAGACAAACTCAGCCAAACATGGAAGCTCCAGTAGATTCCTGATGGGCCTGGAAGATAACTTCATGGTCCAGAAGGTGGAGGAAGCAACAAGGGGAGGGGCCATCCTTGACCTGATCTTAACTAATTGTGATGAACTGATAGACCAGGTCAATGTGGCGGGAACTTTAGGGGAAAGCGATCATGAGCTGCTGGAATTTAGAATAATGTGGGAAATAAAAAGAGTGCAGAGTGAAACTTATACATTGGATTTCAGGAAAGCTGATTTCAACAGGCTTAGAGGAGTCATAGGCGGACTCTATGGGTTGATCAACCCATCGGTTGATGATCTAATGGGGAAAGGGGCCCAAGATGGGTGGGAGCTCCTTAAGAGGCAGCTTCTACAAGCACAGTCAGAAATAATTCCCATAAAAAAGAAAGGGGGAGAAATGCTGAAAAAACCAGGTTGGCTCCACAGGCAACTTGGGGATCAGCTGAAGTTAAAGAAAGAGAAGTATAGGGAGTGGAAGACTGGAAAGATCACCAGGGAGGAGTACAGGCAGATAGCCTGGTCTTGTAGGGAGGGGGTCAGGAATTGTAAAGCTCAGTATGAGCTGAGGCTGGCCAGGGGAGTCAAGGATAACAAAAAGAGCTTCTTTCAATATGCCCAAAGGAACAGGAGGAGAGACGAGGGGCTGGCTCTGCTCCTGGACAAAGATGGACAGCAGGTGTCTGGAAACCAGGAGAAGGCAGAGCTGCTCAACTCCTACTTTGCGTCCATCTATTCTCGGAAGGTGGGATTTGCAAATGGGAGTGCAGGATCATTGGCTGATGCGGGGATGTGTTTACATCCCCAAAGAGGTAATGAAAACATGGATAGTGCAGAAGAGCAGATTAAGATTGACAGAGAATTGGTTCGAAACCACTTAACCGGCCTCAATGAATTCAAGTCATTTGGACCTGATGAGCTGCATCCTGGAGTTCTTAAGGAACTGGCAGATGTCCTTGCAGAGCCTCTGTCGATCATCTCTGAGGAATCCCTGAGGAGTGGAGAAGAGCCTGGACTGGAAGAGGGCAAATGTAGTCCCAATCTTTAAGAAGGGGAAAAAAGAAGACCCGGGAAATTATAGACCAGTCAGTTTGACTTCAATCCCGGGCAAGATATTAGAACAAATCATAAAACACACAATTTGTGCACATCTAGACCACCACCTTGGTTGTGAGTGGGACCCTGGCGCTGTCGCTTTCTGCCTGAGGATGGGGCTGGGGGGGAACCTGAGGAGCAGGATCCTCGGTGACTTGAGGGTTTGCTTTGGAGGACCCCTCCTTGCCCTGTTTTTCTGTCCCGGTGGGGTGGGGGTGGTCAGCTGGTTTGCCCCCTTGGCCTTACGGGTCTTTTTAGCTTTCTTTTTCTTTTTGGGGGCATCTCCCTTCTTGCCCTCTCCCCCTCGGGTCTGACTCTGCAGGGTCCCAGCGCTGTCCTTGTCCTCCTCCCGTCCCTTGCGCCTCTTTCTACTGGCCGCCCCCACCTCCATGGGCTCTTGATCTTCCTGCCCCTGCCCTCCTCCTGGGTGTGTTGGGTTACAGAGGTCGGAGGTGTCTGTCTCATCTGCCTCTGGCCCCGGCCCAGGTTGAGCCGGAGCCTGAGGCGGCTGCTGCTGGGGCTGCTCGTGCTGGTGCTGGGGCTGTTGAGTTTGTCCTTGCCCTTGCCCGGCCTCTTGCCCGGCTTCCTGCCCTTCCTTCCTCTTCCTGGCCGCCTCCCAGGCCTCCTGATGTCTTAAGCGCCTCCTTGCTATTGAGGTACTGCTGTTGTGCTCCGGGAGCGGGAGACAGTGAAGGAGAGGGCTGTCTGCTTCCTGCCCTGCCGCTGGCGCCCCTCCCCGTGCTGACATACGAGAGGTGCCCTCCCGAGGGACTGGTCTGCCTCCTTCTGCCCTGCCTGTCTGTGTTGGCGGGCTCTCTTTCTCTGCTGAAGGAGGCGCTGGCTTCCCTCGCTCTCCTCCGCCTTCTTTTCTTTTTCCTGCCTCCTCCACCCGGGTCATCCCCCTGTGCTGGACCCCCATCCCTCCTCTGCCTTTCACTGCGTTGGCGACGATGTTGCTGTTGTGGGGGTTCTGCGGAAGGGGAAGGGGAGCCCTGACGCCGTTCATCCTCTCCCTCCTCCTCGCTGCTGCTGCTACTGCCGCTCTCCCGCCTCTCTCTGGACCTGCCCCTCCTCTGCTGCTTCTTTTCTGCCCTTTCCTGTTCCCTTCTCAGGCACTCCCTCTCCACCCGTTCCAGCTCCCGGGCGTAGTACTCGGGGTGGGTGAGGTTGAGGTGGGCCTGCGGGCACAGCTTATACTCGTGAGCCTCTTGACCGCAGAGGCTGCAGGTGACCGGGCGCGGGCAATCGAGGGTGCGGTGGCCCCGGGTGCCGCATTTGGCACACAAGTCCGTAGTGCATTCGGCCCTGATGTGCCGCCACCCCCCGCAGGCGTAGCAGGCCTGAGGCTGGCCTGCGTACCTCGTCTGTCCCCGGTCCGCCCCCAGAAAGAAAAACTTGGGGAGCTGGCTATAGGCTCCCGAGAGGGCGTCCCTATGCAGCTTGATGACCGCTCGGTACTCCCCGGTGGCGTAGCCCCTTTCGTCCACTCTCCTCTGACAGCCAAGGAGGAGCTCGCAGTGTCGCTTGAGCCACAGGTCTAGGTCCTCCGGGGGGATGCGGGAGGTGCGGAAACTGACGTTGAGCACCTTGACGTCCCCCCGGAAGAGCGGCATCAGGACCAGGTCCTGCAGCAGCACCGGCTCCTCTGCCACCCTTTCTTTGCAGACTTCCCAAAAGCACCTGTACTGCCCCTCCTCGTGGAAATCTAAATCGATCTTCCGGAGGCCCTGGGGGGAGACTATGAAAGGGACGTCTCGGTTCGAGAGGCGCAGGCCCTGTTCTAAAAAGTCCTCCACCCAGTCTCTATCGAAGGAATCCAGTTCCCGGCCCCTGTAGCACAGCCTGATGACATAGCACTGCCAGGGGTCCCAGCTGCCACCCTCCTCCTCGAAGAATGCTCTGAGAAAGGCCTCATCTTCTAAGTCCTCGAGCTCTTTCTGGAGCCTGGCCCTCTCTGCTGGCGTCAATGGGCCTCCCGTGGTGCCGCGTGGCATCGCGTTTGTGGAAGCAGCTATGGTAGTAGCGGTGTGGGTGCCTGCTGCGGCAGCCACTGCGTAGGATCTCCCTGCCCCCTCCTTCCTTTGAGTTGGTACAGAAGGACTAACTGCAGCTACTGTCTCTGCCCCTCCCTCCTGAGGTTGTGGTGTTGTTGTGGGAGTAGGGGACACATCCTGTTCAGCAGCTTCAGCTTCAGCGGCAGCCCCTGCCGGTGCTGCCGCCTCTGCCGCTGCTATGGCTGCTGCCCGAATGTCACTCCTCCCTCTCTTTGCCGCTACTATGAAGGCTGCCGCCTCCCAGACTTTGATCCTAGCAGCTAACTCTGTGTACTTGGCGCTCACGTCCGGAGGCAGAGGAAGCATGCCTGGGGCCTGGATGTTCTGCTCAGCTTCTGCGGCTACTGCTTTGGCCTCCCCTTCCTTCTCAGAGGGTGGTGCCGCCTCCCCGGAGCCCTGCTCTGACTGTTCTTTGTGGGGACTTCTAGATCTCGGCCTGTTCCCACCTACGCCACCACCTGGTTGGGCCTTTCCTCGAGCTGCCCCTCCCAGTCTAGGTGCCCGGGGCTGCCTCTGGTCTTTGGGCTCTTGGGACAGCTGTGGCAATGGCACTGGCTGGCTGGGACCCAATGTCCCAGTTTCGCCAGTGGCCGTGGTGCTTGTGGTGACAATGCTAGGAGCCTGCTTTAGGCCGGATGTGGTGTTCTGCAACTGTTCCTGTTCCTGTTGCCCTCCTCCCCCCACTTCCATAGGCTCCGTAACTGAGCTCTCTGCCTCCTTTGGGGCCTCCCCTACCTTTTGCTGGGCCTCCTGTCCTCCCTCGCCCTCCCTTCCCGGCCTTAGGTCAGCCACTGGGGCGGCGCTGTGATGGTTTTTATTGTACATCAGGGAGGGACGGGAGGGTGACAGGACAGCTGGGGGGATCAGAGAGAGGTGGGATAATAAGAAGTGGGATACGAATATCAGGGAAGGTGTTGTCGCACTCGTTCTCCAAGAGGCGGACAGCCTCCTCTACCTCTCTTTGCTCCCAGTCTGTGCCTGCTGTCGCTGCTACTGCTGGCGTGGAGACCTCTGGCTGCGTTGGTGGTCTTGGCTGCTGTTGCTGCTGCGGTTCCGGCGCGGCGGTAGAAGCGGACAAAGAGGAGGCTCCCCTTCGGGCCCTGCTGACTTCCTCCCTGGCCCTCCAGTCGGTCTCCTGCCAACTCCTCACCTTCTTCTCCGTCTCCCGGTGGTCTGGTACTTGGGTGGTCACTGCGGCAGCTACTGGAGGTTCTTCTCCTGCTGCTCTGGAAGACAGTGGCTGTGTCGTGGCAGTGGTGGTGGTATTAACTGCGGTGGCCTTCCAGCGATGCAGAGCAGGAAGAGGGCTGGGAGACTTGCTGACCTGGCCTCGACATCCCCTCTCCTTGTGGGATCTGGAACGCTCCCTGCTGCTGCCGTCGCTGCTGGTGCCCCGGACGCCCTCCGCTCTGCCTTCCGTGCGTCTCCGCTCTCTGTCCTCTCGCTCTCTCTCGGCTTCGCCTTCCGCCGCCCATCTCATGCAGTACACCATGGCCCCGCGCGCCACCCCCAGCCACTGGAGCCACTCTTCCAAGGTGACTGGCGCGGCTCCGCGTTCCGGCTTGCGCAGCAGAGGCGGCCTGGGCTTGCTCTCGGGATCGGCGCCACCTGGACTGGCCAGCCAGATGTCTCTGGCCTTGGTCTAGTGTTCTTGGAGGAGCAGGAGCATGTGGTTAGGGTCAGGGTTAGGGGTTGAGGGTGAGGGGTTAGGGGTTAGGGTGAGGGTGAGGGGTTAGGGGTTAGGGGTTAGGGGTTAGGGGTTAGGGTTAGGAGGAGGAGGAGACTGACTAAATACATATTCTACGTGACAGTAACTATTTATAACTTAAAATTATACTTAAAATTATACTTAAGGATTTTTACTTAACTAAAATTACACAAACAAATGTACATACGGGTAGCTACATGTCAATTGGTACAAACACAAGGTATGGGACACACACACAAGACAGATTGCACTCACACACACCCACACACTCTCAGCATGGTGGCACCCTGAACTGCACGCTCTAACACCCATCACGGGGTGGGGCACAGCAGTTGGCACACCCGGGTACTGCATGTGGTGGGGATCTCATCCATCACACATTGCACAACATGACACATTGCATTCACTCACACAGAGACACACACACACACGTACAGTGAAGGATGGGACTGTTGGCCCACGCTGAACTGCACACCCCCCAATGGGACTGTACAGCAGACTTGAGCCCACTGTTCACCCTCCCTCTACCCCTGTTCCATGGGTGGTGTTTGCATTGGGAAATACACGGGTCACCTTGCACACAGGACAGAGAGCACACACCCACAAGCAGACACACACAGACACTCACCCAGGATGGTGGCCCACTGAACTGCACTCAGCAGCACCCATATCGGGCGGTGCGTACAGCAGCCCTCACACACACTGATTCTGCATGGGTGGGGATACACAAAACTGTCACCCTCAGCCTACTCTCACTAGGCCTACTAACACTCACACACATTCACACATTCATGCCCCTGGACATCACCACAATACTTAGACTGGATACAAACACACAAGATACACCTACCAATTATACCAACACAGAGACACCACTGAGTGGGCACTCAGACCATGTGTCGTCTCCGAGATGGGGGGGTCATGGAAGGCGGCTGCTGCTGCTGGCTATTCTACTGCTGCGCAGCTGCTGACGGACCCCTTTCTCGGGACAACATGGGCGCATGTCTATGTGATCAGTGTGCTAAAGAGCCAGCCCCACTTGGCTTGCCACTGCTTGAGGCCGAGTGCGCCCTTCCCCCTGCGCAGGCGCCGTTCCCACTGTGGAAGTCCCCGCTCTGGAGGACGTCGTGATAGGCCCTCTAGCGGGTCTCCCAGAGGCTCAGCGGGACGCGGTTGACGCTCCCGCCGAACGCTTCCCTGGCTGCACTTTCTCCGCGGAGTCGGTAGGCGGGGGCCTTGCCTAGCGCACCTCGATGGAGCCAAGCGGCCTTCGCCTCCTCAGAGAGCCGTTCCATCTTGTGGGCGTATAAGTCCGCCCGAACCCTCCGCTCTTGCCACCGCGCCTCTTCCTCCTGCCGCTGTGCTGCATCAGCGACCGCGACGGCCTCACCTTCTGGCTCGGCGAGCTTGACCTCCTCCATGCCCTCTTCGGCCCCCCCGCTCCGCCCCTGCCGCTGCTGCTGCTGCGGCATTGGCGGTGGCGGAGGGGTTTCGGAGGGTGGACGTCTTTGCTGCCATGGCCATGAGGGTTTCGGCAGCGGTGGCAGCCCTGGAGTCAGGAGCTCGCGTCGCCTTCCGGCATCACCAGCCACAGACGCCGCCGATGCCGACGCCGCTGGTGCGGGGTGCAGAGTCAGAGACAGTGACGGTTCGGGCGGAGAGGATGGACTCGGCTCTCCGGGTGGTTGTTGGTGACAGATCTCCGCGGAGATGCCCGCATGCTTTGCGGCCCGCGCAAACTCTGCCAGGTGGTCTGGCAGGCCCGCCAGGACCCTGGCGGTGAGGCTGAAGGTGGACTCCGGATGGCCTTCCAGCGCCGGCCACCACCACTTCTTGGCCCAGGTGGAGCAGGCCCAATGAGCGCCGTAAAAGGCCCACGTGGCCCTCGTCCAGCGCTCGTACTGCAGCGCACTTGGCTCGGGGTTGGGATTGACGGAGGGTGCCCTGGAGGGGGATGCGGAGGGTCCCTCGAGCGGATCCCCCGCCTCCCCTGCCGCCCCCTCCCCCTTTCCTCGACATCTAAGCCAGGCTGTTCGTCCTGGGCTCTGCTCACCTCTCCCTCTGCACTCTGTTGGCAGTGCCGGCCCACCCAGAACCACGAGGAGGCCAGGTTGGTGGCGGCGTAATTGGCCACCAGCCAGGGGGCCAGGTCCTTCAGACCCAGACCCCCCGCCTGGATCTCCCGGTGGACCTCGGCGGCGTGCAGAGGGAAGTTGTTGGTGCCCAGGATGAAGTGGGGGACCTCCCTGTGCACTTCGCGCAGGAGGTCCGCCGGAGGCGGGTACATCTCAGCCAGAAAGCTGGCAGCAGGTAGACAATAGCTATTGACCTACGCCGCCCTCTGGTAGATGTTGAGGTGCCAGGGCCTCCAGCGGTCCAACTGGAAGAGGGTCTTGGACTTCCACCTCCCCCAGTTGTACCTCCAGGCGCGGGGGTGTGTGCCGAACCAGATGCCCAGGACGCGCACATGCCGCGCAGTCTCCCGGACGCCCGGTCCAACACGGTCCCCGGCCGTCGTGGAGGCTCCTGCGCGCTGCAGCGTGGTGGTGACCATTTCTGGGTCGCTACCACCTCGGGGCAGCAGGTACACGGTGGACTTGTCATGATTGACTGCGGCGCCCGAGACTTCGGCGTACTCGCGCATGTGCATGCATAGCCGCTCTATCTCCAGACTACCGCCGCCGTAATCGCTGACGAAGAAGGTGGCATTGTTGGCGTGAGCCACCAACACCACCCTCTCGCAGTCCGCCTTTCCCACGCCTCTGCCGTGCAAGCCAAAGGAGACACCTCTAATACACGTGTCGGCCAACACGTACAAGAGAGGGCTCAGAGGGCACCCTTGCCTCAACCTCTGGGTCTGCCAGACGGGCGGCCCGAGGAGGCCTTCGACGGACGGGCGGACGTGAGCGAGCCGGTACCACCTCTGGAGATAGCCTATGAAGCGCTCGGCCACACCCTTGCGCTCCAAGACCCTCCAGAGGTAGGGGCGATGGACTCGGTCGAACGCCTTCGACTGGTCCATTGCCACCAACGCACCGCCCCACTCACCCGCCTCCACTGCGTCGAAGACCTCGCGCACGACGTGGAGGCTGTTGGTCATGCGACGGCCTGGCACGGCCGAAGACTGAGCGGCCACGAGCAACACCTGCGCTCTGCCGGAGAGTCTGTTGGACAGCACTCTTGCCAACAAGCGGTAATCGACATTGCTGATGTTAATGGGCCGCCAGTTCTCCAGCCGCGCCGGGTCGCCTACGTCCTTGTATATGAGGTGGAGGACTCCTCCGAAGAAGTCCTTGGAGAAGTCCGTCCGACCCTCAAGATACTCAGTAAAGACCTCGGCTTGGAAGCCCGACAGCTGTCGGCTATAGGTCTTGTAGAACCCATAGCCTAAGCCGTCGGGGCCTGGCGCCGAGGCCTCGCGACCCTGGCCGATCGCCCTCTCCACCTCCTCCGGCGTGACGGGCACCGTCAAGGCAGACTCCCGATCGGGATCGAGACAAACGCGGATGCCCCCTAGGTAGTCCTGGATGCGCTCCTCCGGTACCTCCGAGCCAGCGAAGTGGCATCGGAAATGCCTGCCAATGATGGCGAGCATGCCCTCCGCCCCCCGCTCGAGCTCCTCCTCGGTGCTGGGGCTGTTGTTCGGCCGCCGAAGTCCGTCCAGCCGCCTGGGCCTCTCCGTCACCCGGACTGAGCAGGGGGCTTTGCATGCGGGCGCGCTCCGCCAGCCGCCTCCCCTCCCTCTGCTTGGAGAGGAAGGCCTGCATCTCACTCTCGCAGCGCCGCAATGCCTCGTCGTCCACAGGAAGACCGCGGTTGACGTGGGCGTGTGCACGCAAGAAGCCTCCCAAGGCCTGGTGGTAGTACTTGAGATCTTGCCTGTAGTAGCGGCCTGCCAGGCCTCTACAGAGCCTGCCGACCGCCACTTTCAAGCTCTCCCACCACCGGTCCGGGTCCTCCGCCCTTCGGCGGCTCGAGTCCCCATTGCGGATCCACTTGATCACGATGAGGTACTCAAGCCGCTCAAAATACTCTTGTTGACGGAGGAGCTCGTTGCGGAGCCTCCAGCCCTTACGGAGCTGGAGGCCTCCGCCGCAGCTGTTGTCCGCCCTTACCTCTTCCTCCCCCAGCACGACCGCAGCGGATGCTGCTGGATCAGCGGACGACCACGCCGATGGCCACAGCGACGAACCCGGTGAGGGCGGCAGACGCGAGCGCAGGCATGCACAGAGGATTCCATGGTCGGACCAAGCCGTGATGGTAATCTGACAACGCTCGGTCCGCCACTTCCTCCCCTGCGTGTACACGCGGTCGATCCGACTCGCCCCCCAGGGGTGGTAATAGGTAAAACCCCGCATGGCGATCTCTCGAGCGTGGTTCGCCTTGTACACGTCCATGCTGTGGGTAGGATGGAAGAGGATGGCATTGGGCACCACCAGGCACATGTCCTCCAGATCTCTCGACTCCAGGCAGCATATGAGCTGCCTTTCCTCTTCCGAGAGAGGTGGCGGCGGAGGATCCAGCGCCCGCAGCTTCCCCAACTGCTCATCCTCCTCCTCCTCCGGGCAGATTTCCCTCAGCAACCTGCCCGTCCTGTCCTCGGGCCTGACGCGGTTGTTAAAATCGCCCGCCACAAGGACAGTCCATGAGGTATTGCTGAAGAAATCCTGGCGCCTTGCCCACAGTGGCCTCCTCGCCGCCTCCCTGACGGGCACGTAGACCGCGAGCAGGCGGCAGCGGGTACACGGTTGGTCTGCTCTCTGGGGCGGCGGCGGCCCGGAGCCTCCTCCACCCCTTCCCGGGCGTAGCGTGAACTCCACGTAGAGGAGGTGTCTGGGCCACAGGTCTGCCCAGGAGTCCACGTGCACCTCACTCTCCCAATGGAAGAGGACTCCGACTCCCCTGAGGCCGTCGGGGCTGCTGCTCCAGAAGGACCGGCCCTGTGACCAATCCCGCTGGACAGCCGCCCTGTCCCCACTGGCAGCCCGGAAGCGTGTCTCCTGGAGCACGACGATGTCATTGGTGAGCCTGGCCAGAGAGCCGAAGATCTCTTGGCGTCTCTGTGGCTGCCTCAGACCTCGCACATTCCAAGTGGAGAGCCTCAGCTCATGCGTCACGTTGTTTTTACACAGATCATCTCGCTGCATGCTCATCATCGGCTGTTGTTGTTTCGCCATAACTCATGCAGCTTACGTGCTTGGTCTATGTGCCGGAGGCTCCAGGGACTTGACTCCCGGGCCCCGTTGGGCAGGTACGTACCTCCGAGTTTTTATGCCAGAACCCTCTCCGCCTGCCCCCATTGCTGGGGGTAAGGAGTTGCCGCCCTTCCTCAGCCGCCCCGCTTCTCCCCGGTGTTGCCAGGGACAAGCTGCGAGAGGATGTGGAGGACGTGCACTCAAAGGCCGGCTCTCTCGAGGAGGGGCGTCGGCACCGGCTCCCGCCAAATGCCCCCTCCCCCCACCAAAGAGACACAGAAGACATGCACACACCCATTCACACACTCACTCCGACGCCAACTGGGGCACCCTTCACCAGGACACCTCTGTGGACGGACATCAGGTGAGTACATTTTGACAATCTTTATTTGACAACAATGAGACAGGTACTTGGAACAAAAACCCACATAGACTTCTTTCATTCTCTGCACAGGCATCCAGACAGGGACCCACGTAGATACGCGACTCCCCCGGCGAAGACTACCACGATGAACATGACAAAAACACCATTGACCATTAAACTGAGCAAGACAAAAACAAAGACAAAGACAAAGACACAAAGACAGACAAAGACATTTACCAAGACAAAAACAAAATCAAAGATGAATACACTCAAACAGAGGACACGACAAAACTACAGACAGACACTGTGATGGACCCGCTGACGAAAATGCCGAAGGATACACTAACAGACACTCCAACAGACACTCAAACAGACTCTCACCCAAACCCATAGACGGACAAACTTCTTCACTTCCATTCCCACGCAGACTATAACACATGAGGTAAGTACTTTTTATTTATTTACACCTATTTACATGATTCAGCTACTCACTTCTGAAAAGGAGTCACTGATACTACTGCTGAGTCTCGGCTCCGAATCTATAGATTCCGCCTCGGACTCAGCCAGGTCTCTGCCTTTCAGCTTAGTTGTTCTATTATTTTCCGCCCCCTGAGTCTCTGAGAAAGATGGAGCCTTCTGCGGTTCTGCAAGTGTGGCATTACCAGTGTTTTTCCCAGCTTGAACTGGTACTTGGGGAAGGGGAGGTGTGGGAGGATCTGGGGGCTTGGGATCAGGGGTGGAGGACGAACCGGGAGGGCCAGGAGGGGGGACTGAAGGAGGAGTCAGGGTGGAGGACGCACCGGGAGGGCCAGAAGGAGGAACCGAAGGAGGGGGGCCCAAAGGAACAGGTACAGGATCAGGATTCAGAACTGGAGAAGGATCAGGGGGAGCAGGAGGATGAGGATTTACAGGGATGGGACCCGAAGGATCCTTTGGCCTTTCTCCCTTTTTGTTTGTTCCCTGGAGGAGCTTAAGCTCCTCTGCCTCCCTCCGCCTTTCTTGAGCTCCCTTATTTTTACTCCCAGCTCACATGCCGCCTCCTCGTGTTCCTCGACCTTCTGGATGATTTGGTTAAAATCTTCCAGTGTCCCATCCTTACACTGTTTCAGTTCCATGTGCCATTTTTTAGCTTCTTGTTGGTGCATTGTTTTTTGCTGCTGAAAATGCTTCAGCAGCTCTGTATTCTCCCGCCTCCTCCGCTGTTCCTTTGACTCTTTCTTAGTCTCTTGCACCTGCCTTTTGCTGGTGTTTTCCTTGTCCCCCTCTCTTTCAGACCCCGTGTCTTCTTTTCTTGGACAGGGTGCCGGTGTTTTTCTGGTCACCCTGATATGCTCCTCTGAACTCTTTTCCTTTGTCTTGTCAACCCCCTGGCTTCCTCCCACCTTGCTTTTGTCCTTCCTCCTCCTAGTCCGCCTGCACCTATTGGGCTTCACCCACTCACTTTTCTTCTGCTGGCTTCCTACCCCTTCCTCTTCTTCCTCCATAGAGGAGTCAGAGTCTTCAGACCCCACGCCTCCGCTGACATCTGATAGGGCTCTTTCTACCAAATCTCCAGCTACTGCTGCCTGTGAGGTTGACGGCACTACGACCCTCGTCGTCCCTTGCCCTTCCTGCCCGAAAGCCCACTGTGGGTCTGACCCCGAGGATGGCTCCAGAGGCGCACCTCCCACTGACTTGGGGCCCATTCTCTGCCTCTTTGCTTGCTGGAAGGTCTCTTGCTGCTCATTCCGAGCCTGCTCCTCCCTCTCTCGGCGTGCCGCATCCTCCCGGGCTTTCATGAGGTCAACTCGGTATTCCTCCAGATGTGACTTGTTGAGGTGGCCCTCTGGACAGAGCCGGTACTCGTGACCCACCTCGCTACAGAGGCTGCAGGTGACTGGCTTTCTGCAGACGGCCATTCAATGCCCCAGGACCCCGTATCTGCTGCAGATCTTGGAAACACATCCTTGTCGGTAGTGCTCCCAAGACCCAAACGCATAGCAGGCCTGGGGCTGGCTGCTATACCTGGTGACACCCCTGTCTGGCCTGAGGAAGAAAAACTTCGGCACATGCCGATAGCCCCCTCTCTGTGGCTTCCTCTCCAGTTCTATTATGGCCCGGTTTTCTTCCGTCCGGTACCCTTTTTCATCGATTTTCTGCTGGGTGTTACCAAGCACCCGGCAGTGCCTCCTGAGCCAGACGTCTATGTCGCTCGGGGGGATCCTCGTTGTCCTGAATGAAATGTTCAAGACCTTTGTTTCCCCTCGAAACAACTGCACCATGCTGATCTCGTCCAGGAGCCTCGGATTCTCCCAGACCTTCTCCCTGCACCTGTTCCAGAACCTCATGTACTGGCCTTCCATGTCAAATTCTAAATCAATTTCGCGGAGCCCCAGTGGGGAGGCAATGGCGGGCATGTCCGACGAACTCAACCCTAGCCCTTCCTCCAAGAGACTCTGTACCCACGTGCGGGTAAACGAGTCTGGGTCCCGCCCCTGGTAGCGCAGACGGATTACATAACGCTGCCACCGGTCGGCTTTCCTCCCCCCTTCACTGAAGAAGGCTTGGAGAAAGGCATCGTTTTCCATGATGTCAAGTTCCTGCTGTATTTTCTGTCTCTCATGGAAAGACAGAGGCCTCCCCGTGGCCCATCCACTCAACTTGATTTTTCCTCCTCCCTCCGCTCCTGTCTCTGATGTTCCTGGTGCCTTAGCCTGATCTCCGCATGCTGCCGAGGTGTATGTCCTCTTGGACGTCTCAGCCTGTTTGGCTTGTGGCTGCTGTGCGGGTGGTGCTGTTTTGCTGACTGCTGACTGCTGTTGCGTGGTACCCGACGCTCCTACTACTGGCCCCGTCGTGACTGGTGTGGTGGCAGGAACTATTTTTTCCGCCCCAGCTTTCTCAGCCGCTGCTGGATTGCCCCCTTTTTCCCCCGACGGAGTGTTCTCCCCCGAGGGTTGGGGCGCAAGCGCTGCCTTGGTGGCTACAGGGTTTGGCGATGCTTTTGACTGCGCCGCCTGTGCGGTTGTTTTTTGCGCTTGCGCATTGACAGCTGCAGCTTTTGCCGCCACTATAGTCACTTCAGCCACTTGGTGGGACTGTGTTGTACTGGCCTGTTTCTGAGCCGGCTCCGGTGTTACCGGCGACTCTGGAGCCACAGGGAGCTCATCCATTTCAATGTCTTTTGGTTGTTCTTTTTCCTTTTCAGACACTTGCAGCTGCTGCTGCTGGCTGGCTCTCTGTGACCTTCTCAGCCCTGCTCCCATTGTCTCTTGGACTTCTGGAGCGCTCTCTTTGTCCTGTCTCTTTTTCTTTTTCTTTTTCCTGTCTCCTCCTTCTTTCCTTCTTGGAAACTCTCTGTTCCTTTGCCTGCACTACTAGTGCTGATGGTGGTTGCTGTAGAACAGATGTCTGGAGCACAGGTTGCTGGAAAACAGTTGGTTCTTGGAGAACAGGTGGCTCTTGGAGCACCAGTGACTCTTGGAGCACAGATGGCTGTTGGAGCACAGGTAGCTCTTGGAGCACAGGTTGCTGTGGAAGTGATGGTGTTTGCACTGTTTTATGAGACACAGGAATGGTGGTAGTATTGTCTTTTAACTGTATGTTTTTTCTTTCAGGTGGTGCTGCTATCATCCCCGTTACGTCACTTGTTTCTATGATCATCTCCTCCGGAGTATCAGGGACAATCCCCTTGTCGACTTCCGGCGACGATGGAGCCGACGAGGACGAAGTCAAGGTAAAGATCTCCACGGGCCAACTTTCACTGGAGGGTGGTTGTTTCTCTTGAGCCGGTGAATGTCTTGGGAGTGTCGGAGCCGCTGGAATATTGCATGCTCTCCCTTCCTCATTTTGGGCTCTTTGAATCTTCCTCCTTGCCCTTGCCTGGGCTTCCTCTCTCCTCTGCAGCTGTTTCTGCATCCCCATAGAGGAGGACGCTGGAGTCGCCTTTGTCTGCTGCTGTTGTAGAGGTTGTCTCCTCAGTCGCACCACCGGCGAGTGTCACCTGGTCAGACTGTGGGCCGATCTCTCCACACTGCTGCTGGTGTCTCTCTCCGCAGGTGTGCCCGTCCGCTCCGCCCTTGGTGGTAGACTGTGGCTCCTGGTGCCACTGCGGCAGTACTGCTGCTCCTCTGCCTGTAGTGAGACGTCGGTGGCTCTCCCTCCTTCTGCCTCCAGCTGCTTCTTTTCTCTTCTCGCCGACACCGCTCCAAAAGCTGCTGTCAACCAGGTCACCCACTGGTCGATGGTCAGTTCCTTGCCTTCCTCTGTGGCAACCGGAACCGTTGGTGGCACCAGACCCAGCTGGTTCCTCCTCCTCTCCTCCCATGTGGCACTTTGAGCGCTCCAGAATCGAATCAAGTCACAGAGGATGTCCTCCATGCCTTGTTCCCGGAGCCATGAGGGCCACTCCAAGGGAGTCCGGAGCCTGCGGAAGGTCTTAAAATTGGCAGTCTTTTCTGCTAGGTCCAAGACCCTGGCCCTTCTGTCCCTCACCTTGGGGGTGTCCTTCAAGTCTGTGTCCTTTAGTGCCTCAAGGATCTGGGTCTTGTACCTGTCAATTCCGTCTAGTGTTTGCTGCTGGGACTTCCTGGTAACTGAGGCCTTTTCCTCCTCCGCCAGGTCCTGCAGTCTCAGAGCTTTCATGATATGGTGCCACAAATGCACCATGTTGGCGCTCCTCAGAGGTTCCCTGGTCAGGTCGTCCAACACCTGACTCCAAGTGTCTGGCAAGTCCTCTTCGATGGGCTGCTGGTGTGACAGGAGATGCTGGTCAAGGTCCGCCTCGTCCCCCTGCTCCCTTTGGACACCCTTGCCTCTTCCTCTGACTTGCTGTTCTTCCTCTGCCATTTCCACCTGAGCCACCTCCCCCAGGATCTGTACCTGTGGTACACCTCCAAGAGCTGTCTCCAAGTCTTGGAGGGTCTGTACCCATGGAATGTCTATAATGTCTCCTTGGATCTTCCAAGTGACAGTCCCCGGCCCAGGTCCTGAGGTGACTACCATGGTCGACTGGTTGGCAGAGGCACTTGGGTTCTCCTTGTCCATTGCGACCGCCTCCTCCTCTTCCTCCTCCTCTTCCAGGGGTGATTGCAGCTTTATTTTCCGCATCTTCCCTTTTCCTTTCTTCTTTTTCTGTCTCTCTTGGCTTCTTTGTAGAGCCTCCCGGATTCTCTTTCCCTCCTTTCTCTGGCGGTTTCCAAGTGCGGTTCTCACCATGACTTGGGGTTCTTTGTCCTCTGGAAGGGCCATTCTTTTTCATGTCCTGTCATCCGCCTCCTCGACATATTTCCATGGCTCCTGTTTGGCTTTGAGGCGCTTCTTCCTCTTGACTCCTCTCACCACCACCTGTCTCCATCTTTTCCTTTTCGGAACCAGTTGGTATGACCTTGGAGTCAACGTCTGCTGCTTTTGCTCTTCCTGTGGCTGTGGGATCTCCTCATCTTCCTCCACCCCTGCCACCTCTTGACTCATCTGTGCCTCAGTCGCCTCCTGTAGCTGCCTGGTAAGTCTCTTGACCTGTTCCTCATAGAACCGCCTTTGCTCCTCCAAGCGCACTTCCCACTCTGTCTGTCGCAAGGCCTGTGGTCCTTGCTCTCCTTGTGGTACTGGTGGGCCTTGTTGGAGCTGAGGTGACGGTTGGATTGGAAAAACAGGCAGCTCCTCTTGCTGGCTGTCAAAGTCCTCCTCCCCGAGGTCCCTGTCAACCCTCTTTTCCTCTGGCTCAGACTCCCTGTTGATGAGTCTGTTTCTGGACCTCTTTAGGGTCCCTTGTCCCTTGCCCAGCTGTGGCAACAGCTGGCTGTCCTCTTCCTCCATCTCCTTGTCCCCCATCTCTTCCTCCTCTTGCAGTTCTGGAAGGTCTGGAAGGTCTGGAGGGTCCGGAGGGTCTGGAGGAAAAAGCACCTGGTCTTTGTCCCCAACCTCTTCCACCATGCCCACATCTGCCTCCATCTGTATCTTCTGTGGGTACATAAAAGTCTTTGTTTTCTTCTTCAGAGGCAGTGCAGAAGTGCTGGCTTGTCCCTTTTTGGTGTCAGAAACTGCCACTCCTTCTGCCCCCTTTGTGGTTGGTGGCTCTTCTTTGTTACCTCCTTTGGTGGCGATCTGCTTCTGTGTCTTGCTGCCAGTACTGCCAGTGTTGCTGGCAGGCAGGGTGGTCTGTTTGGCCTTAGATGGTATTCTGCTGCCAGTTCCACTGCTGCTGCTTGCCACTGATGCCGTCTGTCTTGCCTTGGTTGGAATTTTGCTGGCAAGGGTTAGGGTTTAGGGTTAGGGTTAAGGTTAGGGTTTAGGGTTAGGGTTAGGGTTAGGGGCGCTGGTAGGGGCACTAATAAACCAGTTCCGTCGTACATCGCAGTTACAATTACTTGCCCACAGCCAATGGTACTCAACCATGGATACGCACTGATGGAACATCACAAAATGGTACGTCACCCATTGGAACACAAGGTGTACTTCACTTGCCCCAAATGGCTGGGGATTACAATTTTGCGCTGATTTTTGTCTGCCACCCCTCGGACCTTGTGGTCTTTCGGGGTGCAGCCTTACTGACGATGTTGTGCTCTTTGCTGCCTGCCTTCCCTCGGACCTTGCGGCCCTTCGGGTTGGCGCAGCTGTTCAGATGTACTTTTTTGGAACTGATTGACTGATGTTGTTGGAAGTTTTAAACTCAACACAAATGTGCATTTTTCACAGGGACCAATGCCCTGATTTGACAAGATTTTGGAGCTCCTACTTTCAAGTATGCACCTTATGCAGATGCATACCACTAAAAAGGTAATTGGAAGGGACTAGAGGAAGGGAAGAGAGGAAGGGAAGGGAGGGAAGGAATAACCCAAACCCCAAACAAGTCTCATACAGGGAAGCCAGACTCCCCGGAGAGAGACAAAACTCTGCGTCACTAGACCGGCTCAGCCCCATCAGTGTCACACAGCTAAACAACTGCCGTATCAAGGCACTGCAGCAGCGACCTGGGCTTGGCCAGCAGGGCTCCTGTGGTGCCACTGCTTTGCAGCGGTTGTGGGCTTCCTGATGCTCCGGTCATCACCTGGCCACGGCTCTTTTGAGCCTTAGCGGCCGGTTTCCCCAGAGCTGCCATCATCACCCTTTCACCACGGTACCTCCCACGGCTCTCTCGCCCTGGACGCACCATAAGGTTGCCTCGCCACAGACGCAGGTGCCGCCGCTCCCACATCAGGGACCTCACCTGCCCAGCGACCGAGTCCTCCCTCTTCCCTGAGCAGCCTACGCCCCCTGCTGCAGACTGAAAAACAAAAAGAAACATGTAAGTAGGAAAACTCAAAAAAGGTGTGGGGTTGTTTTAATTTTAAGCAAGGGCCAATGCCTTGGAGCTGGAACAGTCAGCAAGACATCAAGGGCCAATGCCCTCTCCTTTTATTTGTCCTTGCCACCTTTGGTCTTGCCTGGTGGCACTGTCCGTTTGTCTTTGTCCTTGCTGGTGGACAACTCTCTGACATTTTTCATGTGGATCAAGTGCTTTGCCTGCTTGAGCAGACTCCTGCTGATGAGCATGGATCTCTTATCTTGCAGAAGCTCTGCTCTGGATGTCGCCATCCTGTGTTTTGCTTGAGCCCTCTTTTTGGGGCTGCTGTACAAATAGGACTCAGACGAGGACTCCACTGCAGTCGTGTCCATGCCGTAGCCTGAAGACATATCTGCTGAGGACATGTCCGCTTTTAAATTAAACACGCCTGACAGTGTCTGGATGTCAACTGGCTGGGCCTGTGTCTGTTGCTGCTGCTTTGGCAGGATTTCTGGCAACTGTTCTGAGTCCTCTGGCACTTCTGGGACTGCCGGGAGGCGCTGGTGCTGCTGTAGCTGTTCCTGCACTGCCTGTTCAGCAGGTTCTGATGGCAAGTCTGGTTCTTTTTCTTTTGCAGGTTCAGTTTTCAACTTTGCTTCCGGCAGTTCAACAGGTACTGATGCTGTTTCTTGTTCTTCCTCTGGTGTTACATCTGCTGCTACTGATGTTTCTTCCACCAATGGTGCTTGGACCTCTAGACTGGGCTCTGGACTCTGTAGTGGTGCTTGCTTTTGCTGCTGAGGTAAGTCCACTTGTTGTTTTTTGGTCTTAGTGGCAGTACTCGAGCCTGGCGGAGGAAGAGACCATGGCCTCACTACGCCTCTTGCGGCTGGGGGTAGCGATGTCCATGTCGTCGCTTTCCTCTGCCTCCATGGCCCCTTGTGCCTCGGGTTCTCTGGCCTGTTGTTGCTGCTCGAGCTGCTGCCGAATCTCCTGCAAATCTCTCACCAGTTGCAGTCTCTCGATTTCCTCCTGCTTCTTTTCCTGGGCAAACTTGAGACGCCGGAGCTCCTGCCTCCTCTGTTTGGCGTTCATAACTCTCTGGGATGGTGTGCTTTCTTCCACCTCACTCCCTGCTTCCTCTTCCTCCGAAGGTGCGTTGGAGGGTATTGTCTTTGGAGATGAGGGAGGAACCGGGACTAGAGCTGTCACCTCTTCTATATGTTCTGGATCTCCTGTTCCTTTGTTTGTCCTGGGAATGGCTGTTGGTTGCTGAGTCTGCCTCGGAGGTCTTTTGCGCTGTCTCCTCGGCTGCCCAGTCTGCCACTCGGACTTGTCCTGCTTCTGCTGGTCTGCAGGAGAGGCTGATGGTGTTTGAGGCGGGACACTGTCCTCAGGGGCCTTTGATGGGGTCGGCCTAAACTGTCCCCTGCACTCAACCTCCTCTCCTTCTTATACCTCTCGGGGTCGATCTTGTTTCTATAGGCTTGAGGGCAGAGCCGGTACTCGTGCCCTCTCGTGCCGCAAAGATTGCAGACACTCGGCTGGTTGCATTGGGCGATGGAGTGAGTGCGAATGCCGCTGCAGTGCGCACAGGTGGTGTTCATGTGAATTTGTGCCCAAAGCCCCCGCATTGAAAACAGGCCGTGGGCTGGCCCGCGTAGCGAGTGACGCCCCGGTCTGGGCCCAAGAAAAAGTACTTGGGCAGGTGTTTGAGCCTGCCAGTGTCCGGGTCCCTCCTGAGTGCCACCACTGCCTTCATTTCCCCCGTGTAATAGCCTCGGTGGTCATACTGGTACTGGGGGAGTTTGAGGACGTTGCAATGTTCCTGCAGCCACGTGTCCAGGTCTTCTTCCGGGATGGTCGTGGTGCGGAAGAACATGGTCACAACTTTCACGTCCGACCTGAACAGCGGCGTGAGATGGTATTCCTTCAGGAAGTGTGGGTCCTCGTTCTCCCGGATGTCCGGGACACGCTTTAGGGTTTAGGGTTTAGGGGTTAGGGTTTAGGGGTCAGGGTCAGGGTCAGGGTTTAGGGTCAGGGTCAGGGGTCAGGGTCAGGGGTTAGGGTCAGGGGTTAGGGTCAGGGGTTAGGGTCAAGGGTTAGGGTTAGGGTCAGGGGTTAGGGTCAGGGTCAGGGGTCAGGGTTAGGGTTAGGGTTAGGGTTCATTTGGTTTCATTTGGTGTTTATTAAAACCTTTCTACACAAACAAGTACATCAACAAAAGTGCAGAAGCATACACATACAGCATACAGAACACATTACAAAGCCACTTACTCCCACCTCCCAACATATCCAGACGTTTTCACCTTTCCCCACCACACATGTTGCATCCGAATTCCCTTTGAACATAGTTACCCATCCTTTCCCCTATACAGTTTCCCCCTTAGAAAAGCAAAGAACATTGGTACAAACATTTACAACCCAAACCCAAACATTTACACATATACACAGATCACTTACAAGAAAACATCAAATTACAACACACTTGTACCTTTTGATCATTGTCCCCTCATTGTATTTTCCTCCCTCACAGGTATTGCTCCTATTTCCCTCCCCTCACAGGTAAGTGATGTTCCTGCGGGGGCTATGGGGGTGCCTGTATGTCCTGTACTCATTACCCTTCTCTCTTTTTCTCTCCAGATGGAACTCCGTGGGACATCCTGTCATAGGTAAGTCATCGCCTGGAGCACAGATTTCAGGTAGGTATCTTTCCGGGGTGGGTGTTGGGTCTCCTGCCTCTGATCCCTTCTCCATCACTCACCCTCCCTTGTTTTTTCCTCCCATCCAGATGTTCCTTCCTTTCACTTGGTGGCCCTCCCCGTCCCTGTTGGGGGGTACGACGGGTCCAAGGTACGTCCTACCTACTCATCTTACCTAACTTCATACATTTATTTTGATGCTGCTTGTGATTGTACGACTGGACCACTGCTGCTTGTGCGTGTCCTGTGGCTGATGTTTGACCTGTCCTTAAGTGATTGGCATTGGGAAACCTCCCAACCACTGCCAACGCCTATGCCACCTCCGTCGTCCAGCATCACCTTCTTTCCGGCGTTCCTTTTCCCAGATTGCACAATTCCTCAATTGCTGGTATACAAATTCCGCCCACGGTCCTGCCGGTGCTTGTCTCCCTCCTTCCAATTTCAGTTCTTTCTGTTTATAAAGTCCCAAAGCCATTAGCACATACAGGTTCGTGAGGCGAACGATGGACCAGGGCACGGGCCCGTACGGTTGGTTCCTTCTAGCCAAGGCCACTCCGGGATGTTGGGTTCCCTCCCTCGGTTGCAGTCCGGAGACGATCGTCTCCCACTCTTGATGGACAAGCTCCTTCCATTGCAACCTCGTGGCTACTGCGTGCCACAGCCTCCTTGCTCCTGGACAGTTCTTCACATAGTGAGCGACTGTCTCCTCCGGCGGCCCTCCTGCCCTCTGTCTGCATTCCGGCCTCTTGCAAAGCCTCTGTTCTCTTCCCAGCCAGGGTTGCGTCGCTCCGACTCGAATCACCTGGTGGAAGGCTCGCCACCGCACCTCCCACAGGCTGAAAGGGATCGTCTGGTCTGCAAAAACTTCACAAGCCGCTTCGTCCGTCAAGCGGTAGGCTGAGGTGGCGGTGCTCTTTGTTTGCCTATGTAGCGTCGCTTGTTCCAACCAGTTGTTTACCACCTGTTCGTAAATGTCTCTTCTCACCCTTCTTTCCTCCGTGACTTCCCTGTCCGCCTCCTCTTTCAGCAGCCTCCATTGACTGACTGCTAAGCAGTAGCTCTCTGTGCTTCCAGTCTCAGCATCGGTCTCTGTCATGGACTTTGCATTCCCTTCTGCTGGCCCCTCTTCCTTCTGCCTGCACTGGTTTGCCTTGATGCGCAGTTCTTGCAGCCACCTGGCTGCCTCCGCCAGGTATTCGGGCAACTCTTCTCTCACGTCTGCCATCAAGCGGAAGCGTTTGACCTCTCCTTCCTCCGGCCACCACCACTTCTGCGCCCACTTTGTGGTGGCCCAGGTGTTTCCGAAGGCTTCCCAGATGGCTCTCGTTCTTCTTGTCACCCTCTGGTCTCTCTCCTGCCTCTGGCTCATGGATCTGACCCTCCACCATCCTCGGAAATTGGTGGCTAAGAACTGTGCCATCAACCAGGGGGCCAAGGAGCGCAGTCCCAGTCCTCCTTGGTCTACTTGGCGATAGGCCTCTGCTCGGGCTATCGGAAAGAACTTGGTTCCCCATAGGAAAGCAAACATTTCTCCGATCACGCTTTCCAACAGTTCTTTGGGCGGCGGGTAAATAGACGCCAGGAAGGTCGCTGTGGGCAAACAGTAGGTGTTGATGTAACTCACCCTTTGGTACAGCGACAATTTCCACTTCTTCCACCGAGCCAGCTGATACATCACTCTCTCTTGCCACTGTCGCCAACCGCGCTTCCACTCTCCGTCTTGAAGGCTAAAGTAGATGCCCAAGAGTCTCACGTGTTCTACCTCCTGTTCATCTTCTGCTCCTCTCTGGGGTTGCTCTTCCGTCCATGAGCCCTTGCGCATAGGATCCCGAGATCCTCTGGGGAGTTGTAGCACCTGTGACTTCTGCAGATTTATCGCAGCCCCTGAGGCTCGGGCGTATTCCTCCATCACTTCTTTAATGACCGCCATTTCTCGTTGGTTATTCAGAAAGAACGTGGCGTCATCGGCATGCGCCACATAGATTACCTTCTCCTCTTCCACTCCTTCTTGTTCTGTGACTGGAAATGTCACTCCTTCCAACCTTGGCTCGTTGGCCACTTTTTCCAACAGTGGGTCCAGGGCGAGCACGTATAACAACGGGCTAAGGGGACAGCCCTGCCGCAATCCTTGCTGGTGTCGAATGGGTGTTCCCGCATAGCCATTGACCAGTGGTGTCACGTTCGCTTGTTCGTACAAGATCTTCAGCCAGTCCGTAAATGCTGAAGGCACTCCTTTTTTCTCCATGGTGACCCACAAGTAGGGGCGGTGGACACGGTCAAATGCTTTGGACTGGTCCATCTGGACCATTTGACCACCCCACTCGCCCCTACGCACCATGGTAAAGATTTCCCTCACTGCTCTTAAAGATTCCGTCATCTGTCTCCCTGGGACAGCTGAGGTCTGCCCTTCTGAGATCAGACACGGTGCCCATCGGGCCAGTCGGTTATGTAAGACCCGGGCCCAGATCCTATAATCCACATTGGACACGTTGATGGGCCTCCAGTTTGACAGTGAATACGGATCTCCGACAACTTTATATATCAGATTGAGATAGCCTCCGAAGAAGTCTTCCGAGAACTTCCCTTTCTTTGCCAAAGCTGTGTTATAGGCGGCCGCCAGATGTTTCGCCACCCAATTTGCATACGTCTTATAGAACGCGTATGTCAATCCATCCGGGCCTGGTTCTCGTCCTTGGCCTATTGCTCTTTTCACTTCTTCTTCCTCAATAGGCTTAAGCAAGTCACCTTCTTGGTCTTTCGTAAGCACCACCTTTCTGCTCACTTTGCCAATGAAGCTCCTGATATCCTCATCTTCCAGCGGTCTTCCTCCAAACAGCTCTCCAAAATGCTTGTGTACTTTATCGAGCATGCCTTTCACTGTCCGATCTGGTTCCTGCGCCAGGTCTTCTCTTAGTCCATCTAGCGCCCTCTGTGGTCTCTGCCCCAATTTGTACTTTTCCCAGTCCTCGCGCCCGAGGATGGGTCCCGTCATTCGACATTGCTGTTTCCTCATTCTTCTCTCTCTCTTTCCTTTCAGGAAGGATTCGATGACTTCTTCGTTCCACCTCACTTGGCTCTCATTCCACATCTCTCCTGCATTAAGGCGAATGTGCGCGTTGACGAATCCGGTCACTGCTCGATGGTAAGTAGCGATCTCTTTTCTGTAGCCTTTCCCCGACCGGGCTCTACATTGCTGTCTGATCTTTACCTTCAACTGCTCCCACCATCTGATGGGGTCTTCTTGCAGCACGTCCTTCCTCATCTCCCAAGCTCTTATGATGAGTTCGATCCTCTCTTTATATTCCTGCTGTTTCAGATTTGCTCCGTCCAGACGCCATCGCTGGACTCTCTTCAAGCTGTCCAGATTGCCGCCGATGTTCTCCGCCACTTTGGTCTTCAACTTCATGCTTAACTGTCCATGGTCCGACCATGGTGTAAGTATGATATAGCAGGCTTCTGCCTTCCACTCGGGTCCGGCCCATATCCGGTCAATCCTGCTTGCTCCCCTCATGTGGTAATATGTACATTTTCCTCTTGCCTCCTGTGCAGGAAAGTTTGCTAAGTACGTCTTCTTATTGTACATCAGGAAGAACTCCATGTGGTTCGGAACTGTCAGCGCCAGGTCCTGAAGGCCCTTCCCTTCCAGGTAAGTTTGCAAACTTCTTTCCTCTGGAGTTAACGGAGGTGGCATGAGTGTTGGTGAGTCTGCCAATGGCCTCGGCCTTGCTATTCGATCCTTTACCTGTGCTCTATTATTAAAGTCCCCTAGCACCATCAATGGCCTTGAGGTGTCCTCGGCTAGATCTTTCAGCCGGGCCCATAATCTTTTCCTGTTCTCCATTTGGATTGGTGCATACACTGCACACATTCTAAAAGGTGTTCCTCCTTTGGGGAGGGTGGGAGGTGGTCCCGATCCCCCTCCTCCTCTTCCTGGCTGCAGCAAGAAATCCATGACAATGAGGTGGCCCACCCATCCCACCATCCATTCCTGCACTTTTAGCTCACTCCTATGCCTCGTTAAGATCGCCACCCCTCCCCCGCCATCCGGCCTATACGACCAGATGGAGGGGCCCCATGTCCATTGCTTCTGCGCTGCCGCCCGGTCTCTTTCGTCTTTGAAATTCAATTCCTGTAAAACTATGATATCATATTCCATTTTCCCCAAATATGTCAGTATCTCTGCCCTGCGTTCGGCCTGCTTGAAACCCCTGCAGTTCCATGTCATTACCCTCAGGTGATGTGTCATGACCTCGTCCTGCTTTTTGTGGGGCAACTCCACCCCTCCCTCCATCCCCTCCGGTGGAATTTTTGATGTTATTTGGTGTTGTTCTCCCCTTCTTCCTTCCATGTTGTTGACAGTAATTTGTTATGATGCTTTTTCTTTTTTCTGTCTGCAGGCCTTCACTTCTTTGTGCTTACTTCTGGGCTTTGTCCTCCGCTTCCGTGTCCTGAGAAGTCTCTGGACACAGTTGTGCCAATTCCCTGGTATCTACCCCCCTCGGGAGGATCTCTCCCGAAGGTGTAGGCCTACTTGTCGCCGTGTCTGGTATCAAGACGGACGACCTGCCCATATCCAACTCCTCTTTGTCCTCCTCTGGTAAGTCTGGCCTCTTTTCGGATAATGTTGTTGATATCACCGGTGGCTGTTGTTTCTCTTCTCTTGCACTCACGGCTTCCTCTCCCTGTGGTGGTGGTGGCAGAGGTGGGTTTGCCTCTTCCTCCTCCTCCCTGATTTCAATCACTTCTGCCTCCATCTCCTCCTGATCCTGGTCTCTGGTTCTTTCTGTTTCTGGTCTCTTCTGACGTCTTTCTACTGTCCTCCTCAGCTCCGCCTCCACTTTCTCCAGTTGTTCCTCAATGTTTCTCCTCTCTTCCCGGATGTCTCTCAGTTGTTTTAGTTTCAGTAAGCTTGGCTCTTTCTCTGCCCTCTCTTCACATACTCCCTCATGTAATTGTAACTTGGCTCTTTGTCTTTTCAGCCTATCGCATTCTTTGGTCAACTTTTCCCACTCTTCCTCCTCCTGCCTCTGTGTGGGTGACATGGTCCTGGGCTTTTTCCTCCCTCTTTTCCCACCTTCCCTTTCCTTTTCTTGTGTCTGTTGCTTTTCACTCTCTGAAGGCTCCTCTGCCCCTATTTCTTCCAGTTGTTCCCTTGATCTCGAATGTTCCCCTCCTCTCTTTTGTGTCCTCCTCCTTTCTAACGGCCTCCTCGGCCCCTGGGGTGCTTGTGTTTGGACCTCCATCAGTCCTTCTTGCTCCTCCTCCTCCTCCTCATCCCCTTCCTCCTCCTCTTCTTCTCTCCCTTCCTCCTCTAAAACCTTGTATCTATTAGAGCTGTATTGTCCTCCCTCCTGCCTCTGTTTCCCTCCTTCCTTCTCTCTGCTTCCTCTGCCTTTCTTTCTTCCTTGCACTGTCCATCCCTCCTCATCCTCCTCCTCTGCCTCGGTGGTATGTTCTTTAGTCTTTTCTTTGGCTTTCCCTCCTTTTCTGGCAGCGGTGGTCTCGGTCTCTGCTCTTTTCCGTTGCTCGGCTCGAGCTTCTTGTTGTCTTCTTCTTGCTCTTCGCATTTCTTCTAGCTGGTCTTTTGCTCTTTGGATTTCTCTTCTGTAGGCTTCCGGGTACAGTATATTTAACACAGATTTTGGGCAAAATTTATACACGTGTGGTTTCACAAAGGCTACATGTCACTTCACGGACACAGTCTTCCGTCCTGTGGCCCCTCACCCCACACTTACTGGACAACGCTGTTCTGCACTCCGCCCTGATATGCCCAAAGGCGCCACATTGGAAGCACGCCGGGGGTTGTCCTCCATATCGTATGGTTCCCCTCTCGGCCCCCATGAAAAAGTATTTTGGCAGGTGTCTTACCGTGCCCGTCATGGGGTCCGTTTCCAAACTAACGATGGCTTTATACTCCCCCCACCAGTAATTTTTGTCATCTCTTTTTCTCTCGGGCCATTGTAACACCCTGCACCTCTTTGAAAGCCACACTGTTAGGTCTTCTACTGGAATTATGGTGGTTCTAAATGTAATTGTGACCACTTTGGTCTCGCTCCTAAAGAGGGGGAGCAGTTGGAATTCGCTCATTGGACCACTCCTGGTCTTCACCACCTCCTTACACCTTTCCCAGAAGGCGTAATATGCTGCTTCAGAGTCCAAACAAATGTCTATTTCTCTCCCGCTAGGGGACATCAAGATTGCCAGGACCTCTGTCCCCGGGAAGTTCAATTGTCCTTCCATCAACTCATCTCTGATATACTGCCTAGTGATGTGGTCTGCGTTGGTCCCCTGGAACCTCATCCTTACCACGAACCTCTGCCTGGGGTCCTTCTCTCCGGGCATTTTTCCAAATTGCTCATTTTCCAAATTGCTCATCCTCCCATATCTCGTCTTCTCTGCCCTGCTCCCCTCCTCTCCAGGGACCCAGTGAGCCTCCCCTGTTCCCTCTTCCTCCTCTTTGTCCTCCACCCCCTCTGCCACCCTTGTTTGTGGCTGTTGCTGCGGCATATGTGTACCCCGGCCTCATGGGTCTTTCCCTCACTCCCAGTGATGATAGTCCCGGTCTCTCTGTATCCCCTTCCTCCTCCTGTCCACCCTCCATTTGTCCACTTCCCATTGTCTTTCTTGTTTCCTCGTCGTTCACCTGTGGTCCTTGTCCTTCCAAACCATTGTCCATGTGTATCTCGTCCATTCCAATGTGTCTGTTCCTTGACTCTGCATGCTGTCCTCTGCTTTCTCTGTCCTTGTTCTTCCTCGTTGCGGTTCTTTCGGTGTTTGTCCTCGGTCTTGGTGGTCGTCTTTCTCTGCGGTCTAGTCCTTCTATAGTCGTCTCCTCCTGTTCTCCCGTCCTGTTGGCATGAACAGAAACAGGAACAGCAAGCCCTGGACCCATCCTCCTTCCTCCTTCATCTCCTCCTTCCAACTCCATCTGCTCTTTGTCCATCCTCTGTTGCTGCTGTCTCTCTCTCCCAACGTCCACCAGATTTTGGATGGACCCCCAGCTGCTCAGGACCATCTCCTCCTCCTCCCGTCCCTCCGACTGCCCACCGGCCTCCGGCCGCTCCGTGGTTGCCTCACCCTTTGCAGGGGGTGCCCCTTGCGAGGCTGCCCCCTGCCCGTCGTCATCTGGCCTCTGCCGCTCATCCACTCGTGGTCGTTGCGTTCACAACGTGCTTGCGTGTTGGCCCACGTCCCCGCCGACGATCTCCTGCTCCCTCCTCCTCCGATTCTCCTCACGCCTCCTTCTCTCCATCTCCGCCAGGACTCTCTTTTCTTTAATCCGCCACTGTAGCGCCCTTCTGGCTGCTCTCAGCCAGTCCAGGAAGTCTTCTACTTGTGCCAACTCTTCTTTTCCCATTCCCCCTTCCCGCCTGCTCACTGGTGGCTGCACTCTCCTTCTCTCAGGCCCTTGCCACTGGTATCCCGGCCCTTCCTCCCTTCTCAGTCTGCCTTCCCAGTGGTCCTCTATTTCCTTAAACATCTCTCCCAAGCCTTCCTCTGAGATCCATTCTGGCCAATTTGGCTGCCTTTCTTTAAAATTTCTAAAGGACAGCACCCTGTTGGCCACTTGCAATCCCCAAGATCTTAGCTCTGCTGCCTTCTCCTCTGCTCCATGGGCTCTCCCGAAATAGATGTTTCTTATACCTCCTGCCACCTTGGTCATTGCTTTCAGGGAGTCTTCCTGTCTAAATTTGGAAAGGTCTTTAGGCTTTTTGGCAGTAGTTTCTTTATAACTAAGCCCTGCCACCAACTGCCCCCACAATCTCACCAATGGCTTTCTATCTTCCGATGGTGGATGTCTCAATTGTTGCAAGGCTTGGAGCCATCCTCCCCCTTGGAGTGGTCTCCTCCTTGGATTGCTGACTGGGGTCACTGCTGGTTTGTCTACTGCCTCCCTTGCTGGTGTTTCTCTGGGTC